>CM045463.1:23470796-24070796 GCA_024666655.1 Dascyllus trimaculatus
ATGTGGAAGCGAGCACCGTTTAGGAATTCAGGGGATTGGTCGGCTTTTCTATTAAAACTTCAGAGTATAAAAAGTGTCAGAGTAGCTTTGAGGCAAACTTGTAAAGGCAATATCTTAACCGAATAAGTTATTCCAAACAAGTCTGACAACCCTGTGACCTGGAGGCAGTAATCTTTGATCACTGCCTGGATTTTTAAGATACTTGTTCTCGTGTACAGACTGCAGCTACCTCCCATGTCTCCCATTACACTGTCAACTGGCTGACACTGGGAGTCATATGCTGTGATAGATAAGGGTGCAGGGAGACAGTGCAGCCAGCAGAATGGCTGATGTGTTTGACTTACTATTAAAACCAACTGAGCTTTGATAATGTGGCTTATGCAGTTTTATGAGCTCTGTCCTCCACACAGCCTTGTAGTATTATATGGGTATGCATATTTAATAAGAGTGGCCCTGTAGGAATGAAACTTATAATCCCTGCAGTATTATCGCCTTCCTCTGCGCAGTGAGCTGATCAAACATTCTCAACACTTGCATTCAGACTGTCACAGAAACAGATTATGTGAACATGGATGTGCATATATATATCTATGTAACATAAAAGCACTGGACACAGCTGCATTGTCTTTTATTTCGCTGATTCTGATAGCCTGGCCCAGGTTTGGCTGATGCCCTTGCATGCAGCAGCAAATAAGATAGATTGAGCTTGATGTAGAATCAAGGATCTTGTTTGTTTGCCATCTTTCTCTTTGTTTGGCACTTGGAGATGCGTACGATGAGAGGTGTCATTTGTGAGAGTGTCCTCTGAAGCAGAAGGCTCGCATTGGTCATTTCAGTGAATGGATGGATGGTTGGGTCAACGAGACGTTTTCGTTAGAGATGGGAGACCGCTTGTGGCTTCTGATCTTACATCAAAGACCGTGATTGTTCTGAGCCAGATACAATTTAATATGCTTTTCATACACTCTTCAATGTGTGGACCAGAACCCTGTGCAAAACAATTTTCCTAATCGTACTCCTATCCACTGCCACTAGATTTCTGACTATTGTTGCCAGCTGCCACAATCGCATGTCCACTCCTGCCTGTGCTCACAAACCTTACTGCGAGTTCCATTGTCTTTTCCCATCCCACAAAGGAAACACATTATTTTTCTATACAACAAAAGAACACATTTCGTGCATTTCTTGATAATATCTTGTTTAGTATGTGCAGGAAGAAGTGCTTGATCTTTTAAAAGAAAGCTGACTTTGACAAGGGAGAATGGAGAAAGTGTTGCCTCGGTCTAGAGGAACTAGATTGGAGCCCAACACTTTGCATGTAATGAAGTCCAGTTCTTCTCTGTCTTTGTCAGTAATAACTGACAAATGTATCCACAAGACAGAATGTTGACTCCATTCATTCTGGTTGTGTGAAAACAAGGGACCTGCAGTTTATTTTTGACTGCTTGCTCACACCCGCAGCAAACGTAAAACTGTCCACTGCCATTAGATTTCCTTTGGGCTCACCAGGATCACAGTCCTAATGCATTCCTGTAGTGTGGCCCTTGTTTCCAGCCAATACTGTGACTATAATGCACTTAAGGCTGTTGGGTAATTGCCAGAAAACCATAGGATTAATCACTTAGGCATGAATCATTTCTTGTTATTCACATCTTAAACTTGAATAATAACAACTAGTGTCTATCCAGAACTGACACAAACCCATGGATTTGTCACAATCATGGATGAGTAGTAGGACAAGACTCTGGGTATCTTTACTGATTCTCTTTTGCACTGTTCTCTCACCATTGCAGAACTTATGAATTGAAATTGACAACAAATCTGGTAGAAACACAGTACAATAATACATTTGTCTGTTATGCATATGGAGAACTCATTACTGTTCTTAAATTTGGTTCCTAGTTTTGTCTTGAGGCAGTATAACATGCTGACAGCGCTACCTTGACTCTCTGAGACATGCACTGGGTCTCATTCTTCCTACTTAGTCTTTCTGTGAAGTGCTCTCTAGGCTGGTTTCCACCAGCTTTGCTCTTGGTCTTGTGCCAATGCTTTTTACAACATAGAGCAGAAAAGGAAGATCTTGTGTATGTCCTCTTTAGTAAGATAAAATTTGTAATGACATGTGGGCCTACGAAAGGTTAAACATTACATAGTTAACTGGCAATTATGTGTCAATGGATCTCAGGCGATGTTGTTGAATAATGCAGAAATAATTTATCGAATTGGGAACAAAATTATTTTCCACACAAGCAAATACACCAATCAGGCATAACATTATGACCACCTGCCTAATATTGTGTTGGTCCCCCTTATGTGTCTCAAAAATGCTCTGAACCATTGGCCATGGACAAGAGGACCTCTCAGGGTGTCCTGTGGGGTCTTGCACCAGGACGTTGGCACTGGATCCTTTTGGTGCTCTGGCTTGTGCAGTGGGGCCTCTGTCAATCAAACTTGTTCCACTGCATCCTGTTGATGCTTGATCAGAAGTTTGGAGGTCAAATCAACATGTTGGTCCATTGTCATGTTCCTCAACATGTTCCTGATTGTTAGATGTTTTTCCATGTGGTGTGGTGTATTTTCTTTTAGGGGTAGTCCAGTGACATTTGGGATTTCCATTTGCATGAGGGAATGTGCTTGTTGTTGGACAAAGTTTATTTGGGTGTCTAAGTCTCATCAACATGGATGTTAAAATCCAAGGTTTTCCATCAGAACACCACATAGTACCAATATGATCAGTGCTATTTACTTCACCTGTCAGTGGTCAGAATGTTGTGGCTGATTGGTGTATTTTTATGTATCATTTTACTTCTAAGTGTAACTTCATCTCATGATGCTGTTTTCACTCTGTTTTGCCTACTTTTTTTGGATGCATTTACATTCAGCTTCTTTGGACAGTAAGCAGAAAGGAGGCATGAAGTGCCTGAAACTGGTTTTACATGTATCTCTCAGGGCTGGAGATGTTTAAGCTCCTGTGTAAATCCCTTTTACCTGTAACTCTCTCGTCTGTGTAGGTGCAAGGAGGTGTTTGCGTTTAAAGTAAATTTGGTCCAAGAAGTTATTTTAACCCAAAAATGTGATCTTTCCCAAACTGTAAGTAAGCACTTTATGGCTTCAGCCTAACTAACCCTTAACACTTCCAGCGTACGATCAGGAAACTCGTATTTTTGCAGCAGGGATTTGTATATCCTCTTGCATGTAACATTTAAAGCGCTCAAATGTGTCATCCTGTAATGCAGCTGCAAACAACATATTATGTTGTTTAATTTGGAGGTCCTATCGGCCTGTTTCTGTTCTCATGAAAATAAAATGGCTTCTGTTATCTACAGAGATTTACTGAATGTTTCTCCCTAATTTCTACACGCTAATGCGACACGCGCACGTTTGCGTAATTCCATTAGTTAGATTAATTCACGTGGACAGTTTCTAACCAAGAAAAATGGCACCAGTTGCAAACCTCTGCGTCCACCTGTCACAAACCTGTTGCTGCTAATATTGCAATTAATCACTCTGTGTTCTAGGCTTTTAGAATTGCAGCTTATGTGCACGCACACATGCACAGCAATAATGAAACACCTTTAAAGTTCTTTCCGTGTGCTGTTCTCATTTATTACGATGTTAATTATTTACTTGGATTTCTTTTTTTCAGCCATGTGTCCATTCGTTTTTTTTAATGGCCATATAGGCTTTCATCTTGTTTCTCTGTTTCCCTGTTGTTTGACTCACTCATCCACCTGCTTTTTTGAAGTGGAGCAAGCGTAATTGCACCTATGAACGTCACTGCTTTCTGGTGGCCCTTAATATATCATCGGCGTCCCGGCCTCCTGCTTCGTGCATCGTGGAGTGCAGCGACCATTTAATGAGTTTGCGACGTCTCGCTCCGCTCCTTCTGGCTCGTTTGTAATCTCCTCTGTTATGGAGATTTATGCTGGCCTGTGAATAAGTGATGTCTCCCTTATCAGACGGGTCTGGCTGGGCCTTGGGGCTTTTCTCTGTGTGCGTATATTTAATGAATGACGCTGGTGAAACACTGATATGCTATCTTGTCTGTGTTTAGAGTGAAAGGGAGACACAAGGATGCCAAATGTTCCTCAGGGGCATTTTATAACATCAGCAAACGCAGGAATTTTGAAGGCGTACTGCTTTGGCACATGTCCCTCAGCAAAATGGACTGTTGTTCTCATTTCTATATAATGAGTATACTGTTGTGTGATCCCAGGGCAGAATATTTTTTTTTGCTGGACAAGATGGAGAAATCAATCAGGTTTTCAGTCATTTAAAAGCGACATGAGGGCCCATGACTCAACATGACTCCTCTAAGCTGCTGCACAGTTGATGGCTTTTAAAGATGGGTATGACTAAGAGAGGCAAGGAAGCTGCCTCATGTCAAATACGTACTGATTTTAAGGGCGCTTTTATTCTGCATTAGCAGTCCCCGTCTGCTCTCCTGAGGGTTTTAGCCTTTTCCGGCTAATTGATTTGATTCTCCGTCTCACTCTCAGCCGCATCGTTTCTAGGCTCAGCAGACAAATGAAAAGCTCCAAAAAGCCTCCGTTGGCTTAATGCCTGAATATAAAGATCCCCAATTAATCTTATATCGCTCCTTCTTGACTGGATATGCATATAAGTCGCTGCGAAACAGACACAATATGTCAGTGTTAAGTTTATAGCTTGTTTTTTGGGGCCACAAAAGTCATAGGTTTACATTACTGGCAAGATTTCCTCTGGTCCAAGTCAAGTTTTTACCTTGACAGACTCCAAAAACACAGATTCAGACTTTTGGGGTTTCATATGTCGCAAACCTGTGAGGAACCAATTTCAGGGTGGAGCTTTCTCTCTCATTATTACTTCCTCAGAATCAGTTTCTGGTTGGAACATGTGTGGCTGAGTTACTCCAATAATACAACTTGCCATTGAGTAGCAGGGTTGTAGGTGAGCTGGTGTGCTGAGCTGCAGAGAGAGGAATCAGAGGTGGAGATATTTTTTTCAAATGTATTTGTTCGGGCAGAGTTTTTCCGCCTTACTGGATAGAGAGAGACAGAGTGAAAATGGGGAAGACAGGAGAGCGACATGCAGCTAAGGGTCTTGAGCTGGACTTGAACTCATGACCACTACTAAGGCACTGAGCCCATGTGGTACCGCCTTAACTCAGTGAGCTAAACGGCAGCCCGAGGTGGAGAAAAGCAATAGTATCGAGTTACATCTGAGCCATTTCAAGGCAGAAAATGTTATTTTTCATGAAGAGGCTTCTAGGTATGTAACTTTGATTGACAGAAATTTGTTTTTAAGAGTTTAATCAATGACCAGAGAGGGGTTATTATGAAGTGCACATTTTAGAAGCTATCAAGCTATTTTTCATACATTTAAGCAACAGTGTCAAACATTTCAGTCCTGGTCCATTTGTTGAGCCCTGTAGATACTCCTGGTGACAGCAAGTGGGATTAGAGGTCACAGTCCTGGGGACACCAAAGCAACCATTTGTCATTTTAATAAAGAGGTCAGGCAATAATTGACTTCTGTCATTCTGTGAGTGACTGTGGCTCTATGCTGCACATGAACAGCAGGAACAGCGCAAGTGAAAGTCGTTTTACCTCACTGAGAAGTTCTGCAGCCTGTCGCCTGCAGTTCTTCATCTAACAGCTCAGCGTGGCTGCTCCTTTTTTGTCCCGTTTCTCATCGTAATATGTCAAAACTGATCTGCCGTTGAAAAAATGCCCAAAAATAACTTGTCTTGTTTTGGATGAACAGAAGCAGTGAGCTTGTTGACAGCACATCACAATACCTGCGACGACTTGGTAATAAAAGCCATGCTGTGTTTTTCCAGTTAAATGTGAAGCTGCGGCAGTAGGAAATGTTGGCTTTGCATTAGCGTTAACTTAATGGAGCCTTTTTCTGGCAATGTCGCCACAGACACCCAGCAAGTTCACTGATAAAATGTACCTATCACCAGAAAACACAGTATACTGTAGCTCTTTGACATTGTGATTTTGGACATCCATCCATCCATTATCTATACACCGCTCAATCCTCTGTAGGGTCGCTGGGGCTGGGGCCTATCCCAGCCGACTCGGGCGAAGGGCAGGTCGCAGGGCTCTCATTCACACCTACGGACGATTTAGAATAATCAGTTAACCTCAGCATTTTTTTGGACTGTGGGAGGAAGCCGGAGTACCCGGTGAGAACCCACGCATGCACAGGGAGAACATGCAAACTCCACACAGAAAGATCCCAGGTGTCCTAACTGGGACGTGAACTGGGGATCTTCTAGTTGTGAGGCGACGCTGCGAACCACTGAGTCACCGTGCAGCCCAATTTCTGACATAATTTTTGTTAAAACCTCAAAAATTCTTGTCTGTGTGTGTTTTTTAACTTTAAAGCTACTTAAAGTACAGTTTAAAGGTTAAGTCTGTGTTAAAGGAGATAAAACTGACTTTGTGGCTTTAATGTCCTCATGTAAATAACTGGGGCATTTGGATTTGACAACATTTTTGCAAAACAAGACACTGTCAAGAGACTGCCTGATTAAAACACGACCCAGGGTATTGCACAGTCACGCATTGACTACCTGCCTAGTCATGGTGAGCTAATCCATTCATTATGTGTGTGTACGTGTCTCGGGAATATTCGCTGTCGCTGTGCTTCTATCGATCAGGCAGGCCCAGGCCACCTCTCGCACTTCCTCTCTGATGTTTCTATTCTGGTCTCACTCTTTCCCCACATCCTCTTCTCCTTATCTATTATCCTTCTGCTTGTTAAGAATCTGCATGAAGTATTTTAACCATCATTTAGTTATTACCATAGTAACTTTAGATTCTAGGTTCCTCCAGAACCTGCAGTGCGTGACATTTTTATTATTTGATTCGACAGAGACAGATAGAAACTGTTTGAACAGCCTTATTCACGCAGGACTAGTATTATCTGGGTACCACGCGTCTTTTAGAAATGACTCTCTGATGCCAGTTCGTGCAGCACATTCACACAGGATAACCAAAGTGAGGCTGCCACATAATAGCTTTTGAGCCTTCTGAAAGACAGCAAAATGCTCTTTAAGTGCATGCTGCCATGCGTGTCATCTAATCATGGCTCCAAAAGGGCTTATAGCACTCAATTGATTTTTTCTTTTTTACTGTGCAAATAATACCTACTGTATCTTGGCCCTGGTGGCACAGGACTAGTGATTAGTAATATCTGCAGGAATCATTTGTGATCTTTACCCTGTGTGAATCTGCCGTGTCCATAATTTGTAAAATAAAAATTCCACTGCAAATCACCGACAGTATTTCAGCAGACACAGGGACAGCATTCATATTAGTCCCATGCAAATTAGGATCTGTGTGATTTTTTTTCCACTTCTTTCTCTTTTCTGCTCTAGAATCACAGAGGCGGCATTGGCAATTATCAATGAAAATTTGGCAGCATTTTGGGTACAAATTCGGGAGCCACATGTTGCTACACAGCACGGAGACCCATTCACAGAAGGAGCAAGCTCAAATTCACCAGAATACTGAAATCTGGATGGATGATTAGACAGATGTTGACAACATGCGGTTAAGGAAAATTCTGCTGTCTTTCAACAGGCTCACCAGGTAATATGTAGCAGCCTGGTAAGATATTATCAAAAATTAATGACAGTAAATTTAAGTGTGTCTCAGGAAACACACATGTCAGAGAGGTAATTTCTATATTGCATGAGCCTCCCCAGGTAAAACTAGTCCTGTGTGAATAGGGCTTTAGTTCATATCTCCTTGCTCTACATAAAGCACTAGACAATACCAGGGAGAGAGGGTTTCACTGGCAGATCTCCTGTTTAGGTATGCAGCATGCGTTTATGGCCAGAGGTAGGGCTGCAAAATTAATCACATTAAAACTGTGGTTTTGACTTACACCTCTGTGTGATCTCGGGTTTTCCACATTATGTTTATGCATTATGTATTTGCATTAATATGGGCGATTGCTTGTATCAAGCCGAACCTTTGTAATTTTCCCTAAGTTGTAAGAAATGTTTTGCTACAACTGCAGCACAGATGATAACACGGCCCATTTATACAGTACAGCTACATTAACATTTACATCAGTGTACAGTTTAATGAGCCTATCAAGGCCACAAACTACCAGGAAATAACTGCTGCGAAACCACACATTCAGAGCTAGTCTTAATACAGTCCATGCACAGCAAACACACTCAGGGGCAGAGGTACAGAAGCAGTGCTTGGTTGAAGAGCTATCTATTGTGTCCAGTGCTGTGGAGCCCTTGTTAGAAGCATAAAGTTGAAAGAGGGGAGAGGTGTCCGTCATGACGTCTGTGCATTTGTGCTGCCAAGATGTGAAAATACCAAAGTGTTTGTTTGGCTGCTCATTAGCACTGAGACCTTTAAGCACCTGCAAAGTCAGAGGTGTTCTGGCACAGCTCACCCTGTCCATTGAAAACCATCGCTAACATCGTGTGACAGGAATTAAAGGTCACCACTGGTGAAAATGTAGCTTTTACCTTTTACTGTGACCATATGGTGTTTTTTTTTTTTACATGCAGGAAGATGCATCATGAGGGATAAAGGCAGTCAACGCCATGGCTGAGCATTTCGGAATGGAAAAGTGCAGTGTTCTGATGTTAGACCTCTCGGGTTGCATATATAACAAACTAAACCTGTCTAGTTGCGGGTTGGGACTTTCGTATTATTATCATTTGTCAGAACAGAGAGACAAACATGTATGGATTAATTACTCCAGTATTACAGCTTGTAATTGTATTGTGCACACAACGAACAGCGTTTGAGTAGAGCTGTAGGTGAGCTGGTGTGCTCCAGGTGCAGCATGTAGGGTGGAGTTAGCAAAGAGGAAGGTGGAAATGCTCAGCCATGGTGAGCAAAACCACTGTCTTTCTCCATTTTTGCCAAAAATCCAGTGACTGAATTACCCACAATGCAAGAAATCTTTGAGCTAAAGAATTGGGGAGTGGGCCAAGGTCTAGTAAGCAAACTTCTTTCAAACTCCACACCAGTGGATTGTTTTCAATTTCAAACATGTGGTCTTCAAGCTGAGCCGACGCTGACTCAAGTGACACCGTATCACTTTATGCTCCCCAAAACCTGTAAACAGACTTTGATGTGTAAAACAGGGATCCCAACACCTTGGGGTTCATCCTTTAAAGGATAGACTGATTTGAAACCATGCTAGACTGAAAATTCAACCATACCCATGACAAAAAAATCCATAAAGTTTTATTTTATGTTACTTAATCAGAAAGTTTAAAGAGCTGAAGACTGGGTTGGTCGCAACTTTAGCCTTTACATCAAGAAGAGGCTTCCTTGCATGCACTTGTGTGTTCGAGTACATAATCATCTCTCACTGAGGTCCAGTTTTAGGTACGAGAAAGTACACCACCTTTCACTCCGTTTGCACTCACTCTGCATGCAGTCACCATCTGATTTAGGCAATTACTCAATTAATACCTTGACCTGTTTGTACTGCAGGCCGATGACTAAGCCTTAAGATTGCAGTTCGGGCACAGTTGTCAGCCTGCTCAGGGAGAGCTTCGACTGTTTATCGATTTTTGCAAGATGACATTAAGTCTGTCACATGCTGGATGTAAAGATCACTTCACTGCACTGATGGTGTCAAGTAGTCCTTCTTAGGCAGCTGCTGTAGTGAACCTGACTTTACTGCATGACAGTTTAAATGGAGTCCAGGTTTTAACAGCAACAAAATGGGATAAAATGGGAATTCTCAGACTAACTAAGGGCAGCTGTGGCTCAGGTGGTAGAGTGGGTTGTCCACTGATCGCAAGGTTGGCGATTCGATCCCCGGCCCCTCCGCATGCCGAAGTGTCCTTGGGCAAGACACTGAACCCAAGGTTGCTCCCAATGGTAGATTAGCGCCTTGCATGGCAGCTCTGTCACCACTGATGTGTGAATGGGTGAATGTAAAACACATTGTAAAGCACTTTGGATACCACTAAGGTAGAGAGAAGCGCTATATAAGTGCAGACCATTTACCATTTTACCATTTAATTCATGTATCATTGTCCACATGTGTAGTCACTGCCTGTTCATATCCTCTGCATGTCCAAACATACTACCATGTTTTTAACTGGCATCTTATTTCATATTTTAGTGACAGGCTTGTTTCAAGTTCTGTAAATTCAAAGTGAGGTTCATGCAAAAAATGTTTAGTTGAGGTATAGTTTTAACTAGATTTGAAACAGTTAGCTGTTGAATCTGCTCGTCCATCAAAACAAACTCAACTGGCAAGTGTGTAGTTCACTGTTTCATTCACTTTCAAGCAAACACCCCAAACATTTGCTAGTTTCATCCTCTGGACGTAATGGTTTTTTTTGTTTTTGGTTGCTATTGACTGAATATCTTCGGGCTGGTGGAATGATTAAAAAAGGAATTTTAAGTTGTATTTTGATAAAATTTTAAGAAATAGGTGGTTGTAGCACTTGTAGATCATCTGATTGATGAGTTGAGTGTGACTAAGGTTCATGTCATTTCTGACACTTTGAAAGTTGCTGCAGATGTGATTTTTTTGTCAGTTCAGCATCGCTAGAGATGAAGTACTGTAATTAACTATCATTTTGAGATACTTGTACTGTAAATCTACTTCTACTACTACTTTATTTCTGCTACTGTCTGCTTCCACTACCTTTCGAAGGGAGCTACTGTACATTTACTTGACACCTTTTGTTACTTTTAAGATCACGATTTCACACAATGGATTAAAAAAAATTAACTTTTAAAATGCAACACAAATCAAACTAGGAGTTAACAACCTTTTTGACTTCTTCAATGAGCAGTGTGTAGTTGGGGTCACATCTCAGATGTCTATGAGTTGGTAACAGCTCCACCAAACTGGGATTTTTCACCCTAAGCTTCTCACGTGGTTTCATTTCAGTAAATGTTTGTGATCCATTATTTTTCCACAAATCAAAGATAAGAGAGAAAAATGGAAACAGCTTGGTGTATCAAATCAGTTTTTTTCTGATCATGTGGTGATCCTTCAGGTTTATCTGCTGCCCCTGCATACAAAACCGTATTTAAAGTAATTTAAACTGCCTTCATCTGCAGCAGTAAACCACTTGTACTGAAGCACTTAAGGAACATTTTGCTTCTAATATGTCTGTACTTTTCCTTAAGCAGGATTTTCATGCAGGATTTTTGCTTATAAGGTAGTATTTTTCCTGTTTATTGGTGCTTTTTGTGAAGCAAAGAATCTGGGTACTTCTTTCACCTCTGCATTTCAGCGATGCAGAGGTGAAAGAAGTCTATACAGAAATAAAACTTTCTTTTCCAGGCTTTTCTATTTCCGCACACCTGTGCCACTTGCCCCCTCCTCCTGGAGAGGGACAAATCTCTGCGAGTGAATCTTAATTATCTCCTCCCATTATCTGCGAGGTACTTTCATGAATGCACAATAACAGCATGACAGGTGGCTTGCGCTTAGGTGTGTGTGTCTCTTTGACAAACAGGAAGAAAGAAAAACCCCACAGCTCTCCCATGCGCACGCTGCATTTGAAAAGAGACGCACAATGCCTAGTGAAATTTGTCCCGTTGCTGTCGGTGGGGTGAGAGGGTGCATCAGCAGGAGATAATGCTAGGCAATGCATTAGTAATGGCTCTTGGGCTCACATCAAGACCACCTCGCAGTGTGCTCACGTCATTGGATAGCGTCTATTTTCTCCTGCTGTGTGTGTGTGAGAGAGACAGAAAAAGAAGCAGAGATAGATGGAGAAAGAGGAGGAGAGCGTGACTGATATAAGTTAATTGTGTCTTGATGCAGCTGATTTGCAACTTCTCACCTTCGCTGACCATTTTGAGGACAGCCAGTAACTTATCCCAGCACATAAAGATCAGTTCTTAGTTTCTGTTGCAACTTAATCATCTTATCACACCTTATATATTGTATTAAGTGTTTAAAACGTAATTAAAATGCCTCCCAAGTGGCTCACATATGTTATCTAAACTCTCAGTATAATGAATTTCTGAACCACACACTCGGAATTACATTAAAAAGAATCAATCATCATTACTTGCTAATGTGATAACACTGTGTGTCATCAGGAGAAAATAGAAAGTGTAAGCTGCACTGGGTGATGATGCATTCTCCCGTTGCTCGTGTAAAGAAACCCAACAGGAGGCTGCCACCTGTAGTTTTATGAATGTCTTTCTCGTTCTATTATTCATATATGAGGTAAGAATTTCCCAGCTTGAATAATGGAGCGTGTTTGTCTCTAGTGTCAATCAGAGACTTTCAAATCCATCCTGTGCTTGCGCATCGGAAAAAATGATTGCTTTTGCGGACACGTGTGGGTGTGTGGGAGCACTGATTGAGCTGCGCTGGAAAGTTAGATGAAAAAACAAACCCGTAATGAGGTGGTTCACCTCAATTTGTATGAACTGTAAATAAGCATCTAATTATATTTAAAAGAATGTAGAAAATGAAGTGTAAGCCTGCGGTCGTGGTTTCCATTAAGTGGACACTGTAATGGGTGATCAGCACGTCTGACATTTTAAAAGCTGAACTATTTGATGCCTGCTTTTGAATAAATAAAATGTTCTATGGCTTAATTCTTCTGAATGGCATGATAATAAATGATGCACTCAAACTGAGTTTCAGACTCTCATATTGAACACACTCAGAACGACTCTCTTGCCAATGAATCCTAAAATGGGTTACAGTATGAGTGTTTGTAAATGAGGTAGTACAAGGTGTGATCAGAAGTTCTGACTTAAATTCGGCTTCCATCCCCTTCTATATGGTCTCCTTATGCAGTGCTCTACTGCTCCCAGTGCTCCTGCAACATTCGTAATGCTCCCAATTTTGTTGTGTAAACATGTCAGGCACCATCTGCAAGGACCCTTCAAATTGGATTTCAGTTTGGGAAAGAATAAGAAGCCACCGGGAGCCGAATATAGTGAGTAGGGTGGATGGAGAGCAACTATTGTCTTCTTGTTGCCACAAAAATGTGTGGAATCTCCACACACTGGCCTTGTGCGCTGTGTGTTGGAGCAAATGATGCCACAGTTGTCAGTTGTCAGACACCTCAGGATGCTATAATAGAACTCTGCCTTGGGGAACTCATTTCTAGAGCAACAAACCATGAAGGTTGAAGAAAACAGTGTGCATGCTCCTGGTGTGCTCCTGACCTTGCATGTTTATGGAAACCACTGCCGTTTCTTCTTTTGATGGTAGCCTCAGACCCTCCTGTCATTACCAGCGATGATCCTTGACACGAAGGTTGGATCATCCCAGGTGCTGACAGAAGTCTGCTCTCTGCTAGAGTTTGTAGTTCATGGAGAAATCATGAATGTGCACTTACCAGTGGTCAACACAGGTCGCGATGTTACCGCCGTGTCACACAGTGTCCTGATACCCTGACAGTTACTGCTCATAGATGTTTCACCATGCCATGCTCCATGCACACACACCACAGACAGAACCAGAACTTTAATCAATGTCATATAATCTCCACACAGGAGAGTGGTGTTTGGTTAGGTTGAGGCACCACGGCTACTTGTTTAGGTTTAGGAAAAAAACATGGTTTATATTAAAATCAAACTTTGCATAAGTCAGTGCTCTTACTTTTTAGTCCACCCTGTGTTAAAGGAACCACAGGGACACCAGTATCTTTCTGAAAAGGCAGAGTTTTTACAGCATTCATTTACTCAACCGCAAGAGGTCATTTCAACCTCCTTAAGCAATCAGCTAGCATTGTTTTCCTGCTGAGGTCAGGCTGCACTTGGAGTTGCAATAAAATGACTGATGTCTGCTTTTACTTTTTTCATCATTCAGCATGTACATGACACAAGAGCAAAGCGAAAAATTCAGAAAAAACATGGGCATTATTGACATAAAACATAATTTATTAGAAGTCTACACTGTTCCAAGGTTTAAAAGGGGACAGTAGTTTATTTTCTAAATCCATATTTATAAAGGGTATATCCAAGGTAATGCATTGTTGTGCATGAGAAAGATTACTCATATTTTTGAGATGATAACTGGTTGTTCATTAAGGTTATGATACAGGTCAGTTTGTTTCTTGTTGAAGGCCAGTTGTAATAGTAGTTGGACTTCAAGAAAGATTGCAGTAAAGTTTTTTTTTTCTTTCATTTTAGTTTAATTTGAGCTTTCATGAAAATAATTGGTGCATTACACCTGCCAGAAATATGATTATAGAAACATCCATTAACAGTTTGTCCAATATGATCTTTAAGATTTAGCTTTGGTCTTTACTTTGGTGTTTCTATGTAGACTACCATTCTGGATTGCATGTTTCTTTTAATGTGATTGCTATTTCAATTAGCAGCCGGTGGTCTAGAGAAACTAGATAAAACGGTTTTCATCAATGATAATTTCATCAATCACTGGTGCAAGGTGCATCTCTTGGATGAGCCTGGACACATCATCCCTGATCTTCCTGGGATCACTGGGTGCTTTGGGTCTTTCAACATCAGACCCCTCCCACCGACCTGACCCAGCGGGGGCTGATCAGACATCCAGCTTGCATCCCAGCAGCAGCCACCAGCAGTTCAGTCCCTCTTGATCCATAGCCACCAAGTTGCTCTTTCTGCGGCTTCAGCTCCTGATCTGAGGGCTTTCCTCCTGGCCGCCTCCCTGGATGCCCAGCATGTTAAATGCTTTGAGGACTGAGCGTCTACATCCACCTTCGATTGGTTCCCAGCAGGTCCTCCATCCTCAGCTTTGGCGCTGCTCCGCCAGTTCCTGCTACTTGCTGTGTTTTGTTTCGTTTACGTCCCCAATGCCTTCTCCTTGGGACACTGTGAGCTCTGATATGATCACCTGCTTAGTGGAATCTGTAAAGATAATCATGTCAGTCACGGAGACTTGTTGATGTTATGAAGTCAGGAAATCTCATCTTGTGTTTCCAAAGAGAATGTCAGATGGTGGCTTGGTTCAGGCTATTCTCCAGCTTTGACAAAGAAGATTGGCTCTCTTAGAGGTTTCTGGCTGCTTCTTGCACTGGTGGCTTGAATAGAATAACTCATATGTTGTAGGTCATGGTGGTGTCATCAGAAGACATGAGGCAGTCATGTGATGGAAGAAACAGATAAAAATACTGACACACAAAATTAGTAGTCACATCACTGAAGGGAAACATCTACCAGTGGAGCATGATGCGTATCATAATATCCTGTGTTAGCTCACAGACTTGTAGCCTGACTCACCACATATAGACTGTGGGTATTAGCCGCTGACCGCATATTTCACATGTCACTGGAAACAACCTTCATGCTGGAATCTACGCAGTGAAAATGGCAAAGATTTGAAACGTGCAATGAGGCAGGCTTGTTTGGTTATTTCAGTCAATAGCTGCTCTCAGAAAAATAACAGTTGTTCAATGAAAGCCTCTGTGGCTCAGTACCATTACCAACTGAAGAACCTCTTTGTTTAGGGGATAGTTCTACATGATGTTTATGGGGTTCTTTTTAACGGTTCTCCAGCTGGCATCTTGTCCTGTGTTGTTCTGTCTGACCAACTGTCCAGAACTCTAAATATTACAGTTCCTTAGATCACTGTCAAATGCATTCAGTGTTTCTTGATTTTTGGTGTGGATCCACAAATAATTAAATGCTTAATCTATTATAATTATCTATACTTTATTGATCCCCTTGGGGAAATTCCTTCTCTGAATTTGACCCATCCTATTTACAGTTAACCTTAACTATACATACTCGGAGCAGGGCTGTCGCGGTGCAGCGCCTGGAAAGCAGTGAGGGGTTAAGGGCCTTGCTCAGGGGCCCAACAGTGGCCGCAGTGAGGGTTCGATGCTCTGACCATCTGATCAGTAGCCAAGGGCTTAAACTGTTGCGCCACCACTGCCCCCTTAAAGGTTTAAGGGGTCTATGTTCCCCTTCATACACACTGATTTTGTGTTGGCTGTTAAGTCCATTGGACATTTTCAAATACTTTGCTTGCCTGTAATAGAATGGATGAATTATAAATAACTCTCTATTAAAAGCCAACAATTCTGTACATGTGCTTGTTTTTTAACCTGCACATAATAATTTAATTTAAAATGCGCAAGAAAGAATTTCAAAACTAACTTAATTTTGAAGATTTAGTTCTCTTTTCTCTTCTGTGACAGTAAACTGAATATCTTGACAATGGAGAACATTATGGTGGGCTTTGGAAGAGACGGACATTTTTGTCACCACGACATTTTACAGACCAACAACTAGTCGATTATTTCATTTAGATTTATTAAGATGAACTAGCAATAAAAATAAGTGCAGCCGTATTTCTTGCAGTACATAAATAATGCCATGTTGTTTTACAGCTCAGATTTCCACATACATACTACAATAAGAATCTGACCTTTCACATTTATTCACTTGTTTTCAAAAAGACGTGTTGATTGTTAGTTTTCTGGTGTAGATCTTAATGGTCTAAACTTGTTTGTGATGTTCTAGCAGCTCTACAGTGTGAACTCTGCTCTTTAATATCTGAACACTTCAGTGGACTACATGCAGTTGAGCATCCATCAAGAGCTTTCTTCAACCTTGCAATGTAAGCAGTTGTCACTGATTATAGAGGATGCGGATGATTTGCTGTTGACAGGTGATGGTGGTGATGCCGGATGGCTACAGTGTGTCGCTGTGTTTGTGTGTGTACTGATGCGGCAGTGTTTTCCCAGTGGTTAGATCCAGACAGGCTTTACAGGTAGCAAAGGTCCAGTGGAGCCCTATGATTCATGCAGCCACCAGCGGCTCTCCACCTCATTTATTCACCACATGGACACAGAGCTCATGCTCCATACTGAATATCGCATGACAAAAGGCACGCAAGCCGCCGTGTGTACATGTGTTCGTGTGTATTTGTGAGTGTGTGTCTGTGTACGGGGGTGGGTGTGTTTTTCCTACCGCGCTGGCTGCTGTCCGGCTTACCTATGAATAATCATTCCTTTTTGAAATGTCACCTTCCAAACTCAGTGGCCCCAAGCGGATCACAGTGGAGGGGCTGTGGTGACTGTGTGTATGTATGAGCCACTAAATGAGACAGAGTAAGATGTATACTTGGGTAAATTGCAATAAAGAGAGAGAAACCACTGGCTTCTAGCTGAAAACACTTGAGACATACAAATGAGACAGGGGTGTGTGTGTGTGAGTGTGTGTGTGTGTGGAAACAAGGTGATAGTATCTCTAAAGCCCTTGTTACAATCTCTGTATTCTCACTCAGATCTCAGAGGGGACCTTGTCACCATGGAAACGTCATTTAAAATCCATAGTCCGTCTGTAGCGTTGGATAGTTGGTGCAGAGAGAATGCCCTATAATTTGTCCGACCTATAAAAAAAAAACAATACATTATACAACCCTTTGAAGTAGTTTGTACAGTATGATGTGGGGATACTCCAGGGGTGTCTGGATACCTGCTGTCATGGAATAATTGCTGTTGTTCAGAACACAAATAATCAGATATGTACCTGGGAGAGACATCGCCAGGCTCAGTTAGCCTAAAAGAGTCACTTGAGCAGTTAACAGTAGTTTTTCAGAACAGAAATGATTGTAATAACAGCTGCAGGAGAAATTGCCAGAAATTCTTTCATATTTTAAGAACTTATAAGGAAACATAAATTTCTAGTTATTTTCAGATCACTTGAGGACAAAGAAATGTTGTCATTCCTGAAAAATTTCCTGTGACAATTCCTGACCTCCTCACAAGTAAAGAGTGAACTGAGACCTAATAAGCTGCGCAAGCAACAGCGTATCACCACATGAAGAAAGGTTTCTTATTGTCTGTCTATCTCCATGTGTTTTATTTTCTGTATTTAGTTTCCAAAATCCACAAAATATGTAACTCCCCCAAACCTTTGTATAAAACATCCTGCAGCTGATTAAAGTCCACATAGTGAGGAGGCTGAGTTTCACACAGGAGAACAGAGTTTGCAATCCAGGTAAAACCAAAGTTGATTTCCTCTTTTTAAGCTTAATCGACCTGACATTTAGTGTATTGAACCTCAGATAACAATTCCAGCTCTCCACATGTTTAAGTTAAGCAGTCCCTCCAGGATTTCGTGGGTGTTTTTCAAGATTCTTGCAACCTAAAATGCCTGAATTCGCAGCAGTTTTTCTAAAAAATTGTGATGTAAGTTGTGATGTTTTAAGCGTGAGACAGTAAAAAATTGCTAAAAAGTTGCATTTTTTCTATGTTTTGTATAATTCATTAAGTTTAAAAAGTTAATTTCACATCCTGGCACACACGCATTCACACACACACTCACAGCTTGTCACGTCAGTTAATTCATCTAACTGACCTTCATTTTTTCAGTACTCGTGAAAGATCTGGATGCAACAGCTTCCGTCATGGTGATTTGTCTGGTCTGTGGTCCACTCGTTTCACCCATTCTCCTAATATGTTTCGTGGTAGAAAAGTGTTTGTCAATGGATGATTTTTGTTTGTGTTCCACCTCAATATTGTACGGGTTGCTAAACAGTTTGCCTCTGCTCTCGTGAAGAACATCAGGGAATTGTGTTGCAGGTCTTTAGCAGTCATTTTTGTTGGTAAGTGAGAGACATGACTATCGCACGTCTGCATCTTCAAACCATAAACAAGGAAGTGAATTCGGTGACGTACGTGCATTATGTTTGTACTGGGGACTTCTGTGATTGGTGGAACTCACGGGAGGATGGCCAAAATTGCGGAAGAGTCATGGTGATTGGACGAAATTGCAAAGTCGCGCAGAATTCACAGAGATTGGTTGAATTTGTGTTAATTGTTGTGATCGCAACATCGCAAATTCCTGGAGGGACTGGTTAAGTCACAAGTAAAAGTAAATTCAGCTCATCCAGTCTGATCTGATGATCAGATCTTAATACTTACTGCTATACTTACTTAAATGGTGGGTAACACTTGATAATTAGAAACAGAATTTTGAATAGTTGCCAAGGAACAAATGAGGAACTGACTGCTACTTAACCATAGTTAATGAATTGCGATTTGTTAACAATTAGTTAATTATGAAATTAGTTAGGACCCTCTTTTTAATTGACAAATGTTAATGAGTACTTCCCTAATAATTCCTAATGGAGGTGTAGGTAGTAGATAATGAAGGGTTATAGAGAGCAGACTGGAAGGTCCCATATTACTGAATCATTATTAGGTGATGATTTCTTTATGAATATCTGAGAATTGATCATGCTGATCTCTGCCCTCATGAGTGGTCCCTGTTTTACCTCACACAGGCCATTGCAAAGCTCAAACTCATTCGCTGCCTATTATTTACGCTTAAGTTACTGTTTTTGAGTAGTTACTAAGGAGACCCTCATGACTTCATAAGTATCTAACACGAGCAACTTCAGTGCAAGATATTAAGCAGCAGTGCAATAAAAAGAAGCTGCTCATTAAGATTAACACTTTCAAGCCCCGCCACAGCAGTCAGCTCAACATCATAACCACCAGCAGCAGCTAATTCCAAATAACAAACCCAATCAATGCCTCTTATCGGAAATGTTAATTCCTTTTGGAGCAATAGAAGCACAAAGACATTGGTGCATACATGAATGACTTTCAGGGAAATACAACAATAATTAGATCTTATATTATCTCTGTGTCAAGTTCTATTACCCCTCTCACCTTCCAGCTAAATACAGTTGACATAGCGGTGTATATATATATATATATATATATATATATATACACGTCTCCCTGCCTTATTTGTTCAGTCATTCATTCAAATAGGATCCTTCCAATTCCCTGCAGTATGTACTCGCAAAAGAGCCCAGAACTGCAACCACCCCCATCAAAGACCAGACCATTAATTTTTCATTATACAACCTATTACTGTAATTGCAGGGAGCACCAGCCCATTTCGCTGGCATTCATTTCCTTACAATCAGCTGTTTTCAAGAGTGTGGGTTTAATGTAGTGCCCCTTTATGGATATTAAGGTGGGAAATTGAGCAGTAAACATGTTTGATTCTTGGAAAACACATTTTCTACTGCAAGACCAATGCAAATGTATGTAGGAGGCGGCGTAACTTTAGTGCTCAATGGAGACACCTGGAAATCAAAGTTCTGGGATATTTAAGGTGTGTAATATAGTCTATGAAAAATATTGCTGGTAGATATAAAATAAACTCAATTCATAGCTTTATTCCAATCATCCTTCAGTGTAGGTAAAGTGCAATTTAACCTCTTTCTCCCCCCTGATGACCCAACCGTTTGACAGCTCCATTGCCTCTGGTTATTGAGCACCATTAAGCGCTTCATTAGTTTGGAGGTGTTGGCAGACTTGACAGTTATTTTTTTGCCACAAATATCACACCCAGCATCATTGCTGTCAATTCAATACACTGCTTATGCAAAACTGTTGACTCTCAGACAGCCAGGAGATTAAGGCAGCGTGACGTCTGGACAAGATTGTTTTTCACGCCTGTAGGAAGCAGCTACTTTGCTTAAGATGTACCATTGCCATTTGCAAAGTAGTTGGGCGTTTCTGTGTGATTCGGCTTAAACTGTATTCCAGTTTGCACACTTTTGAGACTACGCCACACGCCACTGCAGGACAGAGGATCGCTGTGGGAGAGAGTGTTTCTCTCCAGCCAGGGAAGCTGCCTTCCAGCCCACACAGCCTCATAGAAACGCATCCACGCTGATGCCGGCTGTGGATGCTCCCGGCACTGGTTTGATGGCAAGTTATTGTCAGATCAAAGCTGTCCTCAAGGCCTCCTCGCTCAGGGAATACTTGCCCCGTGCCCTTTTTGTGGAAATTGTTATCTTTGCTCAGACAAAATGGCCAGCAGGTTGCAGAGTGGCTCAGTCAAGTCACCAAAGAGACTCACTGAGGGCTTAGTGCTGGGCGATAAATGCACCGTGGGGCAGGTTTTACAAGGCAGCATGCTAGTCCTGATAAGCTCATGGTGCTTTGTGAAGGTATGAATGCGGCACACACACAGGAGCTTGATATTATTTATACACTTTTCTCTAGGTGTGAATAATTCCTCAACTGTCAGTGTTTAAGTGAAGCCCACTTCATAACATAACCAACATGGGTGCATAATTTTGCAGAACAGGTTTGGAGCGTAGCGTAGTATTTACTAGGACTGCAGATGTAAATGAGCTAAGCTACAGTGGAGCTGATTTGACTGAACTGCAGCTAAACAAAAGTTGACGCTGAGCTGTTTAAGACACATCTTGCTCCTGTCTGGAAGCCAGTGGAGTGCAAAGGAACAGAATCCAAAATGTTACTGGCAGAGAGGAAGTAAACACAAGCCCTAAATGAAGTAGACATTAAAAATGGAGCTGTCTTCAAATGTGAATGCGCTGTAGCTTTTTATTTCACAAACTTCAAAAAACAACAGTAACTGTGGCATGTGAAAAAGTTTGCTCACACTTGTAAACTCTTAAAACTTCATGAACTTGTTCATTAGCTTGTTAGAGGTCATAAGGCAGGTCAAGAGTTGTCATCAGGGATGACATGGAAGATGTAAATTCAACCAAAAGGCCACCGAGGGAAACAGTAAAGTGGGTTGAACGAAAGCTCTTGTAATTTAACTTGTGCAAACGAACATTCCTCTTCTAATTTGCTGCAATGAACTTGGCAACTCACAACGGTCTAAAATATCACTGAAAATAGTCGATCTTATCTGATCAGATGCTGGTTTTTACTGTCTGTTTCCACCCTTTCTGGAAATGACAGGCCTCGGTCTCTCTGTGTTTGTCCAACAAACACAACTGCTTGTCTGGGAAATTATATTTTTAGTTCTGTTTAACCGACAACAAACCACAGACACTTATATATAGATATATTGTCCGTGATAAATACTGACCAACACATGCTCAGTGCTCAGCCCCATCATGGACCGGTGAACTGTCCAGGATGAAACAGGTAGCGATAACGGATAATGCCCCAGTGAAATACCACATATTCACTGGAGCTTTCCTTTTCATCTGCTCTTTATCCTTGGCAGTAATTCCTAAGAGAACCTGGCAAGAGTTTTGTATCTATTTATTGATCATTTTATCGATCTGGGAAATGGCCTGTTTATCATATAGTAGAAGGTACAATGAGGTTCACGGGCAGAAAGAAAAGACGAATGCTTCTTTAGAGTCTGTTCTAAGTTACCAGGAGAAGAAGATGAAGGTGCGTCTGCTGTTGATGCTTATAGACTGTCAAATTTCCAATATGTCTGGGAACAGCTGACAGGTCTGAAGTTACTGCTCCAGCTGTTCCCATTTATTTTCTAGTGCAGCAGAGACTTGTTCTGTCATTTTCATTTTCTCCACAGTACGCATTGCTTTGTTTTTGTTTCCTTGGATAATTAATGTTACATCTTATACACTGTCAGGCACTTCTCAAAGGACTTGGCACAGAACAAGACTTTTAGGAGGTAACAGATCAACAACCAGACAAAATGGTGCAACAAAGAAACAAAACAAAGCATTTCTTATTTGTGCCGATTTTGAGAATATGTTTTTGTGTATGCGACATACATTTTTTTTCTCCTGAGAGCTGGATTACTGCCAGCCTTGTTTAATCAAATCATCACCCAAATAGACCATTTTCAGAAGCTTGAAGTCAGGATCCCAGCAGGAGATCAAAATCAAAAGAAACTCCAGAAGAGATGAGGCTGAAGGCAATTGAAATGCATTAGCCTGGTAAGGCTTACAAACGTATTCTCAGACTGGGGCTCGACACATCCATAATGAGAGACATTATCTATGAATAGAGAAGACAAGAAGACTTGGAACAATAATGAACCTTAGAAGAAGCCCAGAAGTGGCTGGCCTTTCAAAATTCCTCCAAGAGCCCAGTGACAGGTCATCCAGGAAGACAGAAAGATCCAAGAAAATCATCCAGGGAACTGGATGCCTCAATAAAGGTCAGTGGCCATGGCTGCAATATCCAGAGGACACTGAGCAAAAATGGTGTCCAAGGCAACGGTGTGGCAAAAACCACTCATCTGAGGTTTGCCACAGCACACCTTGATAACTCTTAAACTCTTTGGGAGAATGTGCTACAGACTGATGAGTTGAAAGTTGAACTACTTAGGAAGAAACGGGTCCTGTTCTGCTGCTTCAGGGCAACATAATCAATGGAAAAAATGGTAGAAAATCTTGTAGGAGAACCACAGGTCAAGAGATGAAGCTCAAATGCAACTGGGTTATACAGTAAATCCCACTCTGAGTGGATCAAAGGGGATGGAACTGCCTTTTTCGAGAAGCCTAGTCATAGTCTGAACCTGAATCTCATTCAGATGGGGAATAAACCATCCAATGTAGCTGAACTAAAGCAGGTCTACAAATGAGAGTGGGTTGAAATTCGACCACAGTGAAGTCAGAGATTGATCTGTAGATTGCAGTCGTTGCTGCTAAAGGTAGCACAGCAAGCTATTAAGTTTGACGTTGGACTGGTAATTTAGGTATTAGATAACCTTTTTGCTTTATAGGGCTGTACCTGAATTATAGTTTTGTAAGTCGAAGCATATTTGGCTATTCTTCCTTTTTGTTTTGCCGACATATATATTGCCACAACGTCATGGCAGGCTTCCATACAGATGAGTTGGATTAGTGTGCTGCCTACTCCTCCTCTAACTCGTCCAATTGGACCAGCACTCAACTGCAGGGCTCCGATCAAACCACTTCAATCATCTGACCACCTGGTTAAAAAACGCTGTGTAACTGTAATTCTGTGGCAGCTGGGGTGTGGTTGGCAACTTGCCTGTGCTTCTCTTTGTCCGGTACTGTGGTAGACTGTTTTATCAGACACTTGTTTTCTGGCAAGAGGCTGGGCTAGTTTAGAGACTTTGGTCTAAAATAGTGTGACTTATCCTACCTAGATGTAGGATGGGGGTACATGCCATTGCTCATTTCAGCCGGCATTCTCCACCTTCCGCTCTTCCTGTTAACATTTTCTTCACTGTGGAAAACAACAGCAACCTCCAGGCAGAAACAAACCCTACTGAAAATTTCAGATTCTGCAGAAGTCGTAGATCATGCAGTAAGGCAGCCCTTCTAGTGCTATTTAGTGTATTATTAACTTTAATAGCAGTGTGCGTCTTCCTGCATGCAAATGTCCCACCACAACAATTCCACCCATCACTATTTTAAGGGAACACCAACCAATTTGGAGATTCAGTTTTAATTAAACAGATTAGGTACGTGTGGTTTGAGTAGGAACCCTCATTCTCTCCTTTTTAGTGTGGTCTGTTTTATTCATGACCAACTTTTAATGAAAACCCTAGATCAGCTTTGGTTCAGCAGAGACCACCTGGCTGTTGTTACTTCCTGTATCCATAGTGAGCTAGGTTGTAATAACTTTTTAGGTCAGTAAACATGAATGAAACGTTTTAAAACAGATTAATGGTATTGCTATTGTCTGGACAACTGTGCAGTGATGAGGGGGAGGCAGAGAGAGACATCGTCATGGCGTCCAATCAACCACGCCTGTTTTTGAGACTGCCATCAGTTAATGTCGTTTCAAGGTGGAAACTTTAGGCCATGGTTTTGACTGCTTATCTCACTCATGATGCCTCTTCTAGTATATAAAAACCACCACATGGACATGCTAACAAGGTAATAAAGAACAACTTTATTTTGACCATGGGCGTTCTTTAAATATCCACAAATCTGAGACTGGAGATATGGCTTCCCAGTAACTATAAAATGTAAACTCATGTTTGCACCATGACACCCTCTGTTACCTTTGTAATTTGGACTTTCAGGCTACTCACTTCAGCTTGGTTAGCTCTCCCATCTTTGAAGTCAAATTCTTTTGTTTAAATATTCCTTATAATTATATAATATATATGATATTAATGAAGACAGGAGAAGAAATGAGGAGAGCGCTCTGACAGAATGGGATCAACTGAGAAAAGATTTATCTGGCAGAGTCGAGATATCTCATGGCTTTGTCTCTTCCCCTGGTTAAACAAACATCCATTACGCTAAGTATATTACCCCTGTGTTTTTCAGATGTTAATTAGACAGATTAAAACAAAGAACCTCTTTCAATTCAACTTGCCACGACCCCAAATTCAACACAAATGACTGCATAGGTGCATGATGTTTAATGTCACACTGGTAGGATTTCCTCCCTAATGCACCCAAAATAAAATCATCTGTGTATTCCTCATGGACATTCAAATTACTTGCCGGTAGTTCTCTCCATTATCGCTGTGCTGGCTCGTTCATTTTAAAAGCAATGACTGCCAGTTGTTGGCAGGATTTGTTTGCAAAACAGCTAAATTATATAAAATGTACGAGGTGAACGTTTTGTACTAGGTTGTGTTGCACTAGGATGAATAGGATAGTGGAGGCAATGTCAACAACAGAGGGGGGAAAGTGGGATTTCTGGGTGCTATGTGCACATTAGCTGTGCATTATTATAAATAGATAAAGCAACTTTATTGTGTTTATTCATCCACCCTCCAAACAATATTCTTTTTTTTTCCTGAAGAGGCGAGTGTGAAGTATTTTGAGTGCGCTTGAGGATGTTTTTTCCTATGTGTACCTTCAAATCAAAGGACCTAAAAGCAGCAGGTATGCATCAGGACTTTTTAATAGGCTGGTGCAAAAATAGAAGCAAGTAAAAGCTGGAGGAAAGTTGCCAGGGTTTTTTTTTTTTTTTTTTTTTGCCACACAGGAATGTGGAATGTCGCATGTAAATCATCTGGAAACTCTTTTTCTCTTGTTTAAAAATACATTGCAGTCAAAATGTCACCCACAGCAAGTGTCATTTCATTGTCACTCATACGTTTGGTTATCAGGGAGTATTTGTTCTGTCTTTGCCCATCAGTAATAGGTTTCTATTTGTTCAAATACCAGTGACAGAATTGCAGCCGTCTGTAAGATGAAGATTAAGGAGTCAGTTGTGCAACTTTAATTGAGACGTTCTGACTTTGGTTCAGATCTTGGTGGACTAAAAGCTGCTGCTGAAGTTGTTTTAATCAATGCACACATTTTACCCTCATGAATTTAAACAGCTTGTTGGTTGGTGAAAGCAGCGACGCATACAAAACATGTCTGTGAGCGGCCTGCAGCATGACGAGCCATGCTTCATTGACTTCTATACCACTGATACGAGACTCTGTAAGGCTTTCCTCCAAATCCTGGAATTAAGTTCATGTGACCTGCAGCTTCCCATAAGCTGAACTTTTACAGGTTTTGGTGCAACGTTCTGCCTGTGTTTTACAAAACAGAATGCTCCGTTTTATGTATTTTGAGAGTGCAAAAGCAGGACTGGCTGTGACACAATAGGACGACACACTATGCATTTTGGTGGATTGACTTATTTTGTGAACAGAAGCGAGCACAGTGGACAAAGAATACTGTCAAACAACATCCTGAAAGAAGAATAGTGTTGATTTCTTCTTATCAGAGACTTGGTGAGCTGTGAGTGTGGACCATTCATCCTTACTTATCACATGAGCTGTATCTCTGGTGCTGTGGTAGCACTCCAATTAAGCCCTACCTGATTTATTGTGACGCAGTTGCCTGAGTACAAATCAGAGATGATGCAAGTTTTCTTGGCTGCATTTAAGCTCAGGTTCGATCAAAAAGGTTTTAGACTGAAAACTAAAAGAAATCAAAAGCCGTATCCAATTTCCACCAACTCCGTTAAAATAGTCTACTTGTGCAGCAATACAGTGTTTTCTGCAGAGCTTGTAATGCTGCCATTATGTCAACATGTGGAGCACCAGCTGGGATAAGCGCTGGATCTCCTAACCTGTGTCAAAACAAGCAACTTGAATTTCATTTTGAGGAAGAAGAAGAACCCACAGAGAGCGAAAATCTACCCCCAAAACTCTGCATAATCAGTGAGCAGACGCACCGTGCATTCTTAGAACCACATGCTATCACACGCTGAACATTCTCCCTGACACATCGGGACGTTAGAGTAGATCTGTGTGGTACGAATGAACCTCGTACCCATGTCCAGTTTTGGAAACTGCAGCCCTTCCACTGTTGTTTATTCTTCTGATGGTAGCTGCAGACCCACCTGTTGCCACCAGTGATGATCGTTGACATAAGGGTTGGTTCATCCCAGAAACTAATGCTTTTTTTCCTCTGCTGTAGTTCGTGGTCGCCGAAGAAACCGCAAATGATCACCTACCAGTAGTCACAAAAATAACACAGGTCCAGTGCTGTTGTGGTGTTGGTGTCATGAGGTTTCCTGTTTCTTGACAGTGACTGTTCACACAGGCTCATGCATCATCAACAGTCCCAAAACCTTTTGATCACAACTCACGTTTCTGCTGTGTAGTGTTCTGTTTAAGTTGATTCAACTTTCTACATTGATAGATTTGATAATGTAACTTGAATAACTGTATAGTGCATTTTTAGGTTGCCATTGTTGCAATGTGTGGGGTAGTTAGGGCTGCACATCTGGAAGAAGCAGGTCATTAACATGTGGCCGTGTGTTGTCAGAGGTAATATGTTTATGTATAACTGCTGCAATTTAGGACAAGGCAGTTCTCATGTTCCCTTTCTGCACGTTTTAGTTTAAGAAACGCAAACAGCTGTCAGGGATCATGTTTATGTGTCCTTTCCCCCAGAGCAAAGAAGCTGAACATCATTTGGTGACTGTGCTCTCTGCTGTGAACTCTGTAGCAGTCGGTACAGCTGGTCTTATAGGGTAAGGGCTCAACATGCATCACAGTGGCAGAGATACAAATCCCCACTTCTGGTCACAACGTTGAAGAGCGAAATCAGAGCGAAAACAGGATGTGGAGATTTGTAAGTTGACCCTTTATCCTTAAGTTCAAAAGACAGCCTTTGTATCCCTGTAACCTTGTGCACAACTGATCACATGATCACACGGGTTCAACTATATCTGTGGGGAGAATCCATTTTAGACTGTGGGTCTCGATTCTGCCAATTTTTTTCTGAGCAATTTACTGTTATTTTGCAGATATTCCCTGTTTTGTTAAATTACAGATAATAACTGGTAAAACTGAAAAACTGTCAGATCATCAACTGAAAGGGAAATTTTACAATTGCTGCTTAAAATGTCTTACTTGTCATTGAGCACACAGTCACAGCCATTTTTAGAAAAGCATCAACCCCACTTTGTTCTCACTCGAGTTCCCCT
The DNA here is from genome assembly GCA_024666655.1 of Dascyllus trimaculatus. Classification (NCBI taxonomy): domain Eukaryota; kingdom Metazoa; phylum Chordata; class Actinopteri; family Pomacentridae; genus Dascyllus; species Dascyllus trimaculatus. The sequence continues at coordinate 23,498,839 of CM045463.1, forward strand.
CTGCCTTCGTGGTTTGATCTTTCCTTTCCTCTGGGGCCTCTTTGATCCCTAAGAGACATAGTTTTTTTTTTATTTTATATTTTTTGCATGTTTGTATGTGAAAAAATACTCCTCTGTGGCTTTAGTGCAGACACATCCTAACTCTGAAATCCTGTTTTATCTTAACTTTAATGGAGTGCCATGGATAGATGACTTTGTCCTACAGATTAAAGACTTTCAGGCATGCTATGAACAGTGTAGACAGGCAGGGACGCGTTCGGAAACAATAGTACTGATTGGGTCTTAAATTAGGTACGAATATACCCATGGACATTGAACATTTGTTTTTATGGCGCCGTTTTAAAGTGAGAAACTTTCAACTGACTCCTTGTGTCTTGGTTCTGTAGGGTCTTTGCTTACTAGCCTGGTGGCTAAAAGATTTAGAGTTCAGAGGAAAGAGGCACAGTATTGTAGGAAATGCAGTAAATCCTCAACCTGCTTCGACTCCACAGAGAAACCTGTAAAAAAAACACATTGGAAGCCCCATGATGAGCAGGAGAAAAAGGGTCTACAAGATCCTTTTCTCCTGCTCCTTTTCTCCTCATGACAAACTCTTTCATTTTACTTGTTACTTGAGCTGCAGTCTAAACTCCTAACTGTAAATTGTGCTTAAATGCTACTTAGTTTAGTTTAGCAATTCCAGCCAGTAACTATTTGCACCTGATTTAATTTTGTCAGCTGGTGTGAATTTACAGCACGTAACCCTTAAGATTAACTGTAGAATTTAGCGATAAAAACACAGAGAAACCCAAGAGACTGGGGTTTGGGTTCCATGTGGGACCATTACACTCAGGCTTAGAGTTTGTTGTCTGCCACTGTTTGGCTAGGTTTAGGCACCGTAACTACTTGTTCGGTTTCAAAAAAATATCACAGGTTAAAACACGATCCTTTCACACCATGTTTGAAGCTTCTCTTCCAAGTTTTGGGTAACCAGAGAGATGAGTCCCACCTCATCTAATATATAACTTGGTGTAAAACCACAAAGTAAATGGCAAAGATGTGCCACAAACTAAACCCAATCAGACATAACATTATGACCACCTGCCTAATATTGTGTTGGTTCCCCTTCTGTGCTCAAAAATGCTCTGAACCATTGGGCATGGACAAGAGGACCTCTCAGGGTGTCCTATGGGGTCTGGAACCAGGACGTTGGCAGTGGATCCTTTGGGTACTCTGTGCAGTGGGACCTCTGTCAATCAAACTTGTTCCACTGCATCCTGTTGATGCTTGATCAGAATGGGGTGTAGGAAGTTTGGAGGTCAAATCAACATGTTGGACCATTGCCATGTTCCTCAACATGTTCCTGATTGTTTGATGTTGTTTCCATGTGGTGGGGTGTATTTTCCTGCGGGGGTAGACCAGTGTAATTTGGGATTTCCATTTGCATGAGGGAGTGTGCTTGTTGTGGGACAATGTTTATTTGGGTGTCTAAGTCTCATCAACATGGATGTTAAAATCCAAGGTTTTCCATCAGAACACCACATAGTACCAATATGATCAATGCTATTCACTTCACCTGTCAGTGGTCAGAATGTTGTGGCTGATCGGTGTACAATATCCACTAAACATTAAGCTATTGAATATTCCTAAAAAGTCAACAAATTGACTCTGTACTCGACAAGAGTGAGCTTGTTTGTTTGCACTGTTAACAGATACCCAAGTTGTTTTTCTGGAGTGATATTTGCAATGTTACTCCGCTTGCTATTTCCACAAGTAACCACTAGAATGGAAAATTTATGGATAAAAGCCCTAAATAATTAAGGCAGGCACATTTTACACAACAAAGCAGTGAAAAAAATGGTTTGTGATGAAATAAAAGAGAATATTTTCATCTACAGAGTGTAGCAACAGCCAAGTCATTGGACGGTCAAATATAACGGGCATGTTTACAAGAGAATGGTAAATGAGGCGAGGTCCTGCCTTCACATTCTGGAACATAAACAGAAAGAACAGTGAACAAGCTGCGTCCAGTGAGTTGACGGTATGTAGGATCCCCTGGACACACACACATGATTATCCCTGTTTGGAACACACATAGAGAAGATGATGGGGTGTGTTTACAAGGAAAAGACCAAAAGTTGAGTTAGGTTGGATATTTGACCCCCACGATTCATTGCCATATACAAACAGACCTTCATTAAACTCATTAATTATTCCAGCCGGCATTCCACTAATTACCCTTGTCAGTCGGCTTCCTGCTGCGTGTTTGCTTCATTTAATTTATGCATGTGTTTATTAAAAGGAAGTACTTCCTTTGATTTATTTGATGCATGTTTTTTTAAGCTTTTTCCTCAAATCATTCTCCAACTTTGTCATTGCGAGGAAGGCTTTGAGTGGTACATTAAAGAGATGTAAACGTTGACAGAAGAGCAGTTTTGCCTTTGCTTTTCACTTCCGTGCAGCTTATTATCTGTTTTCTTGAGTTTCACTAAATCCTCTTTTACCACCATCTTTGTGTATTGAGAACCTGGCATCAGACATATTCAAGTCATTAAACATGCACAGTTTGCTTGGCTGCGAAATTTGGCGTTCAGTCTGCTGAGAAGACGAGGGTGTTGTAGATGTCCACTGTGGATGTTATTCTTATTCCTTCGTGTCTGTTCTTGTTTCCTCAGTGAAAGATTTAACATAAAATAGCAAAAAAAAAATCAGACTTGAAATCACAGAGTAGATGGATGAAGACAAAATGGTGACTTTACAGACAAGAATATATAGGAAACACAATGATTCAGTGAAAGTGGATAACTTAAAACAGTGCTATAGTCAGTTATAGTAAACCTGAACTGGATTTTTCACAACTCTCTCCATCTTAATTGGTTGATTTGTGTTATATTTTTTATTTTTCACAATATCAGCCAGCTTCATATTCAGAAACCCCTTACAAATGCCTTGAAGACCTTTCTTTTTTCATCAAGTCTCTCCGAGACAAGTTGGAAAGAGCAGCTATGAACTCCTTTTAGTCTGATAATCACCAGGTCTCATTTCAGCCTGACAGCCCTGGCAGATTTTAAGTAATCAACCTTCAGCCTGGCAGCTTTGTCAACAGTAGGGTGCAATCAGGGCTGACAAGACTCATCAGCACTCCCTACATCGGTGCACTGTTTTAGCACACGGTCATTCAGAGTGGTGGATGATAAAGAGTAAAAAACACCATCATCTGATATTATTATGTCCATCACAGTATCGGTAAGTGATGAATTATCCCCCACACATTTCGACTTGTGCTATCAAAATATTAACTGTTGACTACTTTTTGCAGATTGTTTGTGTGTTTGCACTGGTCTGTGTTACCTTCAGGGACTACTTCAAAGGCTGACATTTTCCAGTATAAAAGACTATGATTGGCAATGTGAATAACTTAACACTGGCAACAGCTCTTGCTTTCTCCTGCTCGCTTGACTTTAATGTGGTACCAAATTAACTGCTATCCATATAAATGGAAGCACACACACTCCTAGCACGTCAGCATGTTCGTACTATTTCTGCTGCAGGCAGGCCGGCAAAACTTGCTGCTGCAGTTTGATTGAGGCTTCCAGTGCCTGCTTGAATATTTTTATCGCTCCTATATCATTTCATATTTCTGATACTGTCGCGGTAGATATAACTTATACATAGGAGTCAGCAGATTTTTACATTTTTTCTTTGTTTGTTGTAAAAATAATACAGACATAGCATCAACAGAGATATGACAGTGATTTAAACACTTCTCGATTGCAGCTGTATGCGGCCTATAGTCCAGGTTTGAGATTGGGATTTGTAATGTCAGGGGGGTAGATTTGTGGTTTCACGGTTGCCATGGGTACACACACGTGAGCACATCATGCAAAACATTTTTGCATGCAAAGGATTATATATTTGAATAAAAAGCAATTTACAGACAACCCTCTGCTCCGGGTGCGGCCGTATGCTCAACAGTTAGCCAGGTCATCTCAGCTCTGAAGGAAATGTATTTTCTGCCAGGTTTGGTTTACAATGCTGCCATCCTACCCTTCTATCTGTTTATGTGGACTTTAAAACTCCAGTTTATGGACAAACTGGAGGCTTTCAGTACTATGTCACAGTCTTATCTCTTGGGGAGAGACTACATTTAAAACCTGAATGATGATGCAGTTTAGCTGCATGGGACCGTAATGTTTGGTTGCTTATTTCAAGAAAGGTTTCCTATTGCTAAATAGCATTGAGTAAGAATCAACATGTGTGTTGTTTAAGCAGCATATCAGGCTAATTTGCATTCACAAAACAAGGTCTCTGTGTCAGTTTCTGACCAGGTTCTCTCCCTACCTGTCCATTCATCTGTCCATTCTGTCAGACAAAAGAGGGGCTTGATCTGCCAAATGGCTTTTGGGGAAGCCCACTGACAGAACGAAGGGAAACCTCACAGAACAACCAATATTTGGAAGTGTCTATTGTTGCAATTACTCTAGAGCCAATGGTACAAGTGAAGACGTGTTTTTATAATTGTTTGAATTATTAAGACAGTGGTAGAGTGTCTCCTGATGACATTTAAAGTGAATGTGTCAGGATCGCGTCACCACAGTTTAACTCCTGACTACAGCTTCATATTTCAGGAGGATATTGAAGCCTATTTTACCCATTGCTTGAAAACTCCAGACGTTTCCATTTACAGATCCAGATCTAGTCCTACTGTGGTGACATATCACTTGAATTTCCCAGCAGTATTACCAATGCTGGAATTACGGGGGCCGCATTCGACACCTGCATAAGCGCACCCACTTCACACAGTGATTAGCCAACTGTGTGGAGGTGTGAGGAATTTAACTTTCTTTCTCAAGCTGTTTTTTTTAGTATTTACACTACTCCTTCTGTCTCTTTTCATGTGTGAAATGACTTCAGTGTCATGAATGTCTTTAAATGTGAAGACGTGCTCCATTACTGCAATTAAACATTTCGCCCTGCCTTTAAGTATGGAAGTGTTACACTACAGAAAAGCTATAGCTGGATAACATTTCGCTCATCTTTTGACATCTGATAAGCCTTTAAGCTCACATATGTGTTACTGAAGCAGGTCTCCCTGGACTGTATCTTATCATCTCAACCCATCATCTTGCTGCAAAGCACCTTATGACCTGAACCCCACTGCAGAACCTGCTTGAAACATGAAACTGGCATGTGGTTGAATGTGTGTTAGAAAAAAATAAATCAGTAAAGTAGCAAGATTCAGTTTTATTACGAGGAAGGAGGGTTTTCAGCCTCCAGGTCAGAATAGTCGGGAAGTTTTCCTGGAGGCAAAGTGCTGGAATTATTGTTCTTCAGGTTTTTTATTTGCTTTCTGTCACAAGGACTTTAGGAAGTAGTTTGAGCAAGAAGAACTCATTAAGTGCAACCACCAGTATTGACATGAAAGTCGCTATCCAATGCTCTTTTTCATGACAGTGATGAAGTGAAATATCACGAACATGGGTGATATTACTTTGGTCTAAGGCCTGATGTGAGGACCGAATGATTTGAAAACTCAAGTTTTGCTGCCACTTCCTACATTTTCTACACAGCAGGATGCCAATCATGTACAGAGAAACTGATTTTCTGACACAACTTCTTTACCCCACTCACACAAAAGTATGATGTCTTTCATACCTGTCAAATAATGAGACATTGATTTAAATTGGTCTTGAATGTAAAAAACTAATGAAAACGATAGGGGTCCGCAGAATAACACTCACTGTGAGCGGGCAAGAAATTTGCTTTTGAGGTTACTTAACACTGTGACATTTTTAGGTACTCATCTGTAGAAAAATGAAGTGGAGTTACTGATTGGAGATTTTCTCATCTTACCTCTCCACTAGAAAGCAATTGCAGCCGTTTAACCCTCTGAACCCAAAAAATCCCCAACAGGTTTGAATGGTGTTATTTTCAGAAAGAGATCACTTAAAACTGAAAAAATCCTAAAAATTTTCAACTTTCCAACAGTGGTTGAACACATCATGTGTGACTTGGGTTTCTATCTGTAAAATGAACTAAATCCCAGCTTTAACTACTATTATTTCATCAAATTCACTTTATTCTATAGGTCTCATCCAAATATTCATCAAAAATAAACAGTTTGCTCCAGATCCTGTAAAAAAACTACAAATTCCACGCTCCTTAGTGCGACTGAGAAGTCATGACTGACTCGGCTGCCAAAAGCATGACGAAAATTCCGAGACTTCTCAGATGAACTGCAGGCTTTGTTTACAAGGGCCCGACTTACGTATCTGTTGGCCGATGTTATTGACATATATTTGTCTATCACTGATATATCAGTATTGACATAGACACCGATCAGGCATAACATTATGACCACCTGCCTAATATTGTGTTGGTCCCCCTTATGCGCTCAAAAATGCTCTGAACCATTGGGCATGGACAAGAGGACCTCTCAGGGTGTCCTATGGGGTCTGGAACCAGGACGTTGGCACTGGATCCTTTGGGTACTCTGGCTTGTGCAGTGTGGCCTCTGTCAATCAAACTTGTTCCACTGCATCCTGTTGATGCTTAATCAGAATGGGCTCTAGGACGTTTGGAAGTCAAGTCACCATCTTGCACCATTGTCATGTTCCTCAACATGTTCCTGATTGTTTGATGTTGTTGCCATGTGGTGGGGTGCATTTGCCTGCGGGGGTAGACCAGTGTAATTTGGGATTTCCATTTGCATGAGGGAGTGTGTTTGTTGTGGGACAATATTTATTTGGGTGTCTAAGTCTCATCAACACGGATGCAAAAGTCCAAGGTTTACCATCAGAACAGCACATAGTACCAATATGATCAATGTTATTCACTTCACCTGTCAGTGGTCATAATGTTGTGGCTGATCGGTGTATGTTGTCCAATATGTGCCGATATGAAAAGTTCTTTTGTTTTCATACAGAATATAACACCGAAAATGATGCTTGCAGTGATCTAGAAATTCTGTCATCACAATTTTTCCAGCAGAGGGTGCTCTGACTCCATCCTTTACAGTACTCATACTACTATCTGCAGCACATGTAGCAGAGCACATATCACAGCTGGGTAGAAAGTTGCATGGACTCGATAGTTCATTAAACACATTGCTGGAAAGTTAAACAATGACCACGTAACTTTTGCATTTCAGCATTACTCTAACACATACATGTGCTCATAAAAAATACTGTCTGATATGTCAGTTTTTTTTTCAGCATGGTGAAACATCTTTGTGTTGAAGTGTGAAAATTCACTAGTTTGTAGGAGCTGTAAAAATGTAAATAGTAAAATAGTCTTGTATTGGTCTTGGTAAGTATTGGTAACGCCTGTGGCTACGAATGTTACACGTGTTGAATGCAGTTTTTTTTATTTTGGCAAATCAAATAATCAAAAGAATTTAACTGTAGTTCACAGGGCTTCATATTGCAGTGAAAAAATGAGACCACAGTGATTAAAAATGTGACAGGAGCAAAAACGCCAAAAAGTGCTTGGAGTTCAGAGGGTTAATGTATCTAACCACCACTCCCAAAATCATAAAGGAATACTCCACTGAAATTAGGTCTTTTGAGTATCGTATACACATTTCCTGTGAAGGGTGACTGAAAGTTTGACTTTATTACTTCACTTACAGTGGATTCATTGGATCCCTGTGTAACCCTGTAATTCTGTAAAACTAGTGTTTTTTTGTTGTTGTCTTTTGTTCAGGCCTCTTTGCACGGTGTACAGGATGTCAGTTTGACATCGTAATCATCATTATCACCATCCTCACTCAGATGTCAACAGGATCCACACCTTATTACACTCACAAATGTGTGTGTGTGTGTGTGCTCGCGTGTGTGCGCTGGCAGCTGTTGACGTCAAAACGGTACTACAGTCTCCACCAGTCTAATAGCTCATTAATTAAGGGCTGGGTGCCAGTCCAGGAGAAATCATTTTATCTGACAGGATGTCAGCCCGCATGCACAAATTCATACACACGCACACACACTATACACACAGTTTCGTGTCATCATCAGTTGGGGGGCTGATGTGTTGATCGATAATGACAGCGATACGTTTTCAGGAAAGTCTGCAAGTGTGGTCCATTTAAGGTGGCATGAGGTTATGCCCACTGTTAAACAGGAAGATGAAGTGCTTCACCCCAATTTAAAGGCTGCTGTCATTCTTTTATTGATACAAACTGTATATATAATCTGAAACCCATCGGCCAAAGTCAAGGGGCTTCATAGACTGAAGCCCCTCCACTGCTCTCTATGAGGCAAAGCAGGTACAGCTAATAGATGGATGGATGGATAAATTTCTAATCTGAATCTGTGGATTGATTTGGATTGAGAGGCAGAAGCACTGTCTGTGTGTTGATGTGTGTGCTCCTGTGTGTTGTAGAAGCTTCCTGTGACAGTAATTAATCACACTGTTAATGAGTTGTGCTAAGAGTGGCTTTGCATCCTGTCATTCTCATCTGTATAGATCCTGTTCCTCAGGCCTCTAACATCAATAAATCATCAGACATTCACACACGAAACACTGGCACATTTGCTGGATCAAAATGCCGTGGGTTGAAATGTGACTACATTGCACTCCTCTCCTTTCGCTGAAGCACTGCACTGAAATTGAGGAGATGTGAAAAAGCACAGCTGTTAACGCAACTCAGGTGAAATGGACCATTTTAAAAAGCACTCAAGTTAAAGGTTTATGAGTTAATTCGTGATGCAAGTGAACACGGGAACACTTTTGGTTAGTTTTATTAGTGCAGTGTTGATCCTCAGCTTCCATGTGAGAGCAGGTGTTAAGTGGCACTTGCTCATTTGCAACCATTTAACCCTTATCTCACAGTAATGCTGCTTTTAAACTGGCATATTTTAATACGGTGTGATTTAATACTACAGTAACATTCTACTACTATGAGGCTGCTTTGTCAGAAGTGCATCAGAAGAGCAGCTAGGAACTTAATACAGCAAGTATTGTTTAGGCAGAATCCAGTGTGGGAATGGCCGACTATGCCATCACCAATAAAAACTACTACAGAGACATAATAACTGAATGTAAACAGAGTGAATGGCTATTTCAGCAACTGCTGTACAAATAGAGTACAAATTATTAGTAGAAATTAATGTAAATAGTGTCTTAAATTGGACTTGATCTCATGAAGTTTAACAAAGAACTTTGACCGTTAAGTCTTCCTTCCTGCGGTTCAAACTACATTCAAAACATCATTCTGAAAAGTAAATTTTAAAATAAAATTAGGTTATTTGTCTGTTTTGTGTTTGATGCCTTTTTATTATTTGGCTATAAAGTAGAAGAGCAGGTGACTGAGGATGCTAATGCAGAATGTGATCAGGGTGTCAACAATAACCGTCCGTCAGTAATTACATAGTTTGCAGTGCATAAACCCCTCATTACAAAGATAAATGTACATTTGAGAGTTCAGTGTTGCAGAACCTCTAGAAAGAGATCTCCAGAGATGGGGTCAAAAAAAGTGACATGGTCAGATCAGCTGAATGCATGCGTGACCTCTACAGTGAAGGGATCAGGTGTCTCTGTTATGTTGTGGGGGGCATTTTACTGGCATGGTTTGGGCCCACTTGTAGATTAGAGGCAAGGGTCACTGCAGATCAATGCAAATTAGTTCCGAGTGATCGCCTTTATCCTATAATGAAACATTTCTATTCTGGTTAGAGTGGTCTTCTCCATGGGGCACAATGGGTCAGTGAATAATTGATGAGCCTGAGATTGATGATCAGAATCATGTGTTTTGGCTTTGACTGTCTATAGGAGATATTGGACTGACATTTTAGACAATTAGAGGATATATTTTTGAAGAATCCAGAGTCTCGGAGAAAATTTGTAAGGTGCATTGACGGCAAGGTGTGGCTCAACATCTTAATAAGGCGCTTGGTGTTGGTTTTTTCCTTTACTTTGTCACTCGTCTGTATTTGTACTTTAAAAATTGTAGATAGAGAAACATTGCTACTCTGAAAAGGTGTTTGCACATTCAATATAACATATGCACTGATCATGCATAACATTATGACCGCCTGCCTAATATTGTGCTGGTCCCCCTTATGTGCTCAGAAATGCTCTGAACCATTGGACATGGACCAGAGGACTTCTCAGGGTGTCCTATGGGGTTTGGAACCAGGGCGTTGGCACTGGATCCTTTGGGTGCTCTGGCTTGTGCAGTGGGGCCTCTGTCAATCAAACTTGTTCCACTGCATCCTGTTGATGCTTGATCAGAATGGGGTGTAGGAAGTTTGGAGGTCAAATCAACATGTTGGGCCATTGTCATGTTCCTCCACATGTTCCTGATTGGTTGATGTTTTTTGCATTTTCCTGCAGGGGTAGGCCAGTGACATTTGGGATTTCCATTTCCATGAGGGAGTGTGCTTGTTATGGGACAATGTTTATTTGGGTGTCTAAGTGTCATCAATACCGATTCCAAAGTCCAAGGTTTTCCATCAGAACAGCACATAGTACCAATATGATCAATGTTATTCACTTCACCTGTCAGTGTTTACAATGTTGTGGCTGATCGGTGTAGATACTTGTGCTGATTTAAATAAACTTTGGGGGTTACACCTCCACTTTGCTGAAGACAAATCTTAGAGTCTTAGAGGTATCCAAGTATTTCAGGAACAACTCACCAAACATTACACAGCCAAGTTCAAGTTGTTGAAGATGACTGTCCATCAATGGTTTTTGAAAATGTTCTGTTTGTTTGTGTTGACATGCACCCAATGAGTCATCAACCATTGTAATGCCACACCTACTTGTACCTCCGGGAAACACTTGTGTCCTATTTGCAGCTCGCTTCAGTGTGTGGTAATGTTTTTTGTATTTGCAGCATTTTTTTTTCATTTCTAAATGCTGCACCTGTGTTGTCAAATTTGTAAAGATGTTCTCTTAATCCACCCCTGCTTCTGCATGTGTTTTCTCAGGTTGCAGTTGATTGGACCCTAAGGGCCATAATTGGTATTTTTTCAATTAAGATAACAGCTAGTGAAGAAAATTACGCTTTTCCTCAGCTACTGTTGACTGAGGCTTTCTCAGTAGTAGTTGTGTATTGGTATATATGTCACAATAGCATGACTGTTGACACACAGATGTATCGTTGGTTGTGTAAGGACAAATTCAAGAACCTCGGATAAGCGAGTCAGAAAGCGAGTTACTGTGTTTTGTTTTTGTAGATGTCTCAATTTCTGCATGCTGACCTAGTGATAAATCTTGATTGACTAAGACTTCTTTAATCCTCCTGAGAAAAAATGTTGTGAATTTCTAGCCAGCTTGCAAAAGATGACAACATGTGAACGTTAACGCCACTGACGTACAGCTCAGATAAAATGGATGGTGATCAACAGACGACCCGACTTACTGTTTGCCAGCTTTGTGCTCTGTCTTAGCGTTGGACCGATCTATCAAGAGAGACACACTGAGCCGTTCAAGCGTTGAGCTGCAGGGGAGAGTCATTTATCGCCCCTGTCCAGGCGCTAACTGCTCTGTCTTTGCCTTAATGATATTTTAAACCATCTCGAAAGGGCTCCCTGTTCAATTTTAGGATTTACTGGACCATTTTAGCTCTCTGGGGTGAAGCTCAATGAAGTGATGCATAACTGACTGCAGATATGTTTTTCAAGTTGAATGTGTCGCAGTTTGATGTAGCAGTGTGTCCTCCTGCTTGTATCAGGCATTTACATATTAATGTGCTAACTGGTACCCAAGGTATTGTAGAATGGGTTGTTATGGAAAAAGGCGTGCTGTCTCATTGTGTTCTTCCCTTGATTATTTCTAAATGTCAGTTGTTCAGTCAAGGTAGAAAAGGCCTTTGAATGCTCATGCCTCTGTGGCCAACACCACCAGCTAAAGTGTCCATCCGTGAAGAGGATGACAGAGTGACTGGTAATTAGGGGGAAAACAAAGCACTGATCTGCATATGATGCGGATGCAAATGAATTTATTAAAAAGGCAAATTAAAGAGGCTAATGCATTACAGCTCCCTGGTTTTAACACATTTGTAATATGGGGTGCATTTATTTTAAAAGCTTTATGAATGAATAGTTACATTTCTGTGCTGATTACAGCGTCGGGAGCTTCTCTAATAGCAGTCCTGGTGACCTCTATGTCAGCTGAAAGGTGAATGTTTGGATCAGGGGGCTTTCTTTTGACATCATCATTTATAGTGAGTGCTAAAGTTGGTTTGGAAAAGGCCATCACATACTGCACTGCTGTTAATTAAAATGACTAAAATTACTACAGAACTTGCTTAAACCAACCAAATGCCAAGTGGAAATTACCAAGCTTACAGCTAATGAAACTGCTATGCCCAGGTCCAGAACTTTGTATGATTGGCGAATGAGAGGTCTGACATCCTGTGTGGCTATATTGAGGGTGCTCAGCTGAAAACAGGCATTTCTAAACATACAACTTGGCAGCTGATACGTGATTAGATGTAGTTTCACTGCTCCTGCTTTCTGAGGCTCATGTCTGCTGCTCTGCACCTGCAGAACAGGGATGCAAATATGTGTTCCTGTTTGAAAATAGCAGCTTTACAGAGCAGACAGCGCAGGCATTTGTAGTTGCCAGATGACATGTTTAATTTGTTTCTAGGTCATAATTCAATGAGTCTGAGCTAAACTTGCTACCTTCAAGTGCTGTTTAATCAAACCAGACCAGTATGATGCCAGTCTGGCTAAAACTGTCTTTCTAATTTGCATCTAGATGCTGTGGAGCACCCAGAAGGGTCACTGAGCTGAGAATTTCTTTCTGAATGAATGCTTTTGCATTACCGCTGATCCATAGAGGAGGATCTGCACTCACAGTGGTGCTTCAGAGTTTGTGAACCCTGTAAAATTTTCTGTATTTTTTGCATAAATATGACCTAAAACTTTATTAAAATCCTAAAGTAGATAAAGAGAACCCATTTAAACAAACAAGAAAAAACTGTTATTGGTAATTTTCTGTATTGAAGAGAGTGATCTAATATTACATTTTTAAGTGGGAAAAGTATGTGAACCTATACTTGAACCTACGACTTGTGTGCTCAGGTCAATGTCTTGTTTCATGACCAAGTTTGTCTTGCGATTTAGTTCACAGACTGATGTCCTGACATTTTGCTCTAAAATGAATCTTTTGAATTTAGAATTCATTGCTCCATCAATGATGACAAGCTGTAGTAGGTCCTGATGTAGCAAAACAGGCCCACACCATGATACTACCACCACCGTGTTTCATAGGAAGGATGACGTTCTAATGCTTGAATGCAGTGTTTTTCTTGTTTTTCTTTCCTGTGTGACTGTGGATTAGTGGTTGTAAAAGACCACCATAGTCAGATAACTGGCAGACCTTGTTCATCTAGCTCCCCCTCATCATCTGCTGACAAGCTGTAGCTGTAATCACAAGGATGGGATGACGTTATTGTGGTTTAGTTGTTATCATAGCTGTGACACAATTTTTCATCTCACGGTTGTATCACCAACAGCAGGCAGAGGTGGAGTGTGTGCAGTGAGTTGAAGCTGTACTCTTAGATGCTGTTTTGTTGAGAAGCAAAATAATCTGGTTTTGCTGGGTCAGCTTATTGTTGATTTTGTTCTTGTCGTGGGATTGGTTGACAGTAAGAAAAATACGCAATATGGCAAGCCTGTTAGGTATAATAGTGAAGAAATTGAGATGCAGCACTACTACAGCATGCCAGACTGTCAACAAACCTGTGCTGCTCGCTCAGTCATCCATGTGGAGGGAGTGAGATTCTGGAGGTTCGTCTTTCTGCTGTGACTGAAATCTCAGAGTCAGAAAAATAATGTGTCCCTTGAATACTCCTTAAAGTTTTTCTGTTGATGTGTGAGCACCAGTCAGGTTGAGCTCTGCTTCAAAAAGTTGGGTCTTCATGATCAAATAGAATCCAGTCAGTAGTCTGAAGTGGAGATAGCACCAGTGTATATATATATGGGCACAGGAGTTTTCAAGAGAGAGTCAGTGAGAGTGTGCTCCTGTGTGCTTGAGTGTCAGTAAATTTGTGACAGGGTGTTGGTGCGTTTTTGATGAAAACAGGGCAGTGGCTGCTTTGACTTTTTTTTTCTTCTCTACTTTCTCAACTTCTACCTTCCTGATCAAACTGTGTGACAGGTCCTGTGAGACATCTCTCCTTCTCTGGTGTTCAGACAGAATGAATCATATAAACATCACAAAACTGCAATCCTTTCATATAAAGTCCTGCTACAGTACATGAGGACCAGCAGCCTCTTCTTAACTCGCAGAGGAGTCATCGAGCAAAAGCTGGCAAGAGATACAGGAAACCACACTTAAATCCTATTAAATGTGCAGTTATACCTATTTCATTCAGTCATCTACGTGTTTATCCTGCACTGTTTCACCTTCAAAACCAAAGACATCTTTTTATGAGCCAACCAAAACACTGAGCAGAAATTGTCTTTAGGAGAAATCTCAGTTGTACCAGGATAAAACTAAAATTATGCAGGTAAACAGTTAGTGTTTGTTTAGAAGGCTGCCAATGAAAATGCATTGATTTAGAGCCAGTGAGCCTCCACTACCACCAACTCCAGCTGGGACGGTATCCAAAACTGTGATCTGGTGAAAGACAGAGCTTGTGGTCGTTTTCAGTAAGCCGAAAGGTCAGGAGAGAGGTTTGTGTGTCGTTTAACAGTATTTATTTATTGTTTTTTTTAATGTGTCTCATTACTGTACTGACTAAAAAATAAAGTTATGGTGAAGGTGACAGGTAGCCTGGACTAATGACATTAAAGCATTCCTGTGAAGAAGTAGTTAACTAAGTTTATAGTAAGGTATGTTTGCAACACATTTTGAGTGGGGAGTGTTATATATTGAAAATATGGTTTAAGAAGAAGAAAGAAAAAAGTTTAATTGTCACGAATACAATTTTACAGCATTGTGAAATGTTGTTTTCGCATATCCCAGTTGGGGTCAGAGAGCAGAGTCAGCCATGGTATGGCGCCCCTGGAACAGGAAGGGTTAAGGGCCTTGCTCAAGGGCCCAGCAATGGCCGCATTGGGGTTTGATCAGTAGCCAAGGGACTTAGCTGCTGCGCCAAACATCCTCACTTTTATAAAAGAAAATATCACTGAAAACTAAGCAAGTAGAAAAAAATCTATGTTTTTTTGTCTTATTGATAGCCAACACAAAAATAATATTAATGTTAGTGGGATGGTACACATGGCACAGTCTAATCTTAGGTTTGTTTAATGTATTCATATTTTCAGAACTAACTTTGATTTTATATAAAGAATATGAAAACGCATGACTGTAATGAAACCAGTAATGCCACAGTACTATTATGCTACCAGTATTACCACAGTATAAAGACCAGCTCATGCTTTTTGGGTCTTGTGACATCACTCGCCTAAGTCTGTAAGGAACCGTACACTCTGTACCCAGACAGTAAATGGTGCTTAAAATGAAAGCTTTTTTGTTAGGACAGTGCAGGGAATTCTTGTCATCCACACCTTTTCATCAGTAAAAGAGCTGCAATTGAAGTAGTCCCCGTCAGACTTTGGAGGCGCTCTGATTTGTCCATTGACGGTTTCTCAAACACAGTCAGAAGCTCCAAATTCTGCAGAAATCATATGTGATGTCCGCTCACGGTTTTTGGCAGACCTCAGGAATGATCTGATTGACAGTGCTGCAGCCCAGTCGGTTACTGATTACTAGGTCCTGTAACAAGGGCAAAATCACAACCCTTCAGAAATATCCACGATATACAGGGAAACCTGTGTAACGGATCAATGTAGATCTATTGCAGAATGAATAGAACGGTGCCCACTGTCTGCTTTTGAAGTTGGTCATGCACAAACCATGAATTGACCTTTATGTTTCATATTATAACTGTGGCCTGTCTTGGATGTACCCTGTCTTTCATCCTATGTAAACTGGAATAGGCTCCCACCCCCATGGATGGATGGATGGATGGATGGATGGATGGATGGATGGATGGATGGATGGATGGATGGATGGATGGATGGATGGATGGATGGATGGATGGATGGAAGGAAGGAACGAAGGAACGAAGGAACGAAGGAACGAACGAACTAAAAGCAATTTCCCCCTGGAACTGCTACCTTATCGTGGTGGGGGTGTTTGAGTGCCCAAATGATCCTGGTAGTTGTCGGGGGCTTTATGCCCCTGGTAGGGTCACCCAAGGCAAACAGATCCTCGGTGATGGGTCAGACTAAGAGCAGTTCAAGAAGCTCTTATACCGTGACATCGCCCGGTATGGCGCAGCCTGGGCCCCACCCTGGAGCCAGGCCTGGGGTTGGGGCTCGTATGGGAGCGCCTGGTGGCCGGGCCTTTGCTCATGGGGCTCGGCCGGCCTCAGCCCGAAAGGACGATGTGGGTCCGACTTCCTGCAGACCAACCACCCGCAGAGGGAACCTTAGGGCCGGGGTGCTATGTGGATCGGGCAGCAGTCGACGGCGGGGGCCTCGACAACCCGATCCCCGGATACAATCACTCGTTTCAACAGAAATTTTACTTTACTAGCATTTCTACAAGAGAAACCAGGGATTACATTCAGTCCCTGCATGTTAGTTGAGTTTCTTGATCATTAAACAGGACCAAACAACTGCAAAAACTTATGCACAGCTTCATTCACAAAATAGTGAGGTATCGCTAGACTAGGTGACAAAATAAAAGAAAGACCTGAACCTTTAAACCCAACAGTGAAAGGATTTAATGGCAATGTGTTGCTTTGGAGGAATTTTTCTGGCATGGTTTGGTTCCAAATGTCTTCATAGAGGGAACAATCACTGCAAATCACTGCACAAGCTGTGATGATGAAACATGTCTATACTGATGGGAGTGGTCCCCTTCCATAGGGCCTAATAAGACACTGAGTGGTTTGATAAAAATTATTATAGCCTGCAGCCTTCGCAATCACCACGTCAACTGTAACTGAACGCCTGTGGAATATTTCCACCACTTAATCAAATGACCAAAAAAGGGGATATGTTTTAGAATGTGATTTTCATCCCCCAAGTAGAGAATCAATGCAAAGGTGCATTGAAGCTGTTCTGGTGGCACGTGGTGCTAAGACACTTTATGAGGGACTTTCCTTGTCCTTTTCCTTGTCAACCCTCTGCAGTTGTGTCGTTGGCTTTTGCAAGTGCAATGAGAGAGCAGCCATGAGAGAAAAAAGCAAGTGAAGAAGAGCAATTAAACTAAACCTTAATGTACAAAAGCAGAAGTAAACCACCATCAAACAGTCAGCAGCTTGACTACTTTCAAACCACACTGTCATTTCTCAGCTCTGCATTTACATTCAGTCATTGCTTCCACTTAAACGACAGAGTCACACATCAGAAAACAAACAACAGAATGAGAATGACTCATGTTCGCTGTTTTCCTCATGTGTGAGTTCAGTCAATTTACCTAATTTATGTAACGTTCGCAACTTTTCACGTGGGATGGAAGCACCAAAAGTAATTGCAAAAAAGAGACTCTTCACCTCTGATGTTTGATTTCCGTTCCTGGAACTGCTTCATCCGATCAATCCTGTAATGCTGTCAAATGTCAATTATCAATCTCCAGCTTGATTAAAGTTTCTGCAGGTGTGTTTTAATTGGAAACTGAAATCAATGGAGTGCAATTATAGTCTGGAAATTGGAAAATATCTGAAAATATAAGAGTAAGCAGCATTGAAATGAGGCATTTGTAGGGAATTATTAAAAGATGCTAAACCACTTGTGAAGTTACATTTCCCCTTTTGTTCTAGTTTTTAATTACTTTATGTTCCTTCTTCTCTTCCGTGATGTTGTTTACACGCTTTTCTCCACGCTGAGAAGGATTAGCATCAAGGATTCCCCCGCACATTTCGAATTAAAGCGATCAAATAGTTTCGATCTGAAAGTTCCAGTTAAAGACGCCGGAGGAGGGCAGGCACAGAGGGGTGACTTTCAGTGATCAGCGGAGCCAGACTGTGTTTAAACACTGAGTCTAGACCCGCTGATGAGATTGTATCATGGGTCGTCACCGAAGGCCACGGCAGGTTAATAACATCCTCCGACATGGAGCGTGAACTCTCACACTTTCAGCCGAACACACGCTTAGTCAGACATGCCCACACATGTATCAACACACAGTAGATGGTGACTGTTAGCACATCAATACGAAACATTCTGGAGATTTTGCGCTTCGTCACAGTTGAAATGCTCGAAAAAGATAACAGAAAGTTATTATTGAAAGGTGAAATCATGAAAACGTGGCAGTATTGTTATTCTCAGTGTGATTTCAAGTAGTTACCATGGTGTTCTTAATGCTTATTTCTATTTTACAAAGCATATTGTAGGATTTAGATTGATTTATGCAAGAAGATGTTATTCATTTTAAGGATGGTCTCTTCCACTGTAGCAGCCCTCTGCTTGCATGTTAACCCATAAGAAAAGCATTAAACCTCTGCAGTCACATGGATGAAATGCTGCATGTTCACCCACAGCAGCCATGTGTGCCTGGTGGTCAGGCTGCAGTCAGTGTTGGCAGCCTAACAGTGACACGACATCTCCAAATGTCATGCATCAACTCACTCATTCGTTCTTTCCTGAGCAAACTTCCTCCTCTTTTTTTTTTCTGTCCCTGGCCTGCATCTTTCTCATGTGCCTCATTGCCGCTGGCGTAAGTAATAACAAAAGAGCGAGCACGATGAAAACAGATGGAATTGAATCCGTGGCTCAGAGGATGTGTTTCCATAGCAATATTGTTGTTTGTTTTCCGGATGTATACCTCACACTCATTAAAAAAATTGATTTTGTTTATCTGCCAGCGCCAAAATATGTTGTTTGTACAGTGTCTGTAAAAAAACAAAGCCCCGAAAAAACGTTCACCTACTGTGGATTTTTCAGATGTTATTGTCTTGAAACATTCAATCAGAATGGATTTCTTGGGGCTGTTTAGCATGAGTAAACAGAAATAAACATCAGTTTGTGCAGGAAAAATAGTGACTGCAAATGCAGGAATTAAAAAGACAACAGCACAAGCAAAGGTGCAACAAATCATGCTGCACCTGAAGAATGTGACCTCCACTCAAGGTTTTTAGGAGAGATTTTCAAATGGCAGCAGATAAACATGAGTTTCCTGAGGACCAATGATGAGATCTTATTTTTCTTCTCGAAACTTTATTGATCTTGGGGTAATCCCTTCTCTGCATTTGACCCATCCTATTGATAGTTAACCTTAACTATACATACTAGGACCAGTGGGCTGCCGCGATGCATTCAGGGCTTAAGAGTTTTGCTCAAGGGCCCGCAGTGGTGGTAACTGAGACAAGCGGTGGCTTTCACTTTCCCACCTCAACCTCTTGCCTATCCGGGGACTCCAACCGGTAACAAGTTCGCTTCACAAACCACTAGGCCACCACTGCCGAGACAAAATAGACATCATTTATTATCATATTTCCCTCAGACTTTCTGCATGGCGTGGCATACTGTCGATTTTGTCACATCAGTGTCTTCTTCTTTTGCAGTGGTTTAAGGCAACCAATTGGAGAACTGGTGCTTCTTGCCCCTCACCTCCATTAATTCACATTTTATTTCACGAAAAAAGGCAATATGCATAGTTATTCATACGCCTTGAAATTGTCACAAATCTGTGTGTAAATGCAGGTCCTGGTCATTTCTGACATATCCGTGACCATTTTGACTGACTATTCATTGACAACAGCTGATGCAGTAGTTGTTCAGTCTAGTAAGTCACGGCTAAAACCAAAGAGCTTGCTATTAGAGGCTGTCACTTAGAGAGGGTTGCTGTTCGCTACATGGGAAAGGAAAGGCCACAGTGCAAAGTATAAACCAGACTTCCAAGGAGTTCCACACTGTAAAAAATGTCAAAGGTAGAGGTAGGAAGTCAAAACTGACCCCTGTACTGTAAAGGAGTGTCTAAATTTCAAGACAGACAGTCCAGCACTCGCTGCACAAGGCTCCAAAGAGACTTCCCCTTCTCCAAGACAGGCAGACTTCAACTAGCCTTTGCAAATGCTCACCTGCCAGAGAAAAAAGCTTTTGGTCATCAATTCAATTCCGCCCCTAGAACACCATCCCCATGGACAAGCCTGGCGGTGTGAATGAATGCTTTGGGCGAGTTTTTCAGTCAGTGGGTCAGGCAAGCTTGCTGAAGTAAACACCACCATGAGAAAAGAGGATTACATTAAAATTCTGGAGTAAAACATCTGGCAGTCTGCAGAAAAAACAAACCTGGCCCTGAGAGCACTCGTATTATTGCAACTCTGAAATGAATTTGAGACGGTGTCTGTTAAAGAAATTTGTTGTGGACTCGAGGCAGAGCTTGGACTATAATGTTATAACACAGTTTCATTGTAAGAATTGTAACTGAGGAAGAGGGAGAGCAGGGAGCCAGGGGCTGGAGCGAGGGGGCAGCCGGCGCGGTGATCCGGTGAGCGGTGCGGCGGCTTCACAGGCGAGGGAACGGAGATGTGATTGGCTGGCCTGCTGCTGGGTGAAAGTTAAGACGGACAAATGTGGAATGAGGCGGCAGGGCTTGAGTAGAGGTAACAGGCTGGTAACACGGGATGACTGGAATTAGACAGGGAAAAACACGAGGAGCAACAGGCAGCTTAACTAAATTGGCCATGGCACTGAAGACTGAACAATGTGATGATGAGTGGGGTGCAGGATTGGGGTTTAAGTGCTGCAGGTGTTGCTTGTTGATTCCTTGAGGAGCAAGGGTGCAGGTTGATTGGCAGCCAGGGGGTAATTAGACGACACCCAGTGGAGACACACAAAGGTAAATTATCCATGGCCATGCTAAGGCTTGATTTATAATGAGTTTCTATGTAACTCATAGGTTTCCTCTTGCTGGAAATTACATAAACAACATTTTTTCTGTTATTCATACCTTTCTCAGGTATTGATGGCAATACCCTTATTTTACGCCAAGCAATCAAACAGTTCTTATAATTGCATGTCTCTGCTGGGATTTTGTTCCGCTTCTGTTTGGGATGATCTCCAGGTCTTTGAGGTTGAAGGCTTCCTTCTCATCACTCTGGTCTTCAGTTCCTTTCACAAATTCGATATGGATTTAGGTCTGGACTCAGCCTCTCCAACGTTGCAGTTATTTTCTGTTCACCATTTCTTCACCGCCTCGGCTCTATGTTTCAGATCATCGTCTTGTTTGAAGGGCCAACGCTGCCCAAGGATGAGTTTTTCTGCCTTCTTTTCTTGTGTTGCTGTTTACCTTGGCAATGTGTCTGGGCCCGCCGGCTGAATAACTCCCCCAAGGCAGCACATTTCCAACACCATGCTCGACTGCAGGGATGGTGTTCTTGGGGTTGAAGGCTTTCCATTCTTTCACCCAACAAAAGCCACTTTTCTTGCGTTCAGACAACTCTCATTCAGTTTCCTCTGACTGCTGAACTGATGATCAAAAAGTTTTTTCATTGCCCATGTGAGCTTTCCTGCGCCTGTCTTGGAGAAGTGGAGTCCTTAGTCCAGCCTTGTTCAGTGTCTGCTGGAGTGTCTGATTGAGGTGTTGATACCAGAAGTGCTTTGTTTCATCGGGAAAGTCTTGGATGTGATCTTTGGATTCTTCTTGGCTTCTCACACTACCATTCTTGCCGACACAGGGGTCACTTTTGGCTTCCTGTCATGACCTTTTAGATGTTCTACAATGTGAAACTCCTTGTTTCTGTTTCTGTTTTGCAGCCATGGCCCCGGCACTTGGAAGCACTTATGATATCCTTTCGCTGTCTTGCGAGTAGCCACAATGCACATCTCTTTCTCAGCGATGGAGCCTAATAACAAGCTCACTAAGCTGTTTGGCTTTAGTCATGACTATACTAAGTGACTAGAGAACCACAGCACCAGTTGTTCTCAATTTACAGTGTCAGAATACTGTAGGACATGGTAGAAATTACCTGGACCTTTAGAAATGATACAGAAGCTGCTTTTTTTGATTTTAATTTTTTAAATGAGGACAATTTCAAGAGACGAATAGTTTTAGAGTAGAAAGTACCAACTTTTGTCACCTGTTGTCATTTTCTGCCTATTGTTCAGTTAACATTCACAGTAAATCATAATTTGGTATGAATAATTGGTTGCTCCACTGTACGCACACAAAAAAACCACAAGAAAGGGGGAAAACAAGTAAACACTAAGAATGAGCGGAGCGACACGACCAAATTTCTCCCACTTTAAATTAAGTTTAAATCCCTTTAGCATTTTTGGCTGGGACAGCGAATAAAAAAGCTGAACATGGAGGACGACACACAATGTTAATTGGTGTCTACTGAAGTTGGACCATGGGATTACACTCAGCGCTCCATGGAGCCTCCTGTTAGCTGCTTTTAAACCCGCAGTGACATAACCTCTGCAGGATGGAGTCAGGAGAAGAAATTGAGTTGCTGAAGATATGAAGGGGAGGAAATATGGACGTGGATGTTTTTGTAGCCCTCACTTTTAGGCATTACTCATCTAATGGTCTGCTAATGAATGTGTGGGCTAAGCTTTCAACAAAGCGGCCATTTTTTCCCCAAACCACTCAAATAAGCCCACATCTGTCACTGAGTCATTGTTCGGTTGAGGTGTTGAACAGGTTCTCCGTTAGAATTTGATCTTTGTTTTGAAAGATGTGAAATTTAGTGGCATTGAAGCTTTCATTTCACTATCTTGCACAAAAAACCCCCCAAAAAACAAGTGAAGTTATTGCTCAAATAGCAAGTAAATCAGAGTGTCTATTATTTGTGCAGAGCATTCTCACTGGCATGTCAACAACCTGTCTCCTCCAGTTAGTCTTCTTTCAGAAGGATGTTGTCTTTAATTAGTTCCTTCCGTTTTCACAGTCATCACCTGCTCAGACATCGGCTGTGTTCATAAACACAGATGATGTACTCCGCGCTAAGTTTGTTCACTAATCTCGTCTCCCTTGGCAACCACTCAACTTGGTCACAGGAGTCAAGTCAAGTCAAGTCATGTCACCGGTATTTGTACAGCACTTTTCAAGCATAGAAATAAGATTAACGTCACAAATGTACCAAACAAGTTTAAATATTAAGGTTAGGACCCTGCGATATTATTTATCATTGTTCAATTTTTCATTTGTCAAATAATTTGAGAGCTTGTGCAGATCTCACTGTCGGTATTGCAGATAGACAAACCCGACAGATGATTAATGTGTTGTGCATTGCTGTTGTGGCAGAATAGAACTGAGTGTATTTGAAATGACAGTGAAAGCAGAGACGTTCGGGTGAATCGCGGTCAGCTGTGTCTCTTCTGATGGATGAAGCTCGTCTGTGGGAATGTGGAAGTTATTCAGTTGTAAAGCACTTGTCTAAAATGGATTCTGACTTTGGCTTTGTAAAAAAAAAACAAAAAAAACAAAAGTATGAACACAGCACTTCTGACCGCCCTCCACAGTCAGAACAAAGTGTATTAAAAAGTAGTGCTCACTTACTCGTGAGTTTGCCATTTAATTTATTAAACCCACTCATTTCTTGCACTCAAATCAGGAGAAAGAAGAAAATTGAAACATATGATTGTGTAAAAGAGGACTTTAGGTGAGTGAACACAGTAGACCTAACAAGCTGGTAGGATATGTGTGGGGAGGCAGCTCACCGTCTGAGAAAGCCGTTGAGACAAGAGGATTTACTGGAGATTTACAGAAGATTTGCTAAAGTTCAATATATTTCACGGAGCGGAGCAAACGGCTTCCCTGCTGGAGCAGCAAATAACAGCATGGAACAGAAAATATGTGTGGCATCTGTTACCTTGCTGATACATTTTGTTGAAGAGGGTATGTTTCTGAGATGATAACATTATTTAAACGGCAAATGATGACTCTGTTTTCAACATATAGCCACCTTTGCAGGATTTTCGTGACACGTTTTTTGGGTCGAAACCCCCAAACAGCGAGATCTGTTTACACAAATGAGAGTGTCATACACCGATCAGCCACAACATCATGACCACTGAGAGGTGAAGTGAATAACATTGATCATATTGGTACTATGTGGTGTTCTGCTGGAAAACCTTGGATTTTAACATCTGTGTTGGTGAAACTTAGACACCCAGATGAACATTGTCCCACAACAAGCACACTCCCTCATGCAAACAGAAATCCCAAATGTCACTGGAGGAAAATGCACCCCACAATATGAAAAAAAATCAACCAATCAGGAACATGTTGAGGAACATGACAATGGCCCAACATGTTGATTTGACCTCCAAACTTCCTACACCCCATTCTGATCAAGCATCAACAGGATGCAGTGGAACAAGTTGGATTGACAGAGGCCCCACTGCACAAGACAGAGTACCCAAAGCTAACGTCCTGGTTCCAGACCCCATAGGACACCCTGAGAGGTCCTCCTGTCCATGCCCAATGGTTCAGAACATTTTGGAGCACATAAGGGGGACCAACACAATGTTCGGCAAGTGGTCATAACGTTAAGACTGATCAGTGTATACAGGGTTGCTAGTGAGATGTCACCACATTCATGGAACCAGTGACTACATCCACACACTTGACTGTAGAATTTCAAGTTAACTTTCAACAACTGATATGAATTCACAATGAAAATAGTGTTTTGTTAAGAAGTGCAAGGCTGTATTGCAGCCCTGCACTTTATATTTATATTCCTTTCAGAGTCCATATATTGTCAAGGTGAACTGCGTTATCCCGATAAAAAATCTTGACATTCATGTTTCTAAACAGCATAATGGGGCCATGGATGAACTACCCTGACACAGGTGTTATTTCTATGAGACCTTGCAGTAGATGGATGGCATTTCTTCCTCTTATATAGACACCAGCACAAACTTGTCTAATACTGTTTTCTCACTGGACTGTCATCTAACTGGAAGGACGTTTGCTGTTTGTCCAAAATGTGAGGTTTTGCAGTAGATGATGCACTGACGTTTTCCCTAAGTAATTACACATGTTTTGTAGTTTTCCTTCTGTACACCACCACGGTGAATTTGAAATGAAGCTATGAAAGCATTCAGCTTCAATTCAAAGAGTTAAAAATTAAACTACTGGATTAACCTTTTAGGAATTACTGCCACTTTTTGACATGCTCCCTTCATTTTCACAGGCTCAAATGTAATTGGATAGCTGAACATAATTGTAAATTTAAGGATTATTTTTAATACTTGGGTAAAAGTCCTTTGCAGTCACTAAGTGCTAGAAACCTGGAACCCATGGGCATCACCGAATGCTGAGCTTTCTCCCTTGAGACATTTCTTGGGCCTTTACCACAACCGCCTTTAGTCGTTGCTTTTTACAGCCTCTAGCCTTCTCTTCAGTAAGTGAAAAGCAGCTCTGTTGGATGGAGGTCAGGTGACTAGCTGCCTTTTTTGGCCTTCATGGAATGTTTTCGTTCATTATCCATCTGAACTGTGAAGTGCCGTCCTCTCAGTTTTGCAGCATTTGACGGAATCCGAGTAGAAGGCAAAGCTCTGTACACTTCAGAATTCATCCTGCTCATTCTGACATCAGTCGCATCAGCAGCAGTGACCCAGGTTCATCGGCACTCATATACGCTCATGTCATAACACTGTCTGACAGATGATGTGCTTTGGATATTAGGGACGTCCTTTTGTTCTCCACACTCACCTCTTCCCATCATTCTCGTTCATCCTGGTTCTTCTTGGTTTCATCTGTCCAAAGAATCTTGCTCCACAACTGGGCTGGGGTTTTTTTTTTTCATGTTGTCTGTCAAATTCCAACCTTCCCTTTTCTGTTCTTGAGCATAACCAGTTGTTTGCCTCTTGAAGCCAACCCTCTATATTTACAATCAGGAAGGCGTCTCCTGATTGCACACTTGGACAATGGTACGCCTGCCTCCTTACGAGTGTTCCTGACATGGCGAGATGCTGTGAAAGGGGTTTTCTTCGAATTTGTTTACCACAGTTTAGTTGATTTTAACACAATTTGTGCCATCTCTTGGATTGGTCTGTTTTGTTTTATCATAACCATGGCCTCTTGAACAACACCCCTTTAGACCAGATAGAGAGAGTCTCCACGAACAACTATCACATGCAAATTCCACACTTGGAATCAGCTCCAGACCTTTTATCTGGTTCATTTGTCATTAAATAAAGACGAAACAGGCCACATAAAAGTGCTTAAGAGAACAATGCAATATTTTCATGAAATCCCTTGAATTAAAGACACATCTTGCTTGCTTCTTCCCCGATCCACTGTGGTGGTGTTCACAGGGAAATGTTAGTGATGCATGTCTGCTGGGTCTGAATTGGTCACTAAATGTTTCCCAGACTTGCATCTCACAGCAAAAACTGAACTTGCAAGATATCTGACTGTGCAAAATTAGTAACTGTGTGTTAGTAAAAGTGTGTGTTTTCTTTGTAGGGCATTTAAAGTAATGAAGGCATTCACAGGATGTTTTGTGTGATTCTCCACTCATTCTTGTTCATAGTCAACAGAAACAGTTGTTAAGTGATGACCTGTGGGATGCGGTTGACTGAACTCTAAATCACCAGCCTCTGTATCTTCCTCTGTTTTCATTAGGGTGTAGGCGCTGACCCCCACACTACCCTGGCTCTGCCCCCCGACTCCAAGCTGGCCAAAGAAAAGGAGGAGGAGCCTTCGTTCCAGCAGCTGGACTCAGATGAGATGACCATCAGGATAGGTAGAGCTGGACCTCTCTCAGGCAAGCCTCCCTTCATATACCCACATCAGCGGTTTTGAGCTGGATGTCAGAAAAACGAAGCACATCACGTGTCATTACAGAACCATACAAGCATTTGCAGCTGCAGCCAGTGTAGTCCTACTTATTTGCAACTTGTGCTGCAATTGAAAAATGACTTTTCAGCCAAAGTGAAATGAGTGAAAATGCACTAAGAAGGACTGCATTGGCTGGCAGTGTGAAACCTGACCTGGAGCTTCTTTGATGGCTACTTCCCACCTGGCTTTTCCACTGATTTTTCTGCTTCACTTTTCTTCCATCTGCCTTATCTGTCCTTTACACCTCATAGGTTGTTCTACTAACTTTGAATGGTGTTTTCCTCTGGATTGCTCTTGGGAAATTATCCGTCCTTACCTCTCTACAAGCAACCTCTCACAGCATCCCCAATAAGTCACCAACATAATGCGCAGTTCTACACATTAACGTCGTCACACTTGTCTGGATTGTTTTACAATTTGCAGTTACATAAAATACATTTTCTCGCCTATGAGACAAGAAACAAGTCTAATTTTGTGCCGTGCTGCAGTTGAGGAGCGGAGATAATGAACACATCTCATCTCCCAACAAATCAGAGAGAGATTATGGCATAATTCCCTACTACACATAAAACGTAAGGTGGAAAATTATAGAGCAGATGATTGCAGGAAAACTAATCAGATAGAGTAGAAAAGAAGTCTGATGAACAAGCTGTGGAAAGGAAATTAGTCATATGTGTGTTAGGAAGCTGTTACATTTTAGATAGAATGGCATTTTAATTCATGTGTTATGTTTAATTTGTTTTTAGGCTGACAGTCTGCTGACTGTCTGTGTTCATATGAAGTTTCAGCGCAGCAGTGGCTCTCCATCACACAGACTCTAGATTTCAAACCAAATTATATACAAGAACCAGTGGAGCAAATACTAGAAGTGAAGTTGTATTGACTGACAGCGCGTCATGCTGCCTGCTACAGACATTATGTGTTTATTTCTCTTCTCTGGTGTCACAGCGAGCCAGTGAACAGATGTCTGGTAATGACCATTATTCGTTGAGACTGTAACTCGCAAATAGTGACGACCGAGTAGAAAGAGAAGGAAAACAAGGCATCTTTTATCTAATTACACCCAAAAGAGTTGTTGCTGTGTTCCAGTGACTTTTAATGAGGAAATGCCAAGGTCCATAGAGGTGGGCACCAGCTCAGAACACCATCTCTCATTTATTAGAGATCATTCCCTGCACTGGTTGGTTCATAAAATAACACAAAAAAAGTGTTATGAGCGTAATAAAATACGGTTTGCTTCCAGCCCACAATCCAGCCGCCACTATATTCCACTTTGAAGCAGACTGAGACCACCTGAAAAGGAGGGTCTCTGTTTCGGTTGCTTTGACACATTTTGACTGACAGTTTTCTCGTCATTGAAAATAAACCAGACCAAACACTACAAAGTGTGACTGAACTGGACCAAACAGCTTAGATAAAATTGAAAAATGCCTACTTTCTGTATGGTTTGCCTGACAGAGCCTGGTCTCATGCGTTGCAGATTTAGCAGTCAGACTATTGATATATTTAGCAGATTAAACAGAAGTTTATTTCAAATAATCCGACACTTACCAGCTAAACATAGAGTAGCGATAAGTGAAGAGGTAGTTTGGCAACACGGGGAACAGTTGTGACTTACCACAGGTATCGGCGTGCAAGAGACTTACTTCTCATGCATCACTCTCTTACCAGGATGCTGACATAAGGCCATATCATGCTTTCCATGTCCACATGTCCACGAATATATGTGTGACATAAATTCCATCATTCACCCAAGTCTATGAAGGGTCCATGTGAACCACTCTTCGGTTGTCTGCATGCAGCCCGACATTAACTGTACAGACTTTTTGCACTGCAAATTTGCCCATTACAAATATGACCAGAAAACAAGTGGTACGTAAAACAAATGCTGGTTATAAGTGGAGCGTGTGTGAGGACATTCTCGGTCACCCACGCCTTTGTAATTCATCATCACGCAGAGATGTAATTGAAGTACTCGCTGCCAGACTTTGGACGTGCTTTGATTCGTACATGCCTTCCACTGACGGAGCGCAAACACAACAGGAAGTTCTAAATTCTCCAGAAGTCCTGTGCTGTAATTGCCTAACTGAAAAATACTCACACTGACGCAGTGTTACAGCCCAGTCTTTAGCTGCAAATCCCATAAAAAAGTGCAGCGTCACAGCCTTTCAGCAACATTCCCAGAAGCCTTGTGTGTTATTCTGAGTTCATTATGAGGGATCTATGTGTAGCAGACCGACACGTAGTATGGAATGAACCACTTGTGCATCTGCTGTGTGCTTTCAGAGTTGACATCGGTCATGCAGAAACCATGAATTGTCCTTTACGGCTGGCTTCTCCTTTTGGCAACTCCTCTCCTTTTAATTAGTATGTGTAACTGTATGTCTAAGTGTTTTTTTTCCACTCACTCAATAATGGTAAAGTGTAAATGGAAATGATTCCTCTGGGATATTCACAGTCACAGCATAGCACAAACTGAATACCTCACTTGCAACCTCTGTCAATTAGCATCCCCCCTAGAGTATCCCATCAGTGGCTAATTAACAATAGAAAAAAATGTGCCAACAGGCATTGATTTTTTTTAAGACATCAGCAAATACAACCTTTTCTGTACTTTTTTTTTTTTTACCATTGATGTCTGTAATTACAATTATGTAAAGCAGCCCATCTTTTTCACAGCAGAGCAGATATTCTGACTTGTCAAAGCAGAAGAAGCAAAGGTGGAACTAATAACATTAGTTCCAGTCACGTGTCCAGGAAGACACTTCATTGAGGCGCCTTTTGCAGTAACTCACCTCTGAAACTAAATGGAGGGCGGCTAATCACACCCCTGCTTTTCCTGCTGACATGCAGAATTGTTTGTCAGATTTATTTTCGTTAAGTTAATTCATGCAGACAAAGATTATGGTGGCAACGTTAGGACTGCTAATTAATCAAAATCGCTGGAAGATTGGGCTACTTTTTTGGTTCTTTTGTGACTGCGTATGCACATCTCAGTCATTTAATCTGACTCAGCCCTCCTCTGCATTTCCATTGCCGTCACAGTGACCTCACGTATGCACTGAGGTTTTACTTTCAACACTCAGGGGAGTCTGGCGTTAGGACTGCTGTCAGGTGCAGCTGCGGGTTGTTAGATCTGAAGTGAAAAGTCTTGAATTGCTTTGATGTCCTTTTCACGGACCTCTCACAGTTGGCAAATAGAGGTGCTCAACTGGAGAACAAGTCAAAGAAAGACAGAAACCCTTCAAAACTTGAAGAACTAGGAGACTGTACTCAGACAAAACAGAAAAGAAAGAATACGCCTCTTTATGAGCAGACAGCAGCATTGTTCTCATAAGCTATGGCTCAAGTAATATTCCTGCACTCTTGAAAAACCATTTACTGCTCGACAGTGCTATTATTTCATTGTTGTCAAACATAGAAATGAATTGCGGCTTTAGTCATTGTGCATAGCGATCGTACATTTCCTGCAGCTCTGAAGTCCACAGATTTACTGTCTGTATTTCAGGCTAGCTTTCACGGATTATGAATCAGTTACAAATGTATTGCGTCCCTGTAGATAGCCTGAGGGCATCTGAAGTCAGTCAACCAACACAGTAAACAGAAAAGAGCATATACATATATATATATATATATATATATATATATATATATATATATCAGGCTGATTCTCATGCCCCAGTTGGAGATCACATTGCAGTATAAGTCACTGCATATTTGACTGTGCTATTCAGAATGCTGCACATCCAGTCTGCTGTATATGTAGGGAATTCTGAAAATAGCGAGCCATATTTCCTCGTCCCTGAGTCAGTTTATTATGCAAATTTATACATCGAAAACAGTGAATCATTTATCTGAGAAAGGCTGAATTGCCGTACTGCTGCCCATTGCAGAGTCCTCTAGTGACTGCAGTAGAACAGCTGGGGGTTAACTGACTGGAGTTAGCCCTAATTATGTTTGGTAAGACAAACTGTAAGATCAGGGTGTTATTTCATCAGACCATAATCTTTTTTAACTGCAAAGCTTTTCTGCTTGGATGAGAGGTTAGACTTTTATTCTGTTGTTGGTATACATCCATCAGAAGCAACATTAAAACCATCTGTGCAACATTGCAAAGGTCCTGCTAATGCTGTCAAAACAGCTGTGTTGCCTTTAATTCTGTACCGTCAGGACATTGACATGAAACCTTGGGGTGTCCTGTGGTGCCTGGCACTGGGTCATTGGCAACAGATCCTTTGGGTCCTGTGGGTAGTAGGTTGGAACCTCTGTGGGTCCAGCTCTATTTTCCCAAAATTTACATTCCTATACAACTAAACTGCATTCTCAATTGCATTTTGAAGTAAACATTTTTTTACATTTATTTGTGACGTGTCACCAATACCAGCCAACCAATCATTAGATGGCGTGGAACTTTTAAACATATGTAAATGTTATGAAAGGATGTATTTAAACCCAAGCTGTGCTATTTGCCTTAATCTAGCTAAGTAATCCTGGTGCCTAAACTTAACTAAGCTTCTAACAAGTACATATCATTGTGACAAGGTCAACAGGGTTAACCAAAACGTGATATTTTTCTAAGCCTGGCCAAACAGAGGATGAAACTGCAAGGAGGCAACAAGTGAAAACGAAACTTGTGCCTAAGAATATTGATCCAACATGGGGCACAAACTCTGGTCTCCAGGCTAAAACTCCTATTGCTGACTTCTGCCACAGTCCACCGCTGCTTACTTCTTACATGGACTTTGTGGCTTCTTCAAACTTCAAGCCTTACCAACTGTGTCAGACTCTCATATTTTGGGGAGAAACTTTTTTTTTCAAAACATAAATAAAAATGCAGTTTAGTTGCTCAGAAACACACTTTTTGGAGACAGTGTTGCAGGACCAGGCTTGTTCCTGTGCATCGTGCAGATACTTAATCAGTTTGGGATCTGGAGAGTGTGGAGGCTCGATCAATGCGTTGGGCTGTTTATGTACCTTGAGCTGTTCCAGAGCAGCTTTAGCAGTGAGGTAGGAAGCAACATGATGTTCAAAGAGGCCACTGCATTCAGACAATACTGTGGCCATGTAGGGGCGTATGTGGCCTTAATCAAGTTTTATGTTGGTGGTATGTGTCAAAGTAACATCCAAATGAATACCAGGATCCAAGATTTTCTGGCAGAACACTGCATTTTAACAAGATGATCAGTGTTATTTACTTTACCAGTCTGTGGTTTTAATGTTGCAACCCAGCAATGTATTTATTGCTGGAGTGTTTAATTAATTTAGTTTACTAAAGAGCAAGACAAAGGCTAACGTTAGCCTCGAATTTTGTAGCAGCCAGGACCAGCTTCACATGTTGGGAAAGTGCTTCAAGGTGAATGAGCTGTTCTAAAAGTGACTTTTCTATAAACACTGTTACAGAATGCCCAAGGTTACCTTTAGCACAGTACTTATACTCTGGACAATATCTGCAAATGTGACATGCTTGATAATGAGTGTACACGACTTCAGCTTCCAAATTAACGGCAACCAATCAAGTTATGAAGTGGTCAATAACTTTACCTTTTGCTTTGGGACCAGTTAGTATCCCGGACGAGGCCCCATGATGTTTCATACCAACTCTGCTGGGGTACAGGGATGCAACGAATAAACTAATTAAAGTCTTTTATTGCTTACTAGTATAGTAAAACAAGAACTGAAAACAGGGCCTGTGGGTTTCCTTAGTCAAAGAAAAGAATTAAATAAAACAGGCAATAGCATAGCAAGATAAACTCAGAAATCAGTACAATCAAAACAAATAGAGCTATGCTAACTTCCCCAATTGAAAAACAGTGACAGCAACCATAACCCCCAAAAGACAATGCTGTATTAAGAACTGCTGGACGTGGAAGTAAGATAGGATTAGTTTGCTATTGTAGTTATTAAACTGGTCAGACAGACATAGTAATGTTTTTAGCTGATGTTAGAGTAGATCAGTACAATGTTTTATCCCCTTCTCACACTTTTGCTTTTATATTTGTGGTTTTGTAAAGGAAAAAGGAAACCCATGTCCATGTTGTGTATATGGAGTGTATATTTTGCTGCAACATCATGCACACCTCTGTCACATGTGGAGAAACCCAAAGCCTGACAGGTCTGTCAGACTTATAGGACAACCTGTGTTTTGGGAAGGGGTTCGCACTGTAGGTTGCATTTCACTGAGAGTTGCTCGTTTGACGACAAATCCGACCTCAAATCCACTGGCATTTTATGCTCCTGCCATAAATAATGATTCATGCTTTAATGTGAATCAAAACCGTAAATATAATTCAGTCTCAGCTCATCAGCGTCAATATCCGAGTCCCTGCCTTCCTGCTTGGTGCGACAACAGCCACAGAGGAGACGCTGATTATAGCCTCGGGGCTCATGCTGTTGTGATAGGTTCCAACCTGAAGGCTGAATCCTCACTGCGTTGGAGAAGTGGAAGGAATGCGAGGAGATGAAATGATATCATACTGACCTCCACTTACAGCAGAGTGCTGTTATAGTTCTGATTACATTGGGCTTACATGTTCAAGGCCTGTGTCTGGGACATTGAGTGTTCTCACGGTGTCTTCGGTATTAACCTTAATCTGTGGTTGCACTTGAATGTGGCTAGACAAGAAGGAGAGGAGGATGAGATGTCTGTTGGCGTCAGCACATGCATCTGGGACAAGTAGGTTATGTCTGGCGGGTCTGTCCTCAATTATATAGACACTGTACATCAGATCAGTCTCAGTTGACTTAGTGGAAACATTGACTATGTCTGTCTTTGTGAGGCTTTCGCACACAGACATCATTTTATTTAATATCTCTTTTCAGTTACATAAAGAAGCCAATGTTGGATTCGTTAGTAACATTCGTAACCATCCTGTTAATATTACGTACTTACATGAACTCACACACCCTCTTCTTTCAGCATCCTTTAATTATCCTAATTATTTTTGTGTGATTATTCTGCCTTTAAATTATTCAAGATAACTGGTGGCCAGTCTCTCTTTTCTATCTGAAAGTGCTTGATTAATTTTCGCAGCTCTTTCCTCTTGTTATCAGCCTCATCTTGACACAAATCTGGTATTTCTCCAAGTGTCCTCTCAGTTTCAAAGACCTTTCTGTGCAGCAGCAGCAACAGCAGCCGCTGTCTTTTTAGCCATCACAGAAGATAAACAAACCAAAAGCCTCATCTGTTCCTCTGAGATGTGTGGTATATGAATGTGGATGGTATGTATTGCCATTTTTACTTTATTCTAATCTTCTAAGCAGGACGGTAGCTGCTTAGAACCATGATTAAATTGCTTTTTTCACTCTTAAGACAGACATCTGTTCAAAAGTGTGAAAGGATTTTCTATTCTTAGGAAGGAGCTCTGATGCCAGACTCACACTCACTCATACAGGATTTTTGGGGCTGATTTACCCCCATTTTAACCCTCCCAAGGATCCGAGGAGAAATCTGGTCTGGGATCTTAGTCTGAACTGATGTTCAGCCCAGATCATTTGGTAATGTGAGGGGTTTACAGATCTATCTGACAGATCCTCCTGAGCTGCTCAAAGATTTAAGAAAGCTGCCCAGAATAATATAAAAAATGCTTTACAGTTCAAGTTAAAATCTGGATGATACATAATATGGCAGTTCTTAGTGAAGATCTCATTTTCTCATCCTTTACATCTAATCAATTAGCATTCTGCTTTTATTTTTACTCACTACAAAGTGCTGTTACTACCACAGCACCATCTCCTTCCCCGTGAGATCATGTGAGGTGGTGCACTGCTGCCCGACAGCTTCCTCAGACACGATAATCTTAGTAACATGCTGTAGTGTGTGATGCGCCATTATTTTCAATTCTTTTAGCGTGTGCTTGACTGAGATTAGAGAGAATAATACCTGTGAAATCTTTCCATATGTCCGTCATGCAACCTGATTTCTGTGAGGATTATAAAAAAATCCTATAGTGTGAAGCCGGCACAAGAAGCTCCTTCACAGCACTGTCACTGAAAGAGAAACACTAGACAGCATCATTTGAACTGAAAGGGAAGCAGAGATGAAACAATACGCCTATTGATTATGTGTCATAATGATTCAATGTTAAGAGCTTATTCTGCCAAACCGGATCGCATTTATGTCTCCAGGTTTATGGTTAATTTAAAATGTTCTTCCACTGGTTGTGGATTGAGATGTTGAATTGTTAACTCCTGTATGAAACAGATTATACGACTTGAGTAGCCTCTGCAGGAGCATTGACGTTTCTCACTAAAAGGCATGCTGGTCCGTGAACACCGCAAGACTAAGTATAATAGAAAAACATTACAACATTTATACTGAGCAGTCCAATAAAATCATCTTGTACTGTTTTTTCATAGTCAGTGAGACAGAATCTAAATCATTTACTTGGTTAAGACTGTTAGACCGTTTTAGGACCCAAAAGCAAGACAGAAGTAAAAGACAGATAATACACTACAGGAGGTAGCATCACGGGCTAGAATGTTTAGCACACATTTAGTGAATGTTTGCTTGACAACAGCATCAGCTTCTCCAGGCAGTAGTGTGATAATCATAACCATCCAGATTTTCATTTCAACATGTTTGATATTATCAGGGTGGACCCAGTTAAGGAGGTCTACAACTGGGCCTGTAAACTCCTCACATTACCAAACAATCCGAGCCAAACATCAGCCCAGACAAAGATCCCAGACAATATTTCTCCTCTAGTTGTCCAGAGAGGTGAAACAGGGTAAAATCACCCTGAGACACCTGTAGTGTGAGACTGGCATAAAAGTAAAACAAGTGTCCTTGAATCAAAAAAAAAAGAGAGAGGTTTCTTACAAGGTTGCAAAACAGACGAAACAGAGGGAGCAGACAGAGACTAGGGTTTCTGGCAGAATACAAACAAGCTGGAGAATGGTGGACGTCGGGAAGCAAAAACCAACCTGGCAAAAGGTGAATGGTGAACCGGTGGTGATTGCTGAGAGGACTAATTAGGGAAATGGATGCAGATGTGAAGGGAGGCAGGGAAGACCAAGTGATTAACTGGCAGGGCAGGTGGGAGTGGCTGGTCTGAAATGACAGCACAGTTAGTAAATGTAAAAACCCAACAGAGCAGCATGCATATCAAGAATATGCAAACCATGACACATCTCATTCTTTTCACTTGATCCTTTATCGTACAGCGCTGCATAACAGGACTGGAGACGGAATCACTGATTATCTTTCAGGTTGTTTGGAATGATGATTGAACATCATTGTTCATAATGTTCGACAGGTGCATGTGAAAAATTAATGACACAGGGGCTATGAATAGCCACAGCCATGCGTAATGGGAGTGCATAATGACAGCAGCTCTGGTGCTGTTGGAGAACCATGCCAGAGTGACACAGTTGGTGAAACTGCACCTCTTCATCATAATGTGAAGGAATGACAGCGCAGCCTGATGCAAGAAGGCCTGAGGTAATTACATCAGATCTAGAAAGTGAGAGATGCCTAATCACCTGCTGCACAAAGCTGTCGGTCTTACCTAGGACAGTTTTCAAATTAAAAGGAGTAAATGTTCGTCCTCTGGAAAAGTTCAAGGACATTTTACTAAAACAAAAATCAGTGAAGACTGTAAACGGTTCCATCGATTTATAAAAATTCAAGTTAAGTGCAGAACTAAGACTGGCTTCCTGATGTAGCAGAGCTCAGTCATTTTATTAACTCACGTAGTTTTCTTAGACTGAGAATTGATTGACATTGTCTTCACAACAGCACATTTGCAGGTTACTGTTGTTTCTATAAACCCTTTCCCTCCTCATTCACTTGTCAGTACTGATAAATCACAAACTAGGAGCCTTTTAATAATTAATAATAGCCATTTAATAAAAAGCAGTAGTGAAGTAAACAGTAGTAATACCTGTCACTTTTCCTGCTCTTTGCAGTCCTTCTGTCTGTCCTCACAAAACATATTTTCCTCCTGCAGTTTCACTTGAGTAGAAGAAATATAGACACAGCAGTCCCCTGTCTCAGAAATTCAGTTCCTATTCACTGACACCGCATCCTCTGTTATGTTTTAAAGGAAATATACTTTCTGCCACATTACATTTGTTGAAATAAGTTTAAAATCAACATCTCTTTGCCATTTGTTGTGTTGCTTTACTGTTGCTCATTAGAGGAGGAGGGACTAATCACCCTAGTAACCCAGAAAATAGAGAAGCTTCAAGCATGTCGTGAAAGGGTCATGTTTTAACCATGATATTTTTCCTAAACCTAACCAAGTAGCTTTGGTGCATTACCCAAACAAATTGGGAGTGAAAATGGAACTTATGTCTAAGAATAACTGGTCCCACATAGGATGCAAATCCTAGTCTCCCGGGTGAATGTGCCATTGCTGATTTATGCAACCATCCTCACCTTCAGTGTCCTTATGTGGACTTTGTAGTTCCTTCAAACCAGAAGCCATTTCCCCAACATCACAGACTTGCCTTTTGGGGAGAGAATAATGTATTCCTTCAAAATGTAGATGCAATTTAGATTTATAGAAATTTTGGGGGGAGGCAAGGTTTGACACGAAGACCCAAGACCTGTGGCCAAGCAGATGAGCCCTACAAGATGTCCACCTAATGATGGATTATGACCAAACTGTGTCATAGGTTTGAACTGGGTTGACCTCAGAGGCCTATCAGGTAGGAGTGGGTATTTTGGACAATATTGCAATAATTATTTTGACACTGTATGTGATATTAAGTAATACAGATGCAATTTCATACCAGGATTTTACTACAGGACAATTAGCAGTAATAAAATGCTGTCAGGTAATGAGGTTATCTTTCGGTCTGTCAGTTTCAGTAGACACAAGCTCTTTCTCCAACTGTACAAGTGATGAAACATGTTTAATAGATCAATTCTTTGCCTCCTGCTGCTTGCCAGGTATTTGAAGTGGCAAGAAGCCCCTTGTAAGCATGTTCCCGTTTAAAGATGCATGTATTCACACGTACACACATGCACGCACAAAACTATTCCAGTTCTTTCTCATACTTAATGCATGGCATCCTAAATAATTCAGCCGGCATTAGGAGGAATCAAAGTGTGCCTTATGGCGTTCTGTTTATTTAGCGTTTCAGATAGAACTTTGGACCGTGCTAGGAGATGACAAATGGGATTAGATCTGTATTATAAACATTACATTTTAAGTAGCAAGTGCCTTCTCATATTTCTCTGTATGTCACCTCATTAATCCTTCTGAAAAAAATACATGCGGAAGATTTTCTTACAGGCCTTAGACCAAAAACTGCTGCCAAGTCCTTGACCTATGTTTTATAATGAGGAGGAGGAATGTCTTAATGCATATTCGCCACATCATGCACTTACATGTTAGATTTTCTGGAAATGTCCCTGTCAGATCTTTACTACAGCCAGAAAGGCCTTAAAGGAATAATTGCTGCTAAATTTCTATGTCTATGTAGGGCATCCAGAACACATCCAAGTGGGTTATCATCAGAACATCAAAAATGCACATCTGCTCTTTAAAGTTCTAAAAAAAAAACCTGAAATTACTATAAAATTAGAAAAAAGCAGCTCCTACAGCAGACTCCTCTGTGTTTTGAAACCAAATACTTACATTTGCTAACCAGCTGTATGAAAACTTTTGGCCTTTTTTTAGGCAGGCTGGATAATAAATAGACTTATCATGGGTTTAAATTCCTTTAACTGGGAGTGCTGCCTGACAAGACGGGGTAGGTGAGGTAGAAAACCCAAAAACAGTCCGATCAACACTGTTATGTTGTGGCTTGGCAAGTTTTTTTTTAAAAGGAGGTTGTCTGTGTTCACACACTGATTAGTTAAAAACAGATCAGGTATCATTCAGATCCAGATTAAAGCTTCCCTGTAGAGTCTTTTTGTTTTTATTTAACAGGCAAGATATTCTTTACATTCACCACTTTTCAAACCCTACAGTTTGCCTGCCAGCAGTCTTATTCTTTGCCTTTTTTGGTGCATCATTGCATGTCTTGGAATCGGTCAACCAGTGGATTAGCATGAAACTGACAGCAAGGGGACCACTGTTTCCTTAGTGTCTTGAGCACATCGACACACACATGATGACGCCTCTTAAGGACATAGTGGTCAAAACCTACCCAGGGTGCTGTTCCTGCTCTTGTCATTTGCTGCGGTGAGCTGATAATGATGGTTGTAGGTATTGCTGACACTAAACTACCCCTTTCTACATGTGCTTGACAGTAAATCAGGACTCTAAACTGCAAGGGATTGGTTGCTCTTTGCAGCCAAGGTGATTAGGGGGAAAGTCCCCAAAAAATCAAGGCTCTAACATCACTTTAAAAATCCTGGTCAGAGATAGAGACATAGGCAAGGGGGAAATGGAAGACTGGCCCTGCAGCATTTGTGTGGGGACATTAATACTAGCAGGTGTTGAAAGATTGCATTCAGTACCGTAGTCGGTGATGAAGCATACTGTCAGGTCTTTCTTTGCTCCGGGCGCATTTAAAAGTGGCGTATCCACAACCAGTAAGCCACAAGACGATGCAGAGTAGACAAGGGAGACAGGTGCGCTGTTAAAAAGAAGGATATGTGCGTCAGCCTGAGATGCATGATGAAGGATGGGATGCACTGCAAACCGAGCAGAATCTGGTGGTGTCCTAGCAATACTGGGGATGCACATGTACAACAACAGGATGTGGCACTCCCAGACAGGGCTTTGTCCAGATAGCAGTAAGTCTTCCCACTAGTTAGGGATCGCCTGGCAGGTGATAAAGTCAAACTCCGTGCTGTGGAATTCTCTAAGGAACAACTGTTAATTTTCTTAGTTTTGTGCAGGGGTGTTGTCTTTTCCACTCCACCTGCCTATAATAATACTAATAAAATGTATTTATAGCACTTAGTAATTATAAATTGCTTTTCAAGGCA
Source organism: Dascyllus trimaculatus (assembly GCA_024666655.1). NCBI lineage: Eukaryota > Metazoa > Chordata > Actinopteri > Pomacentridae > Dascyllus > Dascyllus trimaculatus. The sequence continues at coordinate 23,538,413 of CM045463.1, forward strand.
GAGATAAAGGGAAAGAAAGGACAGAGTAAAAATACTCATACATTCCAACAGAAGGACCGTTAAAAACAGATAAAAATAAACCATAAAAAACTTTTCAAGACAGCCTTACAATAAAAGTGAGCCGTCAGAAGAATAACTTAAGCGAATCTAAAGGTTCGAGGCTTTTCAGGCAGGTCATTCTATAATAGTTCAGCCTCGACAGAAAAAGATCTATAAATTACACTAATCAGTCACAAAATTAAAATCACTGACAGGTGAAAGGAGTAACAGTGATCACCTCATTACATTTGCACCTGTCAAGGGAAGGGATATATTAGGCAGCAAGTGAACAGCCGGTTCTTGAAGTTGTGTTGGAAAGATTAAAAATTGGCAGCTTAAGAGTCTGAGGAGCTGAGTTAGTGCCTATGAAAAGTGGTTCAAGGAAGGACAACCAGTGAACTGGTGACAGGTCCACAGGCAGCCAACGCTCAATGAGACACGTGGGGAGCGAAGGCTGATCCGTGTAGTCTGATCCCAGCTTCTGGAGCACACACTGCTGAAAACATTAATGCTGGCTGTGATAGAAAGCTGTCAGAACACGCAGTGCATGCCGAGTATGGGGCTGTGGAGCCGCAGACTGGTCAGAGTAACTACAGCTCGTACAACGGTCAGTTGAAAGTCAGAACTGGACCAGGGAGCAGTGGATGAAGGTGGCCCGGCCCGATGAATCCCGTTTTATTTGACATTATGAGGACAGCCTGGTGCATGTGTGTAGTTTAAGTGGAGAAGAGATGGCAGTAAGTACTTTCTGTTAGGAAACTTGTGGTCCTGGCGTTTATGTGGATGTTGCTTTGATTCATACCACCTACCTAAACATTGCTGCACACCACATTACACCCTTTTATTACAACAGTATTCCTGATGGCAGTGGCCTCGTTCAGCAGGATAAAGATCCCTGCCACACTGCAAACATTGTCCAGGAATGGTATTAAGAACATGATAAAGAGGTCAAGGTGCTACCTTCAAACTGATTGAGAATCTATGGGATTCTCTGGGGGAAAAAAACTCCAATAAATGGAGGGTTCTCCTCATGATTTAAAGCAGTGGTTCCCAACTGGTGGGTCGGGACCCAAAAGTGGGTCGCGAAGCCAATTTTAGAGGGTCGCAGAAGCATGCACCCCGTAAAAAGTAGTGGTATAAAGTCTTTTATTTTAAAGAACATGTTTCTTATGACACAGTTTGCTTTCAGTAGCAGGATATTTAGTTGTGGTGACACCAGTAGTAGCCCACTATTACCTCTAGATTTAGCTCTGCCAGCTTACTGGAGAAATTTATGCTAAAATGTCCCAAAAATACACAAAAAGGTGCTCAGAATCTGTCAAAATGGGCCAAAATATGCCCCAAACTTGTCAAAAGCATCCAAATATACCAAAATGAGCAAAAAAATAAGCCAAATTTTTCACAAGTTGTATCAAAATGCGTTGAGACTGCACCCAAATAAACCTTCATTTGTTAACACGAGCAGCAAACTTCAAAAATTTGGGTGGCGACTGTTATTAATAGAAACATAGTGGGTCCTGAGGCTGGACCAGTTGAGAACCACTGATTTACAGCCAGCCATATAGCTCACTGAGTTAAGGCGTTACCACGTGGGTGCAGGTCACCAGCAGCGGTCGTGAGTTCGAGTCCAGCTCACGACCATTTGCTGCATGTCTCTCTCCTCTCTACCCCCTTTCACTCTATCAATAAAGCCTAAAAAATCTCCCCCCAAAAATAATAATAATAATTTACAGGACTTAAAGGATCTGTTGCTGACATACCTGATATCACAGGACTCCTTTAGAGGTCTGTGGATTTAGTGCCACGATGTTTCTGGCATCATGAAGGGGACCAAGCAATGTTAGGCAGGGGGTTTTTGGGGCTGTTTTGGTGTTTGATCTAAGTTTCTCCACAATAAACAGTGCTGCACTTGTAAGCTGCATGTAAGTCACTCTCTCCTATTTCATCATAAATACACTCCTTTTATTTTAACAGTTCTGGGTTAACGCTGCTGGCGTGGGCTCATAATTCGTTCCGATTGCAGCCGCAGACAGCAGCTCAGCGCTGTTTCTCTGCGCGACACCAGTGTTTTTCATTTGACAAGCTGAGCGTGATGCGACACAAGAGGATCAAGTGGAAATCTCACTGACGTCGATGCTTAGTTTGTTGTCCTCATGAGTGATGTCCAATTGGTTTTAATGGGTGCCTTCAAAAAGTTGCGGAACTCATTGTGAAATTAATCGAGGATAATTGCGCGAAAAGATGAGTTTGTGTTGAAAACGACTGCAATTTACATGGTATGATTTGTGTTGAAATTGTAACTGTTCACCCTTTATACATGTTTACATGCTCACTGTGTCGAATACGTTTGCTGTGTCAGTGCTTTAAAAGTGTTGCATTTAATGAAGTAGGAGCTGTATGTTAAGGTTCGCTCAATACCAGATTTTCTGCACATATTTTCTGTCACGTACTCCACTTGCTTTCTCTACAGTGAGCCTCACTTTTGACAAGGCTGCTTATTCTTTAGGGCTCATCTAAGCAGGGGAACAGCATCACTTGGTTTTTTGATGGAAAGTGAAAAAGTAATGGGATTTCACATCAGAACAACGGTGGGAGCCTTGTTGCGAGATGACCACTACAGTCGTACAGTTAACAAACACGCGGCTCAACTTACTTTCTCCACACATTCACACTAGAAGCACAGATGGAGCATTTCTTCACTTGTACTACAACAGGAACATAATGGACCCTCCTGAGACCGAAAGAGTACAAACCTTTTTTTTCCACTGTGAAAGAGTCTCTTACGCAAAATCTCTTACAAGGTGCAAGATGATTTTTCTAGTATGCTTCGTCACTTTGTAGTCGTGGACAGTTGAGATGTAGCATTTTATTTAAAGGGCATTTACATCGAAACTACTAGTTTGGCCATTCCAAATGTGGAGAAAATGTTGGGGGAAAGTGGCACATTAAGTCTGTCAGTTTGAAATGTTTCTTAACCTCCTTAAATTTATAAATATCAGTAATTTATTTCAATGCTTGCTGAGTAATTGGCAGTTCCAGTACACTCAATGTTGTATTTGTCCTGTGTGGTAAAGGAAGACACAGCTAGCATCAGTTGTCTCGTCTACCCATCTATTGAAACTCGAAATAAATATGCTTCTGAGCTCTGTTTTAAGTCGCAGCCCAACGTAGTGGCTGCTCACACAACGACAGTGTCCATTCCTGGGAGTAGTTACCCGTCTGTATGTCCATTAGAAGTGAAGCAATACTGCAAACTGTAATACAGTTCTTCTCTGAGGAGTTGGTGTAGCAGAACTCATTCTTTTCAGCTGGTCTGGGATTCAAACAAACAACCCCTCTTATCTCTGTGCTGCTGCAAAATTCCCTGCCAGTGTGTTCCACCTCAGTGCTTAGCTTTTTGATGAGAAACACTAATGCTTCCTTATCCTCTATTAAGCCTCAGAGGAAAGAAAGAGGAAGGTTGGATAAAGGTGATAAAGAGACTGATGTTCCCTGTAGAGTGAGACCAAAGGGGCAAACACTCAAATCTCCCATTGACTGAGCTGACTGTAGTGTTTCACCACAGGTGCATTGCTCTTCCTGTATTATTTATGTTGCTCGCCTTTTGCTGCCTTTCTCTACTCCTTTCTTTCTCTCTTTTAGTCTCTAAAGGCTGTCACATACGGAATTCAGCAGAGACAGAGAAACTTACCCTGTTCTTGTTTCTCGTTCTTGCACTCCTGGGTCTTTTCAGCGCGTCAATCTTCGGAAGTTTTAAGGGAACGGAAACTGCAGCGGTTAATTAGCTGTAGAAATCTCGGTAAAATCTCTCTTACGTGTTTATGGTTCCTCGGCTTATCCTGACAGCCACTGAATCAGCAGGCTGTCCAACATGAAAAAGCCCTCAGGTCCACAACTTTATTCTGGCAAAGAGGCTAATTGATCTAATCTCTTGTCTCTCTGTTTTTCAAAAAAACTCTGATTTCCTAATATAGCTGCACAAATTAAATGTAAAAATTGCCTCGCTTTCAACTTATAATTGGTCTGTGATAAAACCAAAGGTATTTTCAGTAGCGACTATTACGGTCACACTGATGGGAAACCTTCATTAAATTGAAATAATACAATGATGTACAGACTAATTGGTATCCTTTAAATTTATACGGTTTAGATATTGACAGTTAAGACCAATTTTTTCATACCTGTGCCAGCGTTTGATTGTAATAAATATACAAGTGACTAATAGACATCTGTTGGATGGAAATTACATAAATAACCAACAGTAGATGGTACAACATGATGGTCTTTTGCCATCTGGTTTTCATCCTAATCCTCAGATTCTCGATTGATTCAGGTGGACTCGGTCACTCCATCATGTTTATATTGTTTTCTGTTCGCCATTGCTCGACCACCTTGGATGTATGTTTTAGATCCTAGTCTTGTTTGAAGGTCCAATGCTGACCAAGGAGGAGTTTTTTTGGCAGGCTGTTTGATGTTTTCCTTCAGAATCTTAATGTCGGCTTCTTCTCTTGTGATGTTGTTTACTTTGACCAGGTTGCCAGATCTATTGGCTAAAAGAAGCCCCAAAGTATTACAACCCTACCACCATGCTCGACTGTATTGATGCCGTTCTTGAGGTTGAGTGTTCCTCCTTACTTTCATCCCTGTGTCCGAGCCCCTTCATTTTCATCTTATCCAACCACAGAAGAGTTGACCAGAAGCTTTCTTCTTTGTCCAGCTGAGCTTTTGCAAAGGCTAAACAAACTCTTGTGTCTTGGAGGAGTGGCGTCTTTCTTGGCCTGTCTCCATGGAGACCAGCCTTGTTCAGTGTCTGCTCTGAGATGTTGGTACCAGAATGGCTCAGATTCATCACGATGGTCTTGTTGGGGATGTTTAAATTCTTGTTGGCATCTCACACTACCATTCTTAGCAGTGCAGCAGTTACTTTTGACTTTCCACCACGCCCTTTGAGAATTTTTCATAGTGTGGAGCTGCTTGAACGTTGTCATGATGCTTTACACTGCAGCCACTGGCACTTAAAAACACTTGGATATGAACTTATAGCCTTTCCCTCTCTTTGAACAGCAGCTGTGTCTCAGTGATTGAGCCTAATTACAAGCTCACTAAGCTGTTTGGTTTTGGTTATGACTTGTAACTGATTAGAAAATTACATCATTAGCATGTATTAGAATGCTATAGAACATGGTAGAAATCCCCCAAACCATTTTGAATGGTGAAAAAGCTGCATGTCTACAATTCTACAATTTCTACAATTACATTTAGCAGACACTTTTATCCAAAGCGACGTACATCTGAAAGTAGATGCAACACAGGCAAGGATAGGAAAAAACAACCTGGATAAGCACCATAAAACAAGTTCAAGTGTGATAGGATCTTGGTGCCTACAGGCAGTGCAGGAGGTAATAGGATTTTTTTTTCTTTTTGCAGTCTGTCAAGCACAAAAGTGTTCAGTAAAGAGCTGGGTCTTTAAAGACTGAGAGGGACTGATCGAACAGAGTCTGGTAACTCGTTCCACCACTGGGGAACCACAGAGGAGGATAGTCTAGCTATCGACCCTGGGCACTGTTGTGGTGGTTGTATCAGGCGCCTTGTGTTGGCTGAGCTTAGTGAATGAGAGGGAGTGTGGACCTGGATGAGAGAGTTCAGGTAGGAGGGAGCTGTTTTCATAGTAGTTTTGTTGTCAAGTATCAGAGTTTTGAATTTTATGTGGGCGGCAACTGGAAGCCAGTGAAGTGATCTGAACAGTGGAGTGTTGTTTTAAAACCAGACGTGTTGCTTTTCTAAGCAATCTCTAACACAGTGTTTCTTTCCACTTGTTTATATCATTTTCCACTCATACATGTGTAGTTAATTATCAGTGCATTCTTTTTCGCTAAAATTGGATTAAAACTGTTTTTGCGTTGGTTGCAGGAACCTTAATTTTTATGACATCCTGTTTATTGGTAATTCCTCCTGACCTGAGCTGATAGTCAATTATCTTACCAGGAAAACAGGGTGCATGAAGGTGACATTTCAGCCTCATATTGGTTGTTTGTACAACTCAACATAATGCTAGTCAATGCCATTAACATGGTAATTATAGATTGTAGGCAGTATTGATAGGGAAAATGATGAAAAAGGAACGTAACTTAATTACATATGCACTCCACAGACCTTACACGTGAGATCAGTATTAATCATGGGAAGCATACTAAGCATATGAAGCTATTTTTATTGCATGGGGCTTGGAAGAGGCTTTTTTGTAAGCTTTAAAAAATAACTTTAATAATGTCATCAGGGCTTGGAGCTACACTTTATTAGCTGTTGATCTGTGCGTTGGTCTATCAGTCTGTTGGTCCAGATTGAAATATATCAATATGTATTTGATTGATTAACATGAAATGAAATGGATCGATGGATTAACATGAATTTTAATCAAGTCCTCCTAGATAAACAACTATATCAATCGCTTGTTCCTCTCATTGCATATGCCTGCAGAAACATTACTGAAACAACATCTTCCCAGTCTTAAAGACTGACCAAAGACCACATAGGGAGGCTGGACTGGTGGTCAAGGTGTAGGTCACAGGGCTATCACCCAGGAGACTAGGGTTTGTTGTCCTGTGTGGGACCTTTTATGCAAAAAAAAAGATCATGGTTTTGGGTCGTAATAATCCCAATCATAACAATAAACATGTGTTAGAAAGTATTACTTTATCATTTACCAGGGTGAGTCCTACCCTACAAGTCCTACCCTGTCTACAGGTGGAGACACTAGTGGAGATTATACATGCACTTATTCTCAACCATCAGTTAGGCTAGTTCTAAAACTTATATGGGTCAGAATAAGCTGCTTAAAAATTGAGCTTTGGGGTCATTTTTGGAAGATGGGCAGACTGAAATTTTGCACAGACATATGTAGTCCCAGAGGAGTAATCCAGATGTCTTTGGAGAGCCCCTGATTGTTCATTGCATGCCAGAAGCAGTGTTGGCATGTCTGGACAACTGTTAAATAGATGTCCATAGAATTTGTTGTGTATAATAGACATGATTTCAGACACACATTCATGTCCACCTCAGGGTTAATTGTAACCGTCTTTGTGACCCATTAACTTTCAATCTAGCACCATAATCTGGTTAAAATTTCAGTTTATCTAATGCTCTTTTTACGACCTAGTAATTTCCGATCTAACGCCAGTCCCAACTGCTTCAGCTACAATTGGTCTTCAGTACTAATTAGCAAATGTCGCTGAAGTAGATGATGATTATGGAGAACTATATCATCCTGTTAGCGTTATCATTGTGCGAAGATTGGTGTTTTGCAAAAGAGGCTCTGCTATATTCTTGTTACCTTTCACTCATGCAAACTTGTGCTTTTGGGAAATGTACGAAACTACAATCTCAGGATGCAGGTAGAGACAAATGAGTGCTGCAAACAATTCAAACACTACATGGAAATGCATAAAACATCACAATTACATGTTTTCTGCAGAACGGACCATACATGTATAGTCTATTACAGCTATTTAATTATACATAATAGAATTGTTAAATAGGGTTGTCAGCACTGTTGCCTCACAGCTAAATCCCCGGTTCACGTCCCGGTTAGGACACTTGGGATCTTTCTGTGTGGAGTTTGCATGTTCTCCCTGTGCAGCTTGGGTTTTTACCGGGTGCTCTGACTTCCTCCCACAGTCCAAACATGCTGAGGTTAAGGGATTATTCTAAATTGTCTGTAGGTGTGAATGTTAGTGTGCTTGGTTGTCTGTCTCTATGTGTAGCCCTGTGATAGACTAGCGACCTGTCCAGGGTGTCCCCTGCCTTCGCCCTGACTCAGCTGGGATAGACTCCAGCCCCCCTGCAACCCTACAGAGGATTAAGCGGTGTATAGATGATGGCTGGAAGGATGGATGGATGGAATTGTTAAATGTGTTAGTGTTTGTGGTTTTGGGATCCTCATTTGAATTCCTTTTCCACTTCTCACGTCTGATTTTTAAATGTTTCACTTCTAATGGAATGAAAGGCAAAGTCCATGCATGTGTGTTTTGGTTTTCAAACAGCATAAATTATAGTCAAAATAAACTAAGAACCAGGAAAAAAAAACAAGTTGTCGCTAAATAGTAATTCACGCAAGAGTGTTTTCCTCTTCCATCTATGTGTTTCTGTGCTTACTAATTGACACTTTGTATTCTGTGCCTTCTCTAAAAACTGGGTGACAACACAGAGTACAAGATGAGGAGGAAAACAGAAACAAAGGCAGATGGGAAGGCAGGCAGGCAGGAATATAGTGTCAATAAGCATCTCTGAGGCACTGTTAGAAAATATGTCTGCTAATGACAAAATGAAATGCTTAGACCGAATCTGGTGTTCATGTTTACTACTGTTTCCGGAAACCGTGGGCAACAAACAGAGATGATGATAAACATACTGCTTGATCTGGTTTTCTTTTCAATTCTTAGTATGTTTGTCTTGAGATGCCTATATTTTTAATGATGTGCAATAAGGTAAGAGTACACAGGAAAACATTTCAGCAAGAACAACAAGGACACAGATCTACCACAATATTAAAACCACCTGCCTAATATTGTGTAGGTCCCTCTTGTGTAATCAAAACAGCTCCGACCCATCAGGCCATGGACACGGGACCTCCGGGGGTGGTGGGGCCTCCATTGATTGGGCTTATTATATGTATTATATTCCAACAATTGGATTGGTATCTAGAGAGTTTGGACGCTGGGTCAGCACCTTGCACTCATTATTATGTTTCTCGAGCCGATCGTGCACACTTTTGTGCACATGTGTGGTGGGGTGGTTTGCCCTGCTGGTCAGGGAGTGCTTTTACCCTGACAGCATACAGAACATTGTTTTGTAATGAGATGTTCACTTTGAAGTGAGTTTACTGTTGTGGCTGATAGGCCATAATAGTAGAAACATAAGAAGAAAATCTGATTGAATTGTGAGTCATAATTTAATGCTAAATGCATAAATACCTGTTTTAGGCAGGGTTTATAGAAGACTGATGTAAAGAAAAATTCATCTTCCTCTTATAATCACTGCTAATTTTACTGTGCCACACCATTAGGCCCATCAGAAGGCACAGAGATGAACAATTTACTGGTCACAGACCAGCAAAAGCAAACTCTTACAGAGAAAGCTGGTAATTTTTTCTCAGTCAAATTTGCAGAAAGGCTGTTTGCTGGAGCACCGCAAATTTGTTCAGACCTGTCCAATCTAATGAGGAGCAAAAAAACCTACAGAGCTGCATATGAAAGAGAGTGGAGGACCGGAGGGAAAAGCCCAGTGACCGTAAGAAATTTCACTGATGATGCCTTTTAAAAAGACGGAGAGAATCCAGGTACTTAGGCTGCTTCACAGTCTCTGTGAGGGGAGACTACAGCAATCACTCCAGCAGGTTTTTTGGCTAAACAACTGCATTTTTATTAGTCAAAGCCCTATAAGCGCTATAAGCACTGCATGGGTTACACTCCTGGAATCACACAAATGTGCCATGCCATTACTTAGGATTGGATCAAACTGGAATGGTTCTGGTCTCCTATTGGTCAGTGTTGTGGACCTGTTGTGCAAGTTGCATAGTGGGAGAATAGGAAATAACAATATGATCTTGCTCATCTTTATTTTGCCATTTTGTCACGTGTCACAGATGCAGCATTGGGATGCCTTGGGCTCATTTTCTGTCGACACACTAGGTTGGGCTACTTTCATGCCAGATCTTAAGTTTTTTTTTTCAGTGTGCACAGCATAAAATTCTACATCCACTTTGACTTACCAGAGTCACTACTTAATGAGTCCTTGTGGCAGTGCTTATCAAATAAACAACAGTAATGTGAACAGAAGCCAACTGCGGTGAAGTAGACGAAACTCAAAAGAGGATATTGGCAAACAACAAGGGGAAGCAAATCAGCCACTTGGCTGCATTAATGCTAGACCTGGGTGATAAAAGGATAGCAATATGTACCGGCAACAGACGCTTCATAAATAGCAATAATACAATTGTGCAATAGAATGTTTGATACAGATTGGCATGAAAGACCACAACAAAAATGTCCAAGCCCCTAGTGTGCTCTCTCCTTGGTTCATTTCCCTTGATAATGGAGCTCCTTCGCCCTCCGTCACTCTCGCAGTTGACTCGTTTGCCAGGTCTCCCGAGGCATGATAATCTACAGACACCTGGGCTTCTTTTAACCTTGTCCAGATCCGCAGAACTCCCCTGGTGGAGGCAGAGGCCAGCGGGTTCCAAAGTTGCCCTTACAAAGCAAGCTTTGCAGCCTAAAGAGACCCACAACCCTGTGTCCTCCATTTAAGTGACACACTCCTGCTGACCTGCTGCAAAGACTGATGGACTGACAGAGGTCAGTACAGGGTCCCATCCAGTGATACACGGTCTAGACCCACTACTCAGAATCTTAACCTCAGCACGGTGCACCAGCATCATCCTCCATGCACATCTGGGCTGTAGTTGCTTTCTTCACTTAACGTATACCCCAGTGAGCTCATTCCTTCATCAGCATTTATTTCCATACGAATTTTTGTTGTTGTGTTAACATTTAAATTACTTAAGTGAGGTGGTGAAATTTAAATTAGGCCTTCTTCTGCTGGTCTGTATTAAAAAAAAAGGTAATTAAAATTAATATTAATGATCAATATTGAGTGAAGTGGAACATTTTGCCACTTTTCAGTTATATCACCAAGCCTTAATTAACATATTATTAAAACTGAATGATAAATATAATACACATACAAATTGAAACCAAAAAACAGCAAAAACAACATAATTCATGCTTTTTGCCTGTTTACATGTTCAGTTCAATCAATATTGTGTTATATTGTGGATGACTGCTTTGCTTGTGAACATTATACTGTGACAGTGTCCTATTGTGAGGTACTCTGTGATTCCCACCCATCATATTATCTAGTCTGAACCAGGCATTAGGCTGCACTTCCACACTGTGGCCCCTGGTCTGACCTAAACACAGCCAGAGCAAATGGACCCAAGGATAATGAGACCCAATCCAATGAGAAGTCAACCCAAACAGACCCACACAGACAGAGAGCACAAACACCAGCAGCAGCAATGTGCACTATCAATTAGCACTGTTAAAAAGCAGCAATAGTAGAGCTTAATAATGCCCTACAAAGAAACATAACCACGGAAGCTAATTCTAAGTATAACTGGCTTGCAAACACAAATCAAGCCAGGACAGTGAATGGCAGGAAAAAAAAGGAGAATACCAGTTTTGGAAGTAAACTCATAATAACTGTTTCTGTAGGTGTGTGCTGCAGGCTTTTGAGCAGATGGCAGGCTAGGAAGAGCGGCGTTCTCTCCACTGTATGCAGATTATATAGCAATCCCACTTACCTCAAGCCCCACTGTCTCCACTCCTAAACGGTGACAGAGAATTGAGACTGACAACCGCTGATGAACGTCATCCTCTGGAGATTGTGTACAAAATTCCATGGCAACCACGCAGCAGTGTCAGCCAAAGCGGTAAAATAACAGACCACCCACCTAATAGAAACAGAAAGGAAACATTCGGGTCTGACTGCGACGGCCTGCAGAGATATAGATGTGAAGGATCCATGCATCATGGCAGGGCTGGGCTCTGCTCATTTCAGAGTATGATGGAGATTGCTTCAGTTAAACTTGAGATTTGTCCTCCAAATTTAACAAAATAATCTATTAGGTTATTGATAAAGAGGTAACAGTGAATATTTCAGCTGGATTGATATTGATGACAGAGATGTCTCCAAGGAGATGCTGTCTCTTTAAAGCCTAATTGGATCAATAGTCTGTGGTGAAGCTCTATACTGTCGAGCATTGTCTCTTACTTTCTGCCTCTTGCTGTGTTCATAGTAAGTTTTAATGAGACAAAACCTTTTTTTTCTTATTGGAGGTGTGGATGGTCTTATTGTGGCGTAGCTGATTCTATTTTTCTGTGTGCATGTGTATGTATGCACACACATGATATCCACTTTAGGGTCAAACAGTTGCCTGGCAACAATGGCCAATGAACCCATGAAAGTCTTTCTGTTTAGCCTTTCTGTTTTCTTCTCTGTTGTTCCTCTTTTTGTCTGTCCTTCACTATTATACACTCTTGGTCTCACTCGCTGTCACCCCACGTCTTTCTCCCTGTAATCTTTGTCTGGTGTTCTTTAATTGTGATTGTCTCTCACACTCTGCTGTCTGTCACCTGAATCCTCTTTGTTCCACTTTTGTCTGAAACCAGTAGAATCCATTAGCATAAATCAGCATAAGGGGAGTAACTAGAACATTTTATGTATTATATAAGGAGCATTGTTGTCCTGGCATAAAAAGATAGAAATGTGAAAGGATATTGCAAAACAACAATGGATCGACACTGATCCTTTGAATAATTGAATGTAGCTTGTCTTAGAGTTTGTTTTTTTGTCCCTGAAAGCGTTGCATCTCATGCCCCTACGTTCTTTTTTTAAAATATTTTTTTGGGGAGATTTTTCCAGTTTTATTGATAGAGGGAGAGACAGGGTGAAAGGGGGTAGAAAGGAGAGAGAGACATGCAGCAAAGGGTCGTGAGCTGGACTTGAACTCACGACCGCTGCTGGCGACCTGCGCCCATATGGTAACGCCTTAACTCAACGAGCTTTACGGCGGCCCCAGCATCCCTACATTCTAAGAAAAGATGGAAACAGTGAGCAATAAAGTCATTTGTTATGTCTTTATGATCCTTTTCTTGTATCCTGCCTCATGTATTTGTCTTCAACAAACTGCTCCAACAACAGAAACAGAAGGACAAGTGAAACTTTGAATCAAAAATCCCTTCATCTGTTGACAATCTTGTCAGGAGGAAGTTTACTCCTTCATGCTTCAGAGCAGTTTGTTCAAATATTGTCAAGCGGCCTTGACTCTTTTAATGAGAGGAATCACCACATCCTCGTCAAGGTGATGCAGCATTTTTATTTTGGAGGCATGCGATGTTCCGAGGCTCTCCTTTACCTTCTCTTAGCTTCTGTGTGACTCTGATAGGGACATAAACGCTCCTGAGAGAGGCCACAAGTTAATGAATCCAAAATGAGATGGAGCATGAAGGATGTTTTAAATCACATCCTGGCTTTTCATTTTCAAGCTCTTAATTGACTACGTGAGTTGACGCTGCTAATTACTCAAAATGTGACCAATGGCAAAGGTTAAAAGATATTAAAGCACACTTTAAAATGTATTATGGCACTTTGATTTTTGCCAGTCACACTTGTTGAAGGGGCTTTACCTGTTGAGCCTTATTGGTGTCCAGTGGCAGCTGCAAGCTATAAAAACACTGGGAAACTTCCAGGGTTTTTATTTGCAAGATCGATCCACATACAGCGAAGTACTTCACAGAGATCAATGTTTTTCCTTGTTATTTCTGACTATGTAATAGATAAAAATGTCTGTGTCACATCTCGTCTCCAATTAGGCAGAAAAGACGCCCTCTGTGCAAAAATCCATCCTGCCTCAGGAGCTTCAGCTCTTTATCGATTAGGACCTCAGACAACCCTCACGGTAGCAGCCAAATCGCAAAACTATCCCCGTATAGGGAAATGTTTCAAAGTTTCCTGAGTCGTCCCAATTTCATCCACCTCGTATGCCGGGATAAAGGGCAATATATCTGCTCCCTTGCTTCCGATGCTTTTTATTATGTGGATATGTGAATCCCCGCATCTAACATCCGTCATCACTGAGGGAGCACGCACTGTTCCGTCAGCCCTGTCTATAGCTGATCCTCACACTCCATCCTCTAGTGTCACATCGGCTGTTGGAATTTTTGATCTTCTTGCTCTGCTGAAATAAGAGGGGGTTCACATTATGCCATAGTGAACATGTTATATATTCTTTTGCTGTTACAATGCCACTCTGTGTGTTCTTATTAATTCTTACATACTTAATGTATTAATAATGTTGTGCAATCAAGCAAACAACAAAAAAAACCCAGCTCTAACCCTAATCAGATAATTCTAACTCACAAACCAACAAACAGAGGGGGAAAAATGCTTCAGAAGTGGTAGTCAGATGATTCAAGTAGCAAATACGAAGATTCAGTCTCGGCTGATTTGGCAACACCTGTAGATGCTGGTGGTAACCGCAAACACGGTCCAACACCACAAAACTCAGAGGCAGCAGTGATGATATACGTCAATAATTTTCCAGCAAAATGGCATGACTATACAAACAGCAGGGCACGGTGGAAGTGAAAGCTAGTTATGTCACTGAGAAGTTGGAGATGTGCAGCCAGCAGTGTTTTTTTAAATCTAACAGCTCACTGTGGCTGTTCCATTTTGTATTTCAAACTGATCGGCTGTTAAAAAGTAACAAAAATGACAGCTGACTTGTTTTGTGGCCACATTTTTGATGAAAGAATAGCACTGTGTCAACTCACTGACAAGTTATAGACTAGAAAACTATCTAAGAGACAACCTAGCTCGCACAATTTGCACCGAAACACCTGGAGACTGCTCCGTGTCAACGCATGTCGGATTAATCATACCCTCGGAATGAATTTCGAAACCAAGGACCATGCTTGTGTTGTCTTTCACAACATATCGACATTTTCACACTTCTCTACCTCATCACCATTGAAAAACTGTAGGCTGCGCTACCTTAAGCTAAGTACCTGTCTAGCCAAGACAGCTACATTGACTATCACACAACTGTCAGAGCTTCATTTCGCCTTATTCCTATCAGTGTTGTTGGACTTTCTAGAGTTTGTAGAATAAATGCATCATACCTCACATTTGTCAGACTAGACATCCCCACCACCCTTCATCCCCATTAACAAAACAAATCTCGGTGAATCTGCAGGAATCTTGAAATGCCCCTGGAGGGAAGGTGTTTGCATCTCTGACATAAATATTCCAATGCTTCATCTTTAGGCCATAGGGTCAGTCACCATTGTCGGAGTTCATTCTGTTCTGAGATAGCAGACATTTATTAAATGAACATTTTCCATTTCTAAAACTGACAGTCCAGCATGTACTTGATGTATTGATTGCACAACTGCGTGGAAGTGAAAAAGCAGCCAGGGTTACCAGGGTTGGAACCATCTTTCTCTCTGGCTGTCTTTTTCTGTCTTTACACAGTCTTCCTATAAATAACAGAACACTTTGCAGGACGTACTGTTCTGATAGCAAACAAACAAAAACTCAACCCTAAGCCCACAAACCATCAAACAGAACTCTAAACCGAAGCTACCAACTACCCAAACAAACTCACCCCAATCCCCCCAACCTTCTGACCAAGATATCAACCCTAATTCCACTAAACAACCAACAAAACAATCCCAAATCCAACTGCAAGACTAAAATCCAATCCAACCCCAACTGATGGCATGTACCTTCACTTGACATATCAGACAACAAAAGCATGCAGGTGCATCTAATAACAATTAACAATGTTCCACTTAGTTGTGCCAGTACGCCTTGTCAATCAGCGGGCAAACACAAAACCAACCACTTTAGCTGGCACACCTGAATGGAACGCAGTCAATATTAATGACATTAGCAACACCTGTGTTTGCCAAGGGAACATGTACATCATCTAATTAGCCCTGTGAGAAGAAACAGCCCAGCATAATGTCCTTCCCGTGGAGGAGTTCTCTCTCTCCTTTCTTTTACTCATGATGTCCTTTTTCTTCATGGGGTAGTGGACGAGATTAGCACAGACAGATATTGTGTTTTAATTGCCTAAATCTGACTTGGTCGTGCACATATTGAGCCGTGACTCTACATAATGAGTTCATTGAATTAATTGCAAATTTAGATTGAGAAGGTGCCCTTTCAAAATTGAATGTATTGGCTTGAAATTTAATGTGATTAATACGGAATTGAATGTTTTTAGAATTGCACACTGTCTGCTGGACACTATCTACTGATGATAGGTTAAGGGTTTAAAATAAAACAGTAGTTAAGAAGAGCAGAAACTCACAAGCCTCCTCTGGATCGGTGTGTTTATTTTGGATACCAAGATGGAGAAAATGGAACACAAAAGACAAGGAAAAGGTTTGGGCTGGGGACAATACCTGACCCCAAAGTGAACAAATGGCCCTTCAGAAACAGCATGGACCAGGCTTTGTGCAGCTGCTGTTCCCCTCAGTGGATAAATGTAGGAGGGCTTTGTGTTCACTGCAAGCAGGGGATATTCATGCCAAGCTGAAATAATTTGTGGGCACTGTTTTATTGGCTGTTCCGTTAGACAGTTAATCAGAACATTGAACGACTTTCTCGGAGCCTGTTTCTCTGTTCGGCACTTGTTGTTTGTGTCCACACAATCCAGACAGATCGTTCAAGTAGCCTGTTGCACATACAGTGCCATAGTTGTTAGACTGCAGCCTTTACTGATTTCTGTGCTGTTATTTTCTTGCATTGATGTAGGAATCGAATCTTTTCCCTTCTCTTGCAGTTACAATAATACACTCTAGCTAAGATCAACATCTGATGTGCGCTTTCTTTTTCCCCTATTGTCTCCATTCTCCCTCCCAGCACAGTCTCACTCCAAAATGTGTAGAAGCGACATTGGCCTTCAGTTGCAAAACATATTAGTTTCACAGTAAAGGCTATAGAATTGTGACATGCCTATGTTGTTTTGGCCCATTCTTTTTCTATTGGTCACACAAGTTGCTTTCAGTTTACACATTAAAGCCTACAAAGTTAACACAACAATTATGGAGTAAGCACAGAACTTTCACCCAGCAAACAGTGGTTGTGTGCTCCTTAGCAAAGTCATGTATGGTTCCGCTGCAGCGAGCAGTCACCTGACAAAAAATCAATTAATATCAGCTGAACTGCAGACGAATTGTAGAGCAAAATACAACATACTCGACCAATAAAATAAATACAGTATTGCCCAAGAGCAGTATACAGAGTAGTACAGGTAGATGGAAGATGCATTCACCATGGTGAAATGTCTTTCTAGATCAAGTGTGCACAGGACTGTGAGAAGTAAAATATATATAGTATGTAGTCACCTTGTTTTCCAGTGCTGATAACATCTGTGGACACTTGGGAAAATGTTGTACATATTGACTTCAGGTGATTTCATGGTTTTTGTGTTTTTGAAAATATATAATAAGAGAAATGAAGCTTTTTTTGTGCCACTATGGCTGTGTGAGTTCTCTGTACATCCAGTCATGGTTGCTCTGGTCCAGTTGGACTTTGCATCGTAATGAAAAATGAGCCCACAGTGAGAAAAAATGTGACGGATGCTGTTTACTTTCGTCTTCAGTCACTGTTCTTTCCCACTTTCAGTCTGTTTGCTTAACTCTACGGTACAAAACTTTAGAAAATCCAGTTAAAGGACATAGTTTGGGTTAAAATACGCATGTGCATATGCTAAACACAGAGTTCCCTAAGAATAGCCCCTTAAAAATGTAAGCATCTCACAATTGTACATGGCCTTCCTTGTGAAATAACATGTTTGACACTGCTGACCAATGTCGCTATTACATTTCTTTGTATGACTGGCCTGCTCTTCCTTCAGTATCCTCCCTTTGTTTTTCTGCCCCATCACTTCCTTGTTGCACAAGCCCATACTGCTCCCTAATTCCCCGTCTGCCTTTATTTGCCTCAGTATTTGCTGCTTTCACCCTCAAACAAATCCATTTTTCTACCTCATCTGTCCTCGCTTCCACCTATTTGGCACACGTCTTCCCAAAATTTCATGAATAATTGTGTTAAAATCCATCTGACCCATCCTTCTGTGGTCATTTGTGACTGACAAATACTGCAAAGCACCATTCAGGCCATGTAAAGGACCATTAGCTTCTCTATTGCTGATAATGTCAGCAATCAGCGCCTTCCACCGCCCGACTAACTGTAATAAATGGAGGGATGTCACAAAAAATACTAGAGTGATTCATTTTCCCCACATCCTCCCAGTTAGCTTTTGTATTTTTCATGCTAGTCTGTGCATTGTTTAACGTCCAAGTACTGATTTGGTTTTACTATAGCAACAGCAGCGTCTTTGTGAACACAGAATCAGAACTGTGAATGAACAATGTGATCATTCCACCGGTTTGGACATTGCAGCTGAGAAGACCCGATGAGAAATGACCTTAAACGTGACTCCTCTGCCCCGGAGCTGCTCAGTGGACGCTGTGATTACACCGGGCAGCTCCCAGGTTGCTGGTAGCGGGTGTTTGTTGTTACTGGATGAAAGTGAAGTCGTAACTGCAGGTGTCTGCTTTGCCAAGTGAATAAGCTCTGGTGTGATTCCACACCCTCATGCTTTTAACTCAGACCAGTCGACTGGATGGAGTTATTCAAGTTCTTATGATGATGGCTTTGTTGTCATCACATGACACAAGTATGGAAAGCAATTTTGCTACCTCCATAACAACCTCCATGTCATGGGGAAGACCATGAGATGGTTGAAAAGCCAAGTTGGCCCTAAGTGAAAAGCATTACAGAACTTTTGAAACCTGCTTTAGCTGCCAGCAGTTCCTATGGAAGTGCAACTTTTGAAAGAAGAAATAGCTTATAAATTTTCTTACGATCGAAAAGTAATAAGATGCACTTTTCCTCTCTCTAGAACATTTTTGCAGCTACAGCCTTTTTTGTCTAATATTCCTAGCAGCTTGCCAAAGAAGAGGGCTTCAGGCAAAAGAAATTGCAGCGTCGTCTGGCCAGGACTACAGCAGTCAATCAAATGTGTGTAAATGCACACTCCTGGTTGGGCACTGCAATATGAACATTGCATAATTTTTCTGTTTTTGACAGACAAAAAATCTGACATAAGATACATAAAATGACTGCAGCCATAAGACCTATCCAAACTTATAAAACTCTGTGTCCAAGTATTATAAATTGCTTGGGGGTGTTTGGGCAGCTGATGAGATCTGTAACTCAAACTGGAATTCCTGAATTGTAGAATCTTGGCAGGACCAGTTTACTGACTCTTCTCAAGTTGTGCAGTGTTTTAGCATTGAACTAGTTTAGCCTTAGTTAAAGCACTAATAATTGTTTTGTTTTTGTTTTTTTGCCCCTTGGGGAAAGTAGAAAAACTGTTACAGATGGGTGTAGTGTTGCCATCTCATAACATAGAGTAGTTTCATAGAATGTTGAGTTCCATGGACTCTATGTATAGATATGGCCTGACAAGCAGTGTGAATTGTGGGATCTGTTATACACAGGTGTCTGCTTTTCCATATTATGTCTCAGTCCTTTCAGTTAGCCACGGATGTACTCCAAGAACTGGAGACATCTCTAGCACCTGACCATAATTTGATTTGGAGCGGTAAAGCAAAGTTGAAAGTTTTTAAATAAATTTTTCAAAAATATTTCAAACCTTCACCTTGTCATTGTGGAATACTGGGTGTAGACTGATGGAAAAAAACAAGCTTCGCTAATTTAATATTCAGTAAAGTGTGAAAACAGTGAAGCTGTCTGAATACTTTCTGATGCAACAGCGTGGTGTAAGAGTTGCCACCAGGCATGAAACTCCAACCTAAGCCTTCATTTGGAGCTGTATTTCTGATGTACCTATGAATGTCAGTTTCATGTCCCTTAGGGATATCCCAGGAAAGTTTATTTTTGCTTCCTTTTTGATCGGAGTCATTTTGTGTTTTTGTATTTACCCCGTACCATTTTCCTCAATAATGCACACTGCAAGCATTGTGTATTAGCTGTTGTATCTGCTGCTGGTGCCACCTGGTGGACCCTCTTAATGCTTGGTCCTGTAGTGACCAAAGAAGCTGGGCACTTCTGTATTTTCAAGCAGAGGGTGTTGTGGGCGTTTAGCTAGTAGAGGATCACCATGACAAAGTCTTCTGTGAGGCTTAATGACATCTGGCCAGCACTTACATATTAAATCAAGTGTGGAACAATTAGAACGTTGTCCCTATATCCCAGTAGTATATATAACAACCATTTCTGCAGCTGTGACTTGCTGGTAACATCAGCACTTGACAAATATTTGTGGAATTTATGATACCATTTCATCAATTTTAGTTGATTTTGCTGCACATATTCAGTCAGTTGTCCAAATTTTGTCTACATGTGTGACTGCGGACTTAAACAAAGGATTGACTTAGATTCTAGCCTTCAAAGTAATTGTAAACAATCGGAGCATAGAACCGGACCTCTGGGGCCGTCCTGTGGTGTCTGGCACTGGGACACTACTAGCAGGAGTATCTTTAGGTTAAATCAAGCTTGTTTCAGGGCACCAAATGAATGCTTGATTAGATTAGGCTCTAGTAAGTTCTAGTAGTTTCTAGTCACCACCTAGGTGGAGACCATTCATTACAAGCAGTGCCTTAGCCACAGTGAGACTGAACTAGAACAATGAAAATCCAGCCTGTAAAACCAAAGCAATAAGCTGCAGAACCAGGCTTCATAGAGCTGAAGGAAGCTGTAAAGTTGGGTTATGACTCTCTGTATTCACTAAGTGGGACCCGTTTGGTAGTAGACATTAGTCATTAGCCATAACTGCAGCTTTAAAATATAGTTGTTTGAGCTTTAATTGCATTTAATCAGTTACCAGCACAAAGAAACAAACAAGCAGTCAAAATGGGAAAGGAAAGGTGGGGAGGCAAGAATTAAAGTACCAATCATCATAATTCGTTGTCATTAGGACTGAGAGTGTTAAGGCAAATTAAAAATGGACTAAAAGGGTGAAAAGTTGCTGATAAAAATGCCCCACTTTTCCCAACTACCTTTGTCACTCCACTTCACATGAGCTATTTTCATTTTTCCTATTCAGCGTTCCTCTCTGTCAGCAGAGGATGTCAAGGCAACTGCAGCCACCATGAGTGGATGGTGCATTACTGCAGTATACATTTGTACCTGTGCAATAATAGTACTAAACCACTCTGTGTTTGTTTTTTATTAACAAAACGACGTTGCTGAGACAGCCGTTGCTAATGACTAGTCAAGGTGATGAGAGATGACAGGTGGGAATTGAGACTGTGGGTTAACTAGGCATGTGTTAGTGCGAGAGAGCATACACACACTGCAGGGTGGCTGATGACCCATTAACCAGCCACTGGGCGGGTCTGTGTATTTATTTGGACATATTTTTATCAGAATAATAAAACTGACAAAAAGGCATGAAATTGTCTGAATGGCTGTATAGATGGAAAAGAAAGCATAATACTTTGCACATTTCTCTCTAATAATAGGAAGGAACACACTTTGGGAACAGATTACAACACAGTATGCATTGTTTTGACATAGCATTCCAGCTTTTATAAGATATATATGCATAGGTGTTAGTATATCACTCATAAAGCACTGCAGTCCATACTTTTAAGCAGATATTGGAACAGTTTTATGTGTTACCTTCTCTCCTGAAGCATTCATCAATGCCTAATGGTATAACATACACCAAAGGCCAAATGTATGTGGACACCTTAACAAAGGATTCTTGCTAGGAACAAGGGATGTAACATAAAACAACCAATTAGTCAATGTTTTGCTCGAACTAATTGTATTTTAATGAATAATACATTTTTAGATGAAAGCTCATATCAACACAGGTCACAAACGGAGGAATAAAAGGCGGGAAATGCTGCTCAAATAACATAAAAGGACTTTTTTATACACCCAATGAACTCCGATTCAGAATCTTGCGCTGCCTTACTTGCACTTACTAACCACACCAAATTTACAGCCTGGAGTAGAACCCTTCGATCTTGCATCGAAGCATGTACGTGACCTACAAATCTAACAAAATCTTCTTAACAAAACCTTTGCTCTAGCCCAGCCTCCAGTGATGAGTATCCCTTCCCATACATGCAATCAAGCAACTCAGGTCCACTATGAGCAAAGTTCCAGCAAGCTGCTGACACCAAATAACGGTCTCCAAGAGTGACAGTTTTTCCAAGCTTTTACAAAGATGTCATGATGGCAGGCACAGCTTGATTGGAACTCAGCGCCGAGCTAGTGGTCCAATCAGTCAGAGCAGGAGGAACAATGAAGGAGAGGCTTTCATGGCAACAGGCTGGATTGGGTCCAAGTGCGCCCACCAATCTGGGACTTGAACTTGCACATGCTAATTTACATACAGAATCAGGACAAGGTTAATCACACAAAATGGAAAAGGAGCGCGTCAGTCCAGGGCCGTAACACACCCACTGTGATTGTCATGCCGTACATGCTATTCCAAACCATTAGCATTAATACGCTGCTGTTACAGCCCCTGCCTATTTTCTGTGAAGGCTTTTCATCTGCTGATTTGCTCCTATTCAGCCTCAAGAGCGTTAGTGAGGACGGGTTCTGTGTGGCAAGGTCGCTGTCTGTGTTTAATTTAATCCCCAAGGTGTTGGATGGGGTTGAGGTTAGGGTCTGTGCGACTGTATATTCTTTCACATGAAACTGAGTAGAACATCTTCATGGGCCTGGCTTTGTGCAGCAGCGCATTCTCATGTTGAATAATGAAAAACCCTTCTCTAGACACTGATAAACTGTTTAACCTGTTGAACAACTTCAATCAAAATGAATTTCTTTACCTTGTTAACAGTAAAACAGCGTGACCAAATAAGCATTCAGTTCCATGGCTGAGCATTTTCCACCTAGAAGCTGCAATGTGCTGATGACCAGCTTAAAAAACACGAACACACACTTTGGGGATTCGTGCGTGACAAACTTTAGACACCAGTCCTGTCAGCTAGCAGGGTCGGGCTTTCTGTATCATTAGCCCATTTCAGAACCATTTTGTGGTCCGAAAATATATCTCTTGAAAACCCCAATATTACAACTTGTAATTTTCGTAGTGTTTGAGAGAAGTCGCGGGTGAGCTGGTGTGCCTGAGCTGCAGCGAAGAAGGGGAGGGTGACTGAAGACACACTTTAATATATATTAATCTGAATCTGCTTTGAGCAATTTGCAAAGTAAACTATGCAATACACAGTAGGTATGGGATTTTATGTGAAGGCAACCTACTTTTAAAGATGAAAATATTTTGCAAAGCACAAAACATCGAATAAAATCCAGTCCTCATCATGCTGCACTGGTATCCTCAATTGTCTGTGACTCTCACCTTCAGAATCATACCAGATGCAATCAATAATTCCTTTCAGCTTTGTCACTGCAGAAGGATTTTAATCTACTCTTCTGAACCAGACTTTGCCTGCACTTCAGATCAATACTCGCAAAACTTGCTTGTGTGTCACTAAAATCGGCCCTGACAAGGACCCGCAAACCAGCTTTTGACACGTTGTCCTCACTCTGAAAGTTTTCCGACATCACTGACTTTCATCATTGTTCAGACGGATGAACCAGAAGATGTTTTCCATGCTTCAGTTTTGTCGGGAGAAGGAAGGGGGATTCATTTAAATTCTGAGGTCCTGCACTCAGATCATTAAATCGGCTGAAGATGTCAGCTAGGTAGGCTAGGAGGACAGTCAGAAAATTCTGCAGGTAGAAGAGTTTTGTTCTCCAAAACAAAGAGCCTTCTCTTGTCTTGGAGTTCAAAAAGCCAAACTGTTCATCCGTTTCGGATGTTAGGGGCCCATTAAATGGCCATTAAATGGGCATTATCATCTTGGATCATTCCCATCCATACTGGCCAATAGGCACCTCCTCCACTTTCTAGTAGGCTCACAGCCCATTATCTCCTGATGTAATGGTGCTGCGTTATTACTTCATTTAACGTCTAGGGAGCAGTGGTTTTGAACTTACAAAAAGGTACAAAAGTTTGTGTTTCAAAATTCTCCTGGGTGGCAACACCCATGAAATGTTTAAAATGCAGACTTGAGTTCAAGTCCTGTCGAGGTCCTTGTCCGTTTTTGGGGGGTTTGCTACATTTCCAGGATGTTACAAAGCTCCATTTTGAACGTTTTCAGGGTGAGGACTCCAGTGATGACTTTACATGCACTTACTCAACCACAAGAGGACGGCATTATATCTGGGTTACTTTCTGTTTGTCAATGATCACAATGGAAATTAACGAGCTTTCTGGCCTACTAAAAGAAAGTCTCTACTGGCCTTTATGGATAGGAATGACGTGCAATGATTGTGGCCATTTAATTGGCTGACAGTGTCCAAATCAGGCTAAGTGAAGCCTCACTGGAGGGTCTTTTAGTCACTGACCATTGTGAATATTTTTCTGCTGGCCATACTTTTAGTGTCAGCATCTTGGAAATTTAAAAAAAATCAAAATTTCTGCCTGTCTGTACTAGAGCCATTACAGTATAAAGTAGATACAAATATTTCATGCAATCATGAGTTGCTCTGATGAGTTGTGGTGAGTTAATGAAGCGGCCTGGAGGTGATACCATTTTATACTCTCATTCAAAAAACAAGATCCAGTATTTTTGCACTTTTATTTCAAATTAACATGTTATCCCTCCTTTGACCCTCCAAGGGCTCTTGACCCCCAGGTTAATAACCACTGGTCCACAACATACCTCTATGTGATGAGTTCTTGACGCAATTTGCATTTTACAATAACATCCTTCAGCACATCGTCAGTGAAATCCATGTATTCATACAGAGACGGAGCAATTATACGCAGCAAATCAGTTACTGTAAGCAGGTGGGTGCTTATTTTTTATTTTTCTGTAAGTCGAGATGGATTTCTGTTCACGTTACAAGACGAATGCAAAATAACAGGAGCGTGTTTCTTTGCATCGTAAGTGTTGTTGACAAAAGCAGAGCTGCTGAGAGCGAGGACAGAGCTGTGTAGGTGAAGCATGACACCAAAGAGGGGAGGAGGAGGAGGAGGAGGAGGAGGAGGAGGAGGAGATGATTACTGATGAGCACTGCAGTGAAAAAAAAAGAATGATTTAGGGTCAGCAGGCCAGTACCAAAGAGACGGATGAAGGGGCTTCACTTTCTTCAGGTGGAAATCAAATCAGCATAGGCAGACAGAGGCGTCAGAGGAGAGGTGATGACGCAGATCTGAATTCAACTGGCAGGATTTGAGATGTAGATGAGAGACAGAGGTAAAGAGACTGAATCAGAGTGTGGGTGGCAGAGAGGGTGGATATGGACGGCAGGTGTTGAGGTCTGTAATTCTTCTTTAACATAATGAAAACATAAACTGAAACCAGATGCTGATCAAATTCAAAATAATCAACAAGTTATATAATCTGTTGTGAGAATGTGTGTGCGCCTGAGCGTTCCAAGGTCAGTGAAGCTATTGACAGACTTCCCATGCAGAGCGCTAATCATGTCAATGAAGTGTTTCCACCCACCTGTCAATCAAAGTAACAGGCTTCCCTGCCAGTTGTTTGGAGGGTTATGGAAAATAAGCTCTAATGAGATGTGTGCGTACAGCAGGTTGTACCTCCCACAGTGTGGAGGGCAATCCGAACCAGGCAGCTTCTCCAAGCTGCCATAAATCTAAGCATCCAGCTGGAAGATAGTGATGATAGGATGTTTGCTCTAATACGCTCCCTCCTGAAAGATCACACTGATGCGTGAGCAGCGAATTAAAAATTTAAAATCTTTTGCTGCATTCGCCCAAGCTGTTGCCCAAACAAGATCACGCAGCTGCTGATTTTCAAATGTATGAATAATACCTGATGTCAGTGGTGGGCAGTGATGTGTTGCTGAGCATCTTGTTACGGTTTGGTGAGCTGGTGTGCTCGAGCTGTCAAAGTTGGTAGGGGTGAGTGGAAAGAGAGGCGGAGACTACGTAGATCAGTGCATTCTCAGGAAGAGTTACATCTAAGCCATTTTGAGGTAGGAAGAGATTATTTTCATGGAAACAAATTTTAAATATGTAACTCTGATGCACAGAGATGAGTCTTCAGGAGTTAAATCAACAAACACAGAGGAATTTTATGCTTTATTTTCTCTCAATTTCATTTCATCCTTTAGCTTTTCTGAAAAATATCAAATTTTAGGCAAAAACTGAGCCTTTTGTAACATGTTTAAAGCTTCTCATCTGTTGTCTGGGTTACCGGGGTGACGAGTCCTGCCCAATCTAGTATGTGAGTAGTTGGTTGAAAAGGAGCTAAAGTAGGAAAGTTTTGCTTTAACTGGCAAAGAAAGACATTCTGATGAGAAACATACTTGTGATACATCATGAAAAAAAAAAAAAATTAATCTCAGACAAAATACATCTCAAAACATAATTAAGAGAGTGGTGAAGGTGTAAAATTTGTTTTGCAATATAAGGTTAGACTGCGAGGAAGGACAGTGGAGCTAGCTAGCTGCTAAACCACACCAGGCTAAGAGATGGTATGATACCGAGCTGTTTAAAGGCACCTCTATTAGAGCAGTCTAGTCTAAATCTAGAAGTCTATCTGGTCTCAATCTCAAGAAAGGTAACCAGTTACTTTTGCTGTTGAAATAATGTGATGACTTCTTTAAATGAATGCAAAACTGCATTTTTGTTTCCATCATGTTTTGGATCATTTTACTACAGTTTGTCTTTTCCCAAAACCCTCATTAGGTTAGAAGGGAAAATAGCAATTAAACCCTGTCCCCACTTCACACGCCTTTCCAGATAAACATTTTGAGGCTCCACAATGAATCACAGCAACTGCACAAGCAGCAGCTTTGCAAACAAAATGGTTCCCATGGTTGTATACAGTTTAAAACAGCATTACAGAAACAGCACAAGCCTTCTAAATGTCATTGTTTGATGTTAAGTCTGTACAACTTCAAGTTTAATTGTGAAAGAAACACATAAAAGCAGACCAGAAGAAAAAGTCGAAAACTTAATTAATCTCTACAGAAGAGTGTCAGCCTCCTGTAAATCCACACTCCATGAAACCGGCTCCCTGCTGCTTCTCAACCAGCACCCTACCAGAAGACATATTTCACAACATACGTCTTGCCATTAAAATAGCAAACAGCTCAGTGGAATTCAACCCTGAAGAAAGTGTTAAGAAAGTGGCCATTAAGCGACCTATAAGAACTGCAACAATGAGTCATCAGCAGAAGGTCAAATGCTGCACATATGTGAGCTCTTACTAACCTCCTCAAGTAGGCTGACCTTCACTACTTAAACAATGAAGAGCCAACATCATGCACTATAGACTCATATATATATATATATATATATATATAATATAAACTCATTTGACATATGTCGACACCTCTGAAAGAAATATTGAAAACATGTTCACAAAGCTAGCAGAAGTTCAGCGAACCTTGAAGATGCTCTGACGAAATGCTCCTTTCCTTCATTTGGTTCAGTCGACCCAAACGACATTACAAAGATTAAAAACCAACACAAAACCAAGGCTAAATGGCGTAGAGACTGACATAGGCAATGAAGTGTTGTTTCTCATGGGAGCTTTAAAAATGCACGTGACTGTCCAAATTACACAGTAGAAAGAAGCAGTAGAGATCCAGGACTGCCAACCGCAATAACAATGGTAATGAACCAATTTGACCTGACACTAAGATACATCAGTACTCATAGGCTAAAGTGCTTGAATTAGCACTGGTAATCATATAGTCCCAAAGCCATTAAAGTATACCCTTGCTAATTACAGAGCCATTAAAGTCTCAAACAATCTGATAAGACTGTTTCAAAGAATCCTTCGAGATGATGTTGAAAGCTACGTAGGATAAGGGAGCTTGGGGGAGTTTCATCAGGTTTAGAGGGAATAAACGAAAGCTGACTTCCTCTTCCAGTCAACAGAAGATGTACGTCAAGGTAACTTTCCCCCATCACACTGAATCACTCTCAAAGAGAAAGCCCTGAGATACGTGGACTAAACTTAAAGAGCCCATGTTTTTGCTTTTTGGGTTTTTCCCTTTAATTTCTCTGCATGTAAAAAGTCTGCAAGCTTACAAAACCCCAAGTCCACACCAAATCAGAAAGCATTGCTCTTTACCTGCCTGAAACGCCTCATTTAAAGTCTAGGCTTTTCTTCCGTTAGTTATTTACATCACAATGTAGCTCTTTTGCATAACACCTCCATAGTGGCTAGTTTTGCCACGCCCTCAAACAAAGAATAAGCAGTTCACCTTGTTTTTCTCACTGAAGCAGCTTTTGCCAGAGTTATGTCTCTTTGCCTATACTCACAGATCTGGGGTTACAATGTACCTCAGTTTCCTGAGGCCAGTTGGCCTATCAGAGCAGACGTCTTAAGAAGGAAACCATAAAGAAACAAGAACTAAAACTGCAGGAGGGACAGGAATGTGCAGTATAAGAAGAAAATGTGTATGTTCTGAACATAAAGCGTGTAAACATATTGTAGACTCTATTTGCATAACAAACCTCTCATAGATGGACTACTGGTTTTGCCACTTTCGCCCTCAAACAAAGAATAAGCAGTTCACCTTGTTTTTCTCACTGAAGCAGCTTTTGCCAGGGTTATGTCTCTTTGCCTATACTCATAGATCTGGGGTTACAATGTACCTCAGTTTCATAACCCTAACCCTATCCAACAAAGGTAAAAAGGCACAAAAATATATATATTTTTTAAAATCACACACCTAAATAAGCCACACTTACACTGGATGACACATTCCTTCATCTGAGTAAGCATTTACACTTTTTGATGAATAAGTACAAATTGTAAAATTAAAAATAACTGTCATCCTGACATTCATAGAGCAAAACCTACATTTTTTATTTAATGTACGTCAATTTATAACATGTTGCTGGCAAAGTCCTTATAGTGACATATCTAAAATGTCTTTGGGTAGGCGTTGGGTTCCCTATATAATCCTGCTATCTATGGTTTTCTGTATTACCTTATGCATTTATTTTACAGTTCAGATAGAATAAGAAAGCTATTTAACTCTATTAGACTCCAGAAATGGCAGCATCAGCCCATCAGTAAAACCCTTTATGTCAACAACTCTTAGATCAATTTCCATATTTTCCGGTCTCTAAAGGATAAATCCCAGTGGCTTTGCTCTGATCCCCAGGTTTTTTTATCTAGGCCACCAGCAGGCCAGATTTTCTGTGCTTTGTTTAATGGCCAAATATCTTCAGAATTAGCCTCAGGTTATATCATCAATACATATTTTTCAATTTGCCCTTTTCGTCTTTGGATATCTAGTTTAAACACCAAACCTGACTGTTTGCTGTATTTATGAGTGCATCACTTTGCGGTTGTAGTAATCTCACCACAGTTGGCTGCCTTGGCTTTTAAGCCCCTTTTAACACTGCTACAACTGACTGCTTTGCTCTCTACATGGCAGTGAACCAAACCTAAATGATTCCAAGCATGTAGGTGGCTTGTTGGCCAAGATGTTTACAGCTGGCAGGCATTCCGTACATTAACTGAGTGTACAGTTCTTTTTCTTTTCATTCCAAGTCCAAATCAATATGTGTGTCCTTGTGGAGTGCAGCTTTCTCTTTGAAGAGCGTAAACAATGACAAAAAGCAATTACAGCTTCACACCGGTGTTTATTCTCTGCAGTCAAGTTTCTCTACATCATCAAGTGGCAAGTAACTTTCTGAAATGTGTCCGTCCTTCACCTTCCTTGATGCTCTTCTCCTTGTCCTCAGTGTTTTGCCCTGCTTTAGATTGCGCACAGTGAGATTCAGTTCCAGCATGTAATGTGTAAAAGAGGTACGGCAGTATCCTTGTCTAACTCAGTGGTTCTTGCTGTTCTTTGGTTCTGGAGTTGCAAAAGGTTTACATTCAAAGTGCCTTGAACGATGTAAGAGCACAAAAGAGTTCATTCTGAAAAAGCTCTGTTGTGGTTTGACCTGTACTGGACCAAACGGACTAAAAGATTGGTACAACGGTCTAATAATTACAGTGTCACTTTGAAATATTTCATATAAAGCGGTGCTGCCCATCTCTGTCAAGGCCCTTTTATTTCACCCTGAGTGAATAGCACTAACAGGAAGCTAATGAAAGGACTTACTTATCATTGCACTTCTGCTTAAAGCCCAGTCTCTGAGGCAGCTGTCCGCATTCATACATACATACCACTCAGCAGCTTAATGGAGGCTTTTGTCATGTTTTTCTCTCTGAAGGTTTCAGTCTAGACAACTGTATATGGTTCGTATGTTACACGTTGCTTACGTGTGGTGTGTATCATTGATCCTCTGCTCAGTGTCTAAATGACTTGCATCATCTTCATATTTTTGTGCGCTTTCTCTGCTGATCAGGAAAAACAAGGCAGACTTGTTCTTATCAAATCTCACAATGAATAACATAGCATTAACAACTTGAGCCTAACTAAGACAGTTGTGCTTTATTGTCCTCAGGTAGACTACAATGAGTCATGTTCCTACTGAAGTTGTAATGTTTAAATATCAAGAGCCTCAACTTGATTTGTAATTACGTAACTAACAGTGTCAGTTTTTCACCAGGTGCTCATTTCTTGAGCTGATAACGGTAATTCATCGAGTTAGCCAAACAGCAAAATGAAAGTCTAGGCTGTGTGTCCTTGTCCTTACATTCATGCTAGGTGAAAGACACCACTCATTATTTTTTAGTTCAAAAAAGCTACAACACCACACGTCTTAAGCCTTCAAGCCTTAAGCCTTCATTATACTCTCTTGTGAATGTGTGGAAGGACACTGCAGACGTGTAGTTGTTGTTATTATATGACTTTCTGGTCCGCTTGGAGCTCACTGGGAGGACTCCGTTCCATACACGTGCAGTAGATTGTTCCTCTTCTTTTGCCGTTCAGTTCCAAGTGGAGCAGGCCATCAACAACCCTTCTCCATTCGTCTCACTCCTGCGCTAGTCTTTCCATTTCTCTTCTGCCTTCATATCCCTGCGCCATGATGTTTTTGGTCTTCCTCTGGATCTTTTCCCTTGTGGGTTCCATTTTAAACCTACAGGTTCTTGCTGTCTTTGCTTGGTCTTTTCATAAAGTGTGGCCCATGTATCTCCACTTTCTTTTACTAATTTTTGACGCCGCAGGCTTTTGATTGATTCTATCCCAGACTTCAAGGTTCATGATGTGGTCAAAGCATTTGATGCCAAGGATTTGTCATATGAATACTTGGATTTTCTGCACAGTCCAAGATGTTAGCTTCCAACTTTCTGACCCATGTAGGAGCACTGCCTTGACATACTGTATTAGTTAAAGATTTGAGTCTTAGTTTTGGTTCTGATGTACAGTAGATTGGCATATTTGTCTCATGCATCCTACTGCTTTGTAGTGGAGTTGCCAGTCCTCTCACAGACTTGGTGTGTTGACGAAATTTACGAAGCCTCACAAAATTGGTAGACACAATCACTGACTTTACAATCTACGTGATGTCAATTTCAGACAAGTAAGGTAAGGAGCTTGTCTACCATTAAACTTAAACACCCATTAAACTGTAACTCTAATGTTAGCTTCAGCAGATGTGGACAGACACCAACTAATTTTAGAATGGGGCCAAGTTTCTGCCGGAGTGGTTCGACATGCAGTTTAAATGGTGAATAGCTACCCAGACTATCAGTGATCCTCAGGCTGGCTGTTGGACGATCAGGTAGTTTTTTATCATCACCTAACTGGTAGAAAAATTAAGAATTTTTAAGAATAATTAGCATAAAATAGATGCAAGTTTTGGATGTGTAGGAGGGCTGACAGAAATGTACAGTTTTACGACATAAAAAGATGTCCTCGGTCTGGCCAATATATTGTAAAACATTTGTAGCTACCATCCCCATCAGTCATTATTATCAGAAGTAGTCAACAAGCTGTTTCACATTAAATTCAACACCACTTGCTACTAATATTACTGAGTGAATTCTAATTATAAGCATTCTGCTATTTATTAGTTTAGGTTTTTACTGAGGGCAAGCAACCCTGGCTGGTTCTGCCGTGAGATGAATCCGTGCCAGTGCTTGATCTTGTTTAAAACTCTGATCACCACAAATACAGACCGTTGATTTAATTTGTAGGAAGTAATGCAGTTTATATCACAATGGAATCTTGATTAGAGAAGCTGTAGTGGTGTGTACATGAGCAGACTGATGGTGAGATTTAGGTGTACATATTTCTAGACTGAGCCCTTGATTTGCTTGTGTTACATCTGATTGTTGACGTGTTTGCCCACCTGTGGAATGTTTGAGCTGCGCATTTAATCAGAAAGAGACTAAATTACAATGTTGATGCTGCCGTCTGACTTTCCACCCGTGCTAATTACCAACCTTGATGCCTAAATAATAGAGCATACAGAACAGGTGGTGGAAAGTCTCAAACAATGCAGTCCTGCAGCCTGACAACAATTCTAGCCAGCGGGTAGGATTCGGCCATGTGCTCTCTTTTTGATGAGAGAGCGCACGCAGCCATTTACTGTAGTTTAATGGTTTGGGAAGTTCAATCGGAGGGAAATGGACCGAGGGTTTTTGGCCTTTAAAGGCGTCCACCAGCTGAGGGTGTAACTAGAGAACCCCGAGCAAAAGTCCAGACCATCTGACCTTTACATGCAAGATAATTCCAATTTACAGCTGCCTATATGGCAAAAACGAGACTCTCGTAACGCACTAATAGAGGTCAGTGGCTTGTGTTGAAGAACGTATGTGAAAGCGAGACAAACAAATGAGATGAGAGAGATGAAAGGAGACAGCGATTAAGACAGACAGGTTGCAGGACAGGAAGAAGTTTAAAGATAATGTAATCTGTTGAGTAACACTGGGGTGATTCATCAGTGTTTCATTACAGCCAGTTAACAAAGTGATCTTTGTTTTTTTAAAGTGGATTGTAACTTACATTCTAGTAGTTATTGAGAAGTCCACAGTAAAAAAGAAATTAAAGTCGTTATATTTGCAAAGAAAAGCAACAGGATTTTATTATTCTGAGCTACCACCCAGATGTTATCTATTGCATCGCGCTGAATCAGTGATAGGACTCAAATTAAATCAAACTCAGTCAGCTCAGATGAATAAAAACGTAATTTCATTTGCCAATTAGTGACTGCTAGTTGGCGTTATTTAAAAGGGCTAAAATTAATACCTTCATATCATCAGTTGCTCAAATTATGTGAAGGGTATCTCTGGTGGTGCTCATAAGAACAAACCCCACGGAAAGTTTAATCCCCGCTCTGGAGCTCTTCTGAACTCTACAGAGTTTTATAACTTCCATCAGCTGTCATGCAGCTTCACCGGGTGGACTCACTCTCACAGCTCTCATACATCGACTGTACATGAAGATAGATGACGTGGCACCACCTCCTTAGTAACCGTGCAGCGGAGACATGGTATCGATTTCCTGCCCTTTTTCTGAGGTATTTTGGCTTCACTTCTGGAGAGCTGTCATGACATCCATCTTTGTATATATGCAGTTAAGATGCACAAGAACAACCCCACTCTACACGACCCAGCACCAAGAAGCAGACAGACACATTTAGAGATTGCCTAGTGGAGCATTTACCAGAGACCAGAGGTAAAAGAAGTGAATATTACATTTATTAATTTGGATGCTTTAGAACAACTTAGAATGAAAGCAAATGCTATTGTATATCTGCTGAATGTGTAAATAGGTAACTGTTTGCAAGCAAATGTGGCATATCAAATTAAAGACCCCCTCCAGCAAAAGTGAAGTGTTTTACTTTACTAACATGTCCTTTTATGTTAGAAGAGCTACTGTTGGTGAAACAAACTGTGAACACCATGGCGGAGCATTTCCAACTTGAAACTGCAGAGGCAAAATTTTGGCTCCGACTTCCAGGGTTTCGTATGTAACATAAGGAACCAGTCCTATCCGCTTGCAGGGTAGAGCTTTCTTCAGAATCAGTTTCTGGTTTGAGCATTAAAGACCGAATTATTCCAATAATACAACTTGCCAATGTGAAATTCAAAGTAGTTTTACAGTGTTTGAGCAGATTCGTAGGTGAGCTGGTGTGCTGAGCTGCAGCAAATGGTAAAGTCCAGGCGGGGGGGGACGAGCAGTGTCCTCATAGATCTGTACTTTCTTAAGGAGCCAACAGTGTGGAGTTACATTGAAGCCATTTTAAGGCATGGAGGGATTATCTGCATGCACCAAAACTTCCAAATATGTAACTTTTGGAATTAAATTTCAGGGGTTTAGTCAATGACCGGAGAGGGGATTTTAAAAGTTTTCATAGTCAGTGTTGTGTTCAACTTTCTGCTGTTTTCAGGTCATCCAAACATATGTGTTAATGTAGGTGTAAAATGCAAATTTAATTACTCTGTTTTAAACTGTTTTTAAGTACCGTTAATAATACATTTTTTTCATTAAGCTGTCATGATAATCTTTCTTTATGTTTATGATTTTAATTGTAAATCACTGGCTTGTAACAGCAGCTTGTAAACCATCCTCACACTCTCAACACTCCCAATCCATTATACTGCCAAGTAAAGGGGAGTCATGGCCCCCATTACTGTTGTTCATGCTTAGCTTCAGGCACCCCTTATCAGTGGAATCAGCCATAAAATCTTCCTTTTTGGATGCTTGAAATTGGACCAACAGTTGGTATATATGGTTAATAAATGAGTAACACTGCAAACTGAATCACGGCGTCTCTCATGGCATTTCATGAATACAACTGAGGGCTCTGTAGGTGATTTAAACCATTCCCAGTGCAACATCAGCATCCCCACCTCCAGGCAGTCTCCTCTGGGAGGTTACATGTAAAATATTCAAACATTGCACCATTTAGTCAGCTAATTACGCGACTCTCATTATGAATCATTTCCATTTGTTTGATGATGTGGGTTTTTTTCTGCAGTATTTTGCAGAAAATGTAATTTACTGTGTCTGTGTAACCTCCAGCAAAGGCATGTGCCGCTAATTAGATTGTCTTGGACCATTTGTTTTCATGACGTTAACAGTTACTATAGTGCTGGTAATTGGACGGATGTAGGGACGAATCAGGGACGTAGCTTTTTATTTCAGATGAGAATTGTAGCTCCTCATCTTTCAGGCTGTATATATAAATTTCTTACAGACATGCTGAGTAGACTTTCAGAGGCATCTGATGTAATCTGTAATAAATCTACTGTTCATTTAAGTTGTTCTTGTGGGTAGTTGTTGGCTGAGTGCCATGCTTCACACATTGTGGAGCAGAAAATCAGGGGATTGGAAGACAAGTGCATGTTGACTTCATGCTTGACTGGCAAATTTGAGGGTTACCTTATTTCTCGGCTAGCATAACAGGTATTTCAAAGAAGTTAATTAGCTTAATTGTTGTAGTTTTGAGTGTCTTTTGTAGGATGCCCCTCTTGACATATTTGTCACACAGTTAAGTATCATCAAGCACCATTTTTTGAATGCATCCGACTGGTGAAGTGTTTTCACAGAATTCTTACTACGTCTTCTTCAATCTGTGACTATTATCAGCCAGGAGAGAGCTGCGAATGTTTTCTCCCTTTGAAGAGTGGAAGTTAAGTGTACAGATTGTGGGAGGGTCAAAACCCGCAGTCATGTAGGGTTCTTCCATGATGGGAGGGTTGGCGGTGCTGGGTCATGCTGTGAACGGCTGAGAGCATTGTCAACCCTGCTACAAATGGAAAGTTGAAGAATGAAAACTGAGAACAGGCAAGAGATTTGAAGTTGAATATTAACCCTCTGGGCCACAAGCAATTTTCTGGACATTTTTCACCCGTCACATTTTTCGTAACTGCGGCTTCATTTTTCTCTGGAAAGTAAAGTCTTGCACCTCAATGGAAACAGCCCAACAATGGCTAGAAGTTCTTTTGTACTTTTTCCCCCAAGTGGTGTTACCAATAGTGAAAAAAGCTGTCTCTATGTAGTACATATACGTTTCTGCTTGCATTTTTACAACCTCTACAAACATTTTAAGGCATTTTTCACTCTGCTCTGCACATCAACTCAAGAAAGATATTTCACCATGTTCAGTCCATCATACAACTAACTGACAACTTGCTAC
Source organism: Dascyllus trimaculatus (assembly GCA_024666655.1). Classification (NCBI taxonomy): domain Eukaryota; kingdom Metazoa; phylum Chordata; class Actinopteri; family Pomacentridae; genus Dascyllus; species Dascyllus trimaculatus. Next base: position 23,574,114 of record CM045463.1, read on the forward strand.
TTTGTACACTGTTTTTGAACAATGTTGCACTTATTCTATTGATTAAGTATGTTTTGTTTTGCTCTCAGTCTCTCTAATTAGTTCCCGTACTTGTCTCCTCTGTGCTCTGTGTAAACACAGCCTGCAGTTCAGCCGAGTAGCCGTAGAATTTTGCCATGTGACTGTTGGTCGTAGCTACGTCAGTCTTAGTTTCTCAGCTGCACCAAGGAGTGCTGGATCTTTAGTTTTTTTTAATCTGGTGAAAATAGTTTATTTTTGACAAATTTTTCAACAAGACATTTAGGATACCATGATTTTGATGAAACAGCTCTCCCAATTATACGCTTAGTTTGGTTCATTTTTTAACTGAACATCACACTTGATTTGTTCAAGGACTGTCAGAAAATTGAAAATCAGATGAAGGTTGTTCTTTTGATGACTTTTTTTTAAAGATGACTTTCAAACCCACTGGAGGGTTTTGGTGTTTAGAGAGGAAGACGAGTTAGTGTCCTTCCTACTTTCACACCTGACCCATTGCTACTTACAGAAAGCTTGATGATCTTGAGTGTCTGTTTCAGGGAAGTTAGAAGAAATTGGAGCATGATTAAGGCTGGCACACATTACAGGATTCTTCAAACCTTTGAAGAAGCACACCACACACTAACCAATTCTTCAGCAGACTATTAGGTTCTACACGCTCAGTCTTCCCAATCTTGCGTAGTCAAACGTGACTTTAGTGTAAACAAACATGATGGGAATAATGGCATTACAAATAACGGCGTTACTAACGGTGTTCATTTTTTCAGTAACGAGTCTTCCCATCATTACAAAACCATTATCGTTACTGCCAAAAATGCAACGTGTTACTAGAATAGAAACTGTTTTTTCATCAGACCATCTAGATCTCTGAGCTAAGGTGTAGAGATTTTTTAGGGCTGTCAAAATTGACGCTTTAATGTGGATTAATCCATCATCATGATTAATCTGATTAAAATTTTTAGCGAAGGTAACTCTACTTGTTTGTTTTTACTTCCTCTTCCGTCAGTCAGCTGAGTCAGCTCGCGTTTTGATTGGCTTAAATCTGGTACACGTGACATTACACACTGTGCGTGCTCAGCTCCTCTCGGAGGAAACCCCCACACACTACAGGATTTCTAGTTGCAAATATTAAACATGTTCATTATCTACGATCTCTCCTTCCGAGGCCTTCCGAGCGGATCGGACCGGACAAAATCTCTCTTAACACACCCCACACCAGAGGAAGATCACACACGATGTTTTTTGCAAACATCAGACCATCGAGCCTCTGCTGGGTTTGATTGTAAGGGGGAGATCGGGACAAAAATTGGCCCGATTATCCTGTAGTGTGTACCGGCCTTTAGGCAGTCCAACAAACACTTCAAGCCAGGCTTAACACAGAAAGAACTGCTATAAACATGTCACCCAACCGCGTTGAGAAGCAACACACAAATACTGATTGTAGTCCTTTAATTGGGGGTAATGAAGCACAGTCTGCAACTTTTTTTGTGTGAAGAAAGAAAAAAGAGTGCTTGGAAGAAAAGTTTAAACCCTGTTTGCTTTCTTCTCTCCACACGGCTGTTCAATCCCTGCATGACATAGGTTCCTCATCTGAATTTGTGTTTTGGAATTTACCAGATGTCGTCTTTCACAGCTTGTAGAGTGCGAGCTTTCAGGCATTGTTCCTCCATCTGACAAGCACTACTGTTGGAGTAAACTGCTGGCTTGAATATGATGCATACTGGAGCCCTTAAGGGTTTGTGCAACCTGTGTTCTGGGAAGCACCGCTCTGAGCAGGATTGTTGTTCACATTCACACAGTTACACATGTTCACTCGTGGAAGTCGTCTGGTATAACCACAGTCTGCTCTGCTGGGTCACTGAGTCACTAAGACCTCAGTAATATTTGAATTTGAGTGTTTTACGTGCCTAAATAGACATTTTATAGTTGCTTTCAGTTACAAGCAAATTCTACTGGAAGGTCTATTGACAGGTAATGGGCTGTTTATCGCTGGATGAATGTTGCACAATGCTTGTGTTATTTAGTTTCCAACGTTACTCTCTTTTGCCACACAGATAAAATAGAGAATGGAGATGTCTACCAGAGAAGAAGAGGAACTCCTTCGGGCAACTCAGATGGACAGGAAACAGGAAGTAAACAACAGGAAGGAGCTGGGCAGACAGGTAGTAGGTGGCGACGAATTCTACTCCTCATCCTGGCCATCACCATCCACAACATCCCAGGTCAGTACCAACCGTAGGACTTAAGGTTTTACTGCAGAAGGTAAATTTGAATCATAGAATGCAACCTTACCGTTTCTCTGCTGTCAGGAGGAGAAAAGTCACATTTTAAATGATAGTTTGTATTGTAAGTGTAGTTTTCTGTGGTTTTCGTTTGAGTTCCGTATGACTGACAGAGGTAGTGGTTTGCATATCTCATCAGGAATATGTACAGGATGTGAGCAACACCAGCTATCACCTAGGTTACAAACCCCATAAAAAGTTCTTCTTGTTGACCCAAAGTTGATTCAATGGTTTGATTCAACTTGCATCTTCTTAGTAAGGTCATGGCGATATGACGGTTGATTGTTTGGACAGTGGGCTGCACGGTGGCTTGGTTAATCCCCGGTTCGCATCCTGGTTAGGATGCCTTGGATCCCTCTGTGTGGAGTTTTCACCAGGGACTCTGGCTTCCTCCCACACTCCATGCGATAGACTGTGATAGACTGGCGACCTGTCCAGAGTGTCCCCTACCTTTGCCTGAGTCGGGCTGGGATAGACTCCAGCCCCTCCACGACCCCACAGAGGATTATGCGGTGTATAGATGATGGATGGATGGATGTTTGGACAGCCCACCACTTTTGGCCATACCATAAACTATGTATAACAGATACCATTTTTAAAAAACTCAAACTGGGTGCTTTTGCCGTTGCCATCTTGTTTTTGTTTTTTTTCAAACCGGACAGGACAAATGAGGAGTGGATTTGACTGAGAACTCAAGAACACCACACACACCTGTACAGTAGTGACTTGTCAATCACATCATACCCTGCTATATTGTCTATTTTCCTACAAATGGGGAGATTATTTATTATTTATTTATTTCCTCTACAACTTGACTGCTTTCTCAAAGGTTTTCAGAGGAGTGTAGTTTTGTTTTGAATTAAACAGAATTTTCCACCTGTGACATGGTAGGAAAGGTGGCCAGAGGGACGCATGGAAGCATAAACCAGAGACTGGAAGAACGACTCTCAGTCTCTGGTTTCACTTGCTTTCTGGTTGGGTTTAGGCACCAGAACTATGTGGTTAGGTTTAGGAAAATGTCATGCCTATGTAGACACTTGAACATTTTAAAGGCTTGGTTGAAGTTCGGCACCAAAATTACTCCATTAGGGTTTCAGAAAAATACCATAGTTTGGGTTTAAATACTACATGTTTGAAGTGTCTCCTCCATTTTCTAGGTTTCTGGGGTGAGATTTACCTCCCCTCTAATATATGATTGACTGAAAAGAAGTGACAGTAAAGCAATAAAATAAATGACACGATAAGTTGATTAGAAATGAACTGAATGAGTTGTAGAGGAACATCATTTTGTGGAGACTGGATTCAAGTAGACGAATCATTGGTTTGTTCTGGCTTTTTGTATTAAAGATACCCGGATAACAGGTTTTTGTAAATCACGTTCAGTTTGCACACAATAGGAATATAGAATTTACTCTAGAAAGATGTGAGTCGCTGTCTGCGGTGACAAACGTAGCAGAACAATCCTGCAGCCGCAACAAGGTGAAATGAAAACCCTGGACGACTGTTTGAGGCGAGTTCAGGTGGATTGAGCATCAATGCAAATGCAAAACCAGACCGGCTCATGCATCACATACACTGAATCAATTCAAGAACAGCCTCGTTAATGGCAAAGCAAGATGCATTTGTGTCGGTGTGAGGTCGTTAATATTGCATGAGCTGTAACAGTAAAACATGTAGGTTGCAAATACAGCGTCACTGAATTTCCAGTTCCTTCAGAATAAGTCTCCTGCCGCTCAGCCCCACAGAGGCCCGGCGATGAAGCTTCTCCGCCACATCCCGCATCGGATCCTGTTTACCGGCCGCGGTTGTTGGTGGGCTGAATGTAAATACCGCTTTCCTTCTTCGCTTCAAATAAGTCGTTTGAATATTTATGCGTTAAAAATCCCATCAAATAGACAGGTTTCCCCTGGAATAGACCCTGCATTATTGAAGACTACAGAGAGGTCAGCAAGTCACCGTTCTGTCAATCTCATAAGCTAATTAGACTAATCACCTGTCAGTCATACATCAAAGAGGACGCCTGGGGAGGAGCAGTGTTCAATATTTGGAAGGCTTTATTCTGTCAGCTCCGAACCAAACACTTGATTACGAAAAGGAATATGATGCAACTAATGTAAACAGAAAGCCACAGGGAAGCAATTAGCAGCAAGGCCACCAACACCATTAACACCTGTAAAATTTACCTTTGAGTTTATGTCGCTTTAAAGTTTAGACATATCTTTTCTGGTTCCGTAAGAGAAAGAACTGCACCTGATGTGTAACTTTAAAGCCCACTGGCTCAGCTTTCACAGCACAGTTTCAGTGCGCCAAGAGTCGAACAGATTGGCTACCCAAAACACCAAAAGCAAACACTGAATTACATGCAAAGTCCTTACAGTACAATCATAAGTGTCAGCAGTGTTTACTTAGATCAACATGTGTTTGCGAATTCAGTTAAGCCCCAAATTGTTCATGTCCATGCCTAATTTTGATCTATAGTGAATTCTTTTTTTTACATTTCTACTTAAAATGTCATGTTCAGCATTATTCATTATTCGATTAATGGAAACGCCTATATTAGCCACCACAGCAGTCAAAGGTTTCTGTCAACTCCAAAAGCACTTTCTGCATGTCTCCACTGGGATTTTGTTCCACTCTTCTTTTTTGATGGTCTCTAGTTCTTTGAGGTTGAAGGCTTCCTCGCCATCACTCTGGTCTTTGTCTTCCTTCAGAGATTTTCACTGAGATTCAGGTCTGGGCTCTGACTCAGCCGCTCCAACATGTTCATATTCTTTTCTGTGAACCATTTCTTGACCACTTGGACTGAACGTTTCAGATCATTGTCTTGTTGGAAGGTCCAGTGCTGCCCAAGGCCAACTTTTTCTACAGACTTAAAGCAGTCGTCTTTTCTCACGATGCTGTTTTTTTTTTTGACAAGGCTGCCAGGAACCACTGGCTTAAACCCAAAGCTTTCTTCTTTGCCAGGTGAGCTTTTGTGTCTCTGGCTTGGAGAAGTGGAGTCCTCTCAAGTGTCTGAATTGGGATGTTGTTGCTAGAATTGCTCAGATAAATGAGGATGGCCTTGGTGGTGATCCTTGGATTGGTCTTGACATCTCACATTACTGTTCTTGTCAGTGCAGTGGTCACTTCTGGCTTCCTACCAGGCATTTTGAGATTTTACACAGTGTGGAACTTCTTGTACTTTGTAATGACGCTTCGCATTGTGGAAACTAGCATTTAAAAACATTTAGATATGACTTCATAACCCCCACTTGTCTTGTGAGCAGCCACACTGTACAACTCTCTTTCTGTAAAGGACCTTAAAAACAACCTCACAAAGCTCTCTGGGTTTTAGCCACTTGCAAATGACTAGTAACTGATTGTGGAATTAAGGATGTGGTGTTTTTAGTCAAATCTACAAAATAAACAAACATATAAATAATCCAAATCTATTATTAACATCTCTTAAAGTTTTACTGCTGCATTTAATCACTTTTTATGTCATGTCCAGCCAGAAGAAACCTAATGGTTAAATAATTTCACTATAAACCAACATTTGACCTGGATGTGAATGGTTTTGGATTTACCTGTATGTCTCCTTGTTATGACATTGTCCTGCGATATGATGACCAATTTTCTATCATTTGATGTGGCAGTGGTGGAAAGAAAACAAACCCATTTCCTTATTTTAGGACTGTATTACTTTTTGTTATTTGTTGGTATTACAACAAAACAAATCCTGAGTCAAGAGAGCAAAAAGAATGATCAGTTCTTGGGTTGTTACCAGGCAGTTACTTACTGGTGATGTGAAAAGTCTCATACTATAATATTTTAGATTCAGTTTGGAAATGCCCCTGACCTGCTGCACTGCACTCTAATGGAGCCATTATTTTTAAATACAGTGTTGCAAAAAAGTTGGACCATCATCACCATTCAGTTGTTCTTTCCACCATGCTTTTACACATCCCTATATTATGGCTGCTTTTCTTACTCCCTTTCTTTTTTTCCATTTTTCCAGGGGCCAGAATGTATACACTAAGTATAGATTCCGCTGTGTTATGTCTCTGCTTGTTGAACATAGTGAATGTGCCTACCTACTCAGACTACATGTCTCAGCATTCAGAACAAGACACTGGAAGCAGAATACTGTCAGGTTAAATCCTGATGCAGTAATAGTGACAACCGAAAAGAACTGCATGAAGTGAACCAGACAATATTAAAAGTTCAGCGAGTACATTAAGTTGTTATCGCTGCATCGCAGCATTTGCAGTCTGAGAGCGAGGTTGATAGAAACACAGTGAATCAGTGCAGGAAAACTGACAAATCTGTGGTTTGGGTATCTTGGATAGTAACGAATGTGTGGTTGATGTAGAACAGAAGCTGTAATCTGAATCTTCAATGTAAGATGTACTATAGTTTAAACTCAGACTTTAACTTTCATCATCAAATTCAGAAAATACAGTCAATCTTTTGCTGCATCATTTCTAATACAGACTTCTTTGTTCTAACACTTTGTATATTCTTTATATAAGAAACAGACTATACATATATACAGTTGTGTGCGAAAGTCAGGGCACCCCTTTAAAAACAGCATATTTTATATATTAAAAAATTAATATCCATATTTATAGTCTCTCTGGGATATGGGAAAAAAAGACAATATTATCAGGAAACATTAATGCATAGTTACATTTTATTTTATAACTTGAACAAAATTACAAAAATAAAAAACATCATTTTGGCCTGTGCAAAAGTCGGGGCACCCTACAGCGTCAGTACCTTCAGTACTTAGTAAGACCCCCTCTGGCAGATATCACAGCTTCTAAACGCTTTTTATAGCCAACGACAAGTCTCTGGATTCTATCATTTGGGATTTTCCCCCATTCTTCCTTGCAAAAGGCTTCCAGTTCTGCAATATTCTTGGGTCGTCTTGCATGCACAGCTCTTTTAAGATCTACCCACAGATTTTCAATTATGTTTAAGTCTGGAGACTGTGAAGGCCATTCCAAAACCTTCAGCTTGCGTTTCTTGAGGTAGTCCATGGTGGATTTTGAAGTATGTTTTGGATCATTATCCTGTTGTAGAAGCCATCCTCTTTTCAGCTTCAGCTTTTTTACAGATGCTGTGATATTTGCCTCCAGAATTTGCTGGTATTTAATGGAATCCATTCTTCCCTCCACCCGAGCAATGCTTCCTGTCCCACTGGCTGCAACACAACCCCAAAGCATGATGGATCCACCCCCATATTTAACAGTTGGCAAGGTGTTCTTTTCATGAAATGCTGCTCCTTTTTTTCTCCAAACATACCTTTGCTTATTGTGGCCAAAGAGTTCTATTTTAACTTCATCAGTCCACAGCACTTGTTTCCAAAAGTCATCAGGCTTCTGTACATGTTCTGTTGCATATTTTTGACGTTGTATTTTATGATGAGGACGGAGGTAAGGTTTTCTTCTGCAGACTCTTCCATGAAGGTCTTGTTTGTGCAAGTATCGCCGCACAGTGGACGGGTGCACTACCACTCCTGAGTCTGCTAAATCTTCCTGCAGGTCTTTTGACGTCAAATGTGGGTTTTGATTTACCTTTCTGACCAGCCTACGAGCTGTTCTGTCCGAGAGTTTCCTTGGTCTTCCAGATCTCATCTTGACCTCCACAGTTCCCCTCACCTGCCATCTCTTAATTATACCTCGCACTGTGGAAACTGCAAGCTGAAAACATTTTGCTATCTTCTTGTAGCCCTCCCCGGCATTGTGGGCATCAATAACTTTCATTTTTTCTGTCTTACTTAGCTTCTTAGAGGAACCCATGATTGCTGTTGTTTGAACAGGTTTGTGGAGTCGCCATATTTAAGAAACCCTGAAATACACACCAGCTGGCGCTCCCTAATGACAATTGTTGACACATGCTTCAGGACTAATGAGCTGGTAAAGGTCTGAATTTGTTAAAAGAATCTGACACATTGAAACTCTCAGGGTGCCCCGACTTTTGCACAGGCCAAAATGATGTTTTTTATTTTTGTAATTTTGTTGAAGTTATAAAATAAAATGTAACTATGCATTAATGTTTCCTGATAATATTGTCTTTTTTTCCCATATCCCAGAGAGACTATAAATATGGATATTAATTTTTTAATATATAAAATATGCTGTTTTTAAAGGGGTGCCCTGACTTTCGCACACAACTGTATATACACATACACCAATCAGCCACAACATCCTGACCACTGACAGGTGACGTGAATAATATTGATCATATTGGTACTATGTGGTGTTCTGATGGAAAACCTTGGATTTTAACATCTGTGTTGATCAGACTTAGACACCCAAATAAACATTGTCCCACAACAAGCACACTCCCTCATGAAAATGAAAATCCCAAATGTCACTGGCCTACCCCTGCAGGAAAATGCCCCCCACCACATGGAAGAAACATCAAACGATCAGGAACATGTTGAGGAACATGACAATGGCCCAACATGTTGATTTGACCTCCAAACTTCCTACACCTCATTGTGATCAAGCATCAACAGGATGCAGTGGAACAAGTTTGATTGTCAGAGGCCCCACTGCACAAGCCAGAGTACCCAAAGGATCCAGTGCCAATGTCCTGGTTCCAGACCCCATAGGACACCCTGAGAGGTCCTCTGGTCCATGCCCAATGGTTCAGAACATTTCTGACCACATAAGGGGGACCAGCACAATATTAGGCAGGTGGTCATAATGTTATGCCTGATTGGTGTATTTATATTACTTTCTTTAAATTGAACATTTGCACATAAAGCAAACTCTTCTAGATTGTTACAGATAATTGTAACCTTGATAGCTGAGAGCTTTTTGAACTTGACTGATTAACTGTAGCCTGATAGACCAGATTTACAGTCACTCTGGTTCAGAGGAAAGCCTTTCATATGATTAATTACAGGCTGCCATATTTTGTAAAACGTTTTACTCTTCTTTCACAAATATGTAATGTCATTTTCTGGAGTTGTGCTGAAATATTCATTTCAGCAATTCACATTTCAACTGGCATAGGGTTTTCTGATTTCCATTTTTACATCTCAGATTTGGCTATAAATAGCAACAGGCATGATGTTTTACATACTTTGTGTGCTATATGTAATTTTTAAGCCAAAATGATGAGTATATCATCTAATTATTGCCATAAATTGTAATATTAGCAGTACAAATTTCAATATGAAACGTTTAATTGTATGTTTTTCTCAGGATGTCTGATTTTTATGCATTGGTGTAGATATGCAAAAAAGCTCCATCCAGTTCTATCGTAACTTTTCTGACCAGGAAACTAAAGTCCAATAAGATTTCATGGCACTTTTCTATGTTATAAGACTTCCCCACATTTGTGAGGAATTTGTTGCATTATTTACGCCGATGGGTTGATTAAATGAGCGAGTATCTTGAGCAGAGCATTGGCATATGGACAATTACCTTCGAGTGTCGCCCACATGATTAATGAGAACATGCAGTTTCACTTGTTTGGATGATTTTTCACGTCAGGCTTTGATTGACTTCCATTAGTGTGGAATGATTGTTTGCGCCACAAACTGTTGGTAAAATGCAAATTAGGAGCATTTGTAGAAGAGGAGAATCCATCACAGTGGCTGTTAGCCGAGAGTTTCACTAAAAAGTAAAGCGTGGTGTGAAAGACCAGTTCATTAGAGTGAAATTATTTACTGGTCACTGCATCACACTTCTCTTAATTATAACATATGCATGCAAAACATGTTCCTATACTAACAGTAATCACATATGCATGCAGAAATAATCAAGCAAGTTTAAATGATACGTGATGAACTGACTGAGCTTCTGCTTTAAAGGAGAGAACAAACCATGAAAGTTTGGTCACAGAAGAAGATGTAGGTGTTTTAGGCATGTTACTAGTATGGACCTCAACTCAGATGAAAGCACACCTTAAATAGGTAGAGGTTTTATGTATGTGAGTGTTTGTGGATAGAATATAGGTGAATGTACCATATGTGTGTACTCTATGTGCAAGATTTTATTTTACATGCTGTTCAACAACTACTTAAATATCTTGGCAGTGCCCAAATCCACCCAACTCCTGGCTAATCCAAAAATGAACAGGTGGCCCGTCTGTCACTCAAAGCAGCCACACCTTTAACTATGCTTAACTTTATGCCTTAAAGATGCCCATCAGTGAAAATCAACTTGTCCATATGGTAAGTTTTTTTACATGCTGATGTGTCCATCATGAGTGAAATAAGCGGTCAACACCATGGCTGAGCTTTCTCACCTTGAAACTGCTGTGTACCAATGAAAACACAGATTCAGGCTTCATGGGTTTCTTGTATAGTAAACCTCAGGAACCCATCTTGTCAACTTGCAGGGTGGGGATTTCTGTATTATTATTATTATTCTTTACAATCGGCTTGAACATGTATGGCTAAATTACTCCAATATTCCAACTTGTTTAGCTTAGTGGAGTTTGATAGTGTTTGAACAGAGTTGTAGGTGAGCTAGTGTGCTCAAGCTGATAATAGAGAGGAGTAGAGAGATGGATCAGGGACAACATAGATCAGGGGTAGACAACCCTAGTCCTTAAGATCCAAAATGATCAGTCCAAATTATCAGGATCGTTATCAGGCTCCTGCAGAGCTTGACGACGAGCTGATCATTTGAATAATGTGTGCTGGACGAGGGAAACATCTAAAACATGCTGGGTTGTGGCTCTCGAGGACCAGGGTTGGCCACCCCTGTCATAGATCCATGCATTCCAGAAGAAGCAACCATGTAAAGGTACATCTAAGCCATTTTAAGGCAGAAAGAAATTGTTTTTAATGCAAAAAACTTTAAAATATAAAACTGTTACACACACAAAGTCTTTCATCAGCGACCAGAGAAGGACTTTAATACAATTTAAATGGTTGAGTTATATAAAAAGTCACCACTCTTACAGTTTAATAAACAGGAAAACTAGCTTTAGAAACCAAAACTGTTTTCACACCAGGCTGTAAACATGTTTATTTGTGCTGTGAAGTTTGACATTGTACCATGGAGGTCTATGGGGATTGACTCACCTTTGGAGTCAGCCTCAAGTGGACATTCAAGGAACTGCTCAGTCATTTCTCAAGCCTCGGAGGCTTCCACTTCGTTCACATATCAGTAAACCTTCTCAGGCTCACTCCTCCTTTAGGCTGATTTTAAGAGCGTCCTCACCTGGACCACACAGCAACAGACTTCAAACAGATGCTGTTGACAAGTACTTTCTTCCCTTGTTTCAACAAAGCTTTGAATTACTCATAAAAAGTGACAGCGCCAAGCTCTAAGGACCACTCTGTGTCATGTGTGAGTTATATGGTTATGTATGAAGGGAATGTGTTGTTATGCTCATTTTATTAAATGCGTAAAATTAATAATGATATTTACTTTGTTCTTTCCGAAGCAGATGTTCTTTTCACTCCCGTCGTTGCTCCCCTGTTGCATCCTGATGTTATGTGTAATTTTCGAGCCTCAAATTGCAATAAGAAAAAACCCGTTTGGTCTCTTTGAAGTGTCTCTTCACCAAGTAATCATGTAATTTAACATGAGAAACAAACACTGCGGGCCTTGCTCTGTAATAACCCCATTTAGTGCTTCAGGCTGATGAAAGAGATCTATTTACATAAAAATCTGCGTTCGGCTTTAATGCTGATATTGAGCGGGAATTTGTTATTCGGCGCACGAAAAAAGAAATAGCTGCCATTTAGTGCGGGCCTTTTAGCAGTGAGCGATATGACACCTGTCTGTCCCTGGGGGGATGGAGGCTCTTACACTGGAGGCGTTGGGCTTCCCCAGCAACACAAACTGCAGCTGCGTAATAGCATGTACGATCTTCAAAGACGATCGGAACATTTTGACAGTGGAGAGACAGAGCCGGAGATTGATGGCCATCCTTTATCCCCCCATTTAGGTCGAACCATGTTAGTATGATGGATGGCCATGCGTCAGTGACAGCTACTACTGACAAAATAAGAAAGCCATGACTGGATCACAGTAGATGGTTATTTGGAGATGCAAGATGCCATTGATGTCAAAGGCAGACTGTAGTAAGACATTCTTTCCATTCTTGACCAGGTAAACCGGACAGATCGGTTTAATGACTTTTAGCAGACTTTTACAAGATAAATGATCATTTGTTGCAATAAATAGTGATAATATTCACGATCATTCATATGATAATGAATACTTTTGGCCTGTACTTCAGTAGCTCACATGTTAGTTTCAACATAATGTGCATTTTCACAGCACTCCTTCAGCACAACAGCTATATCATCAATCCAATCACTCCGTGTTCCCATTTATTTCTGACTGCTCTTAAGCAAACGTCGGTGAAAAACAACATTTTCTGCACATGTTTTGACTTAAATGCCTATCAGGGAAGGGAAGGTTTGTGCCCTTTGAGGTGCTGGAAGGTTTACTTAAACATCTGTGCACCAAGTGTTGAGCTTGAGTGATTGCAAGTTAAAAGTGAAGTGAGTCATTCTAAACCAAAACCAGTTTTTGTTCAATTCTATGAACACCTCCTCACATTCCACAAGCTGTCTGCTATGTATGTTTGGTGTTGTACGTCATCCGGGCTCTGTTAATAGGAAACAAAGTGACTTGGACCAATCTGCACAATGCGTTTGTGCTCATGCACAGGATGGGGAAAGGGAAGATGGAAGGAAAGGGGGCAGGAGAGGGATGGTATTGGATGGTATTTGACCAAAAAAGGGTTATTCTGGCTAGAAGTGACATAAACAATAGAAGAAGTTGAGACATTGTGTTAATTGTTGAACCTTTAACGATAAATCTGAACTATTTCCATGTTTTAGATTTTCACTGAAAATGGCCGCCTGAATTTATTCATACCCTTCCTCAGCAATCAAACGTTCCTTACAACCGCATGTCCCCACTGTCACTTTGTTCCACTCCTCTTTGTGATGATCTCCAGCTCTTTGAGGTTGAAGGTTTTCTTGCCATTACTCTGGTCTTCATCTTCCCTCCACAGATTCTCGATGAATTCAGGTCTGGACTCTGACTGGGTTGCTCCAACATGTTCTTATTGTGTCCCGTTAACCATTTCTTGACCCCTTTGGCTGTTTGTTTTAGATCATTGTCTTGTTGGAAGTACCAGTAGATTCCTACCTGATCAGTGTCCATGGAGACCAGCCTTGTGTAGTGTCTGTCAGATTCATCAGGAAGGTCTTGGTGGTGATGCTTGGATTCTTCTTGGCCTCTCACACCACCATTTTTTCCAGTGCAAGGGTCCCTTTTGGCTTCCTACCATGGCCTATGATTTTTTTCCACTCATTGTGCTTTTTGATTGTTCTTTGCACTGTGGCCACTGACACTTCACACTTGGATATAAACTATTTCCCCGTCTTGTAAGCTGCCACAATGCTAATCTGTCCCTACTTGCAAGTTCATCAAGTTCTTTGCTTTAAGTTGACTAGTAAGTGACTAGAGGACTACTTCATCAGCTGTTCTCAATGTTTTTGTTTTGTTAAAAGCCTCTTGAACACGGTGGAAATAACCAGGATCATTTGTTATGGTAAAGAAATTGCATTTTCCCGAAAGTCTGCGGCAATTTCAAGGGGTATGAATAATTTTTGACGTGGTATTTTTCGTTAAATTTTTTTTAAAAAATAAGATAATCATTGTCATCAACGTCTTTACTATGTTTCACTGTCTTTCATCATGTGCTTATCTTTACATTTCCAGCCAGAAGAAACCTACTAGTGCAATAAATATTCACTTTAAATCAAATGTTAGCATGGGTATGAAGAATTTTGGGCTCATCTGTATCTAAATATACTAACTATAGCTAATTATCAGCAATCTTTCTCCAGAGCTTATTGGAATCAGTTAGTAAATTCATCATTTCTAAACCAAGATGGCATGAATATATTGCTGCACTGATTGAATAAAGTGCTGTGGAAATGTACGTTATCTTGATTTAATCAACACAACAGCTGGGCATGGAGGCTTTTTTTTAAATTTGCAAACCGAAACAGCAGCAAATTCATATATACATCAATAAAGATGATAAGCCACTGTTTGGGAATTTGCCAGGCACAGTCATTGAGTGTTTGGTGCATTTTACAGCAGATTTGTCATCAAGGCCAAAGATGAAACATCCAGTGCATAGTAGTGTGTTTTCCTTAAGGCAAATACCTTTTGGAGTCTCTCTAAATATAAATGATGAGCCGATGAGTATTAAAGGGAATTAGATCATGGTTTTCCTGAAGCATTTTCTTTTTTCTTACAGTAGAATATTACTGTTTTTGAAATGTCACCTTGTTTTTCCTAACGAAGGGAGCATGAAAAAGCCACAGCATGACTCTGATGTGGCTGAAACAAACATTTTAACCAAAGAAAAAAGAAAAAACACACGTTGGAAAAAATAATAAACCTCACAGTTGGTGCAGTAGTGAAAAACAAAAGCTGAGCGAGGGGAGGTGCAGTAGTGGCTCAGTGAAAAAAGGAGTGTGTCAGTGGGTGAGGAGCGGAGATTAAAGGAAGGTACAATGGAAATGAGTGGCTGCTGTGACAATGACCTGTCAGCAGCAGTATCGTCAGTGTCGCTTAAAAGAGCATAGAACATTAAGCAGGGATTGGAGAGGACCAGCTGCTGTGCACATGTAGACACACACAAACACACTCACACACAAAACTGTACTCGGATTGAAACACGTGCACAAGAGGGTGCACACATTTCTCGCAAAACCAGCTCGAGTTTCCTCTAGGGAATGAAAAAAAGACTAAAAATACACAGGCCAATACATAAAACATCTCTTTTTCCTGCCTTAACAAAATCAAAGACTCACACCCAACTGCATTAAGGATCTTCTCAACCCCGATAGTCGAGGGGTTGGGAATCGAACATGAGGCTTTACTGCATGCAGTTCCCTCAGTCCTTTCGCCAAAAAATTACGTTCCAACGAAACTGCGTTCTTGGCTACCTTTAGAGGGAAACACATTTTGTGCCAGATCACATTTCATTGTGAAGTGTCACAAATGTGTTTCTGTCATTACTATTTATGTTGCTGCTTTACCATTGCTTCATTTCAGCCAATCAGTAATATATGAAATGGGCAGGGGAAGCTTTTAACATACTTTTAACCTAAACCGTGGTAATTTGTGCCTAAATCAAGCCAAATAAAGACTGAAAACCACAAGTAAGCAACGACTGAAAATGAAATGTATAAGAGTATTGGTCCACACGGCCTCCATGGTAAAAAGTCCTGCTGCTGACTTATACCATCATCCTCCCCTCCTGCCTCCCTACATGGGCTTTGTGGCTCTTTCAAACTCTTTTGAATCACTCTGTAGCGACACCAGTGTTTTAATACTGGAGCCTAGTGAGACTCTTAATGGTTTCACTTTGTTTGCCTCTTGTTGGTGTTGGAATTCCCTGTCAAACTTTATTTTGACTAGCCTCCTCATGTACTAACCATAATACAGTTGGATGAAAAATGAATGAAAAGCCAGCATTATAAGAAGTTTAGGCAGTATTTTTTCAGCATTACTGGGCAAAAACATCCACACTAACCTTTCATGATATATGAGAGAAACCTAGACTTTAGCACCCAGCTATGGATCCAGTCCTGCACCCTTTTTAAATAGTTTTTTTTCCATCATTTAGTGTTTAGTGGTAGTGGAGAGGAGGGTTGTTTTGCACGGCCTGCTGACTGTAAAGGCCATAGCATATGATTCATGTTATTTTCATGCTCAACAAACCTATCCGTGACCTATTGTGCATTGGGAAAGGTTTCATCAAAGGGTAAAGTTGATTACTCTGCATTTACAGTATACTTGATTCATAGTGACCCGTTCTTCTAAGGCTGGATATATGGTTGTCTGAAGATGCATCTTCCTCCTCCTCGACTGTCTGCTCTGCAAAGGCTGCTACAACTGAAGCCAGGAAGATTTCATTTTTCCCCGTATTGTAACAATCCATGAAATGAATTTAACTGCCATGAGAGGCTAGCAGAGACACTGAAACGAGTCTCATGAGTAATACCTGGCAGGTGTGTGGGTATTTAGTGCTCCCCTGCTAACCCTGGACTCCGTATTGGAAGAAAAACTTTGAGCTCAGTGGACTTGCAAAACATTCCCCAAACTCCAGCTTACATTTCCAGCTGTGTAGCTGTGCTACAGGTGAGCAGCTGTTGCTGGAAAACCCTTATTGGAGCCAAAAACGCAGGCAATGCAACTGTTTTTCTTGCTGATGTTTTGCCTTATCCAAAGGTCACACAGGTAGCAGCCTCAGTGATGTTACTAAAAGTTCTGATTTAAGCACGATACAATTTCGTTAGCACTGTCAAAGTTACAGACAAGGAACAAAAGAACCTGTTTAAATCAGTTGATTTAAAAAACTTTGAGTGCGCCCCCAGCCTTCTACTAGCTGCGCCACAGAACCTCTCAGAGCTTATGTTTTATTCAAACTCAGTCGAAGGTTTTTCAGTGCACATACTTTCGACTGGCCCTGTGGCAGTCCAGACAGTTCCAGAGGATTCAGATGGATAATGAGGGGGACCCACCACGTACCCAAAGGGTGCTTTTTTCCCCATAATAGCACAACAGTGTGTCTGTAATGGACCGGTGGGAAGTTAATTAGAACCCGTGTGCATTGTTATCAAAGGTAATGACAGGCACTAGATTGCAATGGAGTGGCCCCTTGGGTTCTTGAAGGCTACAGCTGTAGGGGCATCAGGATCCTGATCTTGTATTCTCTTACCTTTGTGTCATCTTTCCACTCTTTCTGTTATGTCTCCTTTTCTTCTTTTACTTCTCTCTTTATATTATCATTATCTTTGTCTTCTATTGGTGGTTTATGGCAGCTTGGTGTGGGCTGTTAATACTGCATTTAGTGTGTGGGAGAGGGAGTCCAATTAAAATTAAATACATTTTTTTATCTGCTCTGCAAATCTTGTGCATCTGTGTTCTCCTTTTAGGTAAAAACTATGAATCTATGACATCTGGTGACTCTGAATCATTTTCATCAAACCATTTATTAACTCCTGGTGCTCTGTGGATGGAGGCGTTGTCATTTTAGAAGAGATCAGTCCCATTACCATAGAAAAGTTTTGTTATAAGATAAAAATAATCACTTAGAACTACTTTGTATTGGTCTGTAGTGACACTTCCTTTATTTACATGGTTGGAGAACTTGTTTCCATACATCTAATCAGGTTGCTTGATTTTAAACCTTTATCTCATGAAGGAGCAACGTTGCCATTCTGTTCGCTACACAAGACAGAAGCCTAAGACTTAACCACTCAGTTTAGATGCTCTTATAAGCTCTCGTCCTGTCTAGCTTAAGCTTGTTTCAGACAAGCACTGCTTTACATTATTCTGCGACATCTAAACTCATCAGCTACATGTTTAAATGACCACCCGGCTCCATCTTACTAGGTCGGACGGAAACACTTTTGCCTCAGTTTCAACATGGCACAAATCAGAACTGTGCCCTGTCACAGTAAGATATAAAAAGACATGCAAGCATAATTCATGTTGGGTGAGTTATTCCAGATTTCAACTGCAACATTGGTCTAAAAAGAGCATAAAAAACAAAGCAAAAAGAAAACACCTTTCTCGTTTAGTTTGCCCAACACTTCCACATCCACGTAATGTACATTAATGTGATTTATCAGTAATCAGTGGAATCTAGAACGTTGGCAGGAGCTGAAGTTCGGTTTGTTGCTTCTTGTTGTTTGTAGGAGGACCTCCTCTCCTTTCCTCTGAGTGCATTAAATACCTGCAGCATCAGACAGCAACAAAATACATCTGAGTGTCTCCAAGGAGAGAGAGCTGAGCTGAGCGCATTTATCCTCAAGCAAAAGCAGATACTTCATTAATTACTCATAATTATGAAATATCTCTGGAGTGGAGACAGGTTGAGTCCGGATCTAACTTCAGGTCACACTGTGTACTTTTCTTCACATCACACAGGTGAGCTGTCACACTATCAGCTGCAGTTAAATCATTTGTTACAGCTGCTGTCCTCAGGTTCACTCTGTGTGAACTGGTAAGTAGATTATCTTGGACAGAATTTTCAGGGTTTAGAAAATTATAAATAAACTGGTTTATTAGTTAGTTGGACAGTTGGATAATCTTGCTATTAGTTTGAGTTTTGTCTTTTTGTTAAGTAGTGCATCATTGAGCATTGATGCACTGTTCAATCTAGCATGGATGGCAAATATTGTGTGCATACCATGATTCTCTATTCTCTCTGTCTGAATGAAGGCATGAAGAACATCAAGATAAAAGGGACCCATGTCTTTAATGACAGAATATTGTCACTTTCATACACTGATGAAGCCAGCATTGTTATGTATCTCATATCTGAAAAAAGATTAAGAAACATAAACATATGATTATCTAAGCATGTTCAGCGAGATGCCAAACAGACTTTATTTGTAAAAAAAATTACACTAATAACCCCATTTTGCAGGCGAGATAGTTCATTAGCTACTCAGCTAAAGCATTTAAAGGTATCGGCAAATGCCACTTGGGACCATTTAGATTCCTGTGTAGTCCTTTTTGACACCAATGCTAACTAAACACCACCCATCCATGGCTTGTAAGTTACCGCACAAGTCTGTTTAGTCTGTTTGTCTAGAAGAATCTCAATGCTCATTACAGGTGCAATATCCAAGATTTTAAACAGTAATACAGCACTAATATAGCATCAAAAAACTGTCTGCTATGTAAAGATTTAGTGGGGTAATGGCACCCTCAGTAAAGTGAAGTCACACCCCCTCTATGTGTGTTGTCATCCGAGTTTCTCTGTTTTTTATGAGTTACCAGCTAGTTCAGTCGCATGTGCATGTGAGACCCTCCCGTTGAAACGGTTGACCCTCCTTGAACTTATAAACAGACTGAGGCGCCTCCCATATTTCACTGGAAAAACCAAAGCGCAGTCTGTAACATTCAGTTAGTGCCCCCAAAAAATGAAATATTAAAAAAAGAAGTATTTCTTTTTTATTTACCTAATTTATGTGCACTCATTTAATTTCAACTCAGTGTGGGTGTCTACTATGTTTGGCAGCTCTCAACTGCTACTCCTTCTCCATTATTTCACTTTGGTATTTACAAACACCCGTGGATGGACTGGGCCGGCTGGTGAGGTCCATCCACAGACCTGTTCTGGTCCAGTGGACTGTGGAAACCATCACACAGGGAGTGGAACAGGCATGAGTTGAGAGTGAAGGGAAGGTGAAATAGTGGCGTATTCAGGGCGTCTTTGGCTTAACCCTACAGCTGTGCGTGATAAAATGTGTGTACACATGCTGTCATGCTAGCGTTAACAATTTAATATGTTTTATCGAACTACAAAACACTAAATGAGCTCTTGGGTAACCAAAAAATAAGTTTGTTAAATGAAAGAAGCACTTCCAGCACTTTGGGATTTGATCAGTTTGGTCACATGTGATTCCAGATGCTGATGACTAAACCACACTACAAACAACCTGAGGGCACAACGTACTCCTTGATTTCTGCTCTTATCTTGTTCTTGATGCTAGCCGTGAAAAACAAGGCAACGGGGAATTAGCATGTTTTAGCATTGTAATAACCTAGATGTTGACGGCATGACAGGACGTGACTGCTTGTCAGTGTTTAAAGTAGGCGTAAGAATGTATCTCCGCTTTTTTCGGTACGAAATGCAAAACAGCCTGTAGATGTGACTTCACGTACACGCAAACACACAGCGTTCTCAAACACACAAATGCACTCTTAGATACATTGCACTCTGTGACCTTTTCAGTTTCAGTTTGAATGGTGAGTGCTGTAAGTGTACGTGACAGGCGTAACGAATGAGACAAATGGGACATCAGAGGAGAGGGATGCTGCTCAGGGTGTGCAGAGCATGCAAAGAAAGAATAAGGACAGCCTCTAGATACACTGGTCACTATGGTACAAATCCCTCAGTTGTAGAAACAGAAGCTTTTCAAAGTGAACAATAACCGTAGAATCTCGAGCAGACAATTCCCAGCATCTCACAGCAAACGCAAAATCTAATTTCCTGTATTTAATTCAATATTAGATGAGTCGTTCAGCAAATATGCTTCATTCTACAGTCTACGTTCCACAAGGGCTGCCTGTGCACATAAACTGTTGAGCCACATCATTAAAACCACTTGTCTGTTATTGTGTAAATTCCTCTCATGCTTCCAAAACAGCTCCGACCCATCGAGGCCTGGACTCTGCAGAACTCCGAAGGTGTCCTGTGTCCTATCAAACTCAGATGTTAGCTGCAGATCCTGTAAATACTGGATGTTGCAATGTTTGGCCTCCATGGATCAGACTTGTTTTTCCACCACAGACGCGAGATTGGATTGAGATCTGGGGAATTTAAAGGCCAAGTCCACACTTTGAACTCTTCAAGGTGTCGTTTCTGTCATGTCTGTCATGTTCTTCAAACCGTTCCTGAACAGTTTTTGAAGCATGGCAGAGCACATTATTCCTACGGAAAAGAGGTCACTGCCATTTGGGAATACTGCTGCCTTGAAGGGGTGTGTGTGTGTGTGTGTGATCTGAGGCAGTGTGTCGGTAGGTAGTGCATGTGATAGTGCCAAGATGCAAGGTTTCCCAGCAGACCGTTGCCCAGCCGCAGCATCACACTGCTATCTTTTCTTGGACCACTTTTATAGGGAGGAAACACTGCATACCGGGAGATCACCACAAGACCTGCTGTTTTGGAGATCCTCTGACCATTACAATTTAGTCCTTGTTAAAGTCTCTCAGATGCTTGTACTGCCCAGTTTTCCTGCTTCCAAGGCATCAACTCCAAGAACTGAAGGTTCTTTTACTGTCTAACATATCCCACCTCTTGACAGGTGCCATAGTAACTAGATAATCAATGTTATTCACTTCACCTGTCAGTGGTTCTCATGTTGTGCCTTATAAGAGTACAGCAGGTTTCATCGGAAGAAACCTGACTTTAGACCAAATAAAAGAATCCACCTCATGCTTTGTACTTGAAACCCCCAAAGACCTTTGCTGTGAGTAGATCACAGTGCTCTGTATGAAAAGGCAGGGCTAGTGTTTTTCATTCTCAGTATGTGTTTCAACCCACATTGATTTGTTCACGTATTGTGCTCGTGTCTACAGTTTGCCAACAATTTCTCCTTTCATCCTTCCTCTCTCTTAAAGTGTTTTTTTTTTCTGATGTAACAGAGAAGCAAAAGCACATAAACTGAAAATTGTCTGTATTTTTCTCTCTACAGAGGGCTTGGCTGTAGGGGTTGGTTTTGGAGCCATAGGAAAGACTTCATCTGCTACCTTTGAGAGTGCCAGGTAGGACTGATATCATGGCAGGCAAGAACGCATCTTGGTTTATCCACAGCATCACACTCTATGCTTACAAGTCGGAAATGAATGCTGACAGATTTGTCTAGCAATTTCGGTAGTGGACCATAGTGAAATCTTTTATATGATGTTTAGGCTGGAGACAGAATTTTGGATTCAAGTGGTATCTCGCAAGTATAAAACTCATTCAGTTCAAATGGTTAGAATCAGTTTTAAGATGGTTGTGATTGGTTTAGTGGGCTGTAAGAATATGGTCAGTTTGTTCATCTGTGCCTATTACTTGGCTGTGTTGCATGCTGCTGACATCTAGTGGTGACATGCAGGTACTGTAAGCACATATGGAAGTCCCCCATAGACCTTTTTAGCAGCAGATCATCCACTCTGTATGGACGCATTTGACACAACAGCAGTTAAATGCCGAGATAAGTTGTACTCAGAGTGCTTTTGTAAATGCAGGGTATCTACAGGTTATAGTAGCTGGAAATAAAACTAGTCCAGTCCACCAGCTGCCTTACTGGAGACACATTTTCCATCATGCTGCTGCCAAACAAAATGATGTGTGTGTGTTCACTAATACCATATTTGGTCTAATGTCTAATGAGTGTAGTGGTTAAGTGACTCTGGTATCACAATATTTTATGGCTCTTTATCATGAAAATCAGTGTATGAAGAGAAATTCTAGATCATCTGTATCATTGCCTTATTACTGCTGCTGAAGGACCTATCAGTGTTAGGAAATCCCTGAACTAATCCTTTATTTGTTTGACTCTCACCTGCTACTTTCTGGCAGAATGAAATCTGTAAACAAGCTTCCATAACTTGTTTGCCAAACAGTTAGAGATAAAAGTGGTTCAACATTATTTTCTGGAGGCATTGAAATAATAACTGATCAATACCTGCTTGTTGGACAAGGTAGCAGTTTCCCAACTGGGCTTAAAATAATCACTCTGAGTAGTAGAAGTGCTGGTGTTCTGTTTAAAGGACACAGATTGAATTTTCCAGAAAATCCAAAGGATAAGACATTTTTTCTCACTTCAGAGTGCCTTGCCTCAGTGTCTCTCTTTAACTCTCTACAGCACCAACAGTCTGCAACACTAGCTAATGTTAGCTCAGAGACAGAGTGACTGTTGCCAGCAAACTGCCAGCTCCCAGCACAACACAGGCTCCAGCACAGATTCTCCACCTGTCTGCTGTGTCCACCCTTGTGCAGTATAAGTATAGCTGATAATGTTAAATACAGTTAACAGTCAAACTATATCATTAATGTAACTGAAGATGTCGATCTGTCACATTCAGTCTATATGTCACTATAGTTCACTTATCAGCCACCAGTGTCATTAATAACAAGGGTTTTCTGAATGTTGAACCTGTTTACCATCTTATTTTAGTGCGTTAACATGCTAATATCTGAGAATAGACAGTAAACACAAAGCACTACTAAGTCTGGGCACTGTGGAAGTGTTCCCCAAATTACCTGGCAATCCATCCAACAGTAGTTGTTTACCAGGTCTGTCTGACAGCCTTCCATGCCATCCGATCCAACTTACCACCAGGTGGTGATCAGCTGACAGTTCTGCTGACAGCTCTGCTCCTCTGTGCACCCAAGTGTCCAAGATATATGGCTGCAGGTCTGATGATACGACCACAATAACGATCAGGGACCTTTGGCCTAAAGTGCTCTGGTACATAAATCAATACCACAGTCTCAGTGTTGCTAAAGAAAAAGTCAGTGTGGTCACCAAAATTTGTAGGCTTTCACTCCTGATGTACAAAACCTCATAGCAGTCTATCATGGCTGGTTTGATTTCAATGTTAAAAACGATTAAGGATAAGTTTTAGATGTACAATGTTTAAAATTAGGGTTTGTGGGCAGGATTTTTGTAAGTGCATAGTTGCAGTAGGATCCTTCAGCTGCTGGACCGAGTGGCTGCCATCTGGTGCTGTGTCCTGCTGCCATCTGGTGGTTACAGAGTAGTGCTGCAGAGACAGGTGGTCGTATGACCACCAGAATAGGTGCAGACAGGAACCACATTATGATTTCTTTAGAATAATGATCATTGTCAGCTTTGTGTTTCTGTGTCTGTTCATGTCAGATGATCTAGGAAGTATTATCAATATAACATTACCCCAACTGCTGGGCAACTGTTACCAAGCAATATTTGTTCATTTAAGCAATCATCATTTCTGTGTCTAACAGATGAATGTGGCAGTTTGGGCATCTGTAGTCGTCTCTGCTCTGGTTGTTGGCAGGTTTTGTGGCCTCACCACATGCTGCTGGTCCAAATAACGATGTTAAACTGCATCACAGCTGCTGAGAACATGGCAGCTATGCAGTGCTGAGCTGTGTGTGGGAGTTGTTGAGGGGCAGACGTCTGTCTGGGAATCACAGATGTGACTGATAATGAAAAATGTATTGCAGCTAAAAGCCATATCTGAGATGAGTGTTGCCAGAATGTCCCTCACACTTAAAACATTTAGCATTTCCTCATTTGTAAAAAAGAAAAAATATCCAGAATTAAATACAGTTTTTTTTTTAAGTCTGACAACTTTAACTTAATGCACAAATCCTATGGATCCAACATTTGTGTGAAGAATTCCTGCTTCCATTCTCAAGATATACAGTTGTTGGATGAATTGTACTAATGCTAACCCTGAATCCGAACTCTACTAACTTTCATGGTCGTTTTCTCCAAGAAGTTTAATCTGGATCACAATTATCTGGATTTTAAAATCCTGTGTTTTGCGATCCAAGATCAGGTCATGAGTCTTACTTTAATACTGGTTTTTCATTGCAGCTTTAGAATGGATCACTGTGTTCCACATGCAAACTTTAGAAGATGACCAAATCTGTATTACCACCTCTAAATGCTGCTAAGTATTGCAATGTAGGAAACTATCTAGGTGAGGAATGATAGACAAACAGGTGGGTGTTTTTATTTGAGATAACCTTCATTGGACTTTTCTTAAATTGTTAAGAAGCTTTTAGAAGCTCTGCTTCATAAGTCTTTTCTATACTAAAGGGCTTAATAGGTAGCCTAAGTATAATGTCTACTTTATCTAGTATATCACTGGAAACAACAAACAGTGAAACAAATCATGCAAATATACAACAAACAAGGGTATATTCACTTCACATGTTGTTGTATGACCAGTTTTATATTTTTAGTTTGGTGGTGAACATTATAAATGCCAAACATGCTAGCTTTGCCACTGTTAGCATGTTAGCATTAAAAGCACTGCTGTCCTCATAGAACTGCTACCAGGGCTGAAGACTCTCACTGTTGTTTTCCTCTTCCTCTAGTGAGAGGGGAGAAACAAATCTTCCAAAGGCCCTTGGTGGTCAGTTGCTGCTATTTGTTGGGAAGAGAAATAGTGTCACTGTTAACCGTTTTGTGTTTCAGAAATTTGGCCATCGGTATTGGCATCCAGAATTTCCCAGAAGGCTTGGCAGTGAGCCTACCGCTCCGAGGTTCAGGAGTCTCAACGTGGACAGCCTTTTGGTAGGGGAAGACACAAGTCTGTTTCTACACACTGTGTCTGAGAGTGCAATAATTAAACATCTCTTTGCAAAAGCTTGGCCTGAGTACACATATAGCTGTGAAGAAAGTTTACATACACGTGTAAAGACCATGTGTATCATGGCAGTCATAAGTTTGCAATGACTCCTAAAGCTCTTCATTTTCTATGATGGAATCAGTGAAACACTTATGTCTTTGTCCCAAAAAAACAAACATGTATTTTGGGTCTTTCTTAAATTTATTATAGATCTTCTAGAAATATGACAAAATCTGCAGGGTCAAAAATATACACTCAGCAACCTGAACTATTAGTTTTGGTGACACTTGTGCTAATCAGATGTTCTTAGTTTCATGAACTCTTAACTTCTCATGAGTAATTATGATTACTACAATGGGAAAGTCTTAGCACAGTTCTGAAAAAGCAAATCATTGACTTGAACAAATCAGGAGAGTCACTTAGAGTCATGTCAAAGCAGCGTCAGATCCCAAAATCATCTGTGCAAACAACAGTTTGTAAGTATAAAGTTCATGGTAGAGTTGTGTCACTGCCACAACCAGGAAGAAACCACAAACTATCACCTGCTGCTGAGAGACAATTGGTCAGGATGGTCAATAGTTAACCAAGGATCATCACAAAGCAGGTCTGCAATGAATTAGAAGCTGCTGGAATACGGGTATCAGAGTCCACAGTCAAGTGTGTTTTACATCAATATGAGCTGAGAGGCTGCCATGCAAGAAGGAAGCTCTCTATCTAGAAAAGTTTGCTGCTGATCACATGGACAAAGAAAAAGGCTTTCTGGAGGAAAGTTCTCTTGTCAGATAAAACAAAAAAATAATTATTTGGCCACAATGACCAGAAATATGTTTAGAGGAGATAAGTTGAGGCCTTTAACCCAAAGAACACCAAACCTCAAGCATGGTGGTGGTAGTATTATGTTCTGGGGCTGCTTTGCTGCCAGTGGAACTCAACATAAACACAAAGTAAATGGGATAATGAAGAAGAAGGATTACCTCCACATTCTTCAGGAAAACCTCAAACTATCAGCCAGAAGGTTGGGTCTTGGATGCAGCTGCATGTTTCAACAGAAGAGTGACCTCAAACACATCAAAGGTGGTAAAGAGATGGCTGCATTACACCAGAGTTAAGGTTTAGACTGGTCTCCCTAAAGTCCTGACTAAAACCCATCAAGAACCTGTGGAGTGTGATGAGACCTTGTGCCTAGTTGAGGTGAAAATGGCCATGGGATGTTTAGCCTTTGTGTTGCTGTATGTATAGATTTAGTCATATTTCCAGAAGGCCTTTATGATAAATCTATTAAGGAAGCAAAATGCATGTTTTTTTTTGTGACAAAGAGGCATAGGTTCCAGTGATTCCATCATAGAAAATTCTGAATTATAGAACTTATTGGAAACTGCCATGTTATGCATGGTCATTACAAATGTATGTAAACTTTTGTTCACAACTGTACAATACATTTCAATTTTAAATCTGTAACCTGACTGTTAGTGCACTCCCCTCAGGTACGGTCAGCTGAGCGGCATGGTGGAACCTGCTGCCGGGTTGCTTGGTGCCATTGCTGTTGTTTTGGCAGAACCTTTGCTGCCGTACGCGCTGGCATTTGCTGCCGGGGCGATGGTCTACGTGGTGGTGGACGACATCATACCTGAGGCTCAAGTCAGGTGAGAAGGAAAAGGGAAGGTGGATGACATGTTTGTCACAGGCACATTTAAGAGTGAAGCACAAATGAGTCTCCCTCTAATCTCCCATTTCTTGGCGCCACCAGTGGAAACGGGAAGCTGGCGTCCTGGACCTCCATCCTGGGCTTCGTAGTGATGATGTCACTAGACGTGGGGCTGGGCTGATGTCAGCATGACGACCAGGAAAGACCCTCAGTGGCCATGATGTCATCACAGTGATGCAGACCTCAGTTTTAAACAGGGGACCAAATGAAGTGTTTCTTTCTGAAACACTGTTTATCCATATAGTTTGAATTGTCGCTACTTGAAGTTCACCAGTGATATCAGAACCACAGACTGTTTTATAAACCAAGTTGTAAGGATGATTGTACTTGAACATTTATCGTTAATGTTTTATTTACATGCTAGCAGTTATCACCTAAGAGCAGCTGACATGTTTTCCAATTGTCCAACATCTGATTTAGGAATTAACTTATTGGTAATTCATGAATATCCTTCTGATTCCACAGCTGGTGAGTGTTTTTTGAGGCTTTGCAGCTTTTTGAGTTATTTCTCAGAACCGTTATTTTCAACAAACAAAAATTCCATAATGAAGGTAAATTAATGGGTTTTTTTTTAACTTTCTTTTTCCAGTTTCCTCATAATGGCAGTTCGTTCACTTTGCATTTTCTTTGTTCAAGTAGCACCATCAAAATAAATCGAATAAAAATGGGTTTGAAAAGTTTTATTTTTTTCTAGATTACTTAAAAATGGAGAACAAATTGCTTTTTAATTGTCATTTTGCTTCAGAACTAGATATTTAAACAAAATTTACAAAAACAATACTGTTTTTGAAAAGGGAAGTTAGCTATAGAAACCAACACTGTGCTTTGTACTGGCCTGTAAACATGTTTCTTTCTGCTGTGAAGTTTGGCTTTTTAAAATGTCCATGCATGGGGATGGACTCGCTTTTGGAACCAGCCTCAAGTGGCCATTCGAGGAACTGCAGTTTTTGTCACTTCTGCGTCTGCGAAATTATTTAGCTGTAGAGGTTGCCCCCTTGGTGTAAAGCCTATGATCTATGGCCCCAGTCTGTGAGTAATGTTTCACATACATCTCCAAACCCTCCAAGATTGGTGGGTTCAAAGAACTCCCCCAGGTGCAAACAGGACCGTTCAACCAAGAGTGCAAAACACGCAAATGTCAAATTAGAATATTAAGGGGTCCTGATGTTTTTTTTAAATGAAACCCTGAAACAACCACCAAAAACAACCAATACAAAATTGAAATAAGACAATTATATGTTTGTGAAGTGTGCGAAAAATTGTGATGATGAAAATTTCAAACCCATTTCTTATTTAATTCATTTTAAGGTGCAGTTTGGTACGAATTGAACAAGGAACTGCAAAGTGTTACACAGACCTTGATTTGGTCATTAATGGGACTGCCAATGAGCGATTAGATTCTGCTCACTCATTCCTACTTCTGCTGTTTTTGGTCAGTAAAAAACAGCAAAGTACAATGTGATTATAATGTGACTGTTTGAAGCGGCTTGATCTTCATCGGAACGTTTATTTGGTTGTCATCATAAACCCTTACGAGCATCACTTCCAGTAATCTGTTGACTTCTGCAGTTACGTTACTTTACTTTATCCTGTTCTGTAACTAACTGAAAAGAACTGATTCCGTCTGCTTCCGAATGTAGTGCCTTCTTCTTTCCAGGGCACAGTCTCCTGCCATGTACAGGTCAGTCTGAGGAATCACATGCTGTCGTCCATGTGTGCTTATTTAAATCAGTTGAAGAAGTTAACACTGAATAACACGTGGAATATTTATGTAATTAAACTGATGATTCTCAGTTTGCTTCAAGCTCTGATTTTTATGTTTGTTCATGTGCCTTTTCTAGAGCGATTGTTGCTAACATGAACATTCACCC
Organism: Dascyllus trimaculatus; assembly: GCA_024666655.1. NCBI lineage: Eukaryota > Metazoa > Chordata > Actinopteri > Pomacentridae > Dascyllus > Dascyllus trimaculatus. The sequence continues at coordinate 23,602,834 of CM045463.1, forward strand.
TCCTGGTTGCCTTGACAACAGATGCTGTAAAACCCAAGCTGAAAGATGTGACTGTATCGACTGTATATGATCCCAAACCAATATAAAAAATATTGAAAATACAAGCTAAAAGCTAGTAATCTGCTGTAGCCAAAGCAGGAGGACACCTGAGACCACCTGCTGCTTACATTTAGCTTAATCTTAGGTCATACAAGACAATTTTAGCTGTATTCTTACAGCTGCATCCTTAGCAGTTTAAATGTTCATGGAAGCAAGTAGAAAACCAAATTTAAAGACATAAATGAAACCAGCAAGTACGCTTCAGTCTTCTGAAGTCAACGAGTACAAGGCTTTAGTGCCTTATCAGTCTCTGCTTCGGATTATAAAGCTACACAAAGATGTATAAAACAATAAAATGGCTTTGAGATGACATGCAGGAATAAAAAAACACTAAAGGTCGGCTGAAGATCCCTCCACTGATATCTCTCATATCTGTGCTTATCAGTGAATAAAAGGGTTTAGACAGACTCTATAAACTCTTGTCCTCCTGCTCGGTCTGGTTCCTAGTCCAGGCCTCAAGATGGTGAATGAGAATTATTTCTAGAGCTCCAAATGGCTTTACATGCACTGACCTCTGATCTTTTTTAGCACAAGAGGGGTAACACTCATAAAAAAAAAACTAATGAAATGAGTAAAGCTTTTAAGTTTCGTAGGAGCTCCTCTGATAGAAGTAACTAACTTGTGATGAACATGTGACAAGGTACAGAACGTCCAAGAAACTGCTTTCTTTAGAGGTCCTCCAACAGCTACAGGGTAAACACTAATAATAACACAAAGCACAAGCTACTTGTTCACACATTTAATCTTCTGGCTGGAGAATCAGCCTGAACAGAACAGCACATGATCAGACAGAAGCCAATTTAAAAAAAAAAAAAAAAAACAAAGGTGATAATCCCACAGACTACAAATAAACCGAAAGCTCAAGCTGAAATAAAAATGTCATAAAATAATTTACACTTTCTTATCTACAGAACAGTGACTGGGAGTGGTTTGTATTGCAAGAAGTTGATGAGACTTGTTGGCATTTCCAGCTGCTCGATACAGTGGATCTTGTCGATCTTTCTGAGGTATCTTCGCACAGCAAGTCGGCACTGTGAAGTCAAGGCTTTTGGGGTTCCTGGAGACGACAGGAAAAACGGGGTTATTTCATTTCAGGACACTCCTTTAATATAGTCTGTGGCCCTTAAGGACATTTTTGTGGTTCTTTATGATCTCTGGGGCAGTTACATATCCATGACAACCATGCTAAAGGATGCCCTTGTTTATTTACTGGATTACATTTCAGGGCAATCACAATGACGACTTATGTGGAGCAAATGTTCCAAGATTGCACCAATAAAATGATATTATACTTGGCTGTTATTCCCTGTGAAGTAGCCGCCTTGTGCAGCGATGCGCCGCTCCCAGTGCTGCTGCCACATCTAAAACACACTGGAAGTCCCAGAGTGCATCAAGCACCATCTGGGAAACTTGGTGAATCTCCTCCATGGTGTCAAAAGAGTGACCCTTCAACTTGATTTCACTTTGGGCAAGAGCAAGAAGTTACACAGAGGCAAAGCTGGCAAGTAGGGCAGGTGGGAAGTGCCAACTGTGCCGGTACACCCACCAAACTTGTGCGTTGGTGTGTCTTGGGATGAGGACATGAGCCACAATTCAGGTCATTTGGGCTGAATGTTGTTGCCTCAGAATGGAGAAATCACAATTGTGCACCCGCAAATGGTTAGACCAGGACTTCCAGGCAAGGTTTTCGAATATGGCAGGAGCACTAGGAGCAGCGTATCGCTGCAGAGGAATACTACTTCAGAGCGGAAAGCAACCAGATTTCAATTAAATCATGCACTGCTATTGTTTTTCTAGCACAATCGTTGAGCTTCTTGAGAAAAACAACAGTGAAGCTGTGCTCTCTGTTAGTGACTGGAATAAAAAGAAGGAAAATAAATGCAAAACAAACTATGGGATGTTGTCAGGGTTTTAAAGTATTCATGCTGGCAAAGAAGCTTGTACTTGTGTGAAATACAAATCATGTACAGCAGTGCTAATATCAATGCGAGATAAGGAGGAAAAACATTATTAACTGCATCTTGCAGCTCTAATTTCATGTTCTAGTACGGCCTGTGAAGAAACATGTTAAACACTGATCCAGCTGGACCGTCACAGAAATGGAAAATGAAGATTGCTTGGCAAGCCACTTCTGCAAATGCTCAATTTACTGGATGTTACATTTCTGAATATTTTAAAAATGAATCAATTCCAGGCATCAATAGACTCCCACTGTGTCCTCGTTTGCAGGAGTACATTAGAAAAAAAGAGACAACACGTTATTTTAAAGGTTGAAAAGTGTAACGTACAAAACTTTTCCTAGCCATTTTGTAGAAAGTTTCCCAGAGATAACAAAGAATAATGTCAGACCTCTTTTAGACCTGATGTGCACTAACTAAATCACCATCTAGGTTACACTTGTAATTAGTCTGAGGAGGTTTAGTGGAAGCATAGCAACTGAACATTGTTATATTCTTTGTTAATCCCAACTACCCTTTCAGAAATCCACTACATCCATTACAGTTGCAAGGCAAAATCCAACAGGGTTTAGGAACTGCTGAAAAACTGCTGATCATGAGTATTTCTAATACCTCTTTCCCGCAGAAGCAGCTCCACAGCCTCGTTCTGCTTCGTGGACTTCTCTATGATCAGCGTGGGGAGGTAGACGTTTGCACCGAAGTCGATCAGAAGCTGGATGTACTCCACGCCACAGCCATGCATCAGGCACATCTCCAGCACAGTTTTGGGCTGCTTGATAGAAGAGAGCAGCTTGGCATCTGTGCAGTTGTAATCCGGGTCTGCCCCGTAGAGGAGCAGCAGTTTGAAACACTCCATGTGTCCGTACACAGCGGCCAGGTACAGCGGCCCGCTGGACACTCTGGCACTGGAGGTCCAGAGGCAGACTTTGGAGCGGGAGTTCACCTCAGCGCCATGTTTGAGCAGCTGCTTTAGTATCTCCACATCTCCCTCCCGTGCTGCGGTGAGGACGGGGGAGCCGTTGTTGGAGGAGCTGCCGTTGGGGTTGGCGCCGGCTCTGAGGAGAGTTAAGACACAGTCCAGGTATTTCCCACGAACGGCTGTGAACAGAGGCGTCTGGGCCTTGACGTCCACACAGTCCACGAGGGCTCCGTGGGCTAGCAGCACCTGCAGACAGCTGAGGTGGCCTTTAGACACGGCAGCGTGCAGCGGCGTGCCTGCGATGCCCCAGCCACCTCTGCAGTTGATGACCTTCTTGTAGATTTCTTGGCAGAGCATCTCATCAAGGAGTCTGTCATTGTTTTGTAACACTGCCTGTCTGAGCTGGGAAATTTCACAACTGCTTTCTTCTTCCTCAGAAGTCCTTAGCCGGAGCATAGAACCTGCTGGAAAATGCAAATAAGACACAGTTAAGCCCAAAATTATTTTTACCCATGCCAATTTTTAACTAATAGTGAATGTTTACTTGAGCAACAGTTTCCACTGGCTGGAAATGAATTACATTTTTGATTAATTACATTTTTACTAAAAAATACCATGTTAAAATGTATTTTCCTATCCTTTTTAATCATCAATGGGAAAACCTTTACTTGCCCCTAAAACTTGATATTTTCTGTTTACCATTTTTCTTGATCATTTTGGCGGTATATGAGCTGAAAAACAACCCCAAAGCATTACATTCCCACCACAGTGCTTGCCCCTGGGGATGGTGTTCTTGGGGTTGAATACTTCCCATTGTTTAGCCTGATGCAAGTCAAAACAACTCCATTTTCATCTCATCTGACCACAGAACCAATGACCAGAAGCTTTATTCTTTGTCCTGGCGAGCTTTTGCCAAATCTATACAAGCTAATTTATGCCTGCTTTGGAGAAGTGAAATCCTCTTTGGTTGAGAAAGTGGTCCAAAAATGGTTAACAGAACCAGAATATTAACATTCTGGTCCCGTGCAGCCAGAGTCTAGGCCTGAATCCAATTGAGAATCAAAGGAGGGAACTAAACACTGACAGAAAAAACAACAACAAGAAATGGTTTAGTCATTCACGTCTCTAGCACAAATACCTTACATTCTTTTGCTACCTGTTATTGTATTTTTTAACCAAAGGAAACCTGCTGGTCAAATAAAAAAATCACTACATGTCAAAATCTGGCATGGGTATGAATAATTTTGAGCTTAACTCTATGTACATATAAAAGAAAAATTGCAAACTCATTCAGTACAATATCATATGACACTTTACATGTATTACAATAGATGGACAGATTTTCAAGTCTGTCTCTAAACAACAGTCAGGCGCTCATGTGGACAATGCAGTGGGTTTTATTTGCTGTAATCATCCCTCCTGTTCAAACTGCCCTTATCTGATCCCAGATCAGTTCTAATCTTGGGGGACAAAAGCCACAGTCCGTGTTCTGAGTAAAACCCTTCCAAAGTTTATCTGAAGCTACGATGAGGCTTCAGTCTGAGAACAGACTGAGAAGACAACACTGTGAGCATGTCCTGCAACTCCTAATAAGGTCAGAGATAGGGTAGAGATGACAGTGCGCAAAGCCCTTTACACCAAACTTCAGTCAAAATATGAACTATTTTGCTTTTACTAGCTTAAAGGCTTAAGAACACAAAAGATTAACAACAACCTGTACTTTCTTATAAATGGTGAAAGTCTTCCGCAAAATTCGGCATGCAAACAATCCATAAATGACCACATAATTCAATAAAACAATATTTTCTAGAATCATCTTCCGTGTTGTTGTGTACGACGAATGATGGCACAATAACAGACATTTAGCTGCATTTTGCTGCACTGCATGTGTGCCGAACTATGTTCCTCATAATACAGTATTACCTACAGCATCTACACATAACATACAATGTAACGTCGGGTTAATACCCGAAACCAAACAAGAACAGTTTAGGTCATTTTTTAGCTAAAACAAGAGTCGACATATTAAATGAGATATTTAAATCCAAATGTTACGTTGCGGGAAAAAAAAACATTTCCTTGCTTTTAAATGAGTTGTTTCAGCTAAAACAAGCTATTCCGTTATGTTTTTTTTCGGTTTACATTACCTCGGATGTCACCAGCAGCTGCCCCCTCCTTCTTCTTCTGCTGCTTCTTCCTGGTTCCTCTTCTTCTTCGCTGTTTTTGATTGAAGTAGCTGCTGCCCCCTACTGTTCATTACCTGATAGTGCAGCGAAGTCTGGAGAGAGCCAGGAGGCAATTACACACTTCCACTGTGTTTAATCCATTAATCCATGAATTAAAAGAACTATTAAAAAGAAGAAAAATTGAACTGAAAGAAACAATGTTGTAAGTTAACTACTTAAACTTGCATGAAAAATAATAAAATAACAATCAAAATGGTATTAAAATAAATTAAGTTAAAACCGTCGTGAAATTATTAATTTTAATAAATCTTATGGTATATAGAAATTATACTATCGATCAATTTAACTGTAAATGAGTTGCAGCCTTTTTATTATAATATAGATAATTTCATCTTCAACATAATGCAAATTTTTTTTTATAAACTTCTTTTTAGTGCATTTTTATTACCTTTTGAAATATTATACAAGTGTCTGCCTCTACGGGTCAGTTTTTGAAAGCTTTTTGAACTGAAGTTCTGTCTGAGCGGTTCTGACAGTGAAAGGGAGCTCGTTCCACAGCACTGAAGCTTAACAGCAAAAGCAGCTAATGTGTGCATGTGAGCAGGCTTAACTAAAACAGGAAATATCGTGAGCATTGCTGAACTAAACACAGGCTTGTTAGCTATTTTGAGCACGCTGGCCTAATGACATCTGCATTAAGCCCAGAGCCCCACTGTGTCGGCCCCACAGAGCCGCTAGTGTGGTGTTGAACCTGTTAGTCCTGTCAAAATGTTTGGTATGTACAAGCCTGACCTGTATCACACCTGGAAGATGGAGTGAAAAGATCATTGTTCAGTGGTGGAGTAGATGTACAAGGAATAAAACACTGGTTGAAAACATGTGACCTATTAGCTATGTTTTAATCCTCTTATACCTGATTTTCTTTTTTTCAGACTGAACAGATTGAGCTGTTTTTTTTCAATATCTATTATCTTCAGTGAGATCCAGGACTGTCTACTGCACTGGGCAGCATACATTAAGTGCACCTTAATCCAATATGCTACATGACAACTAATAAATATCCCCATGAAACCTCCCCGGTTAATTTCTTCCAATAAGATCAATATTTTTTTGAATTGCATGTTTTCTTAAGGGCTGCATGGTGGCTCAGTTGTTAGTCTCCTCGCAGCTGGAAGATCCCCGGTTCACGTCCCGGTTAGGACGCCTTTCTGTGTGGAGTTTGCATGTTCTCCCTGTGCAGCAGGTTTTCACTGGGTTCTCCAGCTTCCTCCCACAGTCCAAGGATATGCTGAGGTTAATTGTCCTTAAGTGTGAGCGTGAGTGTGCTTGGTTGCCTGTCTCTATGTGTAGCCCTGTGATAGACTGGCGACCTGTCCAGGGTGTCCCCTGCCTTCGCCTGAGTCGGCTGGGATAGACTCCAGCCCCCTTGTAATCCTTACAGAGGATTAAGTGGTGTAGATGATGGATGGATGGATGTTTGGACAGTCCTCCACTTTTTGCCATACAATAAACTATATATAAAAGATGGATGGATGGGTGTTTAAATCCACCAGTAGAAGTATTACCTTATTAGAAACACACAAATTTGCACAATTTTAACATTTTATTATTGGATTAATTCTTGTTTAATTTTGCTGATATTCAAAGGTTTTGATCAGAGGGGATTTGGGATATCTCTTTTAGTCACTCCATAAAGCAATAAAATACAGTCAACGAGTGGAGAAATTTGACGTTAGCCATGTTTCAGGAATAAAATGTTCTATAAATCAGGCTGTTAATGATATATGAACAAACCGGTTTGTTCACACGGTAGGAATACAGACAGGAGTACAACTGGAAAGGTTGGTGTATGTAAGTCCTGGAGGCTGCTGTTTACAAGTAAACCAACAAATAACCAACAACAACAAAGAACCTTAAAATCCATTCTGTATGTTACAGTTAGTCAGGGCAGGGATGCTAGTACAGGCTTCAAATTTTAATAAAGACAATGGTTTTATAGCAAAGCAGAGAATGCCTTGAAGATGGTTCCCTGCTGGTTTGGAGTATTTATTCTAAAAATGTGGCTTTAGTTGCAATTTGAATATCTGTCCATTGCAGCGAATGCATGAAAGTGTCAATTACTTCTCTATTTATTGTCACCAAGCTCTCTCTCTCTCTCTGAGTCTTCTGCTCATGTGAGGAGAAAAGCACAATGGTTTCTATGGCAACACACAGACAACTCTGAGCTATGGCTGCCTTATCACTGCCTTCAACTTTATCTTCTCCCTCTCCAGGCAACCCAGATGGCATCCTCTCTGTTAAACCTAGCTCCGTTTCCGTGCGTCACACGGCCTTTGTCTGGTTGGCGATGAGGTCCTGGTGTTAGTGCTGGGTCAACAGGCGGTGGGCACAAAGCAAGGAGACAGAACTTACAAGAGCTGGAGCAAGGAAGAAATTAAAGATAGGCTTCTGATCCCTCTGACTCTAAAAAGCAACAGTGTGCATCCAAACAACAACACGGCAGCGACTCTTTAGACTTGCTGCATCCTGCTGCCGTGAGTCTGCCAGAGGTTTTACAACATGGTAATGAGCAGCGCCGGCCTCCTCTGTCCACTCCGCTTCTATGGCTGTTGCTGAGAGACAAAGTAGAAGTCACCCAGGCGCTCAGAGAGAAGAGGCCTTTAAAGCAACGACACCACCATAACTCATGGTGTGTGTGCAGGACGAGGGGAAGGAGGGAAGAGGGCATGTGTAAAAGACCCGGAGTTGGGTTTAAGATCAGAGGGATTCAGAGGAAGATGTAGATTTTTAAACTTGTGCAGCAACACAGGGCAAAGGGAGAAGGTGTAGTGGTAGTGCCAAGGAAAGGATGAGCAGAATCCACCCATTCAGTGCAGTACTGGTGGAGCATTAGGTCCTGTAATGCTTGTTTTCCTCAGGAGAGTACGATTTGCTGTGCAGGGATGACAGCCAGGCTTGTTTCTCAGACACAGGTGCTGCTCTACATTCTTTCTGTGGGGGTGATCTTCACAGCAGGAGGTGAGACGCTTTAATTTATACTGAAGTAAGACTGAACGTAAAACTGTGATGTGTTGCTTTGAGAAACTCAGAAGTTCAGAGAGATCTACAGAAACCCAGGAGCTGGATACTTGAACTGTGTAGCTGCTTAAAGCTGGTTACCTGACAGCTGCGTGTAGTTTTTTTTTTTTAGTCTGCTGTTGAACTGTCATTATTTTAAACTGGTGAACATAAGAAGAAGTTAGAAAGTGTGATTTTCTTGCAGAAGGTATAGCATTCAATACATACAGTAAACTGCATTTAAAATGGCATAATTTTACGTAGCTGTAATCATTATCTCTACATTCAACAGTAGGCTACTTGATTAGTTTAGATTTACTGTATTAGAAATACAGACCACACAGTAGGAAAACAATGCAGCAAAAGTTTAAACAATATTCCATTAACTGATGCTTTTTCCTATATTTTGTACATCCACCTTTATTTTTGATGTCAGACTCAAACCTCCTCTACATGGAAGAGACTAAATTTACAGAATGAAGTCTTGAACTTCAATTCCCATGTATTTCTCTTGAGTATATTCATCTTATACTACCTTGTAAGTCTGCTCCAAACATAGCTCAGGAATGGAACATGGTACTTTTTCCAGCACTACTCTAGTTACTACAAGATTCAAACAGTAGATATATACTATAAAAAAAGATCCAATAATGTTTCAGTCAAAGCAGGATGTTTATCTGTATAATGAATACTTTTACTTTTGATTCTTTATTTACATTTCTCTAATAATTCTTCTACTTACAGTTTCCAGTGTGGGTGAGTTTTACATGTAACCAGGTATTTTTTTTTTACTTTTTAATAACTGACACATGTGAATATTTCTTCCACCACTGATATAATGACCTTTATTCTACATTGAGTTCTTTTTGAACGTTATGCCACTCAGGTCATATCACATGGAACATGAAACCAGTATCACTGGTGCTACTATATTTAGCTCAGATTTGCTGATAAGAGCAGCAGGTGATTGGAAGTCACATTAAGACTTTCCGAAGAGCACAATCTGACAGTTACACATGTCGGGAGAAATGTGAGAGTGTGAGTGTGTAATCAGAGATAAACACCAAACATCTGTCTTGTAGTATCTGTTTTGGCGGCCTGTTCATCTTGACTCTGCATGTAGTTCGGCTGTTGAAATAAATGATAGACATTTTGGATTAAACTCACTCATCTAAAATGATTCCACTTCATTTAATTTACATCTTCAGCTGATGTGATTCTGATGACTCGTTGCTGTCAGCTCAGTGTGATTGTTGCCTTGCAGAGAACACTTCCTGTCCGAAAGGAGGTCACGTCCACCTGGCCAGCCTGCGGTGCTATTGGCTCTCTGAGAGGACATCATCGTGGTTTGAGGCTCAGGATTCATGCAGAAAGACACCAGGAGGGGATCTAGCATCTGCTGACAGCCAAGACCTGCAACATTTCATCTTCTACTCCTTTCCAGTGTGAGTCCTGCAAGCGATGTCTGTCTGATGTCCACCTTTTAACCAGATACACTCTCACATCTCTGTTTTTGTTCAGGAAAACCACTGTGTGGGTCTGGATACAGGGATTAGGAGGAGGAGGACCTGAGCAGGATGGGGCTGTGGAGCCACAGAGGTGGGACGGAGACAGTCGGGAGGTTTGCTCACAGATGGCGTTGGGGACGCCGGGGAGGAGGAGGAAGGCTCAGTGTGCTGGACGATACCTGTTCTTCTGCCAAAAGGAAGTCACTGGTAAGACTTGTTTTACTGAAGAACAGCAGGGGATTACATGAGTGAGTCACAGGGGAGAACCCAGGTGTAGACAGAGACCAGGCAGACAGGAACAGTTTTATAGTGGTTCACTGATGAATATGAAACAGGAGTTTACAGGCAGATGGGTGGTAAACAAATACAGAGAGCAAGAACAGTTAAAGACTGGAGATGCACTGACTGAACAACACTTTGGATTTATTCTGTTGTAAAGCTAACAATATTAGAAATGTGCCTTTGTTAGTACAATGATGTTATTTTGGTTTGTTCCCTTTCATGCAGACTCTTTACCTTCTATGGACAGTTACCTGACCGGGTTGGTTCTCATGACCGGCATCTATGCTGATAACAAGATACAACCTCTTCCCAGTGTCCCTGACATTGGACAGCACACAGTGGAGGTTAGTAAAGTGCCAGCTACAACACTGATTCTTAGCCCAAGGGGTTAAAAGATATATCTCAATGTTTGCTACAGGACAATTACAGGTTTTTTTAATGAAACACTAGAACTTTCACTCTCAGCATTACTAATATGACACAATCTCACAACACCCCCTCTCACCAGAGCTTACAACTCAGCATTTCTCATTTAAAACACGTTAAAATGGCTGTAGAACTGTAGTTCACAGATGACATCTAAAAAACACAGTCAGGGTTTGATTTATAACAAACCTAAGCCACCTGCCAACTTGCAGGGTGGTTCTCCCTGCACCGGAAAGATCTTCATGTTCAAATGTTCAAATGTGTTTCTGGTTCGAACATGTACAGCTGATTTAGTATAATGTTACAACTTACCGTTGTATAGTGTAGGATAGTCAAACAGTGTTTGAGCAGAGCTGTAGGTGAGCTGGTGTGCTCGAGCTGAGCTAGATTATTTGAGATGGAAAAAGCAACTTCTAAATATATAACTGATACACAGAGAAACATTTTTTGAAGTTTAACTTTTAGAAATTCGACTTTAACTAACATCCATGTTAAAATCAATTTAAATGGAACATGACAGGCAGAGCAGAAAAAAGGGATACCTGAGCTCATCTTATAAGTCTGTAGGGTTCATTATATCTGAGGGATGGCTGAATCAAAAATGTTGCACTGTTTAGAGTCTGAGCCTTGTATTCATAAACATGTGATCACTGTGAAATCTCTTTATACTTGAATGTCTGAATATCAGAGTCTGTTTGTCTGTATATGCTCCTATAACCCTCACAGATGCAGCTGTTCCCAGGCCTGTGGTTCAGTCATGCAGGGCAGTTAGTGTCAGTGGAACTGGTGGTCCAGCCCAACCCTGTGTCCTCTGTGGCTCGTGTCCAGATCCTTCGGCCCTACTGCAACCCCAGCCACCATCTGGTCCCTCCAGGTACTCAACTAGACTCAACTATTAATGCTTCTGTCTGCCAGATACAGGAGCTAATAATCCCTTCTTTACTTGTCAGGCTGCAGCGCTCTCCTAAACCCGTTCAGCTGCTGCTCAGCGGTACCGCTGTGTAACACCACAGGGGGCTGCAGCATGGGCCAGTACTGGTGCCATCTGCTGGAGGCCTGCGTGCCCACCGCCAGTCCATGCAGCCCCTATGGCTCCGCAGCAGTAGGCCGAGGCTTTACTTTACCACCTAGATACCCCGCACTACCGCCCTTCTACCACCTGGTGGCAGATTTTCCTCTGAGAATAAACCCGAGCTCTGAACTGAAAACTCTGAGCGTGAGTTGTTGCAGTTAATCCCTTTTTCCAGTTTTTATGGACCATATGCTGCATACAACTTGTTCCACACCGTCATCTTTTTTCTCCAACAGCTGCTTCTTCCCGATCGAGCCATCATGGTGTATCCCGACGACATCGTGGCTGTACAACACACTCTTGGCTCTGGAACATTTCTGCATTGCCTAAACAGTGAAGCCTCTCTACACTCCCCCTGGCGCCAAAGTTACCTGTCCATCAGGGGAACAGAGTGGGGGGGCTGGTTGGAAGGAGGCCTCACTTCACTGCCACAAGGGAGCAAGTGGGTGGATGGGGTAGTGTGTGACCTGAGGATGCTGTATGTGGACACACTTCACAGAGCTACTGAGCATGACGATATCTTTGACTACACTCACACAGAGACAACCACAGCTCCAACCACAGGTCCTAATCCCAGTCTGACCTCTAAATTCAGACTCAGTGTCGTCCATCCACTGCCAGATGACAAGAACCAGATCAATGTTCAAATCAACGTCCCAGCACTCATTGTTGTCAAGGCCCTGTTTGGAGAGAAAGCCAGGAGCTCATGGTCGGCCCCAGTACTCCAGAGTGGGGTCCCCTTTCTTCCATCGTGTCCTGAAGAGGTGGTTCAATCTTCACCTGGCTGCAAGAAACAGTCCCAGGAGGCCTGGTTCTCCTCTGTGACCCTGTTGTTGCCATCAGCTGGGATTCAGGTGCTGAACATCAGTGTGACGGATGCAGAAAGCTCTCAGAGTGTGAGTGTGAAGGTTTGTGGCTACGAGGCAGTGACTGGGCTTAGTGTTGAACCACATGGATGCCTGAGGATGCTTTTAGACACATCACAGGTAAGAATCAAAAAGGAAAATCTACAACGAACACGTAGCTTATTGGACTCTGTATTTTTAGTGATCTGTGGCTAGAAATGGAAGGTCATGTTACTCTTCTTTTCCACCAAGGCAGTTCGAGGGATGCTACAAAGTCGGTGCAAAGCTTGAACCAGTTCTTGGTATTTCTACTTAGATTGTTAACTAGGAAAACTGGCTCAAGAGCAACACCTGCTGTTTACAATCACCTAAAACTCTGTTAGCACTACTTTAGAACAAGAAAAAAAAGAGCTAGACTACCAAGTCTAAAGAACCAAAATTGGAGGTTCATAATGGATGGTAAATCAAAGTAGCAGTGTGTGGAAAGCCAATGAGGTCACTATTAATCTAATGGTACCTGCCACTTGTTGCTCTAAAATTGCCAGCTGGCATTTTGAAATAAGCTGCATATGGAGCAGCATTCACAAACACCAATTACAGTTTGCAACAGTGTTTGTAAATGGTGATATTAAAACTCGAAAAGCAGCGAAAATTAGATGAGTAATGATCTTATAGTCTTTCCAGCTGCGGCCTTTGAAAGAAACCAGCTGTCTCCCTGCACTATGGTCAACAGAAGTTCAGAATAAACCATAGGAAGCTTAAATAACAAAACCAATGTTTGAACGGATGTAAGATAGTGACATAATGAAGTGGCTCTCTAGTGCACTGAAAAAAAAACTGTTGTTACATCGTTTACTAGTTGAACCAACTCTCAACCAGCAATAATACCCTCCCAGAACTAGCACAGTGTGCGCTGATGGAAAAGGGTAACAGTCAATCCTCTTATCTTCAATTTAAAGCAAAAGGTCAATTTGTCCAGCACTTTACTTCATGATCAAACACCTGCAGAGCTGACGTTATTCCCATCAACCTTGGCTGTGCCTTGCATTTAATACTAAACTTGAACAGCGAATGAGACAGTAACATCGTCATTACAGGCCTTTTTGCATGCTTCTGCTGCCACCACAGTCTTTTGCTGATATGTGGATGAGAAAGTTAAAAGCACGTTCATTGGATAGTAGATGCTTTTATAGTGGTATTTTTTTTCTGTTTTGTATTGTAGTCATTTACAGCCAAAGTGGAGAGGGGCTCCTCAGTAAAATTCACATGGGTGATTGACAACCTGGAAAAGTTTGCTAATGAAGGGGAATCCTACAGTGTAATGTTCAAGAAACCTGCAGAGTATAAGCTCTGGGTAAGATCCTTGTTAAGCTTCCACTTTTACGTTTTACTTGTTTCAGGCTTGTTATAAATAGAAACTTTTTTTCATGAAAACAGTCTGTAAACTTTCTACTAGGTGACAGCATCGAACCCTGTGAGCTCTCAGAGCCAGCAAATCCTCCTGACTGCTGATGAAAAGGCACCACTGGCTGAACCAGAGTTCCTGTCTGCCAGGGAGGTTGTAGCGGTGGATGCTACTCATGTCTACACCGTCAGGGTCAAAGTGGATATCTCTCTTCCAGTTACCTTTAGGTAAAGGCCTCCATAGTCTATTCCTCATATGTATATTATTGCATGTTCAATAAATGATTCTAAGTTTCCATGTGCTTCATGTCATGTAGGTGGAATTTCGGGGACGGCACTGGTACTGTCATCCACACCCAGTCTGCTCCATGTCTGACCATGGAGGGGAATGTAAAAAGAGGAGAGAATCAAGTGTATGTCCAGGACTCAGTGAACTATGCCTATTCCACCCAAGGTGAACACAGTCACAAATGATTAAAGCTGCTAAAATAGCTCATTTTTAGATTAACGGTGGATCAAGTATTATATATGTGAAAGGCATTGCTTTTGGTGATGAAACTGTGGAAAATTGCAACTTGACTCTGCAGTTTGCCTCAGTTCTACTAAGAATTTGGATGTTTTTCAGCTCATTGTTTTAATTTTACATCCCTCAACTGTTTGGTGCCCATTAACCCTCATCAAGCCCATTTCCAACACTAGCTGGAACTGCTTTTAGGGATTATGGCAGGGTAAACCCCCTGTACGCTATTACCCAGCACCAACAGCATGAGTAACTATCTGGTGAACATATTGGATCATTTAGGAGCTGAAGGAATAAGGGAATATTGTGGTTAATTTGATGTTTTGGACAGACCCACAGCTTCAGCTAAAAGCTAATGTTACCGGACGTATAATAAGGCAGCTGACTGCTGGCTAATTCCCCATGTCAATGTCATATGGTTGTGTTATAGCAGTTGTGTTTACAGTTTACTTCTGCTGCCTAGAGTGGCCAAAAAGTCCATTAATGATGGACTTAATGGTGCTTTGAAGATGCAGCCAATTTAACAAACATCAAAGTGACTTTCAGTTAATATTTGTGGTTGTCTGTTTGCTGCTGATTTGGCAGGAATCCATACATCATTTGGAGATATTTTTAACCCTGGTCATGTGTTCTCTGTGTTTTTTCCCTTAAAATTCCTTTCATATCTTTTAAAGCCTTTCTCCAGACATTGATGAAACCCCTAAAAACTCATCGCTGTTTATCAAAGTTACATATTAAGAAGTTTTTTTTCCATCAGAATAATCCATTTATGTCTTTTAATGGCTTTGATGTAACTCTACATGTTTGCCTCCTTTTTAAAGTGTGGCTCTATGAAGTCCTTGCCGTTCGCCATTCATCCATCCACCCACCCATCCATCCCCCACTCATTGCAGCTTAAGCACACCAGCTCCCCTATGACTTTGCTCAAACATTGTAAAACCTCTCTGTTGTATTATTGGAGTAATCATCAAATTAAAATGCATTTTCTCTGTGTTTGCTCATTCCAGAGGATCACACACTTCATGTTCACATCTCTGACCAGTACGACAACACCGATGCATCCATCAAGATAAATGTTCGCCCTCTGTTAAAAAGCCTCCTCGTTTCTCCTTCAACTTTGATGCCCCTCGTCAAAGAGACTCTCCACCTGGAAGCTTCCATCGAGCCCTCTGATTTCACAGCCTTCTACACATGGGACTATGGTGATGGTTCCAAAGCTGTCCAAAGCACCCATCGTAGGGTCAGCCACAGATTTGGATCTTCAGGAGTTTATAACATCACAGTTTGTGCCAGCAACACTCTTTCTTCCCTGACCGCCTGGCTTGCGGTGGTTGTAATGGAGAAAATATCTGGATTAACTGTTGCCAACAGCGGGCCAAGTGAAGCAGGCTCTGCTGCACATTTCAAAGCTCAAGTGGCCACTGGTACCAGTCTCAAATGGGATTTTGACTTTGGTGATGGGTCCCTGCAGGAAAATCTTACAGATGGTTCCATCGCCCACATCTATAAGTTTCCAGGGAACTATACAGTACATGTAACTGTCAGTAATTCTGTCAGCCAGGCTCATCAGTCTATCACCGTTGAGGTTTACAGTTTGACGGTTAGTGGAGTTTTCCCAACAGAATGCGTCATGAGTGGAAAAAACACACAGTTTGCCGCTCTGGTGAATGGCAACATATCCAGCCTGACTTTCCACTGGCTGTTTGGAGAGGATTCCCCTCTGACTGTGGTGACAGGACATTCAACAGCCATGCATACATTTCCAAACCATGGGATTTTTCGCATCAATCTGACTGTATTTAGCTCTGTTACTTCTGTGTCATTCAGTGCAACTGTCTGTGTTGAAAGTCCGATAACTACCGTTGAGATGCAGTCATCAAAAGATGTAATGGCAGTTGGAGAGGAGGTGTGCTTTAGAGCGTTAGTTTCCCCTGAACAAATGACAGCCTACCAATTTATGTGGTTGAGTAACTCCTCTAGACTCACTGCTATGACAGAAAACTCTCAGAAGTGTTTTGTCTTTAGAGACGAAGGTGTTGAAGAGGTGTCAGTAATGGTGAGTAACAAAGTCAGCACCAAAACCGCTAAAGCTAATATCACCATTCAAAGACCTGTGAGTAAGTTCTCTATTGTGCACAATGGTCAGAGTGACACACTGACAGTCAATGCATTAGCTACCTTTTGGGTTTTGAGTTGCACCGGCAGCAATGTGTCAGTGCTGTGGGACTTTGGAGATGGATCTCCAGTGGAGCAGAAGCAAAACGTGTCGCATGTTTTTACCTCCACAGGTCAATTCACAGTCACCGCCACAGCCTTTAATGCTGTTAGTCGAGATTCTTCAACCCTCAAAGTGAATGTTTTACTCCCTGTTTCAGATCTTTCACTTCATACCAACCGTCCTTATGCTGCAGTAGGAGAGGAAACTGTCATCACAGCAGTTAGCAGTGCTATTAGCAGCACAGCCTACTACTGGACAGTAGACGGTATAACTTCAACCAAGCAGGGGACTTATCAGTTTAGATTTATTTTCCTCAAACCAGGAGTGTACCAAGTGAAGGTTATAGCACAGAACTTAGTGAGTAGAATGGAGGCCGCTATTTTAATTGAGGTCTTTGAAAGAATAGAGGGCCTGCAAATTGAATGTCAAAGCCTGACAAACGAGAAATATGCATCAACCCTGGAGGACCTGCTCTTTATTGCTACAGTCACCAAAGGCTCCAACATCACTTATCACTGGCTTGTTACACAGAGCGAAATAAACCGACAAATTACAGGCGAAGGAGAGCTTTTTCATGTGCTAGCTGAGAGTCCTGGCAGTATTTCAGTTCAGCTCAAAGCCTCAAATATCTTGGGGGAGGTCACCAGCAGTGTTTCTTTAGTGGCAGTAGAACGTGTGACAAGTGCACACTTAGTAACACTGTCAAATAGTGTGGCACTGAGAAAAGTAGTGAACATCTCTGTATTTGTGGATACAGGGTCAGACCTACAGTACTTCTGGTATGTGAATACAAATCTTTCACCCCAGCAGACACATGTACCTTTTCTTCTCCACACTTTCACAAATCTGGGTCAGCATCTTGTCACAGTTTCAGTTCAGAATTTTGTCAGCCAGAGCAATGACACCAAGCAGTTTTTGGTTCAGGAAGAAGTACAAGGCCTGGACTTCCAAATCGACAGCAAGAAACATCCATTTTACGTCAATTCAAGTGCTGCTCTCTCTTTTCATGGGTTCATCCACACGGGTAGTGATCTGCACTGGGACTGGAAAGTTGGAACTGCTGAACACAATCCTTATACCTCTACCAGTCAAACTTTCATACACAGGTTTCCACATGAAGGATTCCACCAGGTGTATTTAAATGTCTCCAATAGAATAAGTTGGATGGTGGTTTCACACGGTGTCACAGTCCAGGAATCAATCGAAGGTCTTCTGCTGAACATTAGCAAGTCCTCTTTATGCTTTGGGGAGCAAGTTACATTTTTCCCAACAATCTCCAAAGGAAGCAATGTAAGCTTTGAAATAACCCTCCAAAACAAAGACTGGATTCATAGTCAGGATATTTCCGAAGGCCACTTCACCACATCAAGCCCTCCGGTTGGGAGACATCTAGTTACAGTGAAAGCTTTCAACCAGGTCAGTAGCGCAGAAGCATCATCAAGCATTACAGTAACTGAGCGTGTTCAAGGTTTGCGACTTGTAAACTGTTGTTCGACAACTTTAGAGGCACTAACAGGAATCCAGTTCAAGGCAGAAGTTCAAATGGGGTTTCCAGTCGACTATATCTGGATATTTCACTTAGGGACTTTTGAGCTCACAAGACTCATGGGACAAGAAGTGACCTTTACTCCACCAAAGAATGGTTCATTGTCTGTAAGCGTGCTAGCCCGCAATGGAGTCTGCTCCGAGATGGTAAACGACACTGTGACAGTTGAGTGGCCTGTTAAGACAGTTCGCATTGTCTGTCATTCAGAGAAGATATTTGTTGGACATGCTGTCAGGTTTTCTGCAACAGTGAAAGAAGGAAGCAATGTCAGATACTTCTGGGACTTCGGAGATTCCACTGAAGTATTGGTGACAGACTGCAGTTCTGTCAATCATACTTATCATTCTACTGGGAAATACATTGTTATGGTCAAAGCACTCAACAGTGTGAGCCATGTGGCCACACAGCTGCACATGGAGGTGGAGGAGCTTCAGTGTTCAAACCCTCAGGCTTCCCTACTCCAAAGCCAATCTACTATCTTCAGATCAAGACCAAGTTTCTTTGAAGCCAGCGTGGACATTAACTGCTCTGCTTACAAGACTACCTATCTCTGGGAGATATTCAGAGAGTCAAATGGCACCAAAGGCAACACAGGGAGCAAAATTGCTCTCAAAAGGCAAGATGACATGACTTCCCCTGTTCTCTTGATTCCAAAACATGCTCTCGATGTCGGACGCTATTCCCTGAAATTCTCAGTTTCTTTGCATGGAACTCCTCTCCTCATCCAACGGAAGACCCACTTCACAGTAGTCCACTCTCCATTAGTAGCCGTCATCAAGGGAGGCTCCCACCGATTGTGGCCCAGCCTCAGAGACCTCGTCCTGGACGGATCAGAGTGTCATGACCCTGATATGGAGCCAGGAGTACAGGATACGCTGCAGTATCATTGGGCCTGGATGACAACAGTAAGCACCTCTTGATGTTAAAGCATCCACAGACATTGTAATGGTTGCTGTTTCAAAAACTTTAAAATGAAAAGCAGCAAAAGTAGGAAGTAGCATTAAGCCTTTGTGGCACACTAAAGTGAAACCTGTGTTTTTAGAACTCCACAGAGTCTACTTCTGTTAAGCAGCCCATTGGGAGTATCGGCAGCAGGATGACTCTACTCAGCACTGAGCTGCACCCAGGCACAGTCTACATTTTCACTCTGACTGTGCACAAGAAAGGGAGGAGACCTGCCTCTGTCAACCAGACGGTATGGAGTCATGATGAATATCTCTTCTATATAAATAGTTTTGCAGATATGGACAATTATGAAAGAACTTGCCAAAGAAGCAAAAATCTACTTTACTGAATGGAATTTTTCAAAGGTGTGTTTTTGTACTTCCATTATACCAGCAACACCCAATAATGCTTTATCTCTTTCAGGTGACTGTGAGTGAAGCTCCAGTGCTTCCTGTGACTGTAGAATGTGTGTCCTGTTCTGTCCTCTCTTCCGTTCCCCACATCAGTTACAACAACCCTCTTGTCCTTGCTGGACAATGTGAACAATGTGATGACCAGGCTCAGGTATTCTGACTCTAACTTCCAGAAAAAAATCCATTTTAACAAAAGCAAATGATGAAAGTGAATGTAAAAAAAATCACTGCATAAGGCATTACACATGAAAATGTGATGGTAGTACAAGGGAGAAGACTGCACCTTCTGCTGCACTCATTCATGTGGATTTGGACAGTTTAATTTACATTAAATCTCAGCAATATTACTTAAATTGATAAATTGCCGATGTAATGGTTGGCTATTTGCATGTAAATAAGTATACACAGATAATAAGACATTCAGTGTTATTGTGATTAACAAATACATCTTAACACAGTACAAGTGGAGCGCTGAGGAGCAGAGCGGCCTGACCCTTGATCTTGATGAAGTGACCACCTCTACAGGGACACATTCTCCTAACTTGGTGGTGCGTTCAGGTGTTCTGCAACCAGGGAGGCATTATTCTTTTGCCCTTGATGTATCCCAGCCTGGCAGCGGGCAGTGGGGAAGCGCCAGCCTGACAATACAGCCCAACAATCCACCACATGGCGGCCATTGTGACCTGAGTCCAGAGTCCGATATACGTCTACTGGAGACGGTGGTCACATACAGCTGTTCAGGTATTACCAAAGTCACCCTAAGATCTAATTTTCATTGATATCTTTACCATTTTTTTCATCAAGTGAGCAGTCTAAACTATTTTTTTAGCCTCTTTGGTACATTTTATTTATTTAATTCATAATACACAAGTGGTATGATACTTTTGTGTTGTTGTTTTTGACTATGTCTTACAAACATCTGTTCTCTTTTGGCAGGATGGCAAAATGATGAAAGTATGACCTCTCAGCTCATCTATACCTTCCAGGTGGTATCATGCCAACCCATTAGCACTGTGTGCCCAGTGCTCACTCTCTACAGGTCAATACTGGACTCAGCTTACAGTTAATAATAGACAAATTGTGAAGCAAGGTGTGCATTTGTTTCTCTGTCTTATCATGTAAGACTACAGAGTTTGATCTGTCTTAATTTCTTTTCCTAAGGGGTACACGCTCAACGTTCAGCAGCCTGGTTCCAATGGGAAGTCCTGGGCAACAACAGAACAAGTCAGTTATTGCAGTCACTCTGCTGGTAGAAGACCATCTGGGTGCAAAGGTCATTGCTCTGAACAGGTAAAAAAGAGTCAGGAAGTGCAAGATAAGCCTTCTGTTTCTGTTCATTACTATAGCCTTTACCCAACACCGTTCTTGGTCAAAGTTTAGGACAATAGACATCCCAATGTCTACATTTTTTGTGAACTTTGACACAGTTCTGATTCCTTCATTCCCCAGAACACTGACAGTGGAAAATCCTGAAAGGGATGAAGTTGCCAGTCAGTGGCTCAAAAACAAGAGCCAGACAGAACTGTGGGCTTTAGTCCAACATGGCAACCCTCAGGAGATCGTCCCTTATTCCATTGCACTTACCAGCAAGCTCAATCAGGTAGTGTATCGTCATGATGATAGCTGGTCTCCGCCAAAAAGATATCTGACCATCATGGATGTGATGCTTGCTTGTTAATGAGTTCCTCCCTTATAAGCAGATGGAGTCTAGATGGACTGCACAGGAACTCACAGACAGGAGGGAGATCCGTGAAAACGTGACCAAGGCTCTTGCTTCTCTCCCTGTGTCCTCCTTACTGGACGTTGATCAGATCAGCTCAGCATTGTCACAGTCTACTGTAAGAAAGCACACCCCACATTCTCTCCTGTTGATTCTTTATAATGCATTGATAATGCAGTATAGTCAGTTATAGTGCAACCAAACACTTAGGAGAGAAACAGATGATTTTAAACATTAAAGCAATGGTTGTATGTTTTGGAAAACATGCTTATTGGCTTCGTGGGAGAGACTGAGATGAGAAGCTTTATACTATTATACTATACTCCCACAGCTGTGTGGTAAATGTGAATCTACAGGCAGCAGCCTATTAGGCTAATTTGGCTCATAGACTAAAACTAGTGAGTAACAGCTAGCCTAGCAATTAAATCTGTCTAATGTCATGTGTGAAGCTAATCAATTAACATGCAAAATCTGGTTTGTTTAATCCATACAAAAAACAAGGTGTACTTTCAGTAATTTTCAGTTTTACAATCAAATGTGTACTGATATGTTTACCAGAATCTGAAGTTATCTGGTAACTGCTCAGAGCTAAGAAATAGTGGGGTTGGGGAGGACGGTAATTTGCCTATTGTTGTTTATTATTCATCTCAGCAATGTACAAAATAAAGGTGTTTTCTTGATTACTAGACTACCTGATGCCATAATTGGATGCTATAAGAATTAGAGAGGCCACATTTGTATGACAAACTTTCATACGTCACTGCTGCCAATGTCCTGTGAGTAACTATGGAACAGAAACAGTTATTACGTTTGTTAATCTGACCTGTTAGAGACTGTTTTCATCACATGAAAGTTGAATTGAAAAGCCAAAACTCAACATAGCCTTGTGATTTTTGGAGAGGTCTGTTTGTGTGCCTGAAACCACTAAAGACACACAGCCTGTAATCTTTTTTGCTTTCTGTGATGTTAATGTGCCAATATTAGAGCTGAAATGTGGGGAAAAAAACTTTGTTCAGACTGTGTGCAGAACCTGTTTCACATATACAGCAGGGTTTTCATAAATGAGAGTGAGATTTGTGTGGAAAGTGTAAGGACAGAGCCTAAAAGCAGGTGTCTCGGATAAAAGTGTGACAGTTAGCAGTTTTCTTGTCTTCAGTCGTCGTGCTAAGCTATCAGACTGCTGGCTGTGGCATCATATTTAATGAGCTTACAGGAGATTAGAATCTATCTTCGTGTCTAAATATCCATAAAACAAAATGGGGGAACTGCCCTAAAGCTTTCGTGGTGAGACTTTTAACCTGCTGTTACCTGCATTGAGAATATTCTCAAGAGCTCACAATACAAAAGGACTTAGAAGAAAAAATCCAGGATTTATCCCAATTTCGTCTCTATTTGTGTTGAAATAACACATCTTCTTTTCTATTCCAGGCTGTTCCCAGTGAGCTGATATGTGAAAGCTGTCAGGAGAAGGTTTTAGAAGCTGTTGGGGAGATGATCCATGTTATAGAGGAGCAGATGAGTCCTGCTGTTTTACCAGCTGTTGACACAGGAAGAAACATCCTTAATGTTATAGGTGCTGCCCATCCACCATCTCCAGCATGAAAACGGTCATGTACTGATGTGAAAGTGACCAGATATTCTCTGTGTCTACAGGTAGCACCCTGGCTGCCTTGTCTGAGTCAGTCAGTGCTTCCAGTTCTCACCCAGCCTACTCAAGCACTCTGCAGGCATCTTCAGTAATCGCCTTGTCAGTGCTGAGCCACGCTGGAGCCCTGATGCGCACTCTGATGCATTCACGTGTTCATGAGGAGGCGCCGCTTTCGCTCTCCACCAACTACATCAACACGGTTGGTTTCCAAGGAGACCCGTCTGACCTCCTCTGCAGTCATCAGTCAAACCGGTCCAACCAACACCTCATCACTTCCTCTCAGTCATCATCACCCGATGGATCTGAAAGTTCTCACCCATGCCAGTTTTACATCCCCGCATCACTTACTGCTCTCCTGAAGAGTCGGAGGTCTGAGGTGGTGCAGGTGCTATTTGATGTCGATGGAGCTCTGGAGTCCAACCCTTTGCTGACTGCAGCCGAACCTCCGATCTCCACCGCTCTGGTTGCCATGGAGCTCACCACTCCTCAGGGTCAGCCCGTACCCATCCAGGATCTGGACCCTGAACAGGCCATACGGGTCACCCTGCCCAACAAGTACCCTGTGGAACAGGGTGACGGAGGTGGAGATGGGAGAGCAGGTGAAGCTGGGAATGGGACGTGTCTTACTGTGACACTCCCCACTGAAGGGCGGTTGAACTTCACAGTAAAAGCTCTGGATGACCTGGATGAAAATGCAGGTTTATACATCTCCTTCAACTTCAGCTTGGCTCCAGGTACAGCAGGTTATATTTCTAACACTTTTAAACTATCCTCTTCCAGACCTGACCCCTGATCTTCTGCATTCATACATTTTTTTAACATAGATTTTTTTCTTGTTATTTATCTAAATATCTCCCACAGCCAATGGAAAGACAATTTTTATATTTTTAAAGCCTTGTATAAAATTATTATATCCATATTTATGTATTTGCTAGTTGCACTATGCAATATTAATATATTATTGACTATGTGTTGTGTGAATGTGTCAGTCGTATTAAAAAATACCCATAGAGTAGCATCACCCAACTCTGAAGCTCCCCTCAGGTCTAGACATATCTTTAGCATATTTCACTTCATTGATTTGCTTCACTTGCAACATAGTGGTGGCCTTTGGGGTTTTCTTGTAAACACAAAAATGCTGCTTACATTTATTGTTAATAATTGTGTGCATCCTTTCCATTCCCTTTTCATAAAACATTTGCAAAGCCAATATATGTATGTTAAGGCTTCTCATTTCATGCCTTTGCTGGCACTTCAGACTGGATATAAAAGATGCACGTAGCAACTATGATGGCTGGTTCGTGGGCTACTGTTTGGAAGCCTTGAGTTTCTTGTCATCTTGGGGGGTTTTTGGAACGAGGAGTGAATCTGACTGAAAACTCAAGGAGACTATGCATGCTGATAGGTTCAGGACCTGCTTTGTTGCCTATTTTACTGTGAATGGGAACATAATTTACCAAATAAACACCATGCTGGATTGAAGGAGACTTAAAAATAGCGATTAAGACCATAAATTCAATAGGACAGTGTAATGTACTTTGTAATGGCTAGTAGGCGGCGACTCCTCTAGTTACAAAAATTGTATAAAAGTCTATGAGACAATGGCCAAACTTTTCACTTGATTTGATACCTCAGTAAACATTTCCCTAATGGGTTCATCATCTCAACAGCTAGTTTTCAGACTTTATGGATGTAGCATGATGTTAATTTTGTAAATTACAGTCCCTTTTACAAGAAAATAGACGGTAAAGAAGGGTATGCATAGGGCATGGCCGTCTTGTGATAGACAGGCTGTAGTGTCTTGGAGGTCTTAGTCAGATCCACCTCTGGCACATCACATCCAGTTTCAAAAGACCAATATGACAACAGCCAAATTCCAAACTTGAGGCTTCAAAACATTAGTCGATAAGCCAGTGACTTACATCACAGTGGTTACGTCCAATTTTATCAATATACAGTCGGTGGATTTTGGCATCTTTCACAGTATTTAGATTATTTTATACTTTGGCTAACTTTGCCTGTCGGCTATTTGGTGCCACACAAGCAAAACAAGGGGTTTTCAGACCTTTGTTCAATGACAAGAAGTTCCAACTGTGGCTGAAAATGATACAGTGAGAGTCAGACAAATAAACTATGAGCTTAACAGTGCTGTAAAACGGCATTAAGCCAAGCACAGCTTCTGGTGAGCAGCAGATAATATATTTAATTCCATATTCATTACAGAAACATTGATTGTAACTGATTCAAGTTCCGTTTGTAGAAAAATAAGCGAATCACCGTGGAAACGTGCTACTACAGGGGGTAGAAATGTATACAGTCACTTTTTAATTAAATGTGATAAGAACACAGTTTAAAAATGTATCACTACGCTGCTCTACCTTAATTTAATCTTGAATGCTTGGCTTTACATTGAAGTTTTAATGCATTTTCATGAATTATTACGGTCCAGAAGTTGTACTGTGCACATGACATCTGAGGATGTCTGAAGTCTTTTGCTGACTAATAAGACTGAACTATCTTAAAGGTCAAACATACATCCCCTACATAATTATTAATTAACCATACTGTATATCTGTGAGTTTCTGTCTCAATTATTCATTAAAAAGGCTGTTTTCAAGCTGCATTATGCATCTACAGGAGCTGCTCCAGTGAGCCTGGGACATGTCAAGACAGAAGTGAGCTCTGCAGTGCCGCAGACTAATGCATCCCAGGATTCCCTGGTGAGAGAGTGGGCTCTGTCTCTCTCTGATCTGGACAGCTCCACGGAGGAAACTATCTTTCTGTCTCCACTGTGAGTCACAACTCTTTTCTGTAACTCAGACCTCTGATTACTGTTTTTGATGAATGAAAATAAGCTTCACATGAATTCATTTTCCTCCACAACAGTTTGAATGGAACGGATAAGCCTCTGTCTGTGAACCTGACCTCCTCTCTGGTTGGCGGCGGTCCTGTCCATGTGTCGATGTGTGTGTTCAGCTCTCTGTGCCAGTACTACAGTGTGAAGGAGAGGCGGTGGAGCAGTGATGGTCTGCAGCCACTGGAGGGCAGCACACTCCACGCAGCACACTGCCTCACCCAGCACCTCACCATGTTTGGGGCCAGTTTGTTTGTTCATCCTGGGGCCGTTGTTCTGCTGCCACCGGTACATAAAACATACCGCACACACAAACGATATACCTTATCCATTCCCTAAATACAAAGTCAGGATGAGAAGGACAAACATCAATAAGCGCTTCCCCTTTTCCATCCATGCGTGTGTGCAGTCAGGAGGGCCCATGCGGAACATGGTGGTAGGGATCGTGTGTGCTGTCCTGGTTTTAATTCACCTGCTGGTGGGGCTCATCGCCCACAAACTGGACCACTTGGACAGCCTCAGACTGAGCCAGGTCCCTCTGTGCGGTCGGCCCGGCCTGTACCACTACAGAGTGCTGGTCAAGACTGGCTGGAGGCCAGGAGCAGGTCAGCCAAGAGCAAGTCATCAGAACATTAGATGTAGAGATGGCCAAAGACATAACTGAATTTTAATGTCTGAGTTTATGAAACTTCTAAGTATATATGATGGAAATGATTAATAGTGTGGTTCGACCCATCAGGCACCACAGCCCATGTTGGCATCAGTCTGTATGGTGTGAATAAGAGCGGCTCTCGCCATCTGCAGAGGGATGGAGCTTTTCAGCGTGGCAGCCTGGACCAGTTTCACGTGGAGACAGATGACAACCTGGGAGAGGTTTGGAAAATTCGCGTCTGGCACGATAACACAGGTACATGGTCACTGCAAAATTATGAAGTGAAATTATCTTGATATTATCTTTAATAGGATCAAGGTGAAACTGAATAACTGATTGGAAATATGTGGCTGCACTGGAAGCAGTAAAATTGTTTCAAATATTTTGCTTCAGACCAAATCACAACCTCAGTTTTGGAGTTTGGTGTGATTGCAGCAGATTCCTGTAAAAGAAAAGAAAGAATGAGTGTGTGTGTTCATATGCATGGAGTTCTGCTTAAGCGCACCTTCTACCTTGATACTGTCAGTAGTCCAAATGTGAGCACGGCTGACCATCATGCATGTACAAATAGGTTTGGACCCGTCGTGGTACGTTCAGCATGTGGTGGTGTGGGACCCTCAGACAGACCACATGTTCTTCTTCCTGCTGGAGGACTGGCTGTCTGTGGAGAACCAGAAGAACGGCACAGTGGAGAAGGAGGTTCTAGCCTCATGTAAGCTTTTATCGTACATGCTGCAAAAACTTTCATTGTTAGGAATATTATCTTTTAGCAGCACAGAGAGAATGTTTCATGCTTTTATTTCCTTATGCTTGGACTATTACCTTTTTTACTGGCATCTGAGCCAGAAATGTAGCAGAACTGTACAGCCAAACATGACAAAAAAATCAGTTTTAGCCTCATTGCACTGGTTACCGGTTTCTTTTAGAATCCATTTTGAAATTCTTCTCGTGTCTTACAAATGCATCAGTGAACTTTTAATTCCTTGCCATACAAAAACGCCTTTCAGATCTGCTGGGTTTGGGTTGCTGGCTGCTAAAAAAATCAGGCTAAGGTCAAAGGGGTGATCGACTGTTCGCTGTACTGGCACCTCAGCTTTGGAACAGTCTCCAATTAGTATTCGATCGATTGACGTGGTTTCTGCTTTTAAATCCTGCTTTAAGACACATTTTTAGACTTGCCTTCCCACTCAATAACTAGTCTCTTCACATAATACAGGTTTGTTATTAAAACACATGCAGCTATGCTTTTCTTAAATACATCACTTGCTGTAACTTTTGGATGATGTATTTGCACATTTCTATTATGCAGCCTTTGAATTCTGCACTTGTATTTCAATGTTCTTGCATTTTTATGCTGTCTATGAGAAGCAGTTTGCGTGCCTAGCTTGAAAAGTACTATGCAAATAAAATCATTATAATATAAATGTAGCATACTGTTTAGTATTCAAGCAATTATCAATTAAACATGAGAAACAGGCACAAGTATGTGTGCACTGTCACATTTTTAAGGGAAAAGAATGTGAAAGGTGGTGCTGGTCTAGATGATTTGTCAAATACATCTGCTACAGTACCATACAAGAAAACACAGATGTGCATCCTATTGTTGTCATTAAAAACTAAGGTGGATGTTCTGTATGTTTACCGATGCCTTTCAGCTTTTCCATTTGCTCCCTCCAGGTCCGGAGGAGCTCACTCAGTTTGGACGGGTGCTCACCTCCCAGCTCATGTTTGGGATGGTGGAGCGTCACCTGTGGCTGTCGTTGTGGGAACGTCCAGCTCACAGCTCCTTCACCAGGGGTCAGAGGGTCACCTGCAGCGCCCTCCTGCTGCACCTCTACCTGGCTCTGGGAGCTCTGTGGTACGGAGCCGTTGGCACTGAAGGGCACAGGTGATCCAAAAACCTGAATACTTTTTCAAACAAATCTGTCGGTATATTCTACAGGAAGAAACTAATCTCTGTCACCTTTCCCACAAGTGGGCCCGTGTCGTCCCATCTGCTGGTTAACATGGAGACTGTTGCCGTGGGGATGACTGTTGCCGTGCTGGTGTTTCCTCTCCAGTGTTTCCTCTGTTTCCTATTTAGAAAAGCTCACAGTCAGGTACCTCTACACAGCTTCAATCTACTTTATTTTAATGATACATTTTACTGATAATATGCGACAGTGTCCTGCTGCCACACCAGAAAAAGCAAAACACATCAGTTTCACATCATACCTTGAAATGTTTATTGTTATAACACAAAAATCATGTTATAGCAAGAAAATTTTCTTGTTCAAGCAGGATGCTACGTGAAACTTGTCAGGAAAATGTTCACTTAGACAACTGAATTAAGCTGTACTTCATGCCCAGACTGAGACATGCTGGTGTGCTGCCGTTACTGAGCACGATAGATGATATTCATGGAGGCCTCCAGTTGATCAATGAGACATGACACTACTTCCAGGGGGTCAGACTCATTGTTCCTTTAGCACAGCCCCATGCATTTTAAAATCCTCCTTTGTGTGTGCATACTAATCATAATATTACCCTACATGCTCAGTAACAGCAGAATCTGAACCGTGTGCCAACTCAAGCAGAATGTAATGAAACTGTGTACATTACTCTTCTTCATACAAGTCATTGAAACATGAATTCCACATTATAACAGTATCACTTATCCTATTATAATGTGAAATGTTTCACCTTATAACAGGATAAATGGTAGATCATTGTAATAAGAAAAGTTTCTTGTTATACCATGTTAGGTTTGTATGTCAAAATGATGTGAAAATATCTTGCTTTCACAGTAAACTTTTCAAGTTCTAACTTGAATTATTATTCAATATATTATTATTCAATATATTATTGAATTATTATTATATTGTCTAATGGGCCAGCCAGCTCTGCTCCTGTACTTTTATCACCTGAACCTGTTTAAAATGACTCAGACTGACAGATTGATGTGTCAATCTTAAAAAGGGAGATGAAATTTTGGTGGATTGCGCTCTTGGTTTTATTCAGTCCTTCAGTGAGTTGATACCTAGAGGTCATTATGGGGTTGTTTTGGTCGTGCATCCGAGTTTTATCTGTTTAACACTCTTAAGTCAGTATGGAAACAACACAAATCTGTGAGAGTTGCCCATTGATCTAAAAGTGAACTCAGATATGCTGAAAAGTGTGTTATTTGTGTCTGTAACCCAGGTAACTGAGGACATGTCAGTTCCTCCTTCTCCCGTTTGTCACTCTGTGGAGATGGATGTCTATATCAGACAATCGGAACTCTCTGGTCCTTCCTTCTTGTCTCTGCCAGATTCCTCTGGTCCAGTCCGAGACAGTCCTTCATCTGTGAGACCACACAGACACACACACAATTGTTGTTCCGTCTCATTTCCTGGAATCACATTCCAAATGTTCTTCTCACTTTCTG
The DNA here is from genome assembly GCA_024666655.1 of Dascyllus trimaculatus. Lineage (NCBI taxonomy): Eukaryota > Metazoa > Chordata > Actinopteri > Pomacentridae > Dascyllus > Dascyllus trimaculatus. The sequence continues at coordinate 23,632,512 of CM045463.1, forward strand.
TAGCTGCTGGAGAGCAAGGCGTTAAACTCCAGCATCCTGGACTTCTGGGCTGCCTCTGGCTTGGCGCCCCAAACAGATGGAGCACATCAAGAGGAAGACATAGTAGCATGGCCTTCGTGTGACAGCCTCCTCAATCTACCAGCAGGTTCACGCCCCACAAAGACAACCCTTGCCCTCGACCTCTGCAAGTCTTCACCTGTGCAGGGCCCTACACGCCAGCTGAGACGGAAAAAGGCGTTGATGCAGCTCCACCTGGCCTCACCCGTCTCCCCCGTCTCTCCCGTTGCTCTGATCTCTTCCTCTTGCACGCTTTCCCTTTCTGAAGACTTTTCTGGTTCTCACATCTTTCCAACTGAGCCAGGCCTCAAGTCTTTCAACGTGAACCCCAAACCAGTCCAAGTTTACAACCACAATCTGACAACACTTCTAACTCTGTCTGGTGAGAAACTGGGTTTATTACTTGTGCATATCAGTTACTTTCTTCAAAATTCTGTCTGATTGTTTATTTCTGTACTCTTTGTGTCAGAGGAGGATCTGCTAATGTCTATAGCAGCAGCAGAAGACCACACAGATGCAAACAACAGCAACTCAGACAGTGGCCGGGATTCCCCTAGAACCACGTCCTCGTTCTCAACGATGTAAGGAGCAGCTCCGTACTTCATCTCTCATGCAGTTCTGTGTTTCAGATTATAGTGTATATTGCGGTGATTTTGTCTCTTTCAGGCGCAGCACCTCGTGCAGCAGCTGGTCAGAGCAGAGTGAGGATAAATCTCTGTATGGAGCAGAGATCAGTAAACCAGATCTTCAGTCCTACCCCTCCATGTGCGGGGCAGGACTCTATAAGTGTCCGTCTGTGATCTCTGTGGACTCAGTGGCCAGCACCTTCCTGCCAAGTCCTTCTCCTGACTCCACTCGCTCCTCCTCTACAACACGCATAGGTACCAGACCAGTGGTTTCCAAACACTTTTTTCCCCACATGTACCTTTAGGCTGATGGCAAAGAAAGATAAGATCAGAACTGAATATATTATAACATCTGACCAAGACTGTCAAATAGATCTTCCCCAGTCCAAGTGCGCACAACCCAGCATTGCAAGGGATCTATGTTACAGATCGATATCTTACATAGCTACAATCTGGCTCAGAGAAGTTACAAGTTGCTCTTCTCATGTGCAAACTATCTGTTAAATTCTTATGTATCAGGTTTGCCCACTAGGCAACACTAAATAGCATAGTTTAATAAATGATCTCACAGTTGGCCAAGATCTGTCAACTTACAATGAGGCATTTAGACACATGTGGTCCAAAGATTCTTTCTTTTCAACGTTTTATCTTCTTGAGCCAAGCATCTATTCTCTTTTATTTCAATCCTTTATCCACAACTTTAAGCTAACTAAGATGTGAGCTGTCTACACGTAACTTTTAGTTTTCAATTTCAAGTTAGCTACAAATAAACAATAGTTTTCAATCAGGCGTCTGGAACAGACTCGTGTGTACCAGTGTGCACGGAAGGGCCTTAAAAGTAATCAGCAAAATTTTAAAATCTGTCTTAAATCATATTCAAACATGAGTGATATGATCACAACTCTTAGCTCTGGAGTCGATCAATAGATTTTTTGTTTATGCAAGTAAAAAGGCTGTTGCAGTAACCCAGGCGTGGTGGGATAACAGTGTGTCTTTGAAAGTTCAGACAGACTGCATTTCTGAAATATTTCTCAGGTGATAAAAACCTGATAGCACAAGCTTTGTGGCATGTTGCTCAAAACGTAGATTACCATCAGGCCAGATACTTTGCAGCAGGCTTGACATGATGACAACTCATGGTAGAATTCATTTCGACATGTTCTTTTGACCCAGTGACCCACTGAAAAATGTTTATCCATTTCGCTGGCTATCTAGTTGTATAGAACTAACTGTATAGGCCTATCTATTACTTGTAGCTGACTGTTCTAGAAAATTAATTAATTAATTATTTTATTTATTGCTTTTAAACTATCTATTTTAAATATCTATTCCTCCTTTAGGTAATCATAGTTTATCCATTATGTGACTATAACTTACCTTTAGCTAACTGTGTTAGCCCTTTATCCCTATTAGCTAATTATTTCAGCTGCTTATTTCTTAAATAACTAACTATTTAGCTAGTATGGTTTAAACAATTTATCCATTTCTATGAGCTATTTCAGTTTTACATCTATTATATGAAGAATAGTTCTCCATTTCTTTTTTTGCTACTTGTTTTTTACTTGCTTATTCATCACTTGGCTAGCTTGCTCATTACTTTTAGCCAACTCTGTTAACAGTTTATCTGCTCATTACTTACCCAGCTAACTATTTGAACTATTATGGTTTAAATGTTTTTAATTATTAACTATTTTAACTTTCTTCCATTACTTTCAGAACAATTATCCATTTCTATTCACTACTTATTTTTATTTGCTTATTCATTACCTTTAGCTAGCTATTTAGCCTTCATGCTACCAAGTGAAGTACCCACAGGCCCCAGATTTTATCTAATAGGTGATTTATTCTATTATTCCAATTTTGTGACTTGTTCAGTCAATTTGACTCTAAAGACTTCATGTTATTGTTTTCTGTTTCTGTTTTAATGAGTTCTTTTTAAAAAATACCAATGTATTTGACTCCTAGTCAAAAGCAGCCCATTCTGCCTGTGCATAGGAGATACTGTTTGAGGTCATTTTTGCCATTGATGCTACTTTAGTAAAATATTACCAACTGTCAAAGGGGTAGGGTAATGGTCATTTTTAGGGAGGAAGAGAAGTGAAATACTAATGTGGACTGTACGTGTATGTATACTTTATAATGAGAAAACTACATGTTTTACAAACTTAACTGTAACTTTTCGAAAAGAACGGTAATCTTAATTTTCAGATGACATTAGTTACAGAACTAGTAATGTTTGGAGAAGAAATGAATTAACATTTTGCTCAAGGGATCCCCAGCTTAAAGTCCTTGTATATCAAATGTGTTTGTAGGATTGGGGTTAAGCTGCTGATCCTTTACTTTTAGTTATCTGTCTTAAGCAGTTATTCCTCTTCTTCCAGCAAAACATTTCAGCTTGTGTCATGTGCCTTTAGAGCATATTGTTAGCTGACGCAGTATGTGGAAATACTTAAAATTCAGATCAGAACTTCTGTTATCTCGAATTACCACGGTTGAGCTACTCGACAATCTTCCCGTGTCCACCCTGGGGTACAATTATCCCTGGCTTGGAACGTCTTTATCACACTGGGGGATAAAAACGTCCACAGAGTACCTGTTCAGTGTCTTTTTATTCACATTGGGTGATGTGGTGTGAACAGTGGTTGAGATGTCTTTTGCTGAATAATTTCTCCCACCGTAGGAGTTGCTCGGGGTCAGCCCAGCAGGATGCTGCCTCCCTGGGCCCTGTGTGTGATTTACCCCCTGGTGGCCGTGCTGCTGGGAGCCTGCCTGGCAGTGGTGGGACTCTATGGAAGTTTCTTTTCCAGAACAGTGATACTCATGTGGCTGGTATCTGCTCTCTCTGCCTTTCTCACCTCTGCTCTGCTGCTGGAACCACTCAAAGTGAGTTCAAACATGTGGTCCAATTAACTCACTCCTCAGATCTTTAGGTGCATAATTCCTCTGATTTGCATCTTCGTCTTCCTTGCTCAGGTGTGTGTGCAGGCATTGATCTACACAGTGCTGTGGAGGCCGGTGGATCCAGAGGTGGAGGAGCAGCTGGCTCAGGAGACCACCGTGGTAAGGCCATTTGGAGAGCATAGTGGGAAGGTTCGGCCTCCATGTGGCTTTGGGCTGCTTCAGGCGAAAGAGGAGGCTCGCAAAGTCCGAGCTCTGCGGTCGCTAATGAGGGTAAGAATAAAACTGAACAACATTTAGTGACAGTTTGTCTCCAGAAGCTTTTCCATTGTTTTAATTTCCTCTGCATCTGTTCTGTAGCACTGTGTGTGCCAGTTGTTGTTCCTGTTGCTGGTGCTGATGGTGAACTACCAGGACAGAATAGAGCAGAGACAGGGCAGGCTGCTGCACTCCGCTGTCAGAAGACGTCTCCACACAGCACCCTTGGGCTTCCCTAACCTCACCTCACTCACAGAGTAAGGCCAATGCTCAGCTTCCTGCTGTCAAAACACTGAGCCATGCAACATACAAGCTGGAGCCACACAGTGAAAAATGTAGGGGGAGAATCCTGAGCAAGGGACTCTGCCTGTCTAGACCAGGAGAGAACAGAAACAGATATACTTTACTGTAGTGACATGTTTTTACTGGGGTGATCATAGTGGGGTCTGCACGTGACTTTCTTTTGTCTAGCATAAGTCTACAGTATGTTTTTCTAGCTGATGTATAAAGAAATCTTTATTCATTTTGAAATTATACCAGTAGCTTCCTATGATCTTCATTAACCCAGTGGTGAACTCAACACTGTACATAATCAAATGCTGTGGAAAAAATACTTATTTATAGCCTTCCTGCTTTGTTGTGAATCCTTCTCTTCATTCTAAAAACTCCACTTTACTTCACATCAAAGACCATCATTCCTGCTACATCACAAATTCAGACTGATACACATCTCCATTAACATCTGTTTGATGTGCACCAAAAATAAGCAGTTCAGACGGTGCTTACGTTTTGATGTAATGTTTTTTTTCCCCCTGAACTTATTTAAAGAAGTGATATAGTTTGGTAACACAGGCGAGTCGAGGACAGTTTGCATTTAAAAGCTATAGTTGCTAATATTATGTGTTTTTCTTACTGTCAGACTGAATGACTACAACCAAAATAGAGCATTTCTACCATGAAACTGCAGAGTGCCGATGACAAAACACACTGATTTAGATTTCTGAGGTTTAATATGTAAATAGGCCTAAGGAAACAAACCTGTCAACTTTAAGAGAGAAGGACTGTCCATGTTTTTATCAGATTTGGTTTCTGGTTTGAACATGTATAGCTGAATTGCTCCAATATCACAAGTTGCCATTGTGTAGCATGGAGGAGTTTTACAGTGTTTGAGGAGAGTTGTAGGTGAGCTGGTGTGCTCGAGCTGCTAGAGAGTGGTGGACAAAGGGTTGGAGAGAGAAGTGATGAGGCAAAGGTGTAGCGTTACCACACCCTGAAGCCATTTTAATGCAAAAGGGGATTGGATAAAACTTTCCATGGAATGTAACTTTGATACACAAAGATGAGCTTTAAATTTCCTTTAAAGCGCATAGCTACTAATATAATATGTTTTTCTTACTGTCAGTAAATAAAAATCTATTCATTAAGTGTACCAGTGTTTAAGTATTGAAGCACACTTTTTATTATTACTTGGGCTTATTCTTATTACAGATTCTTCGGACACAATTTTCAGCACCTAACTTGTCCCGCAGCTTTGAGAAAATCCATATAAATTAGATATCAAAACGTGTGGCTCGATCAGGAATGGTGTGCTTTGTCTTTGGTTAGCGATTCATTGTACAGTTTTTTCTAAATTCACAAAAACTGCGTTAAAAATCCCCATGGAAATGAATGGGCAGTCAGCCAGACAACTGCAACCCAACCATCTATGGAACCCTGTAGCTCCAGCATCTGTTACAGTAGAAACTTTCAGTCAAGGTTTAAACCGGCCACAAGGCTTTAAATGTTGTTCCTATAAATCTGTGTTTTGGTGTCTTTTATGGATTTTATGCAGTCGCTCTTTAAGTTTTATGATTTTTTGGATATTGCAGAATTTTTCTTCAGCTAGTCACCCACTCTACATTTTGACCTGAGACATTTAATGAAAAAAAGTGAAGTTAACCTTCTCACTATTTCTACTCTACATAAAGAGTTTAAACATAAAAAAGGTATTTTTGTCCTCTTTCCTCCAGAGTGACTCTCATTACCATAGGACTTATGTTTTTTTCATAAATCACCAATCAAACTGAGTGTGCCGACCGAAAGGCTCATTGACTCCCATTACATCTGAGTGCCAACATCTGGGTGAAAATTAGAAACTCTGAGTCTCTCTAACCTGCCATCCATCAAGCCTGTATATTCCACAGAACATACATGAAAGTATATTATCTTGTTCAAAACAGGACTGTGCTTCACATGGTGAAATATTTTTTTAAGTATGACTTATAGTGTTTGAGCTGTAACTGTTTGTTCGAGGGTCTAATCCTTAGCCTGCCTGTCTGCTCCTCTCTGCTCTGTTCACCTCAAGCATCCAGTGACTCAGAGCTGATTGGCTGATTGATACACTTTCAGAGTAAAAGCTTAAAGATGTTAAATAGTACTGATCAGGGTTGGTGAAACATTGTGCCTTTTCAAAATAAAATGTACACCTTATGTATAATTAAAGCAAGACATATTAACTGGAAACAGCTGTTTGGGCACATTCAAAATTTTCTCAGAGGTTTTCTAGTTTATCTACCTCTCTCAGCCCCAAGCACAAGTCATTTCTTTAAACAGATGGTCACTGTTGTTTTTAGCAAACTTATCTTAAACAGGCGGAATAATCCACATTTGATGGAGAAGAGAATTTACCGTACCACAGCAGGATGTGTGGGAATGAGTCAAATAGAAGTACAAGTGTGTTTATGCTGTTGATATTTTCCCATTATACTATATAGTCACACACTCATGCCTGTTCTTTCTTCATCCAGCTGGTCAGATGCAGAGCAGTGGATCAGTCACACCTTAGTACCACACCTCCACCAAAACCCCACCTTGCTCCTCGTAGGGTTACCACAGCTGCAGTATGCGGATGCACGAGGTTCCCCAGCAGTCAGCCTTCTGGGAAACAACAGTGTAACAACACAGCAGCTCCTAGCTGACACACTGCGCATGGGAGGCGATAGCAAGGAGCAGTAAGTGGATTTGTTACAGCAACATCAGTGCATCTTCCAGACGTGCTGAATGTGTATTCATTAATGCTTTCATTCTTCAGTTGCTGAATTACTCTTTTGTAAATAATGAGGCGTGTCACCCCATTAAAGCCTGCCAAAAACCAAAACACTGCAGCTTTGTTTTCTTCTGAGAACAAATGGAGCAATAAGACTTGATAATTTTCTCATGTAGATTACCATAAACTAGTTTGCACATTTTGTCTGGGATGCTAATTCATTTTTGGATTTTTTGCATAATTTTAACCCTTCATTGCAATGACGAAACATGAACTTGTAGAGACAGACGGATGACACTTCTTATTAAATTTTATGCTTTGCCATGCTCAGTTGCCATTCATGGAAAAGCGTTTTTGTCTCATTTAAATGTGCTTTCCACATATTGATTTTGGCTTGCTGCTTTTCTAATTGTGTTTTGCTTCCGTCCCATTTTGCACACAGGTTGAAAACTCTCTCTATAGACTTCACACACTACCACAGAGAGTCTGGTTTATTTATGTGTGTGTCTGTGCAGCTAGAGTGGGCACGGGCACAAGGGCTCACTCCCTTCCTCTTCATCCATCCACTCCTCATCCCTTCATCCATGTCAGGACTGGACCTTCAGGTGGCACTCACGGTAAGAAACCCTTTTTAATAAAGAATTGTTTTGCAATGAATAGATTTTAAGAGTGAAGCATATGAAGCACTAAATTCATTCAATTCACAGATTCTTCTTCTCCTCTCGGCTCTCATCCTCTTCTTTGGGGAGCTGTGGTCTCTGGCAACTGAGCGTGCTCAGTATCTGTGTCAATTCCGTCACTGGTTCCAACTCCTCCTGGCCTTCTTATCACTGACAACAGCTATCCTGCAGCTCTGCTTCTTGTCTCTTGCTTCGTCATGTGTTTCCAAAGTAAAGAACGAAATACGAAAAGTTTTTGCCAATACCTACCACAGCACTGTACACTGCATCATTTTTATCACAGCAATACCATGCATCCCTCTGATTAACTTTAAATAACTTGTGTGTGGCATACAGCTGCGTTCCCACCCAGACACCTTCATCCACTTCCACAGTGCAGCACTTCTGGCACAGAGGTCTTCTCAGTGTGCAGCTGTCCTTCTCACTCTGCTGGTTTTAAAGGTAAATGAGAGCTCTGGTCCATCATTAATACAAAAACACTGGCCCACAGATTTAGCCCTTTAGTGAATGTCTTCTCCCCTCCATTGCTGCGTGTTCCAGCTACTGGGAACCTTGAGGTTTGTGCGGAGGTGGGTGGTGATAGGCAGAGTGCTGCAGAGAGCCTGGAGGGAGCTGTGGGCTCTGACTGTCCTAGTACTGCTGCTGCTGCTGCTCTGCACTCACCTTGGAAACACAGTAAGAGAAGAAAAAATCAGCAGAAACAAATATTCAGAAAGGCTAGAGGTATTTCATATGGCTCTCTATTTTTTTTAGCTTTTTTCCAGGTCAGTGGAGGGTTTTGTGTCTGTCCATCAGACCAGTGTCTCAGTGCTGTCCATCCTGCGTGGCCGCATCGTTCTCCAAAGACTATGTAGGATCCATCCAGTCCTGGGCCCTCTCTATGGACTACTGCTGATGGGTGGAGGTGTTTGGCTCATGGCCCGACTCTGTGGAGCTGTCCTCATTCGTGCATACAGGTACACAACATAACCTGTATTGGGGGTGTGGCTATGTTATTTGTCAGACATGACATCATCTTGATTTTTTGGGGTTTTTTTTGCAAATTTTGTAAAGCAATCACAATTTTTGGGGCAGTTTAAACTGCCCCATAAACAGTTCATCTTCATTTATATGTGACCTCTAAGGCCCCCCCTGAGTGGAAACTTCTGTAAACAGGTAGCATGTTGAATGTTTACCATGTTTACCATCTTTTTGGAATTTTAACATGTTAGCACTTGCTAATTAGCAATTAGCCACTGTGAGTGCCATTAGTTTTACAGGTATTTGGCCATAAACCTTTGTCCTGAAGATGGAAAGATGAAAACTGTGCCAGTTTCTGATAGAAAGTACATGTATAAAACGTGACAAATCAAAGGAAAAACCACCAAAAAGAGTCTTAGTAAGGTGCTGGGCCACCACGTGCCACCAGAACAGCTTCAGTGCACCTTTGCAAGTCTGAAGTCTCCAAGTCGGAACTCGAGTGAAGAGAAGGAAAACATTACTCCCTCATTTGGAGTTTTAGAGTCTAATACTTTGGTTCAAGGTCTGCCATAAGTGTTTAAATTGGTTGAGATCTGGTGACAGTAAAGGACATAATATGCCAATCATTTTTATGCTCATTAATTCATTCACTGAACCCTCGTGCCCTGCTGATAAAGGAATAGTCATCCTGAATGAAATCTGCAATGAGCTTTTCTTTCAGAAGACGACTGAAAACAAACCATGTCAATGAAACTTCCCCACAGCATAACTGGATCTCCTTGGTGGAGGGGGTCATGGGTTGAGGTTTTGTCTTTAATTTCTAACCAGTCTGTACATTCATAGCCAAATTTCAGGGTATAATCCAGCCAATAGTTGTGGCAGCATTTCATTTAAAACCATAAATGTCAGTTTCATATTGTTGTTAGAGAAGAAATCAGGGAATTAAATCAAACCAGAAGGTCTGGGATTTACTAAGGCTAAAAAAGTTTCAGAATGTGGAAACTATAATTGTCTATACAGTATTTTACTTCAGATTTAATGTTGGAATATTTAATTGGATGTACAGGTTTTGACTTGTTATTGATACTACGTGGAAGATTCATCATGTAGGCAGCATAGATTTTCACCTAAAGACAATAATACCAACCTTAAGGTAGCACTAAAATTTAAAGAATTACCAAATTGCCAAATGCTTTACCCGCTGGGAACCATAAATGTCTTTTATGGCAACCCATTGAATAGTTGTTGAGGGATTTCAGTCTGCATTTGGCTACCCAGCTAAAAGAAACATTCCTCTATCTGATTTTGGATGAGAAGTGTAAAACAAGCCAAGACTGTAACTCTCACTCACTGCCAGCTTGAGGTAGCTTCAGCTGCCAACCTATGGCCCACAAGGATACATGAGTATAGTTCAGGGATAGATGGCTTTATAACAGTAAATGACATCTTCTATTGAATGTGGGATTGTTAAATTTCCTCTAAGCAGAGTGTCATAGAAGAATTTTTCAATACTGTATCGAGTGTGATTTGTTGCTTACTGTTGCTGTGTCCTAAAGGGCAGAGCAGGCCGACTTGTTTCATCCAGCCATTGAACCTCAGGACTATGAGATGGTGGAGTTCTTTATCAAAAGACTCAAGCTGTGGATGGGACTCACCAAGGCTAAACAGGTAAATACTGCAACTAGTTGGGAAGCATTCGAATGAAAAGGCTGAGTAGACATGAATCTTTATGATTAATTAATCTTCTCATTCCACACCTTTCTTTCTCTTCTAGTTCAGACATAGGGTGAAGTTTGAAGGCATGGAAATCCCTCCTTCTAGGTCTTCACAGGACTCCCGTTTCTCCACCTTGTCTTCCACCCGGCCTTCCTCCCACTCCCCTTCTCTGTTCTCCCAGTTCTCATCCCCTCGTCCCCTGTCCTCAGCTCTGTCCGTTAGATCTGAGGACTCATCAGTGTCCGATCCTGGCTTCGAAGTCCAGCCTTACCTGGACAACCTGTTGCCCTGCGTAAATGCTCTGCTGTCTCGCTTTGATCGGGTCAACCAGATAACTGAAGACATTCACAGTCTGGAAATTAAACTAGAGGAGGTGCAGGCCAGGAGAAGGAAGGCATGGATAAAGAACAAGGAGAGAAGTGAAGGAATATTTGGAGAATTAGGAAAGCCAAAGGAATCGGATGAAAGAAGGGTATTGGGAGAAATAAGACACAGGAAGACGGGTCTTTTTTACCCCAGGCCACGAGTCTCCCTTCCGTCGTCATTTTCTTTCACTCCCTCCACATTTCAGTCCTCTCCTGCATCGATCTGCATCTTTCCCCGTACGCGTAACTCCTACTCTGAGTCTGAGTCAGTGTCACTCCAGTCTCAGCCATTCAGCGAAGCATCTTCATCTGAAGCTGACAAGCTTGCACCTGGAAACTTTGGTCCTGGGTTTGGCAGGTTCCCCAGGAGAAGAGCATGGTATTCTGGGAGCTCTCATTCAGCTGATGCTGCACAGAGGGCCTTCCAGCTCCCAGGAGTTGCTTTATGTAGAAATGGTGAAGAAAATTTAGCATTCGCTAACACCAGACCCAGAAGTGAAGAGGGGGTAAGAAGGCAAATTAGTGATGGGGTTCCAGTGAAGAGGAAGGCTTGGATCTCTGAAGGACCAGAGACTGAGTAAGACAAAATACTGAATGTGTTCACACTGCAAGAAAACTGACTCGATGCATCAGCCCAGTTTGAATGAGTCTGCTTGGCAACAGAGGCACTGACTTGCAGCTACAAAGTGCGAAACAGCTGGACAGCATTAGTTGCTTCTTCGACACTGCATAATGCAACATTGTTCCAATGATTGGACAGACTGCATTGTGTTAACAGGTGCTCTTCAGGCAAAATCAAATGGCCACTTTTCTATTTTACACATGAAGATGAGTTTACCCATCATGAAGGGTACGACTTCTTCTGGGGTTCTCAAGGTTTTTTGCGAAGTCTGAAAAAACCCCAACTACTGATGGTATAAAAAAGGAGATTAAAATACACAACTTTTGCACATTTGCCTTCATTCGAATACAGATTCCTTCTTGGTAAATATCCTGGAAGCTATGCAGAATGCAGAAATCTCCTTTGCTACAACATCCTGAACTCATTCATGAGAAACCACTGAAGGTTCGTAGGGTAAACTTTAAGGGCAAAATATTGATAGAGACAAGTCTTTACAGTTATTTTTGCACTGTGTACTTTACAATATTATATATTACCATTACCATGCAATTATCATATTTTTTATGACAAGAGACACTGTACATGTCTTGCGGACAAATAAAGACATAGGGCCAGTTGGTCAAGAAGTCTGTGTAAGTTTCATTTTTTGTATTATTCTTACAGACACACAAAAAACGTTCTGCCATAGCAGCACTTTGTGTATATGTTGTGTGTCTTTAGTTTATAATTATACCACAACCATATGAATATTTTAACAACTTTTTGATTTTATTAATATACTTTATATAATTAGATTTTTCATGGGAAAGACCTCAATATAAAGTTCAACACATGATAATGCATGCTGACACTTGTGTGCTAACGTGACTGACAAGTGTTTGTTTTAAATGAAATAACAGTAAATGTGTGAGATATTTGACTTGATCATACATAGACAAATGGTGATGATACAATGTGTAGTTCTGTTTTGGTTAGGTTTTCATGCATACTTGCAAAAAAGTATGCACAAAAAGAAAAATCCCAACACAACAACAATGCAGGGTTGAGGTAAGTATGACAGGGGTAAGCTTAAAATAAAAGCAATGGAAGCATGAAAAACAACCGGAGGTTATGCATAAAACTAAAGCATTACCCACGACCCCGAGTGTCACAGCTGTGAACTGATGTTGAACATCACTTTGCATCACCTTTTGACTTTGTTAAGAGTCACATGGATCACATAACTGATACTGTCTTGAGGTCAACGGTTGCTTTTTCCATTGCTTATCTTTCCTTATCATTTCAGAACCTGTGTGTGTGCATTGCCTTGCCACTGTGTAATGCTGTACCTGTATAAAAGAAGAAGCACACCTATGTGTGGACACTCAGGTATTTGAGTCTACACATAAGGTCACCACAGGATTGTAGACCTAGTATTTTACTACAGCAGCGTTTAGTGTAATAGATATTTTCACATACTACATGTTCACCTGATGGCCCTATAAACTGTGCTGAATGCTCCGGACTATTGCTTCGCCACCTGGCACACTACACTATAAGTCTAAAGTGTGTAACATAATGATCAGTATAATGTCACACATGAGTCTATGAAACTAACGGCAACTGCTGAGGCCTAATGTGGCAATTGTGGAATAATCGTAAATGCTTTAACATTGAGTACAAAAGCACATTTACAGCAGACTTTGGCGACCGTAAACTACATGTCACACCAGACTGAGTACAGCTGTTGCAGAAAATGTTGCAGAAAAATCTCTGTCGAAATTGAATTGAGTAAGGGTGGGATTTATTGCTTATCAGTTTGCTACTTGCAAGAGAATAAGAGGTATTTCCTCTTTCAACACCTGCCTTAACTGTAAAACTGAGTGGGAATGTATTACCAACTGCAAGTGAAGTAACCAAAGCTGACCTAAATGTGGAACTACAGATGGTGGTGGATGGGAGTGACACTGTAACCACGTTTTCTTTTTAAAGAGGAACTTCACACTACACACATTCTCTGCAATGTACATATAATCATAATATGTGGGTTTACCTGAACCCTAATATTCCACTAAAAATTGGAATAAAGGCCCAATCTGAATAAAAATGCCTCATGTAACCAACTCAGTCGGAAGAGGTTTTCAATCAGATTGAGAGTGGTGGTGTAAACCCTTTAATAATCAATTCAATTACAGCAACAAGTCTCTTAGAGATTGTAAGTAAATCCTACAGAGGGAACCTGCAGATGGGAGGCCTTGGCTGGTGAGTGACTGGTTGCTGTGGTGGAGGAGTTGGGAGGTGAGCTGGCTGGTGTGGGAATCTGGAGGTGAGTGCTTATCTGAGGAATTGCTGGTGACTGTAGGAGGTGAAGCGGGAGCTGGAGGCTTGAACTTGGCTCTTGGAGGCGACTGGCAAGAAAACGACTGGATGAGACGGTACCCTGAGGCACGAGGAAGTTGTCGATTAATCTGAGAGCAAAAACTCCAGGGAGCAGAGTTTGGCTGAAACGAGCAATTATGCAAGGAGTGAAGTGACTAGTCTGTGTTTTAAACACTGCAGCTGTTGATTGGTGGATGAGTGTCAGGTATGTCAGGTGATTGCCAGTGGGGATTGGTAGCCACGCCCATGTGCACACACATATATGTAAACACAGAGAAGACAAACAAGAGACAGAGGAAGAAATCAGCAAAAACACAGTAGTCGCATTCTAATGTAACTATATACTGTATTGTAAAGCACATTGTATATTTTCCATGTATAAACAAGGTGCCAATGCTAAATCCTGCATTGGTTTAGTGACTTAGTAAAGGTTTTTGGTCCATATAGTGAGTTGAAAGGGTTTGTGTTTTTGACTATGCCAGTTGAACAATTCTGGTATGAGGAAGTTTCAGCAGAGCTCCATATCACGTTCATCAAACATACCACTAGAACTGAATCCATTTTTACATTTCCTCATACGCTGGGCTTTCTGATAACAAAACCTGAATGACAACAACAGATTCATTTTTTTCTCTCTCATACCACAGCGCTACAAGATCAACATGTGTAACAAGTACTGCAGGCTCCTAAACGGCAGTTAAACTGTATGACTGTCTCAGTTCTTTCTCCGCTTCGGCTCTGTCTGATCTGAAGTAACACAGGGAGGCTAGGGGATTGCCTCGTCAGGGTAAGTGGCATTTTTCCAACGTCTGTGCGTTTTTTATATCGACCCATTCATTTTTACCTCGGAGCGATGTATTTATAAGAGACTACACTTTGTGTAGAATTGAAGATGCCTGCAAAAAAAGGCAAGGGAAAAGACGGGATGAGCAACTGGATGTCACAACTACCACCTGAACTTCACACCGTTCCTCTCTATGAGCTGACCCTACCAGGTATGAAGCTGAAACAATGTAAAGTAATGTAAAGACAGCACTACAGCATTAAAACTGTCACTGTCAAAGAATTGCATCTCCAATCTACATCTTTTCAAGGTCTTTAAAACAACCTCATTTTAGCTTTGTTGCAAAACATTTTTTACCAGATTTGCAGAAGGACTTTTAGATGATTCTCTTGGACAATTTTTGGAATTCATTAAGGAACACTTCCTTCAATTTATCTGAGTAAGACAGCCATGCAAGCAGGTCTGTGAGGTGCAGCAGTAAATTAAATAGTTATGTTAGGATGCTAAGATACTGATGTTAAACATGTGTATTGTTTGCCATTTTCACCATATGTAGGTGCAATAAATGAAATTTCTTTTATGCCATCACAATTGGTTGTTGAGTTGGTATTTTGGCCTCAGTTGCTCTTAACTCAACTCAAATCAACTCAACTCAACTCAACTCAGTTCAGTTCAATTCATTCTACTTCATCTATTATATAGATTTTGGGCATTAGTTAAAAACAAATAGGATTGCATACAAAAGCACAGTCAGCAGTTTACAAGTATAACAGCTGTTTTAAGGCTGCACTGAGTTCATAATGCAAATGCAACAAAAACACCATCATACTATATATCCATGTAAATGCTAAGGTAGTCAAAATAACTTCCCATTGAAAAGTGCAATGGGAAGTTACTGTGTCCACCATTTTTATTTATTGTGCGAGTTCAGTTTTTATACTGTACAATGCCCTCAAATATTTCGTATTGGGACAAAAAAGTAGCGGCCACTGTATCTAATCTTCTAGCTGCAATTGCTGCTCACCATTGTGCGTCCATTATTTAGGTAGTGATGGCTGAGTGGAAAATAGGACAGATTTTAGACAAAGCCTCTAAAATGTAGCACATTTGTAAACATTTCGAAATCTCTATTTTTGGAGATATGAGATTTTTGAGCCTGGTCTTATTCCCAACTTGTCACATAGCCTAGTGCCGCTTTGGCAAAACCCCTTGGTATAACATTTGAATGCACTGGGTATCCGCACATCCTTATTTATAATTCAATTTACAGGCTAGTTTGATACACCTAAAAGTTACCAAACAAAATAATTTACTAAATGAACATCATGCTGTATTGAAGGAGACTTCAAACTATAAATTAAGAGTATAAACTCATTAGGAAACTGTGTACTGAGGTAACAGATCAAACAAGAAGTAAGCTCATTTTCTCATAGACATCTATACAATCTGACTTCCTTGTGCAACCAGAGGAAGTTGCCCCCTGCTGGCCATGAGAAAGAAGGCAGGTTTAAATCACTTGGCCTCACTTGTCAGACCTTTCAGAGGCTATGTCTGTCTTTTAACTAAAGTCTGTGGTATTGACAGATGTGTGTGTGTGTGTGCATGTGTCATTCCTAGGAAGCCATGACTCAATGAGTTATGACTTGGATATCAACTCCCCTATAATAGAACCTGATAGACTAAAAAGGCTCAGCAAGATTTATTGTGCGCGTAAAATAGTGCGCAAATGGGCCATCACTCAGGTAAGGACAGTTTATAACCTGTCAGTATTCAATTTGTGAATGCAAGAAATAGTGAGGGGAGTGTTTGACTGGTGTTTCATCACAGGAAGCAACCATCACAAAGCAGCTGGATGCAGGGGTTCGCTACTTGGACCTGAGGATCGCTCGCAAGCCAAATGATACCAATCCCACAAGGCTGTACTTTTACCATGGGCTATACACACGGACTGATGTCGAGGTAAAGGACATGTCATACTTATATAATTGCACAGTTAGATGAATTAATAAAAATAACTGTTTATTATAGGTAATAAAAAATCCAAATGATCCACCAAAGTTCTTTAGTTTAGATAAGTTCTTTAAACAAGTAAAAACTAATTAAAATGAACACGAAAGAAAAGGTACAGCTTATTTATTCTTATGTATTTGATGCCAAGTGTACTAACAATTACTTCTTCACTGTGGTCAGACGGTTCTCAAAGACATAAATGACTGGGCTGAGACACATCCAAAAGAAATCGTCATCATGTCATTATCCAACTTTAAAGGGTTTGACAAAAAAATTGAAAAGCAACTTCACACCCATCTTCTCAACTTCATCAGGACCTTGTTTGGAAACAGACTGGCCTATTCATGGGTAAAGTATTATTTTTTTCACAATGAGATCAGTTAGTCAAGCAGATCTCATTATTAAACTGCCTAAAGTCAGTGTAGTGACTTTTAGATTAAAAGGAACTTGAGCTTATACTTAGACAGTGTGTATAAAAAGTATTCACCATCACTGGAAGTTGTTGTCTTCTACTGCTTTTCAGCATTGAATCATGTTAAATTTAATCGTTGTTGAGTCATTGTTCTCTTGCTGACTGCATCAGGTTGCACTCCAAAATTTCTCTATCCTTTACTACATTTATTTCACCCTCTCCCTTTACAAGCCTTCCAGGGCCTGCTGCCAAGAAGCATGCCCACATCATGATGTTGCCACCACCATGCTTCATAGTGGAGATGGTGTGTTTGTGATGATGCGCTGTGTTTGGTGCCGTCCAAGCATGGCGTTTAGTCTGGGGAACTCTAGCTGAGATTTGTTTTGAGTTTTTTTCTAACAGTGGCTTTCTTTTTGCCACTGTCTGTACTCCAAGGGATATTCAGTGGAAATTTTCTCGTATCCATCCCCTGATGTATGCTTTTTAATACGTCTTTCACAGAGTTCCTCGGAGTGTTCTTTTGTCTTCAGGGTGTAGTTATAACAGTAGTACTGACTCATCAGTGACTGGACATCCTCGATGCAAGTATTTTTATACCACAATCGCTTGAGACACATTCACTGCTCTCAGATCATTTTCGTTTAACTTTTTGTGTGACTTTCAACACCAAGCGCCAGCATCTTTGTTGAATTATCAATTAACCATGATTCATTGTTGAAAAGCAATAAAAGCAAAACTTTGACATCAAAGGGAGTGAAAACTTTTGATAGGCACTCTATTATTACATCAATATGTACTGTATGCATATATAAAAAGATAATTCAATGTATCACAAACAGGAAAAACCTACCTTGAAGAGCTGCTGGGACAAAGGCAGAAACGTCATAGTTTCATACGACTATCGAGCACATCAGCATACTGATATATGGAAAAAAATAAACTATTACTATGGCAATAGTATGGACCCCGCAAAAATTGAAGCAAAACTCTGTCACGTTCTGGAAAAGGAAAGGCCTCACCAACGTGAGTTTTTTTTTTATTTGTTTCTCAGCTCCTACTTGGTTTGAGTATGTTGTCAATAATAAGTCGTCTTTGACAGATATTTCTATTGCTGCAATGTCTCTACTCAGTCATTACATTGTGTTGACTGAAATGAATGCAAATTGTAATTTGACCATCATGACCTGCAGATTTCTTTGTATGTGGCTTGAACCTGACACTGCCACACAATGCCAGCATCCTCAAGTACATTCTTCGCATGTGCGACAACTTCGTCAACGTCATACAGAGGAGTCTGCCGAAGCTGCTGCGATGGGCGAAAGAACAATCTTGCAAAACGCAGATGAACATTGTTGCCTCGGACCTGGTGACTCGTAACAACTTTGTCTCAATGATTGTTGAGCTCAATTTGAAAAAGCTGAAAGCATAATTAAAACACTGTAGTACATAGTGCTGTGTGCCAATACTGATGTGATGAATATATTGTAATATTGGCAGATATCTGCAGCTAAATATTTGGCTAGTAGTGGTTCCAGTTTTAAATAGCATATTTCTAGTTCAAGATATCTTTAATTCCTCTCAGTTCAACATACCTGCATTGTCCTTTTTAGATGTCTTAAACTTAGTTTGAAATCATCAGAATGACTCTGTAGACATCATTAACTCGAATTCTGTGTAAATACAGATATTGTGAATTCAAATTTTGACTGGGCGAAATGACTGTATTTGTATCTTATGTCTTAAGCAATGACGACTGGGAAGTGGGGCTTTTCAAACATACCATGGCACGCCTTTAATCACCATGTCAGACTGAGGCTAAAGTTCTAACAAATTTTGCCCACAAATCTGTAATGGACAAAGGTCTCTGTTGCCACAAACTCTTTGCTGATAATCTTTTTGTACTTCATGGAATTTTCTAATGATTTTATCCCCAACAGCAGCAGCCATATCCTCTGTGAACACTTTTTAAATGCTTTACTGGGCTAATATCCAAGCCTCACTTAAGCAGCATCATGCGCAACAATTCAGACTAGTCATAATGACATTTGAGATGTCTACAAGTAATATTTTGACTAGTTTTCTGGCGAGTAATTCTGACTAGTCAGAAAACTCAGCTATTAGGTGTTGAAATATCGTGCCATATCAATAATCCCATTCTTTATTTTTATGACATTTCGAGTCCTCACAAACACACACACTCAAGCGTTAAAGCTGTGGCTTCAGTTAAGTCTGTAAGAGTTTTTTTTTTGCCAAGGCCTTAGGGTGGAAGTTTGGCCTCAGAGTGCTTGTTACCACTGACAGTCTGTGAATGTTATCTATAATATGAGTCCACTCAATAAAGAGTTCAGTGGATGCAGTTCAAGCCTTTGGATATTGCTCTCATGCACCATTACATCTGTTCATATGAAGTTATTTCTTCTTTCTTTTGTTTGCAAATAATCATCTTTTCACTTTTTTAAAGTTGTTTTCTCTCACAACTTTGCCAAAAAATAAGTCACCAATACAACATTAAATATACACCGATCAGGCATAACATTATGACCACCTGCCTAATATTGTGTTGGTCCCCCTTATGCGCTCAAAAATGCTCTGAACCACTGGGCATGGACAAGAGGACCTCTCAGGGTGTCCTATGGGGTCTGGAACCAGGATGTTGGCACTGGATCCTTTGGGTACTCTGGCTTGTGCAGTGGGGCCTCTGTCAATCAAACTTGTTCCACTGCATCCTGTTGATGCTTGATTGGAATGGGCTGTAGGAAGTTTGGAGGTCAAATCAACATGTTGGACAACTGTCATGTTCCTTAGGACGTTCCTGATTGGTTGATGTTGTTTCCATGTGGTGGGGTGCATTTTCCTGCGGGGGTAGGCCAGTGACATTTGGGATTTCCATTTGCATGAGGGAGTGTGTTTGTTGTGGGACAATGTTTATTTGGGTGTCTAAGTCTCATCAACGCGGATGTTAAAATCCAAGGATTTCCATCAGAACACCACATAGTAGCAATATGATCAATGTTATTCACTTCACCTGTCAGTGGTCAGAATGCTGTGGTTGATCGGTGTATATGTATAAATGAATAATACAGTTGTATAAAAAAACAAAAAAGGTTGATCCCTAACTGCTTTCACTTTAACTGGGGAAATGATTGTTCGTCTTCTGCTTACTGAGGGGGTATTCCCTGCATTTCTCACCAAATATACACCTATGCACATATTGTTCATTTTTTGAAAATAATAAAACTTGTTAACCTTATTAAATTTTCTCCTAACTAAAGCTGTGTTTTTAGTTTTTCACAAACATTTGTACAGTAGAGTCAACATCACTATAAAGTACCTTTTGGTGTCCTCATCAGAATCACGAAATTGACATTGAAATGTGACAAAATAATGAAAAGTTTAGGTGTTTTTACAAATGTCCATACATTGACACACAAGTCAGTACAAGGACAAGTTTCTTAAAATGTCTTTCACTAATTTTATACCATTTTTTTTGGTTGGGTGTGTCTGCTTTTGCTATGTCCCACATGCTGGTCTGCTAACTTCAAGCAATGTAATAAGCATTAAATGACACAAACTTAAAATAATGTTGAAATGCTCTTATTATTCTTACCAAGTTCTTGGGTAAAGAAAAAATTATTTTGATTCCCTCCCTCCCCCTACGCCCTTTTTTATAATTATAATTAACATTTTGTACCTGGGGCTGCACAGTGGCGCGATGGTTAGCAGCGTTGCCTCACAGCTAGAAGATCCCCGGTTCACATCCCGGTTAGGACGCTTACCAAGTTCTTGGGTAAAGAAAAAGTTATTTTGATTCCCTCCCTCCCCCTACACCCTTTTTTATAATTATAATTAACATTTTGTACCTGTCCACCCTGTCATCACGGGGTGACTGCCCCTTTAAGAAACCAGCTAATTCAATCAGTCACATCGCCAACCCAATCTGACTTTCTTTAGTGGACGTTGTGTTTGTAGTTGGATGCTGTCAAGTTTAACGTGTCCACTCTGTTCGAGTTAGAGATCATTAATAGAAAAACTTCTCAGAAATTAAAAAATATATGAAGACCAGCATGTAGTCCACTTCAGCAATCAATCACATTGCTAGCTGATGGTCCACCATGTGCTTCTTAGATGATAACTTTAGCCAAAAATGTCCACCCTGTCACCAAGCCATCCATGGTATATAGTATAGTGTATAATATAGTTGGAGCTGAAGGGTCTCTGGACAGAAGACCATGGGAAAATGAGCTCACTTGTTTTGTGTGTTTCAGGGCATTGCTTCATTTGTGATTGACCGGTCATTAGCATTCTGCTGTTGGACACAAGGGAGCTCTGGCGGTTCTGTAGTGATGCCAAAAGCTTATGAATGTTCATAATTGTGTTGAGTAATGTTCACCTTTGTTCAGATAGCTGTTAATAAATCTACCAATATCAACAGTTAACATATATTTATCCACCCTGTGATGTCATAGTCCATCCTGTCATTTTTCTGTTTTATGAAAATTTAAAAGTTATCTTCACACATTAGTAAAACCTTTTCACATTTTCCTTAAAACCCAACCAGTTCCAAATAAAACTGTCTGAAAGAGATCAGATTGCTGTTTTTAGAGATTTTATTTAGAAAAGAAAATGCACTATTACAGATTCTTTGAAGACACATTTTGCAGTTATTTCATTATTTTTAAAAGACTTTTTTATCAACTAAAATTCATTATTGAGCAAGGGACAAAATAGCTTTCTGAAAATGTACATTTTATAACCACTATGCAAAAAAATGTATTTATTCTCTTCTGACTTTGTCCTTGACAGGGTGGACATATTTTAAGTTTTGCTCATACTTTATCTACTTGCAGTAAATTCATTAAAAGTGTGAGAGCTTGACCAACATGCATTTACAACAGCCTGAGGTCAACTTGATGAAACTGAGTGGAAAACTGTCACTTTTTGAGGGGGAGAAATCATGATGTCTCAAAGGCACGTTTTGGTGATATTGCCCCAGTGAAGAAACCTACCTGGGACAAAGTTCCTTTCCGGTTAGAGCGCCATCATGTGTCAACTGACGGTATTACAACAACGTGTTCAGCTCACGCCTGAAAGTTTCTGTGTCCAAAGTAGCTAACGTTAGCTTGCTGAAGTAACTCACTCACAGTGGATTAGGATGTTAAGACTGGCATGGCGTCGGTCGACGTCCATAAATAGCTGCGCGGAGCCTGCACGCCTTTTAGCTGCAGCTTTTTTGGGAGCAAACGGCCCACAGCAGAGCTCAGAGAGTAACATTAGGTGTTTAAGACACATTCCCCACCCACCCAGCGACAGGTCACCGCTGCTCCATCCCAGGCCGGCCTGCGTCCTCAGGTAAAGCCACCACGGCTAATGGTTAGCTAACGCTAGCTGTGTGTTAACGCAAATTTTTACACGTTACAGCAAGCAAACCTGACTTAGCAGCAGAATTCATGGCATGTTTAATTTGATACCTGCTGTGTATCTTGAGACGTGATAGCAGTGGAGAATATGAGCGTGCTTTTGAACGAGCAGTACCAGACTCAAATACAAAAACATACATTTTAGAGTTCATAACGTTAACTGCTGCTATAAAAGACGCCACAGTAAGTACAAACATGTCAGTAAGGTCAAAATATCATGTATTTCAATTCGGTATATCTCCCCAAGCTACCAAGAAGCGTGTACTTCCAGTATTTAAGACTGGTTTCACTGATGACTGCATTGCCACTCTCTGTTAACGACAGGACGATAGACTGCCTGGCTGTCGTTGTCCTTGTCAAAAATTGAACACATGTATTACTTATCTGTCAAAGCTATGTAGGCCGAATTTAAAGATAATGCCCAATATGTTGGAAACTGGTCAGTTATATTTTCCCAGGCATGAATGTTTTCCTGTAAGCCAAGTCACAGTAAATTAGACACTATTTAAATGGGATTCGACATGACGGTCGGTTAGCTAGCAGTCACAGTGCTTGACAGCTACTGCTGCTGAACAAGCTACTGCAGTGTCAGTAAGCTGACAGCGTGAAAATGTTTTTTTCTGTATGCATGCTGCCTAAAACAACTTGAGGTAGACTAATATGTTGCTACCAGTAAAGTTAAATGTTAGCGTTATCCGTTAACATTACGTATAACATGCAATAGGTACTGTTAATATACCGTATATGAACAGTATTTCAATGAGTGACAGGCGTGTGTAACCATAGATAAGTAATGTTTTTCATATTAAATGTCATATTTCCTAATTAGCAATGATTGTTGATCGAAAGGAATAACACAAGAACGGCATGATTATTTGACAGACCATTTATCAAGGCATTTAGATAATTCAATTCAATTCAATACAGTTTTATTTATATAGCGCATATTTACAACACAAGTCGTCACATAGCGCTAAACAAAATAATGAAATTAGAATGAAATTAAAATAATGAAATTAGAAAAATAACATTTGGACCAGATGATGGCTCACAAAGTTACGATTACATCTCTAAGAACAAACAGAGGCTAACTTTGTGGATATGTTGTGTTTTGTATCCAGTCCATCTGTCTGTATGAGCATGGCATCAGGAGGTGAAGGGCCATCATCCACTTCTCACAAACACACCAACAGGTTAGCCAAGGAGAGGTCGCCCTACCTGCTACAACATGCACACAACCCTGTTGACTGGTGAGTGCCTTTAAACTACAGTTTGTTGCTTACAAGTGAGTGACCAATGTAAGGAAGAACCAACATATTGTGTCTTAGTGCAATATTGGGCCATCACATGTATCCAGAACAGCTTCGATGTGCCTCTGCATTGATTCTCCTATTCACTGGAACTCTATTACAGGGTTGAAACACCATTATCCCAAAAGATAGTCCCTCATTTGGTGTTTTGATGATGGTGGCGGAGAGCACTCTCTAGCAGGTCCAAATTCTGCCATAGATGTTTAATCTGGTTGAGATTTGGTGATCTGTGAAGGCCATAGCATAATAATCACATCATTTTCATCAAACCATTCAGTATCCCCTCCTATCCTGTGAATGGAGACATTGTCATCCTGTCAGGATAAAAATGTTTTATCACAGCATGAAGTCATTCAGAACAACTCTTTTACTTTTTTTACTGATTTGGAGTAACTCTTCCCTCTACTGGGACAAGTGGATCTAAACTATGGAAGCAAAATGCCCACCACAGCATAAGTTAGCCACCAGATCCACACACTTTAGTGGTCAAGCATTCATGGTTTTCCTTTAATTTTCCCTAGCTGGCACCTTAAAGCTGATGTCACATAGCCTAATGTCATGTTTTTTAGGTATCCATGGGGGCAAGACGCTTTTGACAAGGCAAAGACTGAAGACAAACCCATCTTTTTATCAGGTCAGAAACCCCTAATAATCCAAATATTAACATGCTTTTAATTTTGGGACCATTTCACTCTCAAGTTTCTGATGTTTTAATGTGAGATATCTTACTTACTCCTCTAATATAACACAATAGTGGATAAAGTCAGGCAGAAACACTCACTTTTCACATGCTTTCTTACTGACTTACTATAGCTGGGCTCGTAGCAGAAGTGAAACATCTGTTTTCTTTGATTCTCTGTCTCTCCCTGACTATCAGTGGGCTATTCGACATGCCACTGGTGCCATGTTATGGAGAGGGAGTCTTTCGAGGATGAAGAAATTGGTAAAATCCTTAGTGAAAACTTTGTGTGCATCAAATTAGACAGAGAAGAGAGACCTGATGTGGACAAGGTCTACATGACTTTCGTACAGGTGTGTATAAATGTCTGATTGATTGAGGTTTTCACACACAAACCTCAGACGTTTTCTCTGTTATTGCATTTTCGTGACTTTTGGTTGCTAATATCGTCAGGCAACAAGTGGAGGTGGAGGTTGGCCAATGAGTGTGTGGTTGACTCCTGACCTCCGACCTTTTGTCGGGGGCACCTACTTCCCTCCAAGAGACCATGGAAGAAGACCTGGGTTCAAGACTGTTCTTACCAGAATCATGGAACAGGTAGGAAGACTTTGCTAAAGCCTAGATTTTGGTGTTTAGTCCATTTAAAGAATAAGTGAATATTATGATACTCTACTTTTTGATGCCTCAAGGAATTAACAAAATCATTAAAACATGCATGTGTATAATGCACAAGAAAATCTGCTAATTCTCTTTAACTTGCATGACTTTCAGACTTCTTAGGATTTCAGTTTAGTATCATAGTCTCATGTGGTGTCTCTGTAGCATGGATTTGTATGAATACCGTAAAGTGTGACTTATGTGCCTCAGTGGCAGAATAATCGCGCTGCTTTGGAGTCCAGTGGGGATAGGATCCTTGAAGCCTTAAAGAAAGGCACAGCCATTACTGCAAACCCAGGAGAAAGTCCTCCACTGGCCCCAGATGTCGCTAATCGCTGCTTCCAGCAGTTGGCCCATTCTTATGAAGAGGAGTACGGAGGCTTTAGAGATGCTCCAAAGTTCCCGACACCAGGTAGACTTTAGAGCAAAGAGTAGTCATCTCGGTGGATGTCAATGTTAATGGACCTGGTTAATACTTTTCATCTGACACGGTTTCTCTATATTGCTCTTCTTCTCGCTTTCTTCTTTTCCTTCTACAGTGAATCTGATGTTCCTCATGTCTTACTGGTCTGTGAATCGCTCCACCTCTGAAGGGGTCGAGGCTCTCCAGATGGCCTTGCACACGCTCCGCATGATGGCACTGGGAGGCATCCACGACCATGTGGCACAGGTTCATACCAGGGGTGGGAATGTTTACAAATGTTGATAAATGACAACAACAGATTGAACATAAAATGAAAAACTATAGATTGAATATTAAAGATGGACGTCACCCAGTGTCAACTATGGACTGCTGTTTCGAAGCCTCGAGTTTAGAATTTGGCCATCACCATTAAGTTCTTTGGAAACCAGATATAATGATCAAAGAGAAGGTTTGACTGAGAACTCAAAGACACTATGCAGGGCGATATGGTTGCAACCTGTCAATCACAAGGTAGCCCTGCCTTAAAACATGTCCTGCTTTATTGCCTATTTTACAGAGAGTGCGACCACACTACAAAATAAACCTCATGCTGTATTGAAGGACACTTAGAACTAGCGATTTAGACCATAACCTCATTAGGAACAATCTTATTGAGATAACTAATGCGAAGGGTCACTCTCCAATAGACTTCTTTACAATCAGACTTCTTTTTACAGCCAGAGGAGTCGCCTCCTGCTGGCCATTAGAAAGAATCCAGTTTTATGTAACTTCTGCATTGGCTTCACTTTTCATACCTGGACGTTACGCCCATCTTTAATATACAGTCTATGCTAAAAATTCAACAAAGAAACAATACAATTATGTCCTCAAACTTAACTCCTGGTCCGATCTTGAACAGAGGATTAAAAACAGAGATTAAAGTGATTGACAAGTGATGCAAAACTAGAGACTGTGCAGCCCATTATCAGTCATTTTTAAGTCTTAACAGTTGAATGAAAGTTGTCAGTACATCCAGTGGTACATGGTTCATAAATGCTCTAGAGTGAAATGCAGCAATCAGTTGATTAGTTGAATACTAGGGACAAAAGTAAAATTCTTTAGTAACTACAGCATATGATAATCTTTTCTAGCATCTTTTTTATTAATGAGAGCCAGACATTCTCAGGCTCCAACTTTTCCAATTTGAGGAAACCTCAGTATGTTATTTAACTAAAACTTTTGGAGTTATGGACTGTTGGGCAGATAAAACTAGCAATTTGAGAACATCAGTGTCTTCAAATGCCTCTTGGGCAATTTTCAGTGTTTTGGCATTTTGCTGACTAAATTACTATGCAGTCAATGAAGACAATCATAAGATGAAGCGATAATGAAAATAAAAGTTATTTGCAGCCATAGTTTGTTTATGTTAGACACACTCACAGACACATTGCTGGACTAAATGTCTCTCTGTATGAACATAATTATGTTTCGTGTCCTGCTCTTGCAGTTCACCTCTGATGTGCCTCAGTTAAATGACAGACTCTCAGCTCATGTTGGGAGAGCAATGTGGCTTCGGCAGTTGCAATATAGATGACTCTAACTGATCATTAGTATCATAAGGTTAATACAGTGTCCCTCTTAATGTCTTTCTCAGGGTTTCCATCGTTACTCTACTGATTCCTCCTGGCATGTTCCTCACTTTGAAAAGATGTTGTACGACCAGGCTCAGCTGGCTGTAGCCTACATAACAGCGTCCCAGGTGTGTTTGTGGTTGTCTCTGTGATTGTGGCCTGTTGTGTGTGTTCCTCGTTGTGTATCTGACAGGGTAATTAGCCTTCATCTTTCTGTTTCTCTCTTATCTACATAATTTATCGCCATATTACTCTGCCAACCATAAATCTTCAGCATGAGACGTGGCCAACATTTGTTTTGTTTTAGAGTGAATACAAACACTCATCGTGACAATTAAAGTGCTATTTCACACACATTTGGACTGGGTAGTTTGTGAGGTTTGTTTTACTTTACTTAAACTCAAACTGTTTTATTGTCTTCCCAATGCACTGGGCAGTGCTGAATTCACATGCAGCAAAAAAAACATTGGAATCTGAATGCCATAGTTTTTAGTTTCCTCATGAGTGCATGCTGAGCTGGCCTTTTTTTCTCTCTTTTTTTAATGCAGAGAGAGATTGCAAAACAAAAACCTAATTAGGACACAAAGATGCAAACAAACTCAAATACAGACACGCATACATGCCCATGTTTAATGGATGCAGAGGCTACCTCAGCATTCTCATTGGATGCTGCAGGGAGTATCCTGCATATAAATCACACAATGAAATCTATAGGGTTATGTTTAGGTTGAATCATGACTCTTAAGCAGGTGTGTTCTCTGTATTTCGGCTTTTCCAGGTATCCGGTGAGCAGTTTTTTGCAGATGTGGCTAAGGACATACTGCTCTATGTCTCCAGAGACCTGAGTGACAAGGTGAATCCTTTACAGTCTTGTTAATGGTATTTCTGCGTGCCCAACTTTGCATGTTTTTGTGGGACCATGTCCTCCAACTGGGGCACCGAAGCCGTGGAGATAACCTAAAGCAAGGGGTTTACAAAGATACAGAATGGAAGTTAGGATAAGGTTCGTGGGCTGTTGTCACAAAATCTGTTTCTGCTGCTGATAAAGTGCAAACATACATCCCACTGGGAAATGGTAAGTGTGCAATTGTGTGCATGCACTGTGTTCATACATCCTCTAGGGCAAGGGGTGGGACCCTGCTGACAAATAGCCTCTTAAACCCCTGCTCCCCTCTAAGGGTCAAGCCTTTTTTCCTTTTGATTAATGAGGCGACAGCAGCGAATGGGGCACACAATTAAAACCGCACTCGTTGTAATCATTATATTCTCCAAGATTTATTATGTAATTACAGGCTAATGAATTAGCGCCGCAATAGTAATTTTCTACAGCCTCAGTGCTTTTTTTTTGTGATACAATGGGTGGGATCTTCGCTTAGCGAGGTAGGCTCCCTGAGTTCTCAACTGTGAAAAGACCATTCACTGCTGTGTTCAGGTCCTAAGAGAGTGCTTACACGACACTGGTATAAACGGTGACTTGAAAGGTGTTAATTAATTGATTCTTGTCAGATTTGTCATATCAATACTTAAAATGACAGTTATGGTAGCTCTCTCTCTCAGGGCTTACATAAATGCCATCACTTTTGTCATTCAAAATTCAGCTGACTTGTCACTACTACTCATCCTCTAAAAAGTGTTGTATAATGTATTTTTTGGGTTCTGAAGAGAACTTTTATGAAGTCTGAAAAGATAAGCCTGATGTTATCATCAGGGTTGTCCCAGCTTGACTGTGCAGACTTGAACATCACAGAGAAATGGCAGCTTTATCTTCTGCAATATGACCATCCACAACAGAACATCTGGATATGATTTAGTTACTAGAAGGATTAAAATCAAATCCATTCAATGTCATGACTAGATTGCCTATAAGAAGGCATGGTTCAGCGAATATGGCAATCCGATGCAGAGCTGTAGAGATATATGGAACTAATGAACAGCAGAGTACTCCACAAACACCTCCCTCACCCACATTATTAATTCAAGAGGAGGAGGATAAGGGTTAAATGAACAAACTGCGGTGGGCCTCAATCACATTGTATGTTTTCACATTTTTACCAGCTGAAATCCGAACACACTCTTCCTATTTTAATACTGGTATTTCACAGTCAAGTGAAGTTTTCCTTATGATGGGTAGAGTTAACTTGTCACATTTGTTGACACACACTTAGCATGGAACAAGAGTTAAATCAAGAGGTAATTGTTCATTTTGCCCTTGGTATTGTAACACACAACATACATTGCAAAATTGGAGTGGAGACAACTGCACGATTGTGGCCAAAATTATAATTATTATTATTTTGATCAGGATTGATCAATATTTTTATTCCACCTCTCATTTGAACAAACAGAGCACTTCTGTCATGTCCATGTGGCACTACATTCCTGATAATGTGCAAATCTGCATCAAAATGAGACTTAAAATAAAGTTCTTCTTCTGAGTTCTCGCAGGAGTGAAATAAAGATAAGACTACTCAAAATGCTTGCACAAGATCTGCTTATCGATCAACACTACAATTCACCATTGTTCTCTAAATGGCTCACATGCAGGCCACAGTAGACCATAACTAGATGACTGTACACGGAGAAACCTCTAGTCTCCAGTTGGTTACTGCAGCACGTGCAACACAGACAAGTGTGTGACCAAAAATTACTTGGAAAAGAGTGAAAAAAAGGTTTTCTAATGTCATATTTGCCCAGTTGAAATGTTTATATACGTGGGCTGTTTTCTATTAGCGGAGTTTTATAAGTGTGGAGCACACCTCACAGTCAGAAGCCAAATTTGTTATTAATATTTAATTAATTGTGTAACCCTCGTGTGAAGCTTGAAAGAGATTTAGGCTTTGCTTACGCTGTGAGAGTATTGGGCAGATCTACTCCCATTTTACCTGACAGGGGAGAAATCTGACCTGGTCTGAACTGCTGTTTGACCCAGATTGATTGGTAATGAGAAGAGTTTACAGATCCAGTCTTGAACCTCCCAAGCTGCTTGCATATTGAACGAGGACGCCCTGATAATATCAAACGTGTTTCATATTTATTGAGTTGGTTCTGAATATCACTGCCTGAAGCAGCAAATACAATTTACAAGCAGTACTAAACATTGTTGTCCTTTTGGTTAGCGTTAGCGTTAACTCAGGGAGCCTACCTCACTAAGCGTCTTCCTAACCATTTTCTCATCCAGACTTGTTTAGTCTTCTGCATTTGTTTTTTTTTCACTGCAAGTATTATGGCTTATTAATGTTACAGCAAGTTGTTGCACTACAATCTCTGTTTTGTTTACATCTGCTTTCCCATGAGATAGCGTGAGGTGGTGCAGTGCACCCCTGATTGCTCCCTCTGGCACGCTGATCTTAATAACTTTCTGTAGTGTGTGATGTGCCATTATTTTCAATTATTTTACTGTGTGCATGTCTGGGATTAGAGAGAAGAATGTAAAGTTTCTCCTTATATATGATGCGACCTGATTTTGAAACTCCTGCAGTGTGTCATGTAGGCTCAAATAAAAGATACAATTGAGTTACATTATGAGAACATATGATTCACTGGCTTTGGAGATTCACCCATTTGTGAACTAAAAGTAAGGGTGTTTTGGACTCAGCGGCATCAGCTTTATTTAAACTTATCTGCAAACTCCCCCAACTTTGGGGAAATACTGTTTTATGGAAAAGATGAAATGGTTAGAGTACACTTTACCTGTTTCCTGTGAGCTGTATGATCAATAGTGAAGACTTATGATGTCATTGTTCAGCACCTGTTTTTATTTCGCTGATATCAGTTGTAAAGGGTTAAACTGATTCTCGAGTCATTGTGTGTATTATACTGTACAGTGGTTCTGTAATAACTTGTCAGAGTTTGGCTGAAAATATTAGCCAAGAATAAAGTGAGCTAGTGTAGTGGGATTTGCCATTCTTTTTTAGAGGAATAACAAAATATCATCCTGCTTTCCCACCAGCCAAGTGTCATGCTAGCAGTCTTTAAATAGTTTTATAAAGGGTAATTGAAGATAAAAAAAAGCTTGACTTTCAAAAAGACATTGAGCTTTCCTGGTTTACATCTCTTCTGAATTTTATACAGCTTCTCAGATAGGTGCTCGCCATCATGTATGCACAAACAATGTACTTTTGAGTTCTGAATTTGATGTACATTCCATACACACCTCTTAACTGATACACTTTACTATGTTATATCTGGTCATCTTGGCATTAAACGGCAGCTCTCACTCTCCTTTCCACCCCTACCGTTCCCATGTATTCTCTGAAACAGTCTGGAGGCTTCTACAGTGCAGAGGATGCAGACTCTGTCCCAGCATCAGGGGGACCAGACAAGCGAGAGGGGGCTTTCTGTGTATGGACAGCATCAGAAGTTCGGGAACTCTTGCCAGATGTGGTGGAGGGTGCCACTGGATCTGCCACACAGGCAGACATCTTCATGCATCACTACGGGGTCAAAGAGCAAGGCAATGTTGCTCCAGAACAGGTACTTCTAATTTTTATTGTGTATTATATTTCACATGTAGCTTTAGTAACTCTTGCTTTGATTGTAGTTTTAGAGGAAAGTTAAAAAATGACTCCCAAATTTCCAACGTTTCAGAGGATTTAAAATGTCTCTCTGCAACCAATCACATAAATACAAAAAAGTAATGTGCTCATTGGTTAGTACTAGTTATATTTAATTCAGACAGGACTTTATTATGTTAAAGGTTTTCTATTAAGGCGTTAACACGGCATCTGTTGCCGTTAGTGTGGGTCACTTTCTGTGAACACCCTCTTGTTCTCTGTACTGTGCGTTGCCAGGACCCCCACGAGGAGCTGCAGGGCCAGAATGTGCTGATCGTGCGTTATTCAGTCGAGTTAACAGCTGCTCATTTTGGCATCAGTGTCGAGAAAGTCAATGAGCTCCTGGCCTCCGCCAGAGCCAAAATGGCAGAAGTGAGGAAGAGCCGGCCACGCCCACATCTGGACACCAAGATGCTGGCCTCTTGGAATGGTAAAGTTTTGACAAGTTTACACTGCAGCTTCATGACTCTTTTTAAAACCCCATCTCAAATGTCCCCTAGTTAATGTGTCCGAACAATATAAGTTACTGCAGTTGACAGTACAGGAGAGTGTTTTTTACTTGATGTATTGTTGGTAAAATTTTACTGTCGATATTGTCACTGCTGCTTATGTTTAAGAAGGCAATAACATTTAAAAGTGGTGTCAGCAGCAGTCAATGTTAGAAAAATTCCCCAACTGTTATGTAATTGATAGTATTGTGTAATTATAACTAATTGCTAAAAGATCATTTTATGGCCAAAATATCACTTTAAAAGATTAAATAGTCTTTGGCCATATAATGATCTTTTGGGACAGTATCACAATTCATGATCTGAATCTCAATTTTCCCAACAGATTTAGTTGAACTCACGATTAGTTGTGCATTTGTCTGTCTTGATGCAAAACCTATCCCTTTAGCTCAAGGCCAAACACCCAACTCCGAAATCTCTGCATCCTGCTTCTCTATAAGGCTAACTGGATAATCAGCATTGACAGCTGTCGAGCTTCTATTAGACATTCGCCAAAAGATGTTCCACTTCTTTATTCTGAGGGAAAAGAGACGTTAACATGATTGTAGACGGTTGTTTGCTGCACAGATACATAATAGTGTTAGTTTCTGAGATTGAAACACCCCGGAAGCAAGCATGAGAATTATCTTATGTTGCAGCAGTCATGACTAAACACAACTGTGACAACACACTGGAAGATGTTGATAAATTACTGCTTTCAAATGTGCAGCCCCAACTAACCCCGCACATTACAACATTGACAGCCTTAGCAAGAATGACACGCACTAGTCAGAACAATAGCTTAAATGCGGCTGAGAGGGTTTTCAGGATGTTGGTGGTTCCTGTTTTCCATCCGGCATGTTGTGTTTTGTTTACAACATGAGTGACAAGATGCGTAGTACATCTAATTTTGTCTTAATTGTGCCACAATTGAATTACAAATCTTCTAAGTTCAGGTGGAGAAGGAAAGTTTGGACATTCCTGTTATTTATTCTTTTAATGACACTACCTTCCTCCAAAAAGTAGATTGCCAAAGTTAAGCTCATCCACAAAGTATTATCACCTGATTACCGTCACATATTATCCATATCTGAACAGTGGAGGAGTACCATAAAAATACGTTAAATACATTTTTACATAGTTATTTTCTTCAAACTTTTCAACAAGTGTGAATGTGAGAAGTTTTTGACCTGAATTTTCCACTCATTGGTTGGAGTGGCATGTAATGAATGACCAAGAAAGTGACATCTTTGGTTTCATTTCAGTTCAGTTGCCTCAGTATCAGTAGCTGGCTGCTGCTTGTTATCCAGCTCTATGCCTCTGTGTCTTCAACGCTACCAAACCACATTATATTAGCAGATTAATAGTGAACTGATGGATGTCAGGTGCTTCTTTCTCTATTATTATCATTAGCATTGCAGGCATTTATTGTCTACAGAATCACAATGTGTGTGGGGTATTATAGGCACTTGTTGTCATTCTGCATTAGTGTGATGCCAATTTGGACACTCCTTAACACTGTTTGTCCAGCACATTGTCGTCGATGTGATTAATTACAAGAGCACACACGTACATAAACACATATGTGCACACACAAACTTAGCTCCCAGCGCTGATGTCTCACGACAGAGTGTGTTAGTGAGGTAATGAGGCTCTGCGATCCCGAGAACTTTCCAATTAGACGCAAGACTCTCTTTCTCCTCTCTAATGAAGAAACCTCTCCATTAATCACCTGTCCTCTGCTGCAGCACTTTGAAGACCAGGCTGTGCGCTCACGAGGCTTTGATACACTACATGAAAGAGGAGTGAAGGGATAGAGGGAGGAAGGAATGGATGTACATGGGGTCGGGGGAAGGAATGGAAGAGAAAAGGGAAAGTTCAAAGAGTGGGAATAATAACTAATCAGGGACTGTGGTGTGGATACCCACTGGTACTTCAGAGGAGAGATAGCAGTGTTTTAAGATTAGCTGTATTATAAATAAAATATATTATATACAACCACCAGCTGCATCATCACTCACTGCTTCCTCTTTGTTAGGCTTGATGCTGTCGGCCTATGCACGAGTTGGAGCTGTGCTGGGGGACAAAGCCTTGCTGGAGAGAGCAGTGCAGGCAGGCAACTTCCTCAAGGAGCACCTGTGGGATGCTGAGCGGCAGACCATTCTCCGATCTTGTTACCGTGGAGACCAGATGGAGGTGCAACAGATGTAAGAGAGAGTTTTGATCAAATATAGCAGCGTTCCTCTGAGTGGTTTGAAACAAGCAGTGCTCAGTTTTGTTTTTTTTTTTAAATCTGTTTCATAATTTGATGCACCAATCAGGAGCAGAATAAGAATCTGATAGCAGTTGGTGGGTTGATTGCTTTTATTCCCAGACTACTGTTTGTCCAATTTGATCAAACTGCACCCACACAGCCCTGATGAAGTAGATTAGCTGAGTTTTCGAGTTAAACCCTGAATAAATAATGTCTAAGGATGTTTTCCTAACTTTAAATTGGATTTTTAGAAGGCTTCAGTAGTCTCAGTCAGACTAATAAAGTGGTAATCATCTAAAGTATCTTTAGTACATAATTCCCTCAGATACCCTGTTTATGTTGTGTTTCTCACCGGAAAGCATTGTTGAATGCATATGTTACCTCATAAAACACCATGAAACTGCAGAGGTGATTGTTTTTCTTCTCTGAAATTTTTAATCTTCATTGTCTGCATTAATATTTGCTGGCTTGAAGTCTTTGTGGCCAGAAACTCACCAGGTTACCTTTAACAATCTCTATCCAGTATCATAGTCAGAATTAGCATTTTGGCTAATGTGTTATGTTTAACTTACCTTTAAGCTGAAACAGCTTAGTTTTGTGCCTGCTTTTCCTTGATCCCTGGAACAGCATTTTGTTCCTTTGTTGTTTTGTTTTGTAGATAGAAATGATATGGCAGAGCATGGGAGCAAAAGGCAGCTGTACTGTGCTCGGATGACTGTTTATATGCAAACAGGAAACCAGGATATCTGGATAAATCAGGTTACAGACATAAGTCAGAGAACATGCTCACATGCACAGCAGTAACCAGGTTACGGTAAAGCTGCATTTACATGCAGCAGGTCAGTAATTTGATTTCTCTTCAAGCCTCTAACATTGGAACAAGATTGCCCATGTTTTAAGTGGATTATAGACGCCTGCTGAATGACTTATGATGTGGAAGAGTTTTATTCCTGGACAGAGATTGGCAGTATAGTGAGATGAGAGTGTATGCCGTGGAAGAACATGCTTGTGTTTGTTTTTCTTTGCTCAATCCATGTGTTTGAATTTTAGTCTTCTACAATAAACATACTCTTCTGCTGTGGAGGATCATGTAGGCTTATTGTCCTAGTTTTAACTTATGTTTTAACTGAACCAAACATCGCCAAGAAATATGGTTTCTCCATCAGGAATCCTAACAACATATTCTAAATCAAATATCTTTAAACCCCGTAGCCCAACAAAAAGTAAACAAATGTTCTCACCCCCATGATGTACAGCAGCAACAAATATTAAGTGAACCTTTTGAAATGATCTCTGTTTTTGTATAAACGTGCCTTCAAATGTGGCCAGACCTTGATCTAAGTTAGAATAATAAATATTGTATTTTAACTAAGATCACACAAATCATTGTATTGTTTTTGGTCATACTCAGTGTATCATTCAAACATTCCCAGTGTAGGCTGGAAAACGTAAGTGAACCCCTAAGTTAATTTTAAAATGCCGCCTGGGCTCAGGAGTTGACAAACCTGGAGTCCAGTCAATGCATTGCATTTATTCATCATTTCAACTCAGTGAATGAGGAAAAAAAACTAACCCCAGTGTACCTCAACATCATTGCAGGATTTAGGTTTGTCAAAGAGCGCTTTGACACTCTACAACACTACTGGGAAAATATTTCGAGGACTGATGAAACTCAGATTAAATTGAACAGAACATGAAGTGTTATGTATATCTTATAAAGGGCACTGCATGCCAACTCGTGAAACTCATCCTAAAGGTGAAGTACTGTAGTGACTGTATCATAACTTGGGGCTGCTTTACTACTTCTAGGTCTGGACAGCTCGTATCAAGGCATCATAGGAATAAATGGCTTTACACAAAGAAATCTGCCCTTTGGAGAGGCCCAGTCAGAGCCCACACTAAATAGTTTCAGGCTATCGTCAGTTTGGAATTACCTTAAGGGAGTCCTTCACACCAGACATCCTAAGAATATGGCTGAGCTGAAGCAGTTCTGTAAGAATAAATGGTTTAGAATTCTCCTGAATGTCTTGCAGCTCTGATTCACAGCAACTGGAAACACTTTTTTGAGGTTATTGCTTTCAAAAGAGGCTCCACTGATTATTAAATCCAAGAGTTCACTTGCTTTTTGCACTTGCACTGTGAATGTTTAATGGATTTTTTTAACACTGAAAACTTGTTACTGCTTCTTAGAATGCTGAAAACCAGTCATTCAAAGGGTTGAGATAACTTATTTTTTTGCTCCTGCTTCAGTAGTAAGGTTACTCCACAAGTCGAAACTGTCCATGAAAATGTCATTACTCATTCAGTAGATTAGATTGTTTGGGAAGCATCAGGGCATACACACAAACACAGATAGTCTCTTGTTGATTCTACACCACCAGTCCAGGTGTCCTCGTTCTGTTGGCTAGCCCTGTGCCCTACTTACTGTGAATGAGTGAGTGTGAAATGCCACAGAATCAGCAGAAAAATATGCCAGGAGTCCCAAAACACACATGATGAAAGGCATGCAGCTTCAAACACATGCATGAACCGATACGCACTTGTGCCTAAACACTCTTGGCCTTGTTTCACAGCCTTTGTCTCATTCATAATTGTCCAATTCAGGATGGTGTCAGCACTGAGAATGCTTACCAAGGCCCTTTGCTCAAGCCTGGTTTCATTTCAATACATGGGTAAATCACTCTGTCATGCCAGGCACATGTGGGCTGTGGGCTAATTTACCAGGAGGAATGGTAGGTGCTTATACTAACTGGGTTAATAGGCTGTGGAAGTGTCGAGGAGCTGATGCCATAGATTTTCTGTGGCCCTTGCCTGACACTGGATGATTGAGAGTTTTATTAGTGTCCTCAGGGAGCAGAGGGAAGCCTGAGTGGGTACACTGAGACAAAGGCAGGTAGTGTCCCTAGTGGGTCAATGGTGATGTTGACTCATTATTAGGTGGCTTGTCAACATGTTTGGCCATATTAAGCCTGTTTTGCATGGCATTTAGCAGAGATTGCTGCGAAGTAAGTTCTTATTTCTGCAGAAGGAAAAGGCCTCTTTTTGAACTGTTGGAAGCACACTTTCAATTCATTTGAAATCATTGTTTAGAATAACTTCAAGATTTCCTGAAGTGGATGCTTTTCCCAAGTCAGTATAAACAGTTTGAGACAAAAAGTACAACAAACCCATGCGGTATACTTTGGTCTACGTAGTGTATGAATTAGCATTTATCGTTAACACAAAAGGCACATTTTTATATAACATTATGTATCATTCTCATTATCAAGAACTCTTTCAAAAGACCAAAATGAACAATCCTCTAGTTGATCTTTCATTAATATTCTGCTTCCCTACCATTCCTCTGGCTCTCAGTCCCAGGCTCAGTTGTTTTTATTAGATATGTAAATCTTTTAAAACCGCTCACAAATTATAGTTCTAGTTTTTAAAAAGACTATAATTTTCTAAAACAGCTAGACACTGCAGTTTTTTTTTTCTTTTGGCAAATATGAAGTGTAATCGTGCATCTGTTGTCCACTCTTTATAGCCATGAATTAAAACAGTTTGTGCACAAAATCATGTTGGGTTGGATCAGAATAAAGCAATGTCCATGCTCAGGATAATTAAGGAACATGCCATTCAGTGTAGCTCGCTTTAATAGTATTTGGACAACAGTGAAACGAGATATATCCAGCATAACAGCACAAGCACAGTTATCATGTATAATAACTAATTCGCAGTGTGCTGCAAACACCTACTTTATATCTACCAACTCTAATCATAATCTTACCCTGTTGCTCCACCTTCCCATCTTACACTTAAAGTTTGACACACAATACTAAGTGAGTCATAACAGTGCCTTCGGCGTGTTTGGGTTCTGCATGTCTTTATCTTGTGCTTTCTATCACTGCACATCGTTTTTCAATCCTTTCACTAAATTCCTTTAAAGCGTTAAATGTCACCACAGGGGCCGGTGCACAAAGGGTAATTAGGAGAAAAATATGGTTATGTGAGATGAATTCCAAGGGTCTCCAGATCATCACAGGAAAATAAACATCAGCTATGTTATCTGTTCATTGAGTCAAACAGTGAACTCTGTCGAGATGTCTCATAGTTTCTTTGTTTCACGTCTTTCTCTCTCTTGCTCACCTCTTATTCTACGTGACATCGATATATGTTATTTCATATGCAATTGCACAGCGCATTGCTTAAACATTACATTTTGAAGTACGAGCAAGAATATTAAATTAGCCGCTAACATAAAGGTCACCACTGTTGTAAAAATGATGGGACTCAATGTGTTTACGTGACCCATATCGGCCCACTAGGTTTCTACCTTTGGCGTTTATTCAGTGGGAAGTGAAGTCGTAGTGTATCAGGGAACCATTATGAAGCTATTATTCTAAAACTGTCTCCCAGTGCTATGATACGGTAAACTGACAGAGCTGACAAGGTGCTTTATCTTTGCTCTCGGGGAAATGACTCATTTAACACGCGCTATTGAAGGTGTGAATGAAAAGGCTGTCGAGTACTTCTGAAAGGCTTTTACATTTTTGTGTTTGTGTGTCACTGAGGTCCTCTTGAGGTCTTGTCTCAGGCTGTCATCCCTGCAGCTGGAGTCACCTCCGCCAGATGACGTGCTGCAATGTGACTGAAGAGAGCATTCTTTTTTTTAATTAAAAATAGGGTTGAGAAGCTCTTGGCTGGGAGTGTCTTGGTGTGGAGAAAGAGACAGTGAGATTATAAGTGGCCAAATTTGTTTTGGAAGAAGTTTCAAGATTTAATAAGTTTCCCTCATTAAAAAATGCTCTAAATCCCTGCAGAGCGTGCAGATTTTGTGATGGTTTGATTGAATTGTCTCCGTGTATATTGAATAGATTACAGGATGAATCGTGAAAACTTTGCTGATCCCTAACCAGGTTTGGGACCACCTTATCCATTTCATCCATATTCTCTTAGAAAACCTTCGAAAAGTGACTACTCTTTATCAGAGGTAGACAGATTTCTAGTTTTCATGTATATTAATGTCAAAAACAGTTTGAATGCATTTTTAATGGTGTAGATCTCACATAGGCTTCTCCTTGTTTGCTCATGAGTGTGTCTAATGGGCCCATTTTTGCATGATGTGGTCATCAGGGGTAGAGCAAATACCCAACTTTGGTTCTTACCAGTTGGTATTTTTTTTCTATCTGACCAGTACTCAGACAGTAATGAACCTGCATGAAGGTGGTAAAAAAAGATGCCATACTTAGATAGTTAATTGGACAATCCCAAAGGTAAAATTTACACTTAATTAGAGGCAATTTCACGCAGTATGGTTTGGTTTTGTAAGAGGATAGATTAGAATGAACTGACTGCTTGGTTTGGCCAGTGCACTTCTGGTATTTTTTTTCAACTATTGCTTTCCTCCGCTCTTCTTCTGATCTGATCATTAAGGGTACTGATCCCCAGTCTCTCTTCTAAATTTAGCAGCTTATTTTATTGCCAATAAATTGATTTTGGTATTTTGTTTCATGATCAGATACCTTTGGAACTAATGAATTCTGTCCAGCCTTATCTGTAGTCTGTGTTTTGTGCAAATTTGCATGTTAACAAATGTAGGTGTCCTGAAACAGTTAATACTCTAACCCCAAAAACTGACTGGTTGTGTTGAAACATGCTATCTTTTTTTTCTTGGAAGCAAAAATAGCAACATTTATTAGAGCCAGAAACTGTAAACACAGAAAGTACCATTGGATTTTCAGCTTTCTGACCAGGAGAAATAATTTCTCATGTGCTGTTCCGTATGATTAAGCATGTCTAAGCATTAAATTGTGTTTTTCATCCAACTATTTTATTATGCATGTCTAATTAAAAATTTACCAGAATAAACCATGTGTACCAGATCCTGCAAAAAACAAATAAATCTGTGCTTCTTACCACAACCGAGAAGCCATGACTAACTCCAACCAACAGTCATGACTAACATGACCAAAAATTCAGTGACTAATCGCCTGAACTGCAGAATGTGTTTATCAGAGAGATTGACAGGAAAACTAAACATATTTGAGCAGGAAAAGAAATGTAGCATGGCTCAAAAACAGCATATAGGGGAGCACGTTGTTGGAGGATGCATCCAGCATGGTAAAATAACTCTCTAGAATTGATATGCATAGTACTGTGAAAAACACCCACTTTGTAGAGGTTGTAAAATATCTGTAGCATGTAGAGCTATAATTTGTTTTCCAGTATTAGTATCACCTGTAAACAATTGTAAAAATGCTTATTCCACGTTTTTACAAAGCAGCTTTTTTCTTTATGATTTCAGGCAATTAAACTTTGTCATACTATAGGAAAGATTTTTGAGCTCGGCTGCTTTTAGCCATGGTTGTTCTGTTTCTGGTGCAGGACTTTATAGTGCAGTGAAAAGTGAGCCCACAGTGAGGAAAACGGCAACACGGACAAAAAACACGTTCTGAAACTTAGCATAAAAGCCTCCCCTAACCTAACTATCAGACCATCCACTACTGTTTGAACATACGTAGCTACAATGACTAATGATTAGGAACAAACCTTTGGCTTCAATTTCTATCCATTCTGCAGTTTTCTTTTCTTTACAGTAAAGACTCCACAGAACCATTAACTTAACTGTAGATGTTAAGTCTTTGTCTAAATCTTTGCTTCTTTGATGTTTGTGATGAACTTAGATTGCAAAAACATTCTTCCTTTTTGGATCCACATTTAGCTGACCCTGTTGTGTCCAGTGCTAGAGTGCTTTCTGTCTCCTATTGGCCTGACTTATGAGTCAACCGTTGTCGGTCTGTCTGGAGTAGATAAACTGAGGCATAACACCTCACCTCTGTCTGACCTCTCAAAGTCAGGCGCTCCATCTCCTCCACAGCCTCCTCCTGTTTTCAGCCTCTTGACCACCAGCCATCATCCTCTCATGACAGAGCACTATCTGGCCTCCTGTCACCGTTCGTCCCCTCGCACTCACTCAGATGGGGGTGCATTGTGGGAATTGAAGGGGGAAAGCAGCATGGGGTGGAATAGCAGTAGAATTTAGAAGCTGATTTGGAGTTGAGGACAGGGTTTGGTGACTCAGGACTGACTCTGGGAAGGGCACGTCTTGAACAAGACATCACATTAAACATCAGTGGCAACAGGTTGTGAAATTGAGACGGATTGGTATTGACATAAACCTCCAGGTGTGGATAGGATTTCAAAGTCAAAATAAAATAAGGAAAGAAAAAAACTAAGTGGAGAGTGTAGAAGTTACCTGAGTGAAGATGATGGGGAGGCAGAAACAGGTGACATGCTGATTCTAGGATGAGGAGGGATGGTCCAATTATAATTAGATTTGCTTGATAGTAGTTCTTTTTCATTTGAAACTCCAGAGAGCTTGTGTACACAGTTGTGTGTGCGTGTATGAATGCCTTTGCCTTTACTGCAGAGAAGGCAGATGAATAATTTCACATCGAGAAGAACGCTTTAGGGAGAGATTACGCTCTATGCTGCTGTGTGTATTATAATGTAGCTCTGTGCTGTCCCACAAAATGTCCTCGGGCTCATTATAGTCTATCTTGAAAGTCAGTTCTCCTGGATTTCTATACTGCCTTGACAGAAAACATGGCTTGATCTTTTTCGGGCATTCTAAACAAGCACTTTCTGTATAAAAGATGAAGGGAAAAAAACAAGAAGCTGAACTAGTTCACCAGCGGTAACCCATCTCAAGGCTTCTCACATTGATCTGTCAATAAATTCTTAATGAAAAATGTCCTCATTCCTACTTTTCATCGTCTCCTCTGGTTTTCATTTTCTTTTTCTCCCTCTCCAGATCTCCTCCTATCTCTGGCTTCCTGGACGACTATGCCTTCATCATTTGTGGCCTGCTGGACCTGTATGAGGCCACGCTACAAACCGAGTGGCTGCAGTGGGCTGAGGAGCTGCAGCTCAGGCAGGACGTGTTGCTGTGGGACGATCAGGGAGCAGGCTACTTCTGCAGTGATCCCAGTGACAGCACTGTGCTGCTGCAACTGAAAGAGGGTGAGGGATGGATGCTTTTATAGACTGGTGGACCTGTAGACTGTCTCACTAGTGATCACATATCATCAGACCATAACACAAACCTAATTCTCTTTTTATGAAATGAAATT
Organism: Dascyllus trimaculatus; assembly: GCA_024666655.1. Taxonomy (NCBI): domain Eukaryota; kingdom Metazoa; phylum Chordata; class Actinopteri; family Pomacentridae; genus Dascyllus; species Dascyllus trimaculatus. The sequence goes on from CM045463.1 coordinate 23,674,789, forward strand.
AGTGAATGGAAATAATTACGTATTCAAAGTTGACCTTGTATGTGACAGTAAGTATAGTTTTTACTTGCTTGTACCAACAAATGCTGGACAGAAATTAACATTCTGATGTGATGGGTGTGATGACCTTTAGGTTTACAGACAATTACAATCTATCTGATAAACTCCTACACAATAAGTAGGATTATTAATGTTTTATCAAGGTTTTAATTAACCTCTTTGAAGCCCAGCCAGTTACGGATGATTTAATCACGCCTAATAATCTAATGATAAAGCCAGGTGTTGCCAAAACATCTATGACCTCTGGAGGTCTGGAGGTCTGGAGTCCACAGAACTCTAAAGGTGTACTGTGGTATCAAGCACCAAGACATTTGCAGCAGATGCTTTTGTCATATAGCCATCACTGTGTGGTCTTTATCAGAGTTGCTCAAACCATTATGCTGCCTTTTTTTCCTGCTTTCAACACATCAGCTTCAAGAACTTGCTGCACTTGTTGCCTTACATATTCAATCCCTGGACAGCTTCCATTGTAACCATACACCGATCAGCCACAACATCTTGACCACTGACAAGTGAAGTGAATAACATTGATCATATTGGTACTATGTGGTGTTCTGATGGAAAACCTTGAATTTTGACATCCATGTTGATCAGACTTAGACACCCAAATAAACATTATCCCACAACAAGCACGCTCCCTCATGCCAATGGAAATCCCAAATGTCACTGGCCTACCCCTGCAGGAAAATGCACCCCAACCATATGGCAACAACATCAAACAATCAGGAACATGTTGAGGAACATGACAGTGGCCCAACATGTTGATTTGATCTCCAAGCCCATTCTGATCAAGCATCAACAGGATGCAGCGGAGCAAGTTTGATTGACAGAGGCCCCACTGCATAAGCCAGAGTACCCAAAGGATCCACTGCCAACATCCTGGTTCCAGACCCCATAGGACACCCTGAGAGATCCTCTTGTCCATGCCCAATGGTTCAGAGCATTTTTGACCACATAAGGGGGCCGACATAATATTAGGCATGTGGTCATAATGTTACACCTGATCTGTGTATTATCTTGATCACTTCACCTCCCAGTGGTAGTCAGATGCTAACGTCAGCATGCTAACATGCTTGCAGTGACAGTACTCATGGTGATGTTTTAGCAGGTAAAATGTACATATGTTTTTGCAGATACCAGTACAACATGAGAAGTCAGTTTACCAATCCATTCTGAAGGGAAGATAAATGTTTGCACCAAGTCTGATGACAAACAGTCCAACTGCTGTTGAGATATTTGACACTTAACAACAAATGTTGACATCATGGTTGTGTTGGAGGAAAGCCAGGGGATCAAAGAAAGTCTTCAGCATCAATCCTCTGAGCACCCAGAATGTCTGTGCAAAACTTAGTGCCAGGTCATCTAGTTGTCATTTATTGTTTCACTGGAAAACTGGGAACTTAGGCCAGCTGGTGGCAAAAGAGGAAACACAAAGTGATCACTGAAGTGTTTGAATATTCCATCCAATAATTGCTGTGACATTTCAGTCTAGACCAGAGTGGTCCACTGGCCACCTGGCAGACCTACATTGTGAACATTATTCATGATTTTCAGCACACTGTTGATTCAGTTGTAGCAAATAAATGATGGGCTGACACTACTGCTGTAAGCTATGTCGTTAGTGGCTTTGGAAATACAGAGAGGGATTGATGGACAGGTGAAGGATTAATAGTACTACCGCAGTATCCCTTTGTAGCACAGACCCGAATAAGGAATAATATGTCAGACAGATGAATAAATAAAGGATTTGAGGCCTGTGAACACTGCTGACAGTTAGCTACTGTCAGTGCAGTGACACAATTTGACCACAGGGACTTCCAAGAAACAGAGGAGGCACAAATGGATTGCTGTAATTTATTGGAACAAATGAAGAGTTATAGATCAAAGCAATCATTCATTCATTCATCTATCCATCCATCATCTGCCTTTTTCTCCCGTGCCTATATCCTTCACCTTATCGATCGACTCCGAGCTCGCAACATGGAAGCCCCTGCTGTAATATCCCTGCCAGTTTCATTCCATTGCTGCTTTAAAGGATAAGACAGGACAGAGGCAAGGATAGATGGATGGATAGATAGATGAATGGGGAGAGGATAAAAGAGGGGAGCAGAGGAATAATGACCTCTGCTATTTGCTTTCAGCGGTGTTCACTCCTCCTCACTCATTCAAGCTGAACCTCTCTACCATGAAAGCAGTAGAGGACCAATGCACTGATTTTTCGGCTACTTTAATCACCAGACCTGTCAAATATGTCTCCAGTCTTTCTCACAGTTCATCTGCTCCTGACAGATTGGAACAGCACCACAACGCACAGTGGAAATCTGAAATCCACTTCGTGCCTCTGCTCCATTGTAGCTCGCTTACATCTTAACTTCGTCGAGACTTTGTTTATGTTAATTACATTTTCCTACTCCGTTGCTCTCAAAGCTTTCACTTACAGCTCAGGTATAAGGGAAGCACTGGCACAAAATGTAATAACTTTTAAAAGTTTAATCTTGCAGGCATGACAGTGTGACATTTAAAAACTAAATGCTTCAACTTTTTTGTAAAATTCGCTATTTGATACTCTGAAAAGTTTCTCGCAAAATGGCATAGAGTGTTTTTACAACTGTGTCATTGTCTTTCAGTTTTGGAGATGCCGTTTGAATATTATTTACAAAATTGTGAGCTGAAGGAAGTTACTTTTGTCACATGTAATCATTTCCTTAATAAGAATTTTGGATTGTTACAAATAGTTTTTTGCCACAGTAGAAGCAACGTTCCAGGAAATGATTTTGATACTGTGTCTTTTCTTTCGACTCTGCTGCATGATTTATATTGAAACTGAGATATTGTGAAAGATTTCAAAGGTATTCCCATGAATTCAGTACAGATATTCACTGACCTTTCATGAAAATATCTTTTTACCAATTGCCCTCATCAGAATTTTGATTTACCATACACTTTGTTTAATGAACAAATAACTACATAACTGAAGACATTCCCATCAGCCTCAGTCGTGCTTTATGTTTAGTGCTGTTTAAAAAATGTGAGCATGCCAATGTGCTCTACAAAGATGGTGAACCTGGTGGATATTACCTGTTAAATAACAGCCTCTTGGCATGCTGCTTTTAGTGTTTAGCTCAGTGCACAGCTGTGCCTAAGTACAGTCTCACAGAGCTGCTGGCATGGCTGCAGACTGGCACCAGAGCCAGATCAATACAAGATGTGTTTGAAGCCGACATTACATAACCAAATATTTTTCATTCAGTCACTGACGAATGAAAAATGCACCAAGTGGAACATTTGAGGCAAGGTCCTTGATGAGCTAGTCTGACTCCCCCGGTTGTAGGCTGCATATATGAGCCTGCCATTTGTTGTTCATTTCAGGTGGCTTTGTCCTTCCATTCTCCTATCAGCAAGTTAGTGTATGTTATTTGCTGTGGGAAACAACAACCTCCAGGCTGCCAACCTACCACAGTGAAAATTTAAGGTTTTGCCAAGGATTTGGACTGTACAGTAAGGCAGCCCTGCTAATTTTTTTCCTAGTGGATTGTCCATTTTTATCACAGTGCTCGTCTCCCTGCATGGTAATGTTTCACCATAACTATTCCACCTGTTACTATTTTAAGGTAAGATCAAAGCCACATCCATTACTTAACCCTGCCCATAACGACTGCAATTGGTTTAAAGAAATACAAACAAGTCAGAGTTTGTTTCTATCTCTTATAGCAGAATGATAGTGGTGGTGCAGCCAGAGCTTTATATCATTATATACTGTGTTATGAATTGCTGCAAATACATCTTTGGCTTATATATTTCTTATTACAAGTACACTGATATACACCGATCAGCCACACCATTATGGCCACTGACAGGTGAAGTGAATAACATTGATCACGTCATTGATCATATTGGTACTATGTGATGTTCTGCTGGAAAACCTTGGATTTTAACATCCATGTTGATGAGACTTAGACACCCTAATAAATATTGTTCCACAACAACAACACTCCCTCATGCAAATGGAAATCCCAAATGTCACTGGTCTACCCCTGCAGGAAAATGCACCCCACCACATGGAAAAAACATCAACCAATCAGGAACATGTTGAGGAACATGACAATGGTCCAACATGTTGATCTGACCTCCAAACTTCTTACACCTCATTCTGATCAAGCATCAACAGGATGCAGTGGAACAAGTCTGATTGACAGAGGCCCCACTGCACAAGCCAGAGTACCCAAAGGATCCACAGCCAACATATTTATGGATCCCATAGGACACCCAGAGAGGTCCTCTTGTCCACGCCCAATGTTCAGAGCAATATTATGCCTGATCGGTGTATATGACTAATATATCTGTTTAAATTTAAACATGTAGGGTTGGGTAATTAAAGTTACAGTGAAATCCAGCTTTCACATTAATGCATGAGTAATAATATAATGATATTCTGTGTTATCGTACACCAGTCACAGGAGACTTTTTTCCTGATTGTATTGACAAAACCTTACTTTAAGTACCATTTTTAGTGAAGGACTTTAAGAGTGTGGTATCAGTACTTTAACATAAGTAGAGGATCTAAGTACCTCCTCCTATGCCTGCCTTTGTCTATCAAAGTAAATGGACAATTAATGTTTGTGGGAGTTAATACAGTTAGTATGTTTTTCAACCAAGCAAAATAGTTAGTAAAAGTTTGTGCTTGTTGCCACAGAAGAGAAAGTTGCTTGGAATGCTGCTTACCTTGTATATATATTAGCAGCAGAAACCCAGAACTAGAAAAATTGTTTAAGTAACGACTCAGACAGATGGCAGTGGGTTTTTGCAGTGCACTGTTTTAAAAAACTAATGCGAGTGAAATGTGTTTGCAAACCGATAAGCTGAACTGATGTGAAACTTTCCTGATGATTACTTTAGAATCAGTTAGAACCGGTTCTCGATGCCCAGCCCTACACGAAAATTCACACATTTTTAGCATATATGGCATATAAAGGTTAAATCAAACTGTCTAAACCTGCCTTACATTCTTTTTCTAATCTATTGTGATTTAGAAGTCTGCAGTCAACCCCCCCCGAATAAATACTTATGTTTTTCAATAGGAACTTTTTGTTGCAAACCTGTGGATAAAAGAGGGTTTTTGTACCAAAGGACTGATGGGATATAAATATAAATGGGTCTGACCTTGATGTGCACTCCAGTCTGTCTTCAGCTGCCAGTCCGCTCCTCTAACTGATGGCTGCTGGCAGGTCAAAGAAAACTGACACCTTGTAGACATGCAGACATTTACCTTTGATCTGTCAGACCAAAGATCCCAGTTTGGATCTAGTTGCCATTTTCTTTTTTGTTTCTGCTCTCGAGCTACTGCGCCTGACAGCAGCCATCTATTTCAACAGCTTTCTTCTCCCACTTGTATTTTTTTATTCTTATTCTCTTGTCATCTCTACTCAATTTAATATTTTCCTTTTTAATACAGTGTATGCTGTCAGTAGGCTGGTCTTTCCGCCATCACGTCGTGTCTTTTCTCTTTTGCATTACAGGACTTTTTTTCAGTTGGAGATTCAGGGCTTTTTGTTTGTGTGGTGTTATAAACTAGGTTTTGTGTTTCAACTTGTTCTCCAGGGACTGAGAGACATATGGGCAATTTTAAATGGCTAGATTGAGGCTAGCATTGATCTCGTTTTTATGAGTTGACATTTAACCTCTGCATAAAACCCTCTAAACTAAACATTCTATCTGGAAGATTGTCAGTTTCAGTGTTCCACATGCTCCATATTTGTTCCACCTAAAACAAAATGACACACAAACTCGTGTGGCTGTGACAGAGAGCTCGGTGGAAGTAGTTCAGACAGAAATAAGATACCACAGATGGGTGGGTGAACAGAGAAAAAGCTAATGGTTATTCTTGTTATGAACTGTTGACAGATCGGAGATGATAGCTGCATGTGAGCTTGTGTGTGTGCGGGACCGATTGTCCCTGCGAGCCGTCACACCTGCATCTGTGTGTGTTTATCGGAGCTGACGTGCGAGAGGTTTCTCATCTGAGAGGATTGACGGTGCCATTATGGTGGCGACGCGGTGCGGGGTTGAAGCCCATTAGTGACGCTACAGCCGCTGCAGTGTGGACGCCTGTCCCAGCAGCGTAGCCTGTCAGTGCAAGACGGATTACCCCACCGCGCTGCCACTCTACGTCTTACAGCCTGCCAGACTCCCCTGTGTCTATTTGTTTTTGAGGAGTAAGGTCAAAATTATGCACAGTATCTGTTTTGCTTTTATTTGAAAATCTTCTTCTGTGCACTCTCAGATGTATTTCACTTTGACAAGCAAAATAATTTAGGATACATCAACTTGAGGTCTTTTCAGTTCAGGAACATCAGTGTTATTATGGACTTTAAAAAGCTAATTAAAGTGTAAGCAGTGCTGTAGTGCAGCAGCTGCTTCTGGGCCGTACTGTCATCGCTTTGTGAGTTCCATGAGTCTGTCTGTACATGTGCGTGACAGTGTTGTGTGTTCCGTCACAGCCTCATGTGTGTACGTGACCTCCTTCCATGGGGCTTCTTAAGAGTGGAGATGTGAAATGTGGAAAGCGGACACACTTTCCCGTCTGCCTCTGTGTATTTACAGTATGTGTGTGTGTTGAAACTTCCTTGCCATGGGGCTAAGAGAGAGCTGAACCATACCATAGGATAAAATCTCTGCAATTTCTGCAATTCAGTCATGCATGGGTGTTCACTTGCATCTATATGCGATTGTTAATTCATGCTTGTCATGAATAATATTGCAGTTTACTGTACGGTTGGTGTGGCTTTTAGCATTCATGGATGTGTAGGGTTATCTTGGCGAGTTTTAAGGTTTTGACCAGACATTGTAATGTGACTTTAAAATAACTTTTATCAGCTACCAACTCTGAAGTCTTTCTCTCACTAATTTTGCACTCACACAAACATTCAAAGGCATCATTGCTGAGACGCAGAAGTGTAGTGAGGTCGTAGGTTATGAGAAGATCACCTCTTGCCTCTCATTGGACACTGATTATAGATAAGGACCGATCACTTAGCAGAGCTAAGTCATGAGGTCATCTGTTACTTCCATCACATCACACCACACAGTGACTCTGGGAAATGAGATGTTTGTGTACTGGGACTTAAAGGAAGGCATGGAATCTGCTTTTGCACTCATCCTGTTAGTTTGACAAATCGCAACAGGAAGTTAATGTTTTGGATCAGAGGCATCACATCTGTTACAAGATTTGTGTATGTGTGTGTGTTATGTACATATCTGAATCTCTGAGTCTAGCTTCCATATGTTGGCAAAGAAGCCTCTTCAGACTGGGACCCCATCCCATAAGTCTCTATTTTTAACCCTACTTGTGTAACGTTCCTGAGTCAGCTTTTCCCTATAAAGACACAAGCATTTTGTCTCTCTGAGAATGACTAAACATATAAGTAACAATTAACATAAAATAAAAGGTAATCAATAAACTTAAAACTGAGTTTGTTTACACAGCTATTTGTTTTGGTTGCTGTTTTGCAAGCTAGCTAGCCTAGCTAAGCTAAATCTATCCATCCATTATCTATACAACGCTTAATCCTCTATAGGATCACAGGGGGCTGGAGTCTATCCGAGCGGACTCAGGGCGAAGGCAGGGTTTACCCTGGAGAGGTCGCAAGTCTATCACGGGGCAACATAGAGAGACAGACAACCAAGCACACTCACATTCACTCCTACGGACAGTTAGAATGACCAATTAACCTCAGCATGTGTTTGGACTGTGGGAGGAAGCCGGAGCACCCGGTGAGAACCCATGCTGCACAGGGAGAACATGCAAACTCCACATAGAAAGGTCCCAAGCCAGGAAGTGAACCCAGGACCTTCTAGCTGTGAAGCGACAGTACTAATCACCTCAACTCTGTTCCTCCTTAAGCTAAATCAAATATATCAATTAATGTGATAAAGTATTTGCTTCCCAACAAATGTGCTATATACAGCAGAAGGACCAGGAGCTAGGTTATGCTATGTGGTCCATATAAACAAACACTCATTCTGTTTGCATACATGCTGGAAACCTGCTGGGTACATTATTGCTTGAAACAAAGTATACTGTTGGTCTCAGGTTATATTTGTCTAAACAAATGTCTTGTGCCTTTGTGTGTCTCAGATCAGGATGGAGCTGAGCCCAGTGCTAACTCAGTGTCAGCATTCAATCTCCTGCGTCTGTCCCACTATACTGGAAGACAGGACTGGCTCCAGAAGTCCCAACAGCTGCTGGCAGCCTTCTCTGACCGTCTGAACAGGGTTCCTATAGCCCTGCCTGAAATGGTCCGGTCGCTTATGGCCCAGCACTACACGCTTAAACAGGTTATTCTCACACCAACACACACATTAATTGATAATGACAGGTATGCATTCAGGCACCAGAAGGATTTTCTCTGTCTGCTGTGTTCACAGACCTAGTTTAAGTTTTTTTGTTTAATGTTTTATCAAATTAGTAATTTATGAGTAAAAAGATTTGCTCATTATCTAGTAATCAAATCCCCTGCTGAATTGGATTGACCAGTACAGCTATGCCTTGTCACTGGTATGAACAGCTGTCAAAGTAGTCTGTTTCATTTAAAGTGGCATCTATAACTATACTTTTTTATTTGTGTTAAGCCAGAAGTTTTAAAAAGCCTTTAGACCAGTTCTCATTACCGTTATTGTCAAATTTTGGCTTTCCGCGTTGAGCCCTAAAGCTAGTTTAGATTTGGATTGTTTACCTGGCTGTTAGCCAAAACTCATTTTCATGGACGCCTGCTAAAAGCAAATGTTTCTGCTTGCATGACAAATTGAACGGGCACAAAAGACATTGCATTTACTGGTAAAATAAACACAATACACAACGCCACAACAAAAGCTGAGCAAGAAGCTGGTGAAACAGTGAATGCTTCATCCACATTGATTGTGATTTCTATTATCATTAGCCATGCAGCAAAAATGCATCACTGCATGTATAAACTATGCCACTACAGCAGGCCGCAGTGTGCCACAGAGACAGGGTTTGTTGCACAGTAAGACCTTTTGATTCACATTTCACAGTAGTCATTTAACTGTGGCTGCACCGACAACTAGATCGTTTTTCATTATTGATGATGAGGTTTTTTTTTTATTGGTAAAATCATTCCCTTAATCCATGTCAGTTATGTGAACAATGCTACAACTTAAACAGAGCCTACACTAATGTCTTTATTTCTTATTTTGTCTGAGGAATAGTGGGAAAACACATTTCATACATGATCAAGGGACCAAATCTGTGCACACCCACCCTGACTGAGCTGTCCACATTGAGCATATTTTTACAAATTTTGTGACTCTACTAGTCACTCAGTGTTTGACAGTCTTTCTCTTCTTTGACACGTTGATAAAGCTCCTGACAAAGAATCACAAAAAGCACAGAACAACATCATGATTCATACTAGAATTGTAAAATGTAGTACAAAAACATCAGCTAAATGTCATTGACACTACAACACGCAGCTACCCTAAGCACATCTTTTCCTTTAGATTGACTGGCTGTGTGCTCATCACATTAGTTTTGAAGGTCAGTGTGGTGGCTCTGGCCATTGCAAGCCTGAGTCCTCCACACGCTGTCCTGTAATGGCACTCCCCTGTCACTAAAAGCTGCTGCTACACTCATTATGCATAGCTTTAAACCTTAAACAATTGAAATGGCTGAGTTATGTATAATTTCACCCTTCATACAGTTGCAATAAATAGAGAAATTAACTGTAGATACCAAAACTTATTTTGTATAGGGCTGTAAACATGTTTAATTCTGCTATAAAGTTGATTATTTTACAGTGGGGTTCTATGTGGATTGAGTCACTTTGGAGCCAGCCTCAAGTGGCCATTTGAGGAACTGCAATTTGGCATGCTTGAGTTGAATCTCAGCCTTGGAGTTTGCCACTTCGGTTACGTTGAACACACTCCACTGACAAGTTCAAACATGGCTAAACCCCTTTCAAAGATTTTTAAAGATCTGGACGACATATTTTCTAGACTTTCTCTGAAAAAAGGAAAACAACCTGCAGCTGCCGTAAACAGCACCTTCAATAAATAGTGTAAAAACAGTGAATGCATGTGTTTGGTGACTCACAAAAGTAGATTTCATGTTGTGTTTGGCTTTAGTGATCAACCATTCACTGCATATTATTTACATCCTATGGTGTTTCTACTTTCACTGCTCCTTTTTCATCAATAACAACTTATCTAATTAATGCTTGAGTTGGAAGCTCAACACAGCATGGTTTAAACACTGTTTAGATAAACATTTGCTTGTGTCCATCCTTAAGCAAGCAACTGATGTGTTGATACACATTTCTCATCTCATTTCAACCATAGTAGGTCATCTCTATCTATCTCAGCTCTCTACTTTCATGCACACTTAATCCCTGGACACAGACTCTAAATCTTCTCCCCTGATTTTTACAGCCCTCATGCATTTAATGGGTTATTTGAGCTGTTCAGGCTCAGTTATATAATCTCTTTTGAAATATTAACACCCTCAGTTTAGCCTGAAACCAGTGAACCTAGCAAAGCACAACAGCAGTTACCCGAAAGTTTCTAGATCACCCGAAGAAAAGTTTCAGCATGAAAGCTTGCGCTGTGCAATCAAAGGACCAGAGAAGGGAGTAGTATCAGAGAAAGGGGAGTGTTAGTTAGCTTTCTGTCCATCATACGCGACCTCCATATGATAAGTCATGACAAGGGTATGAGGGTAACAAGCTCAGGAGTGAGACGAGGTCAGGCAATCCCAGAGAAAACACCTGCCTCCCTTGTTACTTCTACAAATACCGCACTGACCTTGTATCACTTTCTCCCTGTCTGCCCCCATCTTATGTGTCACCTTTCCCCTCTTGTGTTACTATTCATACTCTTTCATTTCATATCTGTTTCTTCTCTTTCTTATTCCCTTTCCTTCACATTTTCTTTTTGTCACCGGCCTCCAATTTTATTTTCTAGATTGTGATCTCTGGCCAGAGGGATGCTCCAGACACCACAAGTCTTTTAGCAACAGTCAACTCCCTTTTCCTTCCGTATAAGGTAAGTATTCAACATCCTGTTAGTGTGAAAGTGATGTATCATCTTGACAAACATGTCACCTAAGATAACCATTTAAGTCAAAGATGAGCGTGCAGCAGCATAGATGTGTGCTGATTCACTCCAACGTCAGTACCTCTATAGAGGCAGCAGATTAGCAGCAACCTTCTATGCACAGACAGACACAAACACACAAAGAGTGAGACCAGCCTAGAACTGCGCCTGGAGTTTTGGCTAGTTTAAGTGTGATTCTTTAAAGGTCAGCCAAAGCTCCTCTCCTTTCTCTCCTCTCCTCTCCTCAATGTAATAACCTCCCAGCTATCTGTTTTTGGGCATTAGTTGACCTTAGAGGCCTTTCCTGACGTCTAAATGCTTAGTGGACTAAATCTTAACTCCTCATTTAGTGAGGTTCTTTCTGAGTGCTCAAGTGGGTGTGAGTCTTCCTGCTTGCCCTGATGCAGGCTCTTTGTTAGGAACTGGACAGCTGTCAGTCTGAGTCAGAATTAAATTCAGTGTGGATGGCCAGCATTTGTGTTTGTGACTACAGAAGATTTCTCAGCATGTCCCACTAAATCTCACTAAAAAATCAAGGAATCTTTGCATGTGTGAGTGTGTGTGTGTGTGTGTGTGTGTGTGTTCTTTGGACATATTGATAATCTTGCATTCGATCCACTTCAGACTTGGTGGGTGTATTGCTAGGAACCCAAGGAAGTGCTGCTCTTGGGTTAAAGCTGATTGGATGATTGAGGACAATTTTTGGGGTCTAGAGTCTGGCCTTTGGCAGCCTATGGGTGGAGCCCGTGTTGCTAGGCAACATCATCGAAGGCAAATGTACAACGTCATGCGATTAGTTCACATTTTGACAGTGGGCACTGCATTCGAGCTCATAAATCCTGTTAAAAGTAGTCGACTCTCTACAGCCAGAGTTCACATCAGCCCAGTCACCAGACAGTGACACACAGAAAGCCAAGGTGAAAGCGAATGTTTCTGGTAGTGAAACAAGAGCAACAAACGGTAGTGAATACGGAAAGAGACTACAAACAAACCTGCATGCCTGTGATCAGACAGCTAAGTCTGTGAAGAAAGAGCCGTCTGTGTAGGCAGGCTGCTTCCAACAGGAGATGGAGGTTGAGGAAGCAGCGTGCCATCCAGACACCCTGCAAAATGACATCAAACCTCCAGGTGGGGGGTGACCTGAACTCCTGCCTGCGTCTCAACAACTCAGACACTCACACAGCAGGGACAGCAAGGTGTGTGACTAAAGAAAGAAGAAGAAGAATGAGAAGATGTCTACCTTTAAAATTACATTTGTGTTGCCCTTGATGAACACCAACTGCAGCCCGGCTCGAGACCAACTGTTTCACTGGTAGCACTGATGCAACTTCCTCAGTTGGTCACATCAGCACATGATTTGAACGCACCTCCCCACACCCTCTTTTTTTTTTTTTATCAAGGATGGTAAACTATTAACTAGTATTAGTAAATAGTAGTATTACTGTTGCATTGATGTAAAGTTTGACAGTGACTTGAAATACACAAAATATTTCAGTCAGAAAATATATCAACTTTGTCGCCATTCATTTTGTGAAGATTGTGTGATGTCAATCCCATAAACTGGGCACAGGCCAAACACCTCACCTCAACTGCTAATCAGTAGACACTACAACTTCGTGATGGTCCTAAACGCCTCACATGCAGGATGAGGAAGATGCTGCTAGGTGGCTGCAGTTCTCTCAGATGGATATGGGACCAAAAATTAGTTGGAATAGAGTGAAATAAGGCGTTTACATGTCAGATTTGAGTTTGCTATGAGTGGAGCTCATTTTTACATGGGAATACCAATTATGTTAACATAATTATGGGGAGCTAAAGTAATGACTGTGATTAATATTCATTTAATTTTTCAACCCTCGCTGTTGAAATTAAATGTTTTCTTTTCCTTCACCGGTTCAGTCTCTGTGTCTGTCTCGGTATTTTCCTGCCTGCACTTGCACTCTGATCATCAGGTATGTCTAAGTCGGGGTCTCTTCCTCTCCACCAGCTACAGACCGCTTTATCTTTGGAACTCGCAGTGGCTTAATAGGCTGTTTTAAGTGTCAGGCGGGGACAGACTGACAGAGCCGAAGAAGAAATACAAGTCCTACTTTCCACCATTATGGCTAACACAGTAGCTACCCCTAGCCTAATGATTATCATACATTTGCACAAACGCCACCACGTGAAATTTTAACATGTGCACTGCACGCTCGAGTATGCAACCATATTGTTTGCAGTCTTGAGACCCCCAAAAAACCCTGTTAAAGCCTCCCAACTGCATGCTGCAGCCCACAAACTGCAGCCTGCCACTATAGTTAAAAATTAGCTTGCTGCAGCTCTGAAACTGCATCATGTCACAGCTCCTAGAAGCATAACCTGACGCAGCCCCCAAACTGCCTGCTGCAGCCCCCAAACTGTACATGCTGTAGCTGCAGAATCTCAGTTTGCTGCAGTTTAAGAACTACAGCCTTCCACAGTGCCCAAACTGCTTTTTTGATGCCAAAGACAAGTTTGACAGTATTGGCCAGCTAACTCATCTATCTAGTTTAAGGAATCTCTGTGTGTGTATGTGTGTGTGTCTCTGTTCTTCACTATCTAGGCTACCTTACATCCTACTTTAAACTTGGCAGGTGTATAGGTTGCTTATAAATGTGTTGAATTAGAGAAAGTAGCTGCTCAAAAACCAAATCTACCACTGAGATTGAATTTTTCTGATGTCCTCTATGTGAATGTTGCTGTATGTCTTGGGGATGATAATGAGATATGCACCGCGAGTAAGCTGGACTCACTGGTGTCGGATCTTCTGCCTCTCTTGTCACTTTGTGTGCAAAACAGTAGCACGGAGCTTAATGTACTGGTTGAATAAGTGAAATTCAAAACAAAGAAAACACACGGTCAGCTTCATCGCTCTGATTGTTTAAGACTGCTCACTGAATTCTGTTTATTTGACCAGCCTGTAACCGAAATTAGAACACTACATTAAAAGCAGTGATTGTCCAGCGACACACTCCATCTCTCTGCCTCTCTCTTTCACACACACACACACACACACTCACTCACTCAACAGGGCCCTGTTGAAATATAGATGAGCTGTGCAGTATCAGGCAGTGGCTGCAGTAGCATCAGACCATTCTAGATCCCTGCAGAGAGACTGAGACCAAGAATGAGCAAGACAGAGCCATTATCAAGTTGGATCTATTATTAAGGGGGATGTACGTTATGTCCCATCACATCCAGCCAGCACTAGTCACATGGTCGGGCTTGTTGCAGTCAGATTAATTGCATTGAAATCTCTAATGCGGAGTCTGTCAAAGATGTCTTTTAAAAAGATATTAGAAGTGGTATGATTTGGAAATGGCCTCAGGTTTACTCTAATGTCAGAGCAGGTTTGCTTTTTAGTTCACTGATGTTGGATTCAGAAAATAAATACATGAAATTAGAAAGAAAGTCATTTCTGTCTCCCAGCGACATAAAAAAACGTTTTAACACATCAAATATTTATACTGTTTTAATACTGTGATATTATGTTAGGCAGAAGTAGCGCTGGGTGATATCGCTGATAAAGCTATCGTGTTTCCTTTCACTTGATATTGATAATTATTACTGATGAAATGTTTATCGCTGGTACATATTGTTATCATTTAGTCACCCAGGCAGGAGTAATATACGAGCTGTAAACAGAATCAATCACAAACAAAGTGAGGACATGGAGAGGAATTTTATCTCTCCCGCCAAATGTTCATTTCTTCCTTCACATTTTTCATTAGCTCAAGTTGTAAAATGATACGCTGCGTTTGAAGGGCTATTTAACTGTAATTGTTATTTTAATTTGGTGTTAAATGCAAATCCAATGTGTTAAATTGATTTGTCGTGGTGTTTGTGGCTTTCTGACGCCTGCAGGTATGTTTTACAGGGAACTATGTGCAAGTCTAGTCCCTTGTGTTTGTGTAAGTTTTCTTCGGTCCAATTAACGGAATACAAATATCTGTTTTATGCACCAAATTCAGACTAATAAAGCTTCAGTCCTGTTGAGGGTGCTGGCCTGTGCCTGCTAATGCAGTAAGAGCAATGATGGTCGAGCTGGGGACACAGCAATTATGGTGTTTCAGAGACCTTATACGGTGAGGGATGAGAAAAGAAATGATAGTGACCAGGAGAATGCACTGCTCTTTGCCATTGGGACCAATAAGACAGTAAATGCAAAAGAATACACTTAAAGTAGGGTAAGAGTCAGTATCGTGAAGTACTCCCAAGTGGGGAGCACTATTTCTTTATTACTAACAGAGGCAAAATGATTTTTTATCCTGAAGGTGTAACAAAAAAAAGACAGTGAATGTAAAGACGGAGCAGTATGCATTCTCTTAGTGTGTGTTTGCAGAAGCCAGACAAAGAAAAAGACTCCTCGACAGGTCTCTCAGAGTGACAATCCAGATTTTGTTCTAATGAGCCTTCATCGAGCCTCGGAGAGAGTTGAAGGGCGGATTGGTCAGGAGTAAATGAGACGGAGGAGGGAGAGAGTGTGCATCTAAATGTGTGTCTGTCTCCAGATGTTAGCCATTAGCAGCAGGGGCAGCTATCTTGGAAGGGCTGAGATGTGATGATCCAGCACAACACTAAACACACACATAGACTTATTCCTGGAGATGAGATACCACCTTCTGAGAGGAACAGCACTGATGCCTGCAGCAGATGTGAGTCACACACTCACAGACACACACTTTCTGTCCACAAACATACACCCAGATAGCAGCACAAGCATATTCTGCTACATATGCACACAAGCATATGCAAATCGCACCACATACATAAACACAAGAGCTCGCATTTGCATTGAATGAACGCCGGCGAAAACATTAGCAATGAGGTGAGTGAGGGAGAAAAACATGGTAAACAATTAGCTGATTGATTGATTAGTTATTTGAGGAGAAATTTAATCTGCCACAGTTTTCATAAGTGAATAATCAGCTAAACCCCTTCCCCCTTATTATTACGTATGTTACAGCAGCTTCACATTCCCAGCAGATGACAGCTCCTGTTTGCTGATTTTATTGGTGATAGAGCTATTTTTAGCCCCAAGATCAGGTTGAAAATATAGTCTTCAGCTGACTTTTTAATGTTTACTATGTTGATCTTGTAAAATGGTCTTACTGGAGGGCTGTTAGGCTAAAGCTGTGTGTGCCAGACAAAAAGCCACATCCACAGGTTTATGCTTGTCTTATTTCAACGCCTTCATTTTGTATTAGTGTAAAAATTGACAGTCTTGAGTAGCCAATCTTTTCAGAAGTTGTCTGATATCAACCCTCTATAAACTGGCTCATTGGTATAGATTGGATTTACATTCAACTTTTTCCATGGGTGTGAACTGGGATTGGAAGTTCGTAAATAAGAGTTCCTCTTTTGCTATGTTGGACTTTTGTCCTCTGTTAGGAGTTTCTCTCCTCTAACCCTGTAAAGAAGTGGGGAGGGGTCAGTGTTTGGATGATTTATTCGTCTCTGCAGGTGTTGTGTAACTTATTGTCACTGTAGAACTTCAAAGTTTAAAGATGAAGCTGTGTTGACCTGGGACAAGCCGCGTTGCCCACAACACATATACACCGTAGTATTCCCTTTGTGCTGCAAGCATGGGTACTGCTGTGTTAGCCATTGTGATGGAAAGCTGTGCTTTTTCTTCTTCAGCTGGTATCTTCTTGCCTGCAGCTGCACTCTCATCATCAGCTGTGTCGGAGTTAGGACCCCTCTTTGGCTCTCCCCTCTGCACCAGCCTCTTCCTCTCTCTCCTCATTTTGTTTTTTGAAATAATCAGCTATAGACTGCTTCATCTTTGGGACACGGTAACAGCTGGATGGATTGTTTCACATCAGTAAGGAAGAATATTGTACTACAATAATTACAGCTACTGCAGTAGCTATACCCTGCTGGACAGGGGTGCATCAAAACAGTGTAAAGATCATCATGTATTTGCGTAAATGCAGCCATGTAAAAATTTAAGTTGCACTTTCTCAAAAATCGTTGCATGTTTATGATCGCAGTCTAGAGCCCTGTGGATGAGCCAGTCTGCAGACTATTGTAACTTTGTGAGCAAATGATAATTTGCTCTTTGGTCTAGTCAGCAGCACTCTACCTAGCAGGACATGTTAATCATTGCATCTTATGCTAAAACAGATCTATTACTTAGGGATTGTAAATTGTATTGTTCTGTAAAGTGTAAAAAAGACAAATCCCTATCAGAATGTAAATACATCTACAAAGTTTTAAACATCTTGACTTCACAGAGGGCTTTAGGATATTGCCCTTTTAAGATGAATTTATCAAATACACTTTGAGATTAAACCCTGGTTGTAATAGAAAAAAACAGCACTAACAGATAAACTAGGAGCTTCAGGAAAAAAAATGTATGCACAGTTAGATAATGCAAAAGATTAACTGGAAGAAAACCAATTAGACTGGAGGAGAATAGGAGTCAGTATGAGACAGATAAAGGATGGAGTCAAGGGGGTGGATTATGTAAGCGCAAAGGGTGGGAAGAGATTGGGGGATGTTAAATGAGATAAACGGAAGCAGTAAAGGAAGAGTCAGTGAGGGGATCGTGCTCCACGTTACATTAGGTAGCTATGAGCAGAGAACATGGCTAATTTAAATCCAATTATTCCTCGCCTGTTTTCTTGGTTTGAGGCCGACACAAACTAATTGTGGTGAATGAGCTGCTCAGAACCCAAGTCATGCTGATCTAACACACATGCACACACACTGAAATGTTCACTTCATTTAATTTATTTACTATTTTAATTCACCGCGAGACTCACCATGCTTCTCAATTCACCCCAGCACTCGGAGGTTCTTTTGCACTTTGTGCTTGTTGGAATCAATTACAGCCCTCAGTCATACCAAAACATTGCTCTTGATTGTAATTGCTGCAATAAATTGTGGTTAATTTTCCTATTACACAGAAATATGGCTTGATTAGAGTTGGGTCGAGGTTTGTTGGTTAGAATGTACTGAAATTGTAAGAGGGTGGGAGTTGCAATACAAATAGAGATGCAGTATTTCTAGCAATTAGTCCTCTCTCCACACTTCTGCATGCCTGCTTTTTGTGCCCAGTGTGTGTTTGTGCTTTTGATCATTGTGGTTCTGTATGCATCTCTGCTTTTCCACTTTGTGTCTCCCTCCTATGGAAGTGTGAAATTGTGTGTGAAAGCTATCATAGGAGCAGAATAGTGAGGAGCAGGCACAGCCAGTTAGCAGTTATGTCTGAACTTTTTCTGCAGTTAGAAATAGGGTTGCAAATTTTAAACAGTGTAGTTCACGGATCAGTGGCCACGTTAATGATCAAAAATTGATCACTGAAATGAATAAAATACAAGGGACCTTTTTCTGCATGCTGATAGAACCATTTTTAACCACTGACACTTTATTTTGCTGCAAGATTGTCTTCCTTCTATTAGTTATTTTAGGCACAGATAAGTAAACACCAGGTTTAATCCTGGATTAAATATATTATAAACTTTTTAAATTAGCAGACTTTATTTTAAATTATTATTACATAATTCCAAAGACAAATTCTAAGATATTAAACAAAGCAAGCAAGCTGTAGTCTTTTGTTATTATTTTCTTCACAGTGGTTTGTCATCAAAATGATCCTCATAGCTGATCTACACATTGGAGTGACTTAACTTTAGTCCAGCTGCTGGTAACAGCTGCTCAGCTGGAGCAGATGTCCACAAATACTGTCGCAGCAACTCTGTCAGTCTAGGAAATCCATTTACTTTCACCTATAAAATGTGTGCTCAGAGCAGAATTTAACTTTAGTTTGAATGTTATTGAAAGCATGTATTCGAAGTCCTACTATTGCTGATTATCAGTAACGTTAGCAGCTACAGCAGATACACTCAGTTCCCGGATGCGTTAGCATTTGAAAAGCCTAGTTTAGCATTAGCTTGAGCCTCATGTAGCTAGCTAAACTGGACGGCAGCTAGACACCTTTTTACAACTTTATGTTGCGTAGTTCATAAGCTTCACGGCAACAGTTAGTGGTTTAACAACAGAGAGGTGTTCTCTTTTGTGCAACTTTTATGGGCGGTCAGCAAACACACCTGTAACTTCATGTTATTAAACAGTAAGAGAGTCCACCCAGTGGTACAACCAGGTTTTACAGCACATCTACAATACTTTTCTGGCAGTTAAACCGCATGTCCATCATCTTCTGCCTTGTTGGTTACAATACAGTATTTTTAATCAGTAAAATTCTTAATGACAATCAATTAACAGTTAATCGTTACCATCTCTAGTTAGGAATGTTGCTAAACAGGAGTCTGTTACTCTTGTAGAAGTAAATGGTGATATATTAGAAACAGCAGCTGCTGACAGTATAAACCCTTACCTGGACTATACCAACAACAGTCAGTTTGAAATGAAGCCAGGACCACAAGGTTTCAGTGCTGACATTTGGATTTCATGTCAGTATTAAATGAACAGTGTAAGGCTCCTAGCACTTTGTATCATTTGGGGCCTGAATTAAGACATGACGTCTCTGTCATGAGGAACATCTGGACAATAGAAACAGCACTGGTGAAAATAATAGAGAGAAAAACAAAATGACTGAATTCCATTTACCTGCTTCAGCTTCCTGGTAATGTGCATGCTCTTGTTTCACACCGTCTTTGGTTACTTGACTGCTTAAATATCAGGAAGCTACTTCTCACTGATTTTTTTGTTTTTGTGGCAGATAATTGAACATGCTCAAGTAAATCACTAGTGTCAAGCCCAAATGATAACATGTTTCATCTACTGAAAACCAGACTAAAGGCACAACAAATGGGAGTTGAAAATGTCTATAAACACATGGGATTTTTTGTTTGTGAGGCTCCAACAATGCATAACACCTCTCTCCCTCCTTTCGACCATGACTAATAGTATTGATCAGCTGCACTCAGCAACAAATAATTTTCTCAAATGCTAGAGACAAAAACGCCATAATAGAATGCAAATTGACCTATCTAAATGTCTTGTTTTGTCTGACTAAAAACTTGCTTGACTGTCATGAAAAGTGTGATATGCAAAAACCAGGCATTTCACATTGTAAAATATGGAAACAGATTTTTATTCATTTTTGCAAAAACGTTATGGACTATGGAAGTTGAATTCTAAGAGTTGCACCTACTGCGAACAAGCATTTAGTTTTAGAATCCCACTGTTCTACGGCATACTCTGTCCTTACTGTGTTCCTCTGCAGTTGTTTAGGACACATTGTCATTCACTGTCCAGTGCCATAATTGTGGCTAGCTAGAAGACTGTGGTATGTTACAAGCGTTGCAAAGTAAAGATTTATCAAATATTCAAGCTTTGATCTGTCATAACAGTTGAGATTAGCATAAAAATTGAATTTAATTTCAACTGAGTTTTATTTATACAGCTCCAAATGTTAACACAAGTCATCTCAGGCCTTTTATACAGTAAGGCTAAGATGTTACATTTATATCGAGAGAAATCTAACAGTTCTGCCATGAGCGGCGCTTGGGAATGGCAGGGAGGGAAAACTCGCATTTAACAGGGAGAAATGTCCAACAGAACCAGATTCAAGGAGGATGGCCATCTGCCTCGACCAGTTGGGGTGAGGGGGGAGAGAAAAGAATGGTATTGGATGAGGTTGAGGCCAGTAATGCAGATCAGAAATGTGCAGCTCCGGAGCCAGAGATACTTGGAGAGAGTGAACAAAACAGAAACTACAGGAGACAGAAGACACAAATGTAATGAGATGCAATAATACCATGCATGGGGAGTGACGGAAGGTGCTCAGTGCATCAAGCCAAGTCTCGCAGCAGCCTGGACCATTTGTAGTATTACAAAGGGATGACAAAGGGTCACCACTGTGTGTCACCAGATTATCCCTCTATGTACATAAATATAGCCTCCAGACTGCTTGACAGACCAGATTGCGACAGCTTCAGTACAGATATTATTCTTAGAATGGGGATTAAAGCCAAACTTTGCTCTGCTGCGGTTCATGATATCTGTTTTAAACACAAGGAGCTGCATTTTGATTTGGGCTGCATGCTGGTAAATAGATCTGAAAAAAAAAAAAACACCCAGGATTTTTCTCCATCTTTTTTCTCCGTTGGCACGTACAATGTATTTCCAAAAAATGGAAGCCATCCAGCGCTGAGCATGAAGATTTACATTAATGGAGCATATTTTTCTCCCTTCTCAAGGTTGTTCTGGTAATGAAGCAACAAAGCATCTTGGCAGTGGCATTAACAGTGGTTCAAAATATGATTTTTTGTCAGCACGAGATTTATGTGTGTGGTCTTTTATGAGATGAATAATGTTTTACAAGCACAATAATTCCCATTGTGAATTCCCATTGTTGTCAGCCTGAATGCCTCTGTCAGCGCTGCTTGTTAATCAGTCTTAGTGCTTTCGCTCCCAAAAAACTGTCCAAGTAACTTTGTGTCTGTGTTACGCTGTTAGAATGAGACAGTCACAGAGAGCGGTTAGCTGGCTGGCTGGCTCTCTCTGGAGTGTATTTAAGTGAGGAAATGGAGTGATACGAGTAGGATCCCGGGGAAGGTGTCTGTGGCAGGTGTTAAGGAGGACCGTAAAATGCGGGTTAGTGAAAGATGCTCGGAACAGGAAGAGCTAAAAGTATTAGAAGAGATATTTTAGGATTTAAGAAGCAAGATATAAGAATTCCTGGATGGAGATAAATGTAAGTCGGCATGCTTCCTACTTCCCCTGCCCCTGTAGAGAAGAGATCAAGACAGTGTGGAACAGAGGATTGATAGGAGAGGGGATGGAAGGAACATGGCATTTTAAGAGAAAAGGGGACCCTTTTGAAAACATCTCTGGAGGGAAGCGACTGGGAATCTCTAACAAGACCTTAGAGACATGGGGAAGAGTGAGCAGGGTGCCATGGAGTGCAAAGCAGAGAGAAGGAAGGAAGGAGGTTGGTGGAGTTAGAGAGCATAGTCAGAGGCTAACTAGCACTGGTAATAGCACAGTGCAGAGGAGGATTAGAGCGAGGCATTCTCACAGTCCTCCTCAGTGATCTCTGATCTCCCTTGCTTCAATCTACTGCCTTGCTGGCCCTCTACTCCTTTCTCCCCGCCATCACAATCCCACTGTTCACCCACCAAAGCCCCCCTGTAAGACTGCATGTGTGTTTTTGTCTGTATAGTCTATATTTAGTATATATGTACTAAGAATATATCCCTCCTCTTTTCTCTGTTAATGACCTGCTAAGCCTAATAACCAGCCAAAGAGCAGAACCCAGGTTGATCGACAGCTGTGGGAAAGGTCGCAGATGGTTCTAGTTGTAGGAAAGTGCTTTCCATGTTGACTGTAATGCATTAAGATAGCCACTCATCTGCTTTTCCATGCTCTTTCGCTATTATTTTGCACACCATCGTGGCTAAAATTCACTTTCACATAACCTTTATCTCACTGCATTCTTCTCAAATCTGAAATGTTACATTTTCCTCTGCTGAGTGGTTTTTCTAGTAATTCTCTATCCAGTAATTCCACCATGTGCCAATATGTCTGTAAAGCTATGGGGGAGGTGCGTGTACACTCAGCATCCAGCAGAGAGTGGACAGCTTTACTGGTGTTGTTTGAGATGTAATCCTCTGCCCATGGTTGTATCTTGTCTGTATGTCCGCTGCTGTTGTGCTCGACACTCCATGCTTATCCACATCTCAGCTGGGTAAATAAAACCCACGCTGAAGAGATAAGGCGGCTGTGTGTACACACACATTTACACAAACACATACAGTTGCAGATGCCCACATGTTTGCATCACTCTCTCTCTCGCTGTTGTTATAGGCTGTGTATGTTTTCCTCTCTTGTAATCAGGGATGTAGCAGGGTTAACAAAGCTGTCTGAGTTTAGTGTAGTCATTGTTTTATTAAAGGAGCGCTTTCTTCCAGCTGCATGTTTAGGACACTGTAGTCTCTTTTATTTTGGTAGTTGTTAAATTAATAATGAATGTGGACTAAAAAATAACAGTATAAACATTTATTTCGATATTATACTTTCCAAACTGAAGCACTGTAAATATGCAAAGATGTTAAGCCAGTTTTATTGTTTTAAATATAATGCTTACTTTAATTTAAAAGTTTGTATCACCTTATGTTCCATTGAAACAAAAAGAGTAAAAATAAAGTATTAACCTTCTGACCCCTAAAACCCACCAGTGAGGTTTAAAGGCATGTTATCTGTTTAAAAAAATCAACAAAATTACACCATTTAACAGACCGAAAAGCTGTAAAGACACACCAAATTTAAAATTTACAGTGGTCCTTGAACATGTCATGTGTGACATGCAAGTCCATCTGGAAGAAGAACCAAAAATAGGCTTAAATTTGGGAGGCTTCATCAAAACTACTTAATTTTACAAATCCCACTTGAAGATTCACCAAAACTAAACTTTTATACATGTTAATTCCATGTTTTTTTAATTGTTGTAAATTCTCAAATCAAAGAAATTCATTGCACTTTTTTATGATTTAAGGCATTATAGCTGTGCCATGCTGCACAGACACATTTTCCCTCTACTTCTAGTCATGGTAGTTCTGGTAGAGGTGCAGGGCTTTATATTGCAGTGAAAAAATATGTAACCAGAACAACAACAAAAAAACAGCCAGAAACTGCTTGGAGTTCAGAGGGTTAACATTTTTTACCATGAAAACTTATCCAAAACTTTCATTTACACTTTTAAAAAGAACAGTTGAAAACTGCTACAACTAAACTGTTTGTGTGGCCATAAATAGTTGGAAGAGCTCTGAGCGAAGCCAGCATCTCATTGGCAGTCGAAGGATGGAAAGCAGTTCTGAGCATTTTGTTCATTGACATTGCCAAAGCTCAATTTGCATTTACACATACTGGAGGACTCAAAGCATCCTGCATCGACATTTCTCTGAACTGCATACACATACTATACAGGCAGTGTAGTCAGTGCAGCCTAATTACCTCACATAATTTATCCCCAAAACAAGGATTTAAACTGTGTTTGTCACTGGCTGCATGTTTGTCTGTCTTGCTTTGGGTATTCTTCATCATCTGCCTCATCATGAAAGCCAGTATTGGCACTCTCTCACTGTGGCTCACAGAGCTCAACCTCTTCATCTTCCTCACTTGGGTTTCTCGACTGAATCTGATGAGCCCTAAGTAGTATCTCGACTTCGCTTGTCGTCCCACCACAGAAGATGACAGAATTTACCTGAAACGATTCATTCACTGATAATCTACCGATCTTTTATTTGCAACTGTAACTGTAAATAGACTTAAAACAAGACTTTGATGATGTTAACCTGATATCACAAGTACCAGAGTATCAAAAGACTTTGCAGTTTTTCCAATATTGATTCTATTCTTGGTCATTTAAATATTGGAGTATTCTTGTTTTGATATGCACACGCACAGTACAGTCGATTTCAGACTCCAGCAGGCAAGTTTTGTGACTGTTCACTGCAGATCTCCAATCAGCACTTCCTTCTGAAACAAGAAATGCATAACATATGGTGTTCCTCTGCTGCCATTCATTGTCTTAATCTTGTAGGATGCAGCCACCATTTTAAGAGCATACTGTAAATAGGAGTATGCTGTCATATCTCAGGACTGTTCTGAAATTAAAAGACAAAAAATACAGTTTGAAAGAATTCAATTTCACATCAAAAGAATTCTGTATATGATCTTTATTGATCTTGTTTAATTACTGTTGTGTAGAAATGAGACACGTTTCAGTCTTTCAGTCCCTCCCTTACTGCACGCCTCTGTGTCAACAAGCTTTTGAAAACCCCAAATCTGGTGTTTTTAGACCTGAAAACATGACATAAATTAGTGCTGCTTGTTAAAAAGAAAAAACAAGAAAGACACCCGCTCTGTGATACAGCAGCACATTTTCCCCCCTGGCACAGCTCTGTTTCTCTTCTTCTCCCCCTTCTTGGTTGTTTTCCCCCACCATAAATGAAGCATCATTTGCTCCGTAGATGTCTTTGTGCTGTCATTAAAAGACAACGTATGTCTGTGTACACATACCGTAGCCTGAAATGAGATGTGGGCCAATGCACAGATGATTTATTTCCTACACAGTGTGATGTAACAGACCTTATGCTCGGGCCAGTAAGGCTTTTCCACATGTTATGAGACTCGGCTTCTCCACACGTGCCTAAGTTTGTGGTTTCCTGTGAAGAGTTGGAAGGAAACTTAATTTTTGGATCTTATTTGCGATTCTGTCTCGCTGTATGACTGGGAGATAATGAAACACCTCTGAGGGATTCCAGCGGCCTTTCATCTCACACATACAGATAGTCTCTAGTGGTGCTCAGGGGTTCTTACTGTTCATCTGCCTTTCAGCACGGTGACCCTGACTATAAAGCTGAGACTGAGAGTGTAACAGTGCATGGATTTGTCCTTCCTGCACAGCCAGAACCTGCAACTTCGCTGCTCACACTGTACAAGTCAATCATGTGGCCTCCATGTGGAGCTCATGCTGAACATTAACACCAAGTCCACCATTGCTTTTTCCTAATGATCATTGTAATAAAGTTTTTTTAAACAACTCAGCTGAGTCTTTAGAATTGACCAAATTTAAAAAGAAAAAGTGCTACTGCACAATATTTAAAGCTGAAATGGCACTGCTGGCTTTCATGGATATTTTAGTTTTACTATGTTGCAATTGTTTTAGAGCTCCTCTGGTGAAAATCAGGTTTTTTACCTTGTTAACATGGTGATGTGAATTTTTTATATGCTAGAAGACATATAAACCTCTGACTTCCTGGGTTTCTGACAATCCTGACAACACTCAAGTTGGAGTTCCCTGGATCATTATTCTTTTTTCGCAATTGGTTTCTGGTTCCTGGTTCAAACATGGTGAAATACAATATTACAGCTCTCCATTCTGGAGCATGGAATACTTTTACAGTGTTTGAGCAGCGTTGTAGGTGAGCTGTCATGCAAATATTGCAGTATTTTCCTTTCTCTGCTGTGCCAAAAACATACGAAACTATAGCAAGTTTAGTATGTTGTCGAGCTAGTATGTAATTCATGCTTTCGTTGTGTGCAACCACTTTCATGGGTGGATATATATGCATACATTTGAGAGTTTAAAATGAACCATGATTTGCCTTCCCTTTTAAATCAACAATGTACAGTATAAAGTTGAATGTATAATTAAATAAATAACAATTGTGACCAAGTTATGTGCTATGAAGTTTAAACAAAGGACGCGTTTATGTGCTGACATTTGAATCTTTGTTGGTATTTATCTCATCCAATCAAACCAGAATTTGGTATTCACTGCTCAGGGCATGTGTTCTTATGTGGTATCCACCCTAACCACTCAGCTAGTGGGTCGCCTGGACGTTTGAGTGACATTTAAGTGCTAGCTTTCATGGTGCACTATTGACTGGAGAGTGCTGTAGGTCAGTGATGTTGGATAGAAGTTTCTCTCCTTTGTCTTTAAGCCCATTCAGCATTGGCTATGTGCCAATTTGATCTGCCCCCTTTAAAACCTAGCACTGACTCCTCGTATATGTTAGATACCTGTCATTTTATTTCAGCGCCTGCTATGTTTATGCTGCATTGACGAAAGAAGTGAGGCTAGTTAGCGTTAGCTGTCTCTCTCATGGGTCCAGCTGTGGTGCAGATAAATGACCGGAGCAGTCCTATAACCTCAGTGCTTCGCGTATTTATCGAATCGCAACAACTAATTTATGGAGTAACACACAATAAGTCATAGGTGGGATCAACCAATGGCCAACACCTTCACCTCTAAGCTGCTCAACTGTGTGTATCGATTGAAATTGATGTGAATTTACAAGCTGTGATTAGTTTTGATACCCACAAGTTTGTCAGAAATCTAAAAAAAAATTTGTAGTTTTGCCTATTTCAGATAGTGACAGTGAGGAGAGATGGGAAATGTGGGGAAGGAGAACAGGGGAATGGCATGCAGTATGGATTCAGGCTGGCTGGGTATTGAACCAGAAACTTGCTGTTAAAATGCACTTGCACCCATGTGGTATACGCCCTCCACTCTGTGCTTGCTATCAGGATGTCCTTGAACTATCTTCTTTTCAGTAATATAGAATTCACAGAGGGGAATGGTTTTAGGCTCTCATCTTTTAAGAGAACAGTGTCACAGTTAAGCCTTCCTTATGTCCATTATACACATATTGACTTTCATGTTTATAGATCTGAAATACATCAGTGCGAGATAAATATTTTATGACAAGGAGGTAGTTGTGATCTTTTCTGAACAAGTTGTAGTATTGAAGTCAACTATACATATTTCCAGAGATTATGACTGGGTAATAAGCAGGGATTGGTCAACTTTTGGCTGGTCTGCCTGGGTGAAGGTGTCTTAAAACATCAATGTCCAGTGCGGCAATTGCATCCAGAGATTTATGTATAACAAATACATCTGGAATGTTTCAAGACATCGTCCTTGTAACGCTCATGTGTCAGATTTGACCTCCTTACCATTGTTAACATGTCATGACTTTTACGACATCAACAAATGAAAATTCACTTTCATCTTAACCGCAACATAAGCTGATGAAGTATGTCCTAGGTGTCAGGGCCTGATTGAAGAGAGAGGCTGTTAATTCTGCACAGACACCCGGGCGTCCTCACATCTCGCCGGAGACACTGTTGATTTAGTGAAGAGGGTCTTGCAGAGACTGTCAGCAGCTGAAAACTTGTGCCTAGTGTGACAAAGGACAGAGCACACCGCCAGAACAGGCCCTACCCTTCATTGTAAGTCAGGTTGGAAGGCGAACAAGTGAGTGTGTGTGTGCATTTTATGTTTTTTAATTAGTTTTATATGTTCATGGTAACTGGTCTTTCTAGTAGGATTTTAGCAGAAAGTTTGCCATATAAAATCTTAACCTATTTGATAGTATATGTATATGCTTAACATTAACAACAGCTTGCATTAGTTTGTTTTCTTTCAGTGCAAGACTACATATTGTTTCACATAGGCATACATGAGAGCATTTGTTTTACTCTGTGGGAGCCCTGTTTATGCAAGGACGGTGAATTAATCTAATTGGGCTCCCTTGATCAGCCTTTTTGCAATGTAAATACCATAAGACTTTATCTCATTATAACGCTACCTCTCAAGGGATGGGATATATTAGGCAGCAAGTAAATGGCAAGTTTTTGAAGGTGATGTGTTGGAAGTAGGAAAAATTATCTGGGCAACTCTCACAAGGACCAAACTGTGATGGCTAGACAGCTGGGTCAAAACATCGCCAAAACAGCTGCTCTTGTAAGGTGTTGCTGGCATGCAGTGGTTAGTACCTACTGAAAGTTGTCTCATGTAGGACAACCAGTAAACCAGCAACTGGGTCATTGGCACCCAAAACTTATTGATGTCTGTGGAGGACTACGGTATACCGATGTGGTCTGATCTCAGAGAAAAGCCACTGTAGCACAAATTGCTGGAAACCTTCATGCTGGCAGTGACAGAAAGGTGTGAAAACACACAGTGCATATGTGAGTTGCATCGCTGCAGATCACCCATGTTGACCCCTGAGAGCGACTACAGTGGTAATGTGAGCATCAGTACTGGACCATGCAGTAATGGAGGAAGGTGGCTGGGCCTGATGAATCGTTTTCATGATTTTCATTAACATGTGAATGGCTGGGTTCATGTGTGTCATTTACCTGGAGAGGAGATGGCAGTAAGAAACACAAAAAAGACAAGCCAGCAGAGGCAGTGTGATGCTCTGGATACTGTTCTTTGGGAAAACTTGGGTCCTGCATTGATTTGGATGTTATCTTTACACATACCACCTACCTAAACGTTGTTGCAGATCACGTTCACCCCATCTTGGCAGTGGAATTCCTGATGGCAGCAACCTCTTTCAGCAGGATAATGCACCCTGCCACAATGCAAGCATTGTTCAGGAATGGTTTAAGGGACATGACAGAGTTCAAGGTGTCCACTTGGCCTCCAGTTTCCCCAGAGCTCAGTGTGATCGGGTATCTGCAGTATGTGCTGGATGGACAGGTTCACTCCGTGGAGACACCACCTCACAACTTTCAGGACTTAAAGGACCTGCTGCTGACATCTTAGTGTGTGAAATCACAGGACATCTCCAGAGGTCTTTGGAGTCTAGGCCTCGATGGGTCAGAGCTGTTTTGATGGTACAGGGATGACCTTCACAACATTATTAGAACATCTATTAGGTGGTTTTATTGTATACCCATCTTCTGGCATGTGATTCCATCTAGTCTTTAGGGATTTCACAGTAGAATTACATGATTTTATGAACTGATACGTACATAAAACTAACATTTGCTTTATTTTTCTAATGCTGTTGTAACTTTTGCCTCCAGTCAGTGACAGAAAATCATTGGGTGTACGTTGTACCACTGAGCCTACCAAAAAATCAGCAGAGTATTCGCAGCTATGAGTCATACAGCTGCAGTGAGTAAAGTTATTTTTTCCCTTGGAAATAAAGGTCTATCACTACCCAAATTTTTTTAGCTTGCACTTTTAGTGTAAAAGGCTCCAAAATCTCTAATTTCATTTGTTATTTGTTCAACTAGGCTGAGATTTGGTGACTGCAAAGCAGAGGGATAGCCTTTAAGCTTTGTCTTGTATGAGAGTCTCTGAATTTGATATTATTTTCCACTCATTTATCCATACTTTTCCTCAAATTTGTCACCCATCTGTTCAATCAGAAGTAACAGGTTTAGTAGTAGAGGTATGCAGCGCCCTTACTGTCACACATCTCCGCATTCTGGATCCCACTTCCCCCACAGTAACAAGCAAATTCATTATTGTGAATAAGAGTTATCTAGTGTATTGACCAACAGATATCTGATTTCCAGTAACAGTGCAGTTTCAGTCAAGTCTTGCTTGTTAAATCTTATTAATGTTCCCAAATCAGTCTGTCTGAACTGTAAGTCTTCCATTCCTTAAGTGTCTCTGACCTGTTCCTTTCTTTTAAGTTTCTCCTCTGCCTAGTTTATCCGTCTGGAACTCTCACCTCCCTCCTTTCTTCTGGTGAAAATTCAAATGAAGCTGATGGTAAATTTTGTGTCAGCGGATGACTGATGATTTGCACGGCACATGTGGCCCTGCTACAACGACTCCCACCGTCGCCAAATTTTATGTCCGAGTGTGAATGTGTGTGTCTGTTTCTGTCCTGAGGCGGCGGTCCAGATGCCAGGTTGTTATGATGACTGAGCAGGTCCCTTCACGTGTGTGTGTGTGTGTGTGTGTGTGGGACAAAGCAACAGTGAGAGGGATGGAGGAAGTAAATCTCCTCATGCTTGGCTGCACACAGCGCATTCGCAGTCACCATCATCACTCTTCCTCAGGTATGACAGCGGCTCTCAAAAGTGTGTGTGTTTGGTGTGTTCGTTGTGTTGCTCTGCCTCACTGACAGAGGTTGGCCCGGAGTCGTGTGCATACTAGCTGGGTTATAATGGTTCCTGAAGCTGTGTGTGTTTGTGAGTTACTGTCAGCACAGGTACACCGTGTTCTTTTTAAGTGTCTGAGCTCGGCTGATTTGGCAGAGTGAGAGAGGGAGAGTGGGAGGGAGCTGTCAGCGTAGGGACATTTAACGGGTGGGAGTTGTGTGTGTGTCTGTGTGTGTGTGTTGATGTGTGTTTGTTTCAGGGTTGCCCAGTATGAGGGGATTAACCCTGTGGGAGTTTGACTGTGCTCTCATGTGTAGCCAACTGTGCTGTCTGCTACAGCTTCACACATGCAGGCTCACACATTCTGCGATGCACAGAACTCAAGACCACACAGTCTGCATTCACTTCATTACTTTTGCAAACCTTGTGTATACATTCGCACATAATCTGTCTCGCCCGTGTCTCCCTGTTGCTCTATTTCGCCATCATTCACTCGCACATACACACTCACTGTGTCCAGTCACCAGGGGTCTGTGCAGATAGTGTTGTTGTGACACAGACAGACTACAGCGTGACCTTTAAGCTGAGTGTGTGCAGCTGGGATGTGGTCTGGACCCATGGAGGGACCACATGAAGCTGACAAGTGAAAGGAAGAGTCAAGACAGAGAGGAAAAGGTTCAGCTTGGCAGGGAAATCCTCCTCCAGTCTCCATAGCAACGGTCACACCATTATGACCACATTCCATCACACTCTTCGCCAGTCTTCCCCTGTTTGTGTGTGTGTGTTTTAATGTCTAAAAATGTTTCTAGCCAACCCTCTGTGCCACTCTGTGTGAAGCCATAGTTGCCCATGTTTCAGCAGTACATTTATTTACTGTGTTCTCTGAACTGTGTCGAACAGGTGCACCACCAGCACCGCTGAGAACAAGATAAGATGAGATAGAACAGCATCACTTCATCATCCCCTAAAGAGGAATTTTATTTACCATGCATCACATTTAGTAATGGAAGTGCCTCAACACTGCAGAGAATGGCAGTGTAGCCCATTGATAGTTCCTTGGCTTTAGAAGTGCAGATGGCTACCGGCACAAATGAGCATCTAAATGGCTGAGTGGAGCACTTGGGGCACATTGAGATGGCCGTTGAATGAGAACATGAGGCTCATTGAGACGGGATGGAGAGGATGCAAACAGTTCTGCATGATGGCCTGGGTGAGTGCTGGTTGGCAGGTCTACAGGGGACAGAGAAGGACTGTCTCCTCTAATAGACAGCTTTGTCTAATGACCAAGGAAGAGTCAGGGCGAAGGTAGAATGAGGGCTACCTGCAGTGCCCTAATTTGTGAAAGCCACCTGTATGTGTGCGCATGGTATAAATTGGCTGGGTGCAGCTGTACTTGATGCAGTGGGCTACTATTTATGGGTCAGCTGACATTAAAATTCCTCCCTGGTCATTGATTAAACCTCGAAAAACTAATCTCTGTGAACTTTTATCCATGAAAGTAAGCCATTCCTGCCTGAAAATGGCTTAGAAGTCATCTGCACTGTCGCTTCGTCTAGAATGTGTGCATCTATGAAATCCCTGACTCTTTCTACAAACACCACTCTGCTACTTGCTGCAGCTCTAGCACACCAGCTCACCTACAACTCTGCTCAAATACTGTAAAATTACTGTGCGTTATAAAGCTGTAAGACTGGAGTAATTCAGCTATACATGTTCAGTCTGGAAACTGATTATGAAAAAGAATACTGTTGCAGAAAGCCCCACCTTGCAGGTCTACAGGATTGCTTTGATTTGTTTCTACCAAAATCTGAGGAGTCTGAATTTGTGTGTTTGAGATTGAAGCTACACTGAAGTTTCAAGGTGGAAGTGCTTGTGAGAAAGCCATGGTGTTGACTGCTTATTTTTCCTCATGATATGTCTTCTCGTCCATAAAAAACACTAGACCAGCAGCTTGCTATATAGTAGACAACCGAGTAGTGAAGTTAATAACTAGTCTAACTTTGTTGCTATGGTGAGGTGCAATGTGTGCAGACTTTTTGAGAACCAGCGGATTCTATCTTTTTATGTGCTACACCTGCAGCACAGGTCCGGCATTGGGTTGTGGGAAAACTAGTAGGTGAGCTTTCATTTTTGGATCGTTCTGCCTTCAGTTTTTGGCCTCAGCAAAGTGCTGTAAAACATTTTTTGACCAAGTTTTTGTGTGTTGTGATAAGAGTAAGTTGACATCTACAGACTACAATAAACTCTGCAAGGAATAAAGTTACTAAGCAACCTCCTTTAAAAAATATAAATATGAGACTGGTATATTTTCAGTTCAATTTAATTTTATTTATGTAGTGCATATTTACAACATATGTCATCTCATAGCACTTAACAAAGTAAGGTACAAATTAACACAGAAGAACAGAAAACAGAAAACCTAACAATCCAAAGTTGCTTTTGGATTCCCTATGAGCAAGCAGTCAGCGACAGTGTGAAGGAACCAAAAGAAAACCCCTAGGATAGGGAGGGGGGAACAAAACCTCCAGCAGAACCAGGCTCAGGGAAGGCAGCCATCTGCCTCGACCAGTTGGGGTGAGAGGGAATTAATTAGTATTGTGCAGTCTTAGTGTGGATAACAAAGAATGTTAATCAGGTTTAGATTTGATGGCTAACTTTAATACCATAGTGGTGATTATGGTGATTTATGCAGACACTTATCATACAATGAAGCCTTAAAGACATTCACTGGCTTTAAGTCCAAGGGCTCCAAACTAATTTTTACGATTTACTGATCTACTCATAGCTGATGTAGTCAGTTTTATCAAATATAATGGAAGCATAGCATTGCATCATGTGCTATGCAAATGGTCAGCATATGTTACACATTCATTTAATCTAAGTTTTAATCAGTTTAGACATTTTTGTTAATTAATTGGGTCCATATTGAAAATGTGGAATTCTCTCTATATAAATAATATTAATTTCACTTTGATTTTGGCCAAATCAAAATAAAATTAATATTACTGACTAATCAGTTTTCTAATGTGTTTCATTAGCTGCAGTACCAGCAGTGTAAAACGAACTTAGCACCAAATCAGGACCAAACAAAGAGGCATATTTATGCCTTTTTTGGATCAACTGAATGCATGTAGGTTCCCATGACAGCGCGATGCATACATTTTGTCTGCTGTAACTGCAGCGTTATGGCAAAAGAGACCTCTGTGACATTGAAAACTCTGACTTTATGCTCAACATACCTCGCCAACCCATTAATTTCCCTTCGTAGTACACTGCTCTGATGGCTTAATTATGTGGGGTTTCAGTACAGTAGCTGTCAAAAAGCCTAAATTAAATGTGTATCCGGCAGCATGTAGCTCTGTTGATCAATCAAGCCCACAGTCATCAGCGTTTGTGTACCCTTCACCTTCACTCTATCAGACCCTCATAGACATGTCAGTCTCACAAAGCTTCATCTGACATGAGATGCATCACTGGACCTCTCTCCTCATGTGGTCTCCCTGTCTCCTCCCTCGTCTCCCTCCTTTTGTTGTTTTTGTGTGTGTGCTTGCGCTTGATGTTGTCATTTCTCACTCAGTTGTGAAGCAGAGGTGGTGCCAGGCCAAGAAGAAATGACACGTGTTTGACAGGAAACTGTCTTGGGGACGGACAGGGCAGCCCTCTTTAACTCCGCTCTGCTGCCTGTCCAGGACCACACACACACAGACGTACACACACATAGACCAGCATGAGCAGAGATTTAAGACAGGCAGACTATTTCATACTCTGTTTTGTGACCTTGAGCCATATTCACACACTTGTCAATAGTTTTGGGTTATTTATTTGTTAGGCAATGACAGGACAACATTGATGTCTAACTGGAAGTCACTTATGCTGCAGGCCATGGCAGCCACTGACCCATGACTCGAATGTGTTAGTTCTGAGAGAATTATTTTGGGATACTGTATGCATGTATGGTTGAATTATATGGCTGAGTAAATGGAAAATAGAAATCGATCATGATAGGAACTAGGGTGTTCCTCATGTTGAGAGGATCCACTGGCACAAAAAATGCAAGTAACATCTTTGTCTCTGACAATAACATTCATCTTTAGTGACTGGACTGTTGCCACGCAGGCAAAAAACCCCCATAAAACTGACAATCCAATCTCAAACCATTTCCAGAGCGGCCCTTCGACTAACAACTGACAGGGACGATGCTTTTTGTTGCATCTTCACCAGTCAGTTGATAAAACAAATGAAATGAAGTGGCTCTCATATTGATCTCCTCATTTTATTTTTTAGCGCCTCAGTTTCCTAAAATGGTTTAAGCAAATGTTTTAGTTCCCTCCACATAAAACATCTTTCCTCTTGCCTAAATAATAACGAGATAAGTGCACATGAGGCATTGAGCCCGAGTGTGTGCACTTGTACACACCCTACTAAGCAGATAAAGCTTATCAGCCAGC
The DNA here is from genome assembly GCA_024666655.1 of Dascyllus trimaculatus. Taxonomy (NCBI): domain Eukaryota; kingdom Metazoa; phylum Chordata; class Actinopteri; family Pomacentridae; genus Dascyllus; species Dascyllus trimaculatus. The sequence goes on from CM045463.1 coordinate 23,709,747, forward strand.
TATGTATCATTAATTAGAAGTCAACTTGTGTTATGCTTCTGTATTCATAACATTATCTTAAAGTGTATGTTTCCTGCATAGCCCTGCTTGGAAGTTTTTTCTTAATACTGCTCCCACTGGATTTCTGACTCTTACCATCTACTACTACAGCATTTGTTTTCTACTCCAACCACTCCTGTAATTTGCATGTCCACTCCCACTTGCACCCACAAACATTAATACAGAGTTCCAGTGATTTTGTGTCTCCTCCCATCCCACAGGGAAAGCATGTAATTTAACTATGTAGTATTAATAGGGAGATGCATGCCTGTCAGTAATAATGTAGCAAAAATACAATTACAGAAGAATTGCATTATAGGAATTAGTTATTCTAGGGTAGTAAGTGCACATTTCATTCATTTTTCATTAGTATTTTGTTTAGTATTTGCAGGAAGAAGTGTTGTATCTTTAAAGGAGAGCTTACCGAGAACGGAGCAGTTATGTCACTTCAACCTAGAGGTGGCAGATTTGTGCTTGTCGTATATCAACACTTGTTGCACACCTGTCTCATCGAAGTTCAGTTCTTTTTCGTCTTTGTCAGTAACAAGTGGGAAATTCAGCCGTATCTGACTTGCCTTGCTTTGTGTTTGTGTTGTAAAAATGTGCTTTAATCTTCTTTACAATTTCATTTAAGTGCATCCTTCTGGTTGCTGTGGTGTGTGTAAATTATATTTTGACCGCCTGCTTCCACTCGCAGCAAAGTTAAAACCGCTTGCTTCTAAGAGATTTGTGTTGGATCCCATGGGACTCTCAGGATCTTAATCCCTTGACGTAATTGTAAATCTGTGGGATTTTTTTCACGTCTGATACTATTACCTACCAATCTTAGAACGCACCATTTGCGTTAGCTGGTTAACTTTGTTGAAAAATGAAAGAAGCTGGTAAATGATAAATAGGAAAGTAAAACTAATTAAATTTCAATTCATGAATTGCTTTTCCAATGTAATGTGGGAGGTCACACATTTTTTCTGAGAAATGCACAGATGGCAAACAGTTTCAATGGGAGGGACTCACATGCACTGACACGTGGCCGGACTGTCAAAACACGGAACCACAGAACAGAGAAGTTTGGTTGTAACACACATAAAGGGAGTGAGGCTCTATTCTCTCCTTAGGACACCATTAGTCCTTTATATCTTTACATAGTAAATAGTTTCTTGCTGTTATATTGATGCTGTATTTATGTTGAAAGTATTGCATATTGCACCTTTAACTAACAGTATTATTAATAACTACTGTTTTTGTTTGTTTTGTGTTTTTGGCTGGTTCTGACAGGTCTTGATGCTCACTGACGGAAATGCTGAGAGCTTCCTGTGCCAGCGTCTGCCCGTCCTCTCCTCCATGTCCCAGCTGGGTGGTGTCGCCACAGCCTACGTCTGCCAGGACTTCACATGTTCTCTGCCCGTCACTGACCCCCAGGAACTACGTCGGCTGCTCCTGCACGGCACCACGGACATGCCGACAGAATGACAACCGAAGAACTGAGTGACTGATATTTAACAAGGAGGACATGCAGCTCCAGCCTAGCTTATTTTTGCTGTATTCTGATAGTGAGTCTGGCTTCATTATAAATGAATGCCAATGCTTTAAAAGCTGATATGCTACGTTGATAGAAGTAGGTAACATGAGGGCGACATCCCGCCAGTCATTCCAGACTTATAAAGAAAGGCTATTCTTTGTTAGCAACACCAGCTAAATATTACCTCACATATCAGCTCCAGTTTCATTTTAGCAGACTTGGATCAGTGGAGCCATGTTAAAATTCAGGTGTACAAATGTCCTTATGAGGAAATACGCACAGCAGCAGGGGCAGCTGACTGAAATGATGTACCAAATATCCTGGCTTGACTATTCGCCCAGAAGTAAACTTCAAGCTCTTAGCAGACCATGACCTAAGACCACTTGGATGAAGTGGACTGATTATATTTTGCAGATGAACCGAGCTGCCCTGCCGTCCTCTCCTAGCCTTGTGTTCCAGCTCCTGCATTCATGTCAAATGGATCTGACAGTGGAAGCCTGCATGCCTTGTGCATGTTTGTGTTTGAGTGTATGAAAAAGGTTGGTTGCAGGTTTGTATGTAACCACAGTTGTAGCTTTTAAAAGTCTACTGTGTCTGTATTTGATTTCATTTGTAGCAACATTGCAGCGAACAAGCTGCTCTTTCATAAGCCTCCGTTTGCCACCAGCTTGCACTTGTTTATTTCTGTTATCTCGGATTCAAAAGGATTCTTCCCCGCTGCAACACGCACTTACGTCTTGTGAATTTTAACTTGAGGTTTAGACATCAAGAATATGCAGCATGTATACGCACAACACTGAATAATAAACATATTTCTCTTACAAGCGGTGCCCATTTCATTTTTGGAATGGATGCTTCTGTTTTATGATAAAGTAAGATCATTCCAAAAAAAGGTGGCTAATTTAAAATTCAGGGTTCTTTTTTTAGCTTTAGGAGAGACCAGAATAAGATATGTTGGGTATTTTGGTGACAATTTTATGATACGTTCTCTGTCCAGGTTGGGAAAACTCCATCAGGAAGGGAGTGAATGTGTTTCAGTAGTTTGCCTTTCTCTACTTTTGCGCTATAAATACTCATCATACGCTATTGTGTATTCTTTTCCTTGTCTCTTCCCCCTGTAGGCTGGATGAAGGTAATGTAAACACTGTGTAACTGTGTGTTGTTGCGAGAACAGACACATGGGAGAGAGTGTATAAATGTGTGAGAGGGAGAGACAGATGGACTGCTGATGTTGAGGCGAGGGAGTTTGTCCTGGAGGATGCTGCTTTGGGCTGTGGAAGCGAAGAAGGAGAGAAGACAGGAGGAGAATCGCGGTGAATGCGAGGCTTCCGTCATGACACGACGCCTGGTTCACATCCCTCACCTCGCCTCGAGAGGTGAAATGAATAGCCGCGTCATCCACCAACGTACTGCGAGAACACCTACACCATCTGCACTGGTTTACCTTTGATTCTTGCTCTTTTTACGTTTGTCAGCCAATTCTACCCCTCCTTCCCTCCTCTTCCCTTCAGATCTGGCGAGGGCCTTGTCGCCTGAAGAACGAGGGAAGTCGATTTGGCAGCCGCCTGCTTCTTTGGAAGAGCAAGGAATTGCCAAGAGAGGACAACATGGCGAGGAGGAGGAATATGAGGCATGGAGATAGACAGGGATAGGAGAGGGAGAGCCGTCACTTTGTTCCATTTTAGCTGTGGAGTGTCCCGACCTCACTTTCCTTTACCTGTCAGATTGCGTACAGTCATGCTTTTTGTCACTTTAGAACTCCTTTTCATGCATTTCCACCAAATGCCTCCACAGTCTTATCTCCCCTTCCCTCTCTTGGTGTCTCACCCTATCATCTTCTACCAGGTTGGGACCCTCTATCTTTGGTTGCACACGTCTCTCCCTCTCAATACCTCTGCTGCGCTATATCCCTCTAAGCATGTTGGAACTGCTGTCTTCTCATTTATTCAATCCTTTCTCCTCACACACACACAAGCGCGCATCATTTGTTACCCCCCTCCCTTCTCGAATTCCATCACTCCTCTCATTATTGTTCCCCACTAATTGTTTTGATGAGCTGCACAAGCTAAATTTTAATTAGCACAGAGATTAGTGGCTGACCCCAGCTAACCTGGCAGCCCCGGCTAATTATGAAGCTGTAATCTACATGCCACAGATCTGAAAAGATATTAATAATCACTTCATCTGTATAGCTCTTTTTGATAGCAAAAATAGTGCTTACATGGTTCCTGAACAAAAGGAATGAGGCAATAATGAAACTATCCAGTGCAAAGTGAAAACAAATAAAACTGTATAATATTAACCAGCAGATTTAAGTTTTAAATGGAATGTTATTGGCTGATTTTTACATTAAAATGCTCAGGTAGTGATCGCTTTTTGAATGGTTTTTCATGCCATATTCTGTGCATGACGAGCTAAAAAAGCTATTTCTGCAGACCTAACTGTGTTAAACAGTCAGAAATATATCTTAAAGCCAGTTCAGTTAATGCATTATATGAGATTAACAGAATTTTGAACTGTATTCTGATGAGGCAGTGAAGGGAAGCTACAATCGGGGTAATGTGCCCTCTTCCTACATTCTGTGTTAGAAGCCTTGCAGCTGCAGTTTGGATCAAGTTAAAAATGATTTAATGCTTTCTTTTTTTTTTCTAAATAAGCACTGGGTAAAGAGAGATTTAATAGTCAAGATGGGAATAAATGAAGGTGTGAATAACTTTGTCGAGTCCTGCTGCAGGCAGATGATGTTGTTTTTACTGATCCTGTCCTCGCTGATGACAAAACTAAGAGCCTACAGCCATGCCAGCAGCTGTATGAGGCTGTTCTGAGGCACAGCAGCACTCTGAGCTTCATCAGTGTGCTAAAGTTTAGCAGGTTTAATGTTTGCCATGACATTGTCTCTAATTTGTTAAGAGTGATAAAGAAGTTAGAAGTACAGCAATACTAATGGAAATGTTATGAATGTTGCTGCTATTTGTTCATAAACCGAAGCATTTAACAAAGCAGGACTGAGACAGAGGGAAAGACAGCATCACCTGCTAAGTGGAGAGCTGCTTCTGTGTGGAGATGCAATGATTAATCGATCAGTTTCCAACCATTCAGTCACTCATCAACTATTGTTCTTTGATTCCAACTTCCTAAATGTGAATGTTTTCAGGTTTCTTTAGTCCTCTGTGATGGTAAACTGGAAATACTTGTGTTGTGGTCAAAACAAAACATCTAAGGACGTTATCTTGGGCTTTGAAAAATACAGATTGACTCTTTTTTTTGCCATTTTCTGTCACATTATAAACCAAACAACTTGTCGATTAATCAAGAAAATAATCAACAGATTGACCGACAATGAAAACAGTGATTTGTGGCAGCTATATGTCTACGCCATGCCCAGACCTTAAACCTATTTGGAGATTCTCAAACAGACTGATGGAATTCATATAGCATAAAATGTAACCAAGAGTGTCTTGTTGTGAATTCCATGTGGTTTGCAAGCGTCTTATGTAATTTGCAAGCTCCAAATGTTTGAACAAATTGATGTCTAGACTGCATTTGTGTGTGTGCTGAGGATAAATAATGAAGTGACAGAAAATCTATAGTGCTTTACTTGCAGGTTCGTGGATATGTGTGTATTATATAAGCTCTTATTTATCAGAATGTGTGTATATTTCTTGATTTTCTTCTGGTTTTTGGATTGACATCAATGAGTGATGCCACTGTGTGTGTGTGTGTGTGTGTGTGTGTGTGTGTAACAGTCTGTGTTGTGGATGAAAGCAGGTTTTTGTAAAGCCGGGCTATCTAAGGTTGTGTGTGTGTGTGTCCCTGCTATCAGATACGGCTGCTGTGTTTCAGTCTGTGTGATAATGAGGCCACAGGGGGCTGAGAAGAGCGGCACACTAACTTGGAGAGAGGCAGGGGAGGGCCGGTGTGTGTGTGTTTGTGTGTGTGTGTGGGGCGAAGACATGGATGCTTTTATTCTGCTCTTCTGTCGCCGAACTCAAAAACCAGACGCGTCTTTAGATTTTCTCTCCAGTCTGAGGTGGTCTTTCACAGCATTTCACTGTCTGTTCTCTTTAAGCAGCTTCATTTCGAAAAACTCCGGCGCGAAGTTCCTGTTTAATTAAAAACTTTTCTGTTTGTTCTTGTTAAAAACAATAGCGTTGCATGTATGTGTATTTATGTGAACGGATTCACAGTATCAGATCACTGCAGAGAGGTGTTTGGTGTGTGTCTCTGAGTGTCTAGTGATGTGCGAGTAAGAGCAGGTATCCCACCCCTGGCGGCTGCCTGATAAGCTCAAGAAACTCCCAGAAAATCAATACTTCTGCTCATCAACCCAGGTAGGTATAGCTTGGTGATTACACACAGATGACACACACACACGCACACACTAGAGTTAAAACATGGAGAGGAGTCCTGGGAATCTAAATGTCCTGATGTGTCGTTTTCCACAGAGTAAGTGAGCCTGTTGATGTGTGGTGTGTTTGCATAGTAATGTGCAATTCTTACCAAGTTTAATTTATTCATGGTTTAGACACACAATAGAAGTCAGAGGAGAGAAAATGAGAATTGGTCGTGAGAATTTTAAGTCAAATCATTTTGTCTAAAGCAGTAGTGCAAGATACCTAATTCTGCGTCTAGAGTACTTCATAAGGCTTGAAAACAGTTTGTCTTGTCTTGCCTTGTTTGTCGATGTGTAAGAATTGCTCTGTTTCTTTGAACACTGTGGCTGACTGATCCTCTAAGTCTTGTGCATCGCTGTGTTCACCTGCTAGTCACTCATTTGATCTCTGTGCCATTTGGTGCTGAAAAGCTACTATCTGTTGGATTTTTTTTTGCCAAAAAAGCAGCAGACTACAGCAGCCAAAGCCATTGACTGTATATACAAGCTGTACGTAGCCTCAAGATCTAAAAAGTGAAGCGAGTCCTCTGATTGCAAAAAAAAAATCTGACTGTATAGAAGTCTATGAGAAACTGACCTTACATGATTTGTTACCTTAGTAGACTTTATCCTAATGAGTTTATGGTCTCAATCATGAGTTTCAAGTTTCCTAAAATACAGCATGATGTTCATTTTTAAATTATGATCCCATTTAGAGTAAAATAGATGATAAAGCAGGGTATGCTTTAGGGCAGGGATAGTTTGTCATGGACAAGTCACAATTCAGCCCTTGTTATGCCCAGTTTCAAACAACACGAGATGGCCAAATTCGACTTTGGGGCTTTACAATGGCAGTGTACATAGTAGTGGATGGTGTCACGGTCCATATACACTCATCAGCCACAACATTATAAACCACTGACGGGTGAAGTGAATAACATTGATCGTATTGGTACTATGTGCTGTTCTGATGAAAAACCTTGGATTTTAACATCCATGTTGATCAGACTTAGACACCCAAATAAACATTGTCCCACAACAAACCCAACTCATGCAAATGGAAATCCCAAATGTCACTGGCCTACCCCTGCAGGAAAATGCACCCCACCACATGGAAAAAACATCAACCAATCAGGAGCATGTTGAGGAACATGACAATGGCCCAACATGTTGGTTTGACCTCCAGACTTCTGATCAAGCATCAACAGGATGCAGTGGAACAAGTTTGATTGACAGAGACCCCACTGCACAAGCCAGGTACCCAAAGGATCCAGTGCCAATGTCCTGGTGTCAGACCAGAGACACCCTGAGAGGTCCTCTTGTCCATGTCTAATGGTTCAGAGCATTTTTGAGCACATAAGGGGGACCAAGACAATATTAGGCAGGTGGTCATAATGTTATATATAATCTCAAACAAAGTTCATGGAAACAACCATAACAGTAAGGGTGGGGATTGTGAAAACAAAATGATGAGCTGAAAGATGCTAAAACTCTCTGTAAAACTTGAAAGAACTGGACACAGGCAGTTATTTTCAGTGTGTTTATCACCACAAACAGCACCATTCAACTACTCAAAGTGAATTGATCTATTGTTCATAGAAAATTATTGACTACAGCAGCTTTAAGTGAGCTGTAATTGGCTTCTTGCTAATTTGTCACCATTTTCTGACATATTGCAGACCAAGCATTAAAACTAAAGTAATGGCAGTTGTTTTGGTTTTATCTCCACTCGTCTGCTCCCTGTGATGTGCTATGTTGTGCTTTAAACACAGTGATTTCTTGCTCTCCCACCCTCAGAAGTCTGTCGCCTGCACAATTCTTCCCGGTGACCTTTAAAGCAAGCTGATTGGTCATCACCATCATTGGACAGCTATTGAGTAACTTTACGACACTATTGTCACCTCATCTGACTGAGTGGCCATTTTAAAAGACATAAATGTCACCAAGTTGGATTCCAGCATTAGTCTCTCTAAAACATTTAAGCCAGGATTTAGCCTCAGCGGTTAAGATACTTCCCCCAGCACTTGGAGGCAATCACCAGAAAACGCACCTCGACACACCTCTTTCTTCTCAAATGCCATTGTGACCAATCTGTTTTTTAGCTGTCAGTGTTCGTTGAGAGCAGAATGAAGCGCAGTTTATCAGAATGCCCACGGTGATCTGGGAATGATCGATGCAGCTATTGTTGTGGGAGGTGCTGATGGAGGTGAAGAAAGAGCTGTCTGCTCACATTTATCATCACTTCTCTTGATTTAGGAGGACTAGAAGACTGAAAAACAACTACAAATCCACACATCATGCAGTAAATGACATTTAAACACTAGATTTGCTGTATTGACTAGATCCTTGCTTGTGTTGTATCTACTCTCAGATGTATGTCGCTTTGGATAAAAGCATCTGCGAAATGAAACTGTAAATTGTAGAATTGTATTTCTACGTCTGTTACCTCGCTGTATCTGCTTCTTTATGCTTTCTCCATACATGACAGATTCGGCTGGGCAGGAGCGTTGGATTATGACTCGGACGATATCAGATGCAGCAGCATGTCACAAGCAGTCATGAGCAGCAGAGTGCATCCAGCCAGACAGTGTCGGGCCAGCTCACGGCCGGGGTGGAGGTGGAGAGGTAATAGCAGAGCCCGTCCTGACCTCCCTGGGGCCCTCCTATCTGACCTGTGAGCAATGGAAACCATTTGCCACACTGTCACATCTGACACCCCAAAACTCCCACCACAATCCTCCTGCCTTTTTTAACAGTTTGCTGCATTAGTCCATCAAAGAATATGCAAACCTAGACAGAACAGATGAAGTGTAAATAATTATTTTAATTTTAATTATTATAAGTGACATTAAAATTGATTTTAAACTTGGCTGGCGGCATACTATGCATCGTAATTGGCTGGTTATTCTTTAATAATGGCTAGTCAACATCATAGATGTCATTTTTATCCAATAGTTAGATGGAAGTGGTGATGACTGGAGCCACCACACTGAACTTTAAAACCGCTGTTCAGAAAACTTATGGTCATCTATCATTATATACAGTTAATATGTGACAGTACTTTCTATTTCTTTCAAAAATGCCATACAGTCTGGTTAAGTATAAATCTTCTATTCATCCTGGTGTTTTTTTTGCACCTCTACTGCTCATTTCCTGTCAACGACAACACAGAATAATGGCAATGAGAAAAAAGTAATCTAAAACTACAAGTATAATTAGAAGTGTGATGCCTGTATCCGTGTTCCACACTGTAAGCTTGTCAGACTAAAACAAAGGAAAGGAAAATCCTGATATTAACACATGAGTCCTTGGTTTGATTCCCATCTGGCCAGACATTTTGCTGTATGCTATTTCCCCTTTCCCCATGCTTCCTGTCTCTCTTCACTGTCAAAATCAAAGAAAGTCCGAGAAGCAACATACACATATTACACACCAAATATATATATGTCTAAAAACATCTGATTTTTTTTTTTAAAGGAGGAAACATCTGCAGAATAAGTATGTGCCAGAATGTCTGCTTGCATTTGTCTTGCCTGCGTCATGAGCTAATATTGAATCGGACACTTCATGAATGCTGCTTAGTAGCAGCTCACTTCACTTTCTCTCTCTCTCTCTGCTCCGTGTGCAGGTGACACCCAGGAAAGAAGTAATAATATGTATGTGGAAGGATGAGACGGAGTGAGGAGAATGGGGCAAATGAAGAACGAAAGAGTCAACAGGTCAGTTATTTAAGAGTGAGGAAGGCCGACACAGTTATGAGGTGGGTATCCAGAGAAAGCACTATATGGATTTTTATTACTGTACCTCGGATTATTATGGTTTTAGCGCTGCGTACAATACGGGCTGTCTTCCTTTTAAGGTGGAAGATTCAGTAACATGTTTTATTGCTCCCGTTCCAGTCACTCGGTGTGAATGTTTTCACCGCCCTTCTGTTGTTGTGCTGCCTTTTTCCAGCTGCTACACTGCACCATAAAGCTGCCCGGTGGATATAAACTACTGCTCCGGTAGAGATATTATTAAACAATGTGAGCAGAGACTCCATTTCCCTCATGAGAGAAAGAAGAAAACACTTTACAGTTTCCATACCAGTCTATAAATTACAGAATGAAGCTTAGTGTTTCTCAGTCGGGTGTGTTTATTTAAATGTATTCAGTTTGTGCCTGTATGGAAGCCCAGTGCTGCCCGAAAAGGAGAAGAAAATTGTTGCATCTTCGGACGTATTCTGACAAGCTAACATTCTATTCTCTTTGAAACAGAGTCTACAGATACATGTGATACACTTTAACAGCAAGAAAATGACATTCTTTCTGATATTTAGCATATTTTGTAATTGTTCTTACATAATTAAAAAAAGAAAACTGATCGGCTAACTAGAAAAGAATAAACGTCCCTACAGTTATCCTCGTGGTTTCAATCGTAGCGTCTGGACTTGCCTGAGTTTCTTGAAGACATTTCACCTCTCATCCAAGAGGCTTCATTAGTTCTAAACTAACTGGTTGGGAGTTCCAGATTTCTGTACTCTTCACTGAAGCTTCTATAGTGTTAATGGCTCCTGAAGAGTATAAAAATCTGAAACTCCCAACCAATTAGTTTAGAACTGATGAAGCCTCTTGGATGAGAGGTGAAACTCAAGCAAGTCCAGATGCTACGATTGAAACTACGAGGATAACCATGACCTGGATGACTGACAACCTTCAGACATAAAATTATCTCACCTTTAAATCCGTCAAATTAGAATAGGGAGTTTCAAATTTGGTGCAAAAGTTTACAACCTTCTTCTTAAACCTGTGACATCTGCTGTTTTCTTTGCTATTGAGGTGTGTGGTGTCATTGTGCCAAGACCAAAAGAAATCTCTCTAAGGCCTTCAGAAAACTGTTGTAGATGCCTTTGAGTCCGGCAAGGGATTTTTGAAAAGATAAGATAAAAAAGATCTCAAACAACTGCCAGTTTGTCCAGGACTGGCTGCCCCAGCAAATTTAGCCCAAGAACAAAATGCTTGATTAAAGAGAAGTCTTTAGGAACCTCAGATTTCATCACATAATCTGCAGGTGACTCTGCGGCTGTAGGTGTCAGAGTTCTGCATCCACAATCACAGAGAGATTGCACAGATTAGACCTGCATGGGAGATGAGTCAGGGAAAAAAACTGCAGTTTGTGAAATTAATCAAAGATAGAGCTGTTTGGTCACATACTAGTCGACATGTTTGTTGACTGCTGCCGTGCCTGGTGCAAGCTAAATCAACTTTTTGGGAGAAGAACCTCCTCCCAACTGCAAAGCATTGTGGTGAAAGTATTATGGTTTGGAGTTACTTCACTGCTTCAGGGACTGAACAGCTTGCAGTCATTGATTTAAATATGAATTCTGCATCATATCAAAGAGTGCTTGAAGATAATGCGAGGCCATCTGTCTGGAAGTTACATTTGAGCTGGAAGTGCCCCCTTCAACACGATAATGAGACAGCAAATCCACTGTCCAGCGTCTCAGGAAGAAGAAATTAGAGGTTTTGGAATGGCAATGATATAAGCCAGATATGAATCCCAGTGAAATGTTGTGGGGGGATTTGAAAGGGGCATGCATGAAAACTCCCAATCATCTTCCGACTGAAGGGTATTTGCATGGAGGTGTGGTCAAAAACTTAAGCGGGGAAATATCAGAGATTAGTGAACGATTATGCAAGAAGTTAATTCTGCTAACGGAGGCTTCTCAAGCAAGAGATGTGCATACTTATTCCACAGAATAATATGACATCTATGGATATTTTTGAAGAATTAATGATTGAAAAAGTACATTTTCCTTGCTTTGTTGTTCAGGTATATCATATTTATCTTTAGGTACTGCTTCAAAGCAGATCAAATGTTTGCTTGCCTGAAACTTCACATTTTCGTCTAATGACTCAAACTAAATCAAAACCAGTTGTGAGAATTAACTGTAAGAAAACAAATACAGGAGGTCCTCGGTTTACAACGGTCTCTGATTATGACGGTCTCGTGTTACGATGTTTCGTGGTTACAAACGACTCCCATAAATTGCTTAAAAAACCTAGTTTCGACATAAGCGGTTTGCTTCATGAATTATACGATGCTCATGTAAGAACTGGTTGCTGGTGTGCAGCGGCGAACTCAGTCACGGGGGAACACTGTGTAACAACGCTTTCTTCTTCGTTGTTACACGAAGAAGAAAGCGTTGTTTAGGTCATTATCATTAATTTAGGTATAGAATGCGACTTGCACTGAAAATCAGCTTATGTCGCATCGTAAGAACAGATCTTGTTCCTAAACCGAGTACCACCTGTAAGTGTATTTTCCAAAATGTCCACTTTCAATTCAGTCAGAATTTAACTGACTTTCCATTAGTATGTTTTCATTTCAAATCTTTCACACAGTTTTTTTCTTCTGGCAGCAATGGGCTTCCATATCCTTGACACTAGTCCTAGCTAAGTATGCTTTAAAGTACATTTTAAGGGGTCTACTCTCTAATTAACCTTAATATAATGCTAGAAAGATGCATTATATCTGTGCACTATTGGGTTTCTTCAAGGTTATTCAGCTGGAATAACTTCATCACCATCAGAAGGATCTTTGCATTCACAGCCAGCCAAGTTTAATTAGAGCTGCTATTGATCGATTTGCTCTCAGTGAAAACCCAAGTTAACCGTGTTTATAATCAGAAATTGAAATGAATGTAACCTGCCTGTGCTTTACTTTGCTCTTAAATGGAGCGAGATAAATGTGTGTTGTGGAACTCCGAAACATCGAGACATCATCCAGAGAAGAAATTGATCTCATATTTTCTCATTCACCATGACGCAGAAATGCATCAGTCTTTGTGTTTTATATTTACTGGATGTAAAGCAAGAAAGCCTCGCCTCGAATAGGGATTAAACTGTAGCTAGAGCTGTGGGTCGACCGGGTTTGGATTCACTTTCCTTCAGTAAAAGAAAGGATGTCCCATGTATCCAATCCGGCTACTGATTAGAAACGAAGCGAAAAAGCGAAGAAGAAACATGAGAGGACTAATCAGCATTTTATCAGCGTAACACAGTGAACACACCCTCTCCATCTCGCTCTCACCAGCTCTTCCCACAGATTTATCATGTGTTGCCAGGCCCAGTTTGTGCGGCGTGTAGGGAGGTAACTAGAGCGATGGAGGCTGAGGGGGAACGGGGCAACTAGTTCATCATGTTAGCCTAGTTAGATGAAAGCAGGAAGAAAGAGATGCTCATTAAATCCTTCCATCCCCTCTGCCCATGCTACTCCACGTTTCCCCATTTTCCTCCCCAGTTCCTTCCTCTTCCCTCTTACTCAGTGTCACAGTTTTGCGTCATGCTTGGCGAGAAAAACACAAGCTGTTGCGCAAGACAGCCGGGTAATTATATGCTGCCTGCTGCTCATTTCGTCCTCTAAATTGGAATCACTGTCAGCGCCGGTGAAAGGTAGACTATGTCATCATTGATGTCGGTGTGATCATTATTGGCTTTGGCGTTCGTTGAACCAAACAGCCACAGACTGGTGCTCGGGTCATTTCACAGAAGTTAAGGTGAGGGTAATGGAGTGTGGATAAATATAGTCTGCTTTATGTCGGGCGTGACAGCTTTAGTGCCCTCTTTTTGTTGTCATATTAACATTTTTGCTGACTTTTTCCCCTTAAAAAAAGGATTTTCACACTGAGGCTTTTACCTGATCGAGAAAAACAGAAGAGAAATCAGCTAAAGCAGCATGTTTGTTCACGCAGAAAGCAGAGAAGTCACTGTTGTAGCTTCACACACATGCGCGAACAACACACACACTCTCAAAAACTCGAATAACCATGCCCGTCTTCATGTCCGAGCCCTTGACATTTCTGCGACATTTGATGACATTTGTCGACACATGTAAACTGCAGGGTTTGAGAGTTTATCAAACAGGGAAGGAGGATAGTGATGGGCAAATGTCATCTGGTTTCCAGCCATCTGTTATTATGGCGCCAGCACTGAGATGGAGTGCACTGAGGGACACTGTGACGCTGGTCACTCCTGCTGGGCCATGGCTTGGAGTCAGGGTCTCTGGCTTTGTGGGCACAATAAACTGTCCCAGATCTCAGCACTTAACTTGATGAGAAAAATATTATGCACAGTAAATATGTTGTCAGTTGTGGCTATAACTTTTTTTTTTTAAAAAGTACAACACAAACTGTAATAGACCAGAACTGGCCTATACTGTATACTATATGTATCCTTGCAATGTAGGGGATGTTGGAAACTGCTTTACATTAATCTCACGACATCTGAGCTTGTCAGCTTCATGTCTAAATCAGCACCCTGGTCACTCTTTTGGAAAAGTCACAACAGGACCCTTACTAGGTCGAACCAACTAACATTTCTGCATCACAATTTCAACATGGCACAAGTCTGAACTGCACGCTTTGTCACGAACAGAAGCACACAGCAAGTTGTGTAAAGCCACTGATGAAGACTCTCTTCCTCATTTCAGCAAGTAAAAAAGTGTTAGAGAGCAAAAGACACGGCTTTCTCCTTCACTTTGCTCTACAAGTTTGGGTAATATAAAATAAAGAAGTGTATAAAAACACCGAAAAACTTAGCTGCAAAACTGTAACACGTTAGATTAATGAGACCCACCAGTAATGAAGGTAATCTGAAAATCATAAATAAACCAGGCTATTAAGTATTTGGATAGTTTCATAAGCTTACCATTAGTTTAGATGTAGTTTCTTTGTGTATTATTATGCATGAAAGATAACTTGATGGGCTATCCAATCCTGTGTGTAACATGTTCGTGGATCTCTGTCACGGTGGAGGATGTCTGAATGAGGCTGTGAGGAACATTACTTTAAAAATGACCTACAGCATGTCAGATTGATGAGGACAGCAATGTCCCAGGGGCTATTGTAGCTTGTTTGTGGGCTGTGGCAAGCATTTGTTGGTTTTGGTTTGTTTTGTTTGTTGCAAAATTGACACAAGCAAGTTTTTGCCCACTCAGCAGAGCTGGTTCAAATGAATTTGGATGGTGTGACTGCCAGAGCTTTAAAAGCCATGGCTGTTGAGCTTGACACAAAAGCACAGCCCAAGCAAACATGTACTGCTGGAGAAAATTAGAAAAAACACACGGACCAGGGTGTGAAGTCAATACATTTTCAACAGAACGGCCAACAGGATATTCTGCAACATGTAGAGATCCATAACCTTTACATGTGTGCTCACATGTGGCCTGGCGTCATTTTTAACTTTTGATTGTGGAGGTAATTTTAATTGCAGAGAAGTTAATGTACCATAGCATTGCATGCAAGCCCCATTCAAGATTCCTTATCAGCAGCAGATCACATCAAAGCAACATTCCTTCTCCAGAGTTCCTCCTATACACTGTCAGAGAAAGTGCAGCCAGCTAAGCCTCTCTGATGGAAACGATATTGAGAGATTTTTTATGACAGATGCCGAGACAGATGATTATTGTTAGCATATGGTGCTTTGTGATTCAGCTCTGCTCTACACTGTGTGAAAGACCTATAGAGGCACAGCATTGCCATATTCTAGAAACGGGCTCACACTGACTCAATAGAGAGAGGATTAAAGCTTAGATATGGTGTGACGGGGTGCCAAGAAGAGAAAAACCTAGACTATTGTTTCATAAAGTCCACCCACTTTGGTCTCTAGTGCAATATCTCTACAACTGTTGGAAGGATTGCCTTGAGATTTGGCACAGACATTCATGAATTCTAGAGGATGGATTCTTATGACTTTGGTGATTCTCTTGATTTTTATCTAGGACCACACTGAGGATGACATTTATGAGTCTAAGTGAAATTTTTAAATAACTATTGGCTGGACTGAAAAAAGACATTTTGCACTCAAACCATGAAACCCTAGTAACTCTAGGGCTTTTCCCACAAATGCAATCAGTAACTGCTTCACAACTGTAAGGCCCTAATGAGCTGTTTGGATATGGCTTACTACCCCCTCCAGTCCCCAAGTGTGAGACTTTAAAAAGTAGCCAAAACTTAGATTTTACTTCCACGTAATCAAAACTGTAAATTAGAGACTAAATAATATGCCGATAGCAATGACTCGGTGACGCTGATGTTTCTGAAGCTCTTCCAGAAATTCTCAACTGTAGCTCTACCACATTCAATGCAACATCTACATGCATTTCAGTCATGGAGGTACAGGGTGGCTTTTTCATTAAATGAGCTTGGCAGCTTTTGAAAATGGCAAATAGTTGAGTTTTAGAAGAGATACAGCTTGGTCCTAGCAAAGGGACCCTCCAAGTAAGGCTTTAACATGTTGGCATTCGTCGCTGTTTGATAGCACCTCTTAAGCCTGAGTTAAGGTCAGCCCCAGAAACTACTGGCATGGCTGTATCCAGGCAAAATTTCATGGCAAATGGTACTTTTTTTTTAGAGTTCATTTGCCTATGTTTGCATGGTAGCACCCCAGACTCAAGGGAAAATTGAAGGTAAAAACTGAACATTTTAGTTGGATGTAGGGCCACTATATGTCACCAAAACAGCTTTGTTGCCCTTTGGCTTTGATTCCCTGAATCTCTGGAACTCTGGAACACATTCTTCTGTAAGATATTTGTATATTTGCTGTTTTCTTGATGTTGGCGGTGAGCCTTGATAACACCGCCTTGCGGACGTACACATGTTCAGACGCAGACAACACAAATGCGTAGTTGTTATACTATTTTTCTAGTCTGCAAGAGTCTGCTTGGGCTCAAACTTTGGGTAGCACATTGACATTCATGGTGAGGACACATGGACTCTTGCAGATGACAAAGCTTAGATCACGCATTCTCGTAGACACAGAAAGTGTATTTCTGGTATTGCATGTCAGTCCAAAATCTCCCATAGGTGTTCATTTGGGTTGAGTTTTGGTGACTGTGAAGGCCATAGCATGTGATTTGTATCTTTTTTCAGAGTCCTCGTGCTCTATGGTTGGTGGCATTGTCATGTTTAAGACCACTCCCATCAAGATAGAATCGTTTCATAGAAAAAAAGGTGATCACTTAGAACAATTTTGTATTAGTGTGCAGTGACTTCCCTCACACCATAACAGGACCACTGTATCCCTTCACTGTAAGAGACAAGACTGTACCATTGCTTTTCTGTAGCTACATATGCACTTGTCAAGAATATGGTAAGGTATGAGTCATCACCAAATCACTTTTCCAGTCACAGTTTCACATCTCTGTAGACCAGTACCGATGGGTTTTGTAACTCTCAAATGTGCATCATCTAATGACAATTTATGCATTGAAACCCTACTGTGAAATCCCCCTAATGCACAAGCATCACAGTGACCAAACGCATCAACCACAGTATTCTTCCCTAGTTACTCATGTCTGTCTCGTTAATCCAAATGCAGATGTCACTTCAGCCACTGTTGGAACTGAAGTCAGTTAAATAGTCTTTGTGACTGAGGCTCCTACCATCAGTGCCCCAACAACAAACTCTCTTTTAAACTCGCTGAGATCTTTACCTCTTGCCAGCTTGTTACACACATTGTGGCTTGTACCACATTTTTATGCAGGCCAAAGACCATGAGTCAATATTAGTTGCTTTATTGTACCATGCAGTGCTGCTGTGAGAAATCATCTGCGCTTGCTGTGTTTAGATGAAGGGTGAGGTCAATTATGAGTACAGCACTGATCCTGTATAATCTCCACAATAAAAGTTGGTGTTGATGTTGAACCTCCTGTAAAAGTCAATGGTAACTGCAGCCCCATGTATATGTTCCATCGCTATAAGTGCAAATATTTTCAGTGGCTTTGATCTGCCTTTGCAGGAATAGGTGGCCTTGCATTGCACTGAATGTAAACAAACAGCGTCTGATTAAATCGGAGCCCCGCTATGATTTACTGCATTAATTTATGTTCATACATACGCAGATAACAGCTTTGATATTCTGCGCGCGGCGCGCGGCGTATTGATGATTTGATTACTGTCGCATTTCCATTGACTGGCTGTCGTGCCGTTCAGCTGGAAAGGCTTCTGTAAATGGGATGACACATACTGCAGCTTAAACAGATAAATTCACATCATTGCTTCAGGGTTCACCGGAGGCTTGTTTGACGGCATCAACAGGATGCAATAATTCAGACATTATTGAAAATATTTATTTGGCTATATGTTTTGGAAGTTGTGCTGCTGAGTTTTATGTGGTTATATGAATGCGGAAAGGAGAAGTTCTACTCCACAATATTTGTATAGGGTCAACTACAGTGGCAAAATGATGATGACCAGATTTCTTAAGCTAGCTCAGTGAACTTGAAAAATATTAAAGCTACAATATTTTATTTGTTTGTTTTGTTTGTTTTTGGGGCAAATGGTTTTAGCCATTTTTACTGTGGTTAGGACAACATATAAAGGCAAGTTATAACATTACAGTTGAAACTGTTGATTGTGTGAAGCACTTTGCAAAGTCAGCTTTGAAAAGTACTCTATAGATATAAACTGATCAACCACAACATTCTGACCACTGACAGGTGAAGTGAATAGCATTGATCTTATTGGTACTATGTGGTGTTCTGATGGAAAACCTTGGATTTTAACATCCGTGTTGATGAGACTTCGACACCCAATCTAGGAGATTTTTAAAGAGGGATTAAAATATTTAAAAAGAAAGCAGATGTTTCACATCAACAGACAGTAAGTGGTACAAGACAGATAAGATAAGCAAGTGGAACAAATCCAAGGAATTTTAAGTCATAGAAAGTAACAGAAATATTTACAATGTGTCGATGATCCACTTGAGAATGTTCAAAATTACAGTGACTATGGTGTAAACAACTTGTGATGTGCAAAGGATAATATTAATCCTATTTAAAAAGCTATTGAACTTCACTTGAACATATTCAACAATCAGCCACAACATTATGACAGGTGAAGTGAATAACATTGATCATATTGGTACTATGTGCTGTTCTGCTGGAAAACTTTGGATTTTAGCATCCGTGTTGATCAGACTTAGACACCCAAATAAACATTGTCCAACAACAAGCACACTCCCTCATGAAAATGGAAATCCCCAGTGTCGCTGGCCTACCCCTGCAGGAAAATGCACCCCACCACATGGAAACAACATCAAACAATCAGGAACATGTTGAGGAACATGACAATGGCCCAACATGTTGATTTGACCTTCAAACTTTCTACACCTCATTCTGATCAAGCATCAACAGGATGCAGTGGAACAAGTTGGATTGACAGAGGCCCCACTGCACAAGCCAGAGCACCCAAAGAATCCACTGCCAACATCCTGGTTCCAGACCTCATAGGACACCCTGAGAGGTCCTCTTGTCAATGGCCAATGGTTCAGAGCATTTTGGACCACGTAAGGAGGACCAACACAATATTAGGCAGGTGGTCATAATGTTATGCCTGATCGGTGTAGATTTTTATTATTGTTCCTCTTATTAAAACCCATTTCTTTTTCAAAGTGAAACGTGAAATATTTCCTTTTAAACACAATCTAGTGCACAGTCATCAGACAGACATCAAGAGCCATTTTCAATCATTTTGCATAAAACTGAGCACACTGCTGGAATTAACTAGTTCCAACAGACACTGTTAACATACTCAAGAAAAATAGGTAGCGTAGCAACAATAAGGTTACAAATGTGGCAGGAGCCAGTGTTACAACGGCAGCCCCAGTTATGGTGGTCTACCGCTTAAAAAGCTATTCTCTTTATGACAATTGCTGTAATTGTGTGTTTGTTGGCCTGTCATTTCCTATTGGGTTGTGTCCATGGCATGTGATTTGCAAATTTCACTTCACATGAAATACTATTTGCTTTTTGCTTTTGTTCATGTGAAAGAATCTGCTTTGGTAACTTTTGGGACAAAAACTATTTGGTTAACTTTTGAAAACGATATGGTTTGGGTCAAAATACACTCGTGCAAATGCTTTTCAGTTACTGTTTACTTGTTAATCATTTTCAATAAGTGTTTGTTTTCAGTCACAGTTTGCTGTCATGTAGGCTACATAGCTATGTGGTTAAGTTTAAAAAATATTACGGTTGAGGTGAAAATACACCTGCAAATGCCACACACAAAGGTCTGGCTTTCTTGGGTGCTAAGGTGATGAGTGTAGCCTCTAAAAAACATAAGCATCTCACAATTAGTCAGCGTTTTTTTTGTAAAAATATAAACTTTGCACTGTTGACCAGTGTAACTATTGCACTTTTTTTCATGAGACAGGATGCTCATCTCTCAAAAACCACATTTGACACTGTAAATACATAACTGTCTAGCTCTCAAATATAATGCAGATGTCACAGTTTTGCCAAAAATGAAAAACATTTGAGGAGAATAAATGAACAACAATAAATAACAAGAGTCAAATCAGAATGAACCAGAAGTGTC
Organism: Dascyllus trimaculatus; assembly: GCA_024666655.1. NCBI lineage: Eukaryota > Metazoa > Chordata > Actinopteri > Pomacentridae > Dascyllus > Dascyllus trimaculatus. Next base: position 23,730,033 of record CM045463.1, read on the forward strand.
CTTTAAACTCATTTGGGGAAGTGGCTGTTTCCATTGTTTTACCAAGATACACAAAACCTTAATTTCACCCATAACCCATTACATAATAGCTGCTTTATTTAATGACGGGACCAGGACCTAGACCTCAGCAGTTTGTCACATCTGTAAGCTACTTCACAGGCTCCCGGCCCCTTGAAATAAGATTGATAAAGTGGAAGTGAAATTCCTTTTTGATGAGACATCTAAACTCCAAACAGTGCTGTGACCACAAAGAACATGGATAAAAGCTGCAGATCATTTTTCTTCTGGACATGTTGCAGCACAGAGCGAACACTTGCGTGGCTTCTTGCTATTGTGGCTGTAACTCTCTCCAGACTGTTAAAAAAAGAAAAGAAACAAGAAAGCCGAAGGCCAGCCAAACTGTAGGAACACACATACACTCACCCACTCCTGTCTACCTCTGACTCAGGTTAATGAAGTGTGACCGTTCTGACAGGAGAAACCTGCTCAGAAAAACCCACTGAGGAGCAGGGTACACCCCTCAGATTTCCACGGAAAACACACACACATGCATCCAGGATTACCTCGGGTCTTCCTATCTGATGCTGTCAGTGCTGTGTGTGTGGGGGTGTGTGTGGGGGTGTGACAGGCCAGGGTTTTTCAGTGGCTTATGGAAATGTTCTCCCACCTACGATACCACATCTGTTCCCCTGGTACCACTCCCCTCCTTCCCTCTGATCTGTGTCCAGATGACATTCCTGCCTAGCCAGCCTCATCACAGTCCCTGGATGAATGAGACGCCTTCATTTACATAATAAACTGCTGGAGAAGGAGACGCAGGAAGGAAGGGAAACCTAGTTGAACTGTGGACACCTGTCTGAACTCTGTGTGACACGTTTTGTTGGGGTGAAAAAGCGATACTTTCATAACTGTACAGTAAATATGTAATGTTTGTTTGTATCAGAAAAATGCACTTCAGCAACATTATACATATATATGTGTATATATACATATATATATATATACACACATATATTTGTGTGTGTGTGTGTTTGTGTGTATATATGTTTAGAAGCTTTATCTGTCCCCAGGGCACAATTCAGTTTTCACATGTCCCAGTTGGGGTAACAGCAGAGGGTCAGCCACAGTGCAGCGACCCTGAAGCAGGAAGGCTTAAGGGCCTTGCTCAAGGGCCCAACAGTGGCCACATTAGATATTGCCAGATACACATGTATTGCTGAAAGTTAGCTTTTTACTTTTGAAGTTAGGTTTAGATACTAAAATCAAAGTCTTTAGCCTAACAAGGGCCTGCACGGTGGCTCGGTGGTTAGCAGTGTCGCCTTACTGCTAGAAGATCCCCAGTTCGTGTCCCGGTTAGGACGCCTGGGATCTTTCTGTGTGGAGTTTGCATGTTCTTAACCAGGTACTCCTGCTTCCTCCCACAGTCCAAAAAAATGTTGAGGTTAATTGATTATTCCGTAGGTGTGAATGAGAGTGTGCTTGTTTGTCTGTCTCTGTGTGTAGCCCTGCGATAAGCTGGCAGCCTGTCCATGGTGTCCACTGCCTTGGCCCGAGTCGGCTGGGATAGGCTCCAGCTCCAGGGGTTTGGCTGTTACGAACCAGACTTCCCATACAACGGCCATCTTTGACAAAGATTTCTGTTCAGGATTCCTAAAGGGATGAGTCTCTGCTATAATGTACTGGTGAAATTAGATGTAGCTCCATTGTCTTTGTTGATTGGATTGACAGATAGTTTGCCATCACTAATGTTTAATAAAGAGAAAGCGCAGTCAAAGTTGAGGCATAGTTGCACCTGTATTGTAAATGCCAACAATTTTGCATAGTTTCTGAAAAGTATACCATCAATTTTGGCACCTTATTTCTTCCACCAGCATGATTTGTACGTTTATTGCAAGTTCTTTTGTACATTGGTTTCCTTATCTTTGTTGAATGTGGCATGTGGGCTACGAGCTACTACCATCCATCCATCCATCCATCCATCCATCCATTAAGTTATCTATCTGTCACAGTTGTGTCCATTTCATTGCATGGTGGCACAGCAGTGAAGTGGGTCACAGCAAAAGAGTTGTGAGTTTGAACCTGTCAGTTAGGTGGGACCCCTCTGTAAGTAGTTTCTGTGGGTTTTCTCTGGGTGCTCTGCTTTCCTGCCACAGTTAAAAAAAATAACATACAGGTCACATTAACTGCTGGCTGTAAATGGTAGAAAATGTGAGTGTGAATGGTGGTATGTCTCCAAAATGCAGTCTCACCTCAAAATGTGTAACGGCTATATTTGTCCACATCGCAAAAATGTACTAGTTTAATGATGGAACTGTAAAACTGTGAGATGCCTGTGTTTTGTGCCTTGTTCTTTTTTTATTGGCATGCATTTGCATCAAGTGACTTGCAAGTTTAATGCCATGTAACTTGTGATTTTCTTACTCCCCAAAAAAGATCAACAAAGTCCACATTTGAGTCCTCTGAGGACAGTTGGGGTTTTTTCAGCGGCATTAATCAAACACAGGATTTTTACACAGGCACACAGGCAAAGGGGGTTATTTTTACACTTGTGTTTTCACTGTTTGCTTTGGCTTGCACTACAAGAATAACTAAGTTAAGTTTAGGAGAAGTTAGTGGTTTGGTTTGGGAAAAGATCATAGTTTGGGTTAAAATACACCCTTACCAACGCTAACCACAAGACTCCATTTAGTTTAGTAGGGTGATGAGTCCAAAAGAGTAGGCCCTTAAAAAGTCTCATAATTTTATACCCTTTTTCATGAACATAATTCCCTTTTGCGCCGTCTTCTTGAAGCATTACCACTGATGTTGATTGGCCATCTGTCCAAGGTTGGTCTTACATAGCTAGATCTATCTCCATAGTGCCGTGTCAGCAGCGTCAATCCTTTTAAGTCCTAGTTGTCTTATTTTTTTGCCCCTCAACTAATTTCAAAGAATTGCTTGCTGCTTGTTTTATGTTTAGGTCAAAACTCAAATAGCCTACCTGTAAAATTGCATTTTAGAGAAATAAGATACATAAATATTACATATGCATTACAGACCTTATACTAAACAAGGAAAGACCAAACCGTTTTTTAAAAAAATATCTACACAACTAAAATTACTGAGCAACTTACAGCGACATGCGTGTGCCAGATCTTGTAGTCATGGCACAGTTCCACAGTTTTCACACACCATGAACAGTCATAGATCAGATGTAGCCTATATACCTGTAAATGCAGGTTTTACAGTTAACAGGTTTATAAGTAACTTTCAGCTCATATGTGGTGATGTGCAACAGACTGGTTTGGCGGAGTCATAACCGTATTGCGTGTGCGGTCTGTGAACCAAAGATTTCTAGTTTACAGCCACAACACTCTAAATAGACTCATAGTAACCACATTCAGAGCTCTTTTTTTTAGGCTAACGTATACAGCTACATATAGCAGCTCTTTGCCTCCATGCTATGATATTGTGTGCGTCTAATTCTCTGCTCACTTCTGTGTGTCACACAAGCTATTGCTACACGACTTACCGAGTTACCTGGTGAGTAAACACTGCCTTTGAATCAAAGTAAGTACTGCCTTTTATTAAATTATTGCAAATAACATGTTAAGCTAGCAGTTTTCAGCATCTGTCTCTTGGCTAACTAGAAGGAACACCAAAGTGGCTAACCTAGCATTAGCTTAACCTAGCTAGGCAACATTTGGTGAGCTAACACATATCATTGCCAGACTGTTATTAGCTTTAGTGTTTAACAAGAATGAATGTGAAAAACGTGAAAAATATAAAAGTGTTCTAAATGTATATGGTAAATATAGCGGGCTAGCTGTTTGTTCTTTAGGTTAATAGTCACTGGCAGAAAGCAAAAATGCTATTTCTGATGATTTCAGTGGGGAGTTAGCATGCGTTTGCACTTTGTTGCTAACTTGCTGTCATTAGTAACTAAGGTCAGATTCAGAAGCTGTAGACGTGACGTTTTTCCTCGAGGACATTCACACATTTCTTCCAAACATGTGCTCTTTGAGACTAGCAGAAAGAAAATATCCAAAACACACATTTAGGTGTTTATTTACTAGATTTTACACACTATATTTATGCAAATTAATGCATATTTTTCAAGGTCATGCCTAATTTGCATATTTAAATATATGATACAAATAGATTTGTTTACAAGTAGTAATTCACTTAGTGTCAGTAATCAGCTGGATAAGTTGCATGGCGTTCTTTTTTAGTTTACATATTTACCCATAAATAGTGATTCATCATTTGAACCCAACATTATTCATACCAATGCTAAATTTGATTTATAGTGATTTCTCATTAGACCAATAGTTTCTTCTGACAGGAAATGACAAAAACAAGTGACAAAAGGCAGTATGACATTGCATTAGAGATGTTTAAAATGAATTGTAACCATTTCTGCATTGGGTTTTGTCATTGTTGGTGTTGTTTTTTACATTTTTATTAAAATTGTCATCTCCAAAATTCTTCAGATCCCTTGAAACTGCTGCTACTTTTTGAGAAAATGTAGATTCTGTACCTTCCCAAATGGTCCGGGTAATTTTCTACCTTTCTTTAGATTGTTCTGATATACTGTAAACGGAGAATGCAGTAGTTCTCCAGTCACTTGCTAGCCATTTGCCAGTCCTGGCTAAAATGGTAGAGCTCAGTGGCCTTGCTATTAAGGTTAATCACTGAGATTGCATTGTGCCCTGTGGCGGCTCACAAGGTGGTGAAAGGTTTTAAAGTGATATCCACGTGTTTTAAAGTGCCAGTGGACACAGTGCAAAGCAACATCAAGAAGTACACAGAGCTTCTCACTGTGAAGAATCTCAAAGGCTGTGAAAGGAAGCAAAAAGTAGCAGTTCCCTGAGAATATTAGAAGGCAAGAAAAATCCATGGATCACCACTAAAAGCATCCTGATGAATCTGACCAGTTGTGGTACCAACATTTCAAAGCAAACACTCCAGCAGACACTGAACAAGACTGATCTCCATTTATGCAGACCAAGAAGGACACCACTTCTCTAAGAAAGAGATACGAACGCTCACCTGGATGTAGAAGAAAGCTTTTGGTCGTCAATTCTCATGAGATGAAAATGAAGTTGTTTGGACGCAGAGACGTGCTTTCGTTTGGCAGAACAAAGGAGAAGAATCCAACTGCAAGAACACCATCAACACAGTGGGAATGGAATGTTTTGGGTTTTCTATCAGCTCATGGTCCAAGGTTGTCAAAGGAAACAGCATCATAAGAAGAGAGGATGACATAAAGGCTCTGGAGGAAAACACCAGGCAGTCGTCAGTAAAACTTATCCTCAGGCAGCATTGGACCTTCCAACAAGACAGTGATATGAAACATACAACCAAGGTGGTGAATAAATGGTTCACAGAAAACAATATGGACATGCTGGAGCAGCTCAGTCAGAGTCCAGACCTGAATCAATACAGAATCTGTGGAGGAAGATGAAGACCAGAGTGATGGCTAGGAAGCCTTTAACCTCATTGCAAAAAGAGGAGTGGTCCAAAAAAAGAGTTTGATTGCTCTGGTGAGAAACGAAAGCTTTACTGGTGATTACTAATACTTCATTTAGACAAACATTTTTAGTAAAAAAGGGGAAAAAAATCTAACATCTCAGCATGTCATCTCATCTCTCTGCACAATTTCTTACCATCTTTTAACACTTGCAATACAATTTCCTGCAAGAAGAAACACACAGAACAAACAAAACTATTTGGCATAGGTAGGACTAATTTGGGGTTTAACTATAATAGTAAATAAGAGTGGAATTGGATTTCAGTTCCAGAAATGAAACACAATTTAACATAACAAATCACTGCCTTACTACAAGCAATCATCTGGGGGAAGTTTTGTGTCGATACCTATTAGAAAATACTCATTTTGCTCTGTTCAGTGTCTCCACTTAAGACTTGCGTGTGAACGAGGCTCCGCAAGTTCCTGGAAGTGAAGGAAAGATTTTTCACATCATTGTCACATGTGTCAAATTATTAGGTGACTAATCCTGCCTTGTATGAATGATCTACATATGCTCATGTTTATGTTCATAATTTGTCACCTGTGAGTAGATTCAAACCGTACAGTTAAGCAGAAAATTCAGGTTATTGTATACAGTTCATGGTTTCCTTCTTTTATGAACGATTAAATCAAAGTGGGCAGACGCGGGGGAATGCAGGAATCACAACATGGCAACAGGAAGGAATGTATACATGTCTTACAAACGGAAAGGACACTGCGTGAGGCAATCCGTCTTTCCCCCTTTTCTCTCAGTGTTTCTGTCTCCTCTCTCACAAACACACGCCTCCCCAACTCCCACACGTTTCCATCATTCAAATAATTCACAACACCCACTCGCGCCATCACGCAGATGGAAATATTGATCTCCCTTTCGGTGGCAGATTTCGGTCGGGGATGGGGGGGGGGATGGCTTGAAACAAATGTGTGGGGCCCCGGCCTTTTATTTAATCTTCCCCGAGTTGCATGTATACATTCAGAGGGCTGCCTGCTTTTTCTGACATGCGGGATGGAAAACACGGGCGTTCAGCTGCCGGGGAAGGCCGCCGAGAAGCTTTTCATTCGTGTGCGGGATGTAAACACCTTCATCTGTTCTCCTTCCTTTTTCATGTCGAAGTGGGACTGGCCTGTTTCTGAGGTCGGGGTGGGGAGTGGGGACAGCAGGGAAAGTCCGCTCACATGATGGCAGCTTCCTGTTTGTCCTCAACTTCTGTGTGCATGTGAGTAGTTTGTATGCACCGTTTCTGCTGCTGTGTGCCTGTTTTGTTATCTTGTGCACCGATAGATGCACTTTCCTGTATGGTGCATGTGTGTGTTTGAGTGTGCTGAAGGATCTGCAAGTTGTGTGTGTGTGGACCTGTGAATGGCAGGTGAACAGACTGCCTGTCAGATGCAATTGGCAGGTAGCAGCTGTAGATCATTTCTGAGGTCACACACATGTCAGGCCACCTTATTAGTGCTGCCCTGGTAATGAAGGAATCAAAAAGGGACTCCTTTGAAACAAAACTAGAAAGATAGACAGTGGGGAGTAGTCTGACTTCTAAAAGTTTGAATGCTTGATTGAATGACGGGGGATAAAAGTGTCCAATAGTCATCTTTTACCCAGTAAAAAATCAGTAAATACAATAAGATGCTTTGCAGGGGTGTGTGTCTGTATGAAAATGTGTGTATGTCAATATATTCCCCCTGTGGGAGTGATCGATTGCTGTGATCACTTTTCCTTTTCCTGTGTGAACAGCCAGCTTTTAACCCACATAGCCAGACTGTGACCATCACTGAATGGTTGACACTTGCACTGTGATTTCTCACACCGCCTATCCGATGCCAGCAGCAGCAGTTGGCCGCCCGACTGGAATGGCCGTTGCTGCGTTGTGTAATCCTCTCATCAAACGGTTTACACATGCAGTAATTGCAATAACATTTAGATATGATTCAGGTTGCTAATATCATGTTTCTGACTTAATGCACAATAGCGCGTTGTTTACAGTGGCCTGAATAAGCTGTTAGCTCGGATGATCTGTGTGGAATAAACTGTGGAGATGCTGATCATTCTTTATGTCAGACCACCACGTCAGCCCAGATGGAAATATTCTGAGTCCCACAGGATGCCACCATGAGGTTGATGTTTTTTTTATTAAACTTGGGAAACGTCTCAACAACCACTGATTGTCAGGTAATTTGATACAGACGTTCCTCCCAGAAGATGAATTCTAATAGTTTCAACTGTCCCTCTGCCATTTTCTTTACTGCCTCCATGTGTGTGATGTCTCTGTTTTTTAGTTTGATGGTGAGGTATTTTCATTATTTGGCTCTCCGCTACATTTTATTCCTGGGCCACATGAGGATGGCTTACGTGGTTTTGAGTGAGATACCCTTACAAAGTTTAGATGCACTAAAGCGAGATTTGGTACAAATATTCTGATCGCCCTCAGAATGAACGGGATTAACTTTGTTGATCCTCTGATCTTTCAGCTACCATCATCAATGCTTTGGTTTATGAAATAGTACTCACAGGATTATCATGGCCAAAAGAGTTCACATTAACAATTATCTCAATATCTTTACTATGTCATCGGTTCTGAAATGATTATGTGTGGCTGTGGTTGCTGTCCTTACCCAATGTGAATAGCGCAAACATTTTACAGTACGTCATCAGTCTGAGGACATATGCTGCAAGTAGAACAAGTTCACTGCTGGTCTCACCACAGGAGAGCTAGAGGATCAGTGAGTGAACCGAAAATGAACAACTCCTGTGTTTATAGTAATAATATGATGAAGCTGTGTTTTGGAAATTGCAGTGTCAAGCAGCTGAAGCAACTCCTTTTCTGCTTTTAGCGTTTTTGTTTTCTGACTTTGGCTGTCGCTTCACATGTTATGAAAATGTTGCCGAATTCAGAGAACAAATGTTGCCTTTCGCTAGTGTGTGTGGTGAGTTTGTCAGGCAGCATAGTGGTTTTACAATCAGGATTTTAGCAGTTTGGAAGTGACTGCAGTAGTCCAACTGTGTAGTGTCAATAGGCTGCATTTCAGTCAGCATTTTATACTCGCGTTGACGTTTGACCGCCAAAATGGAAAAATGCGAAGAGCTTTATTGGGAGTTTAGCTGTACTGAAACACAGTGTATGTGAGCACAGAGAGCAGGAGAGAAGCAAATCGACGTAAACTGCTTTTGTGCTGAATATTTTCGGTTTCTTGTCGGTTCAGGTGCGCAGTGTCCAAACCACCTTTTTGTTCTGTGATCAGTTGAAGCACTCCCATACTTTTGAGTATTTGGGTCTCTGGTAACTTTTACACTGAACCGAGTTGGACTGGAACATAAACTGACTGACTTCATGTTCCAGGAGTCATGTTGCGACACTAACGAAAAACATTTGTTACGATGAGTAGAAGCATTTTAGATATAAAAACAAAAAAAACCCCTCACAAACAAAACAAAAAAAAGCAAGTTGATTTGAGATTTGAAATACTGGTGCCTTTTTTAACGCCACCATCATTGATTGAATGATTGCAGCAGCCTCAGTGTAACATTTCCATTTCAGTCTGTTGTTGCGCTCAGAGTTGTTGAGTAAATTATCATCCACACCAATTTCTTGTGACACCCCTACTGTGAACAAATACTTGCAAAATAATGATAGATCAGCCTTACCTGTACATTGTGTCGTAATGGTAAATATCAGCATATAGCATAAAGCACCGCCGCCTAAGAACAGCCTCACAGTACCTGCAGTGTGACTGTAGGGTCTTAGTCTCGCTATCATGAGCACCTGAGCACAAAAGCTGTTTAAATTAGTGCATTAATGACTTTGTTTACATGCTCAGTACTGTGCTTTGTTTCCGAAGCAAGCACTTCATCTACGACTTAATACATGTGCTGTACGTTGGTGCACAGATAATACATGGTAGTAGAGTAATTGTTGCAGCTGGTTAACTGAGGCGCATGTTCCTTTTCCTGGAAGACAACTATATACATAATCTCTGAAATGATCTCTGTTTATTCATGTATGCATCCATATTTTCTAATTGGGATTGTACAGAACATGACCCAGTATCTGTTGGTGCACATGTAAACACTCATTATGATGAATCCAACACGCATAAACATTCTTTATACATTTGCATAGACTAGATAGGCACACAGAAACTTTGATGAACAGATTAACACACAGCCCAAATCCAGCTATCCTAATCTGTCATTCACCCTGCGGCAGTTTTAATGTAATTCTCCCACTCTGACAATGTAGGACTGGCTCAGTATTCCCTCGTAAAACAGTTTGTGCCCTCAGCTATTAGCCGCTCAACCTCCGGAGCCGGGGCCTCACACAGTCCCACCTCACCCCAGGGACAGCAGCCCGTCCTGGGTTGACCCTGTAAGACCCCCCCCCATAGCAGGAGCGCGGAGCTCTGTGGGAGCTGACGCTGACAGAGCTGGAGGATGCTCAAAGAGGAAAAAAGATGAAAGGCAGAGGCAAAGAGGGAAACGCTGAGGGCCCCTTCTGTTTCTCCCCGTCGCTCGTCTCAACTTTTTCCTCAGTTCTGTCTCTGTTTTGTCATGTCGCAATAGCAACTTTGTGTTAGCAATTTACGTTGTTAAAAAAAGACGCAGTTTTAATTAGGCTCAGAGAGGGAATGAAAGAGAAAGTGCAATGTGGCCTGCCTCGGCACCTATCTATTAGTCATTGTGCCACATTCTTGCCAAACTTGTTTGACAGCTCAAGTGTGGTCTCCTCTTCTTGGTCCTCCATCTACTTGTCTGTGCCTCTGCATCCTCTTCTGCTGCATCTTTCCCCTTTTCTTTTCCCTCTGATTCATTTCCTCCTATGTTTACCCTTCTACTCCCTTTGCTTCACTCCTCCTCTTTCACATCCCGATCATTCTTCCAGTGCACCTCCTTCTTTTGCTAAATCCTCACTTTCCCCTCCTGTCCTTTTTTGGATTTTCCTTCCTGTCCTTTTTTTTCCACTTCTTATTCTACTTTATTTTCCATTTTTCAACTTCCTCTTGCCCCTCTTGTCTCTTCTCTTTCCTTTTTTTTTTGCCTCCATGTCATTGCAGGCATATAATTTATGAAGTGTTGAAAATGTTCCTCTCTGCTGCACTGCTCCGTAACCAAGGTTACCAACATGTGAATCAGTATCACTGAAATCACGTGTGATTTTTTAGGTGGGCAAGCAGGAATGGAAAAGCTTCAGAGTTGCAGCTTTGTATAGTCTGGAGTCTTGTGTTTAACATTTTTCAATTAGAGGTGATTTTTGTTTCTAAATGACTGATATTGTTGTTGACCCTCTTCGGGCTCCCATAGCACACCCACACACACGCATGGACACACCACATGAGTCACGCAGAGTGCATTGTATTACCGTATTGTTTGGATTGCATGTGGGCTAAAATAAACTGACATGCTCATTTCTTCTATTTATCATTCAGCAAATAAATAGAAAAGTGAGACTACAGGCAATCACCTCTTGCCCCTCGTTGGCAGCCTTGTTCTGTTCTGTCCGGCAGATTCGTCTCAGCCAAGTGACTGTGTGTGTTTGATAAGTGTATGAGACAGCCAGGCCACAGTCCACCCATATCTCTAAGACACCAAAAGAAAGCCCTGGCCCTGAAGTAGTAGTTTGACATCTCTGTGAAGAAGATTATTTGCTTTCTTGCTCAGCATAAGATGAAACGATCAACACTGCTCGTCCCGTCTACACAGTAAATATGAAGCTACAGCCAGCAGCAAGTTAGCAAGTTTCCCCTTGTAAAACAGCAAATTGTCATTGTTACACAACATTACAAAGCAGATAATGTGCAGATTGGAGAAACGGATGAAATTATTTAATTAGTGAGCATTAGATGTGATAATAAATGGGTCTGTTTCTTTTGGACAGACCCAGGAAAGCCATCCACTCTGTTTGTCTTCATGCTAAGCTAACTAGCTGTAAATTCCAAGATATAGACAGGTGAGTTTTTGTACTCACCTAAGTCCTGGAGCCTGACATGGGATTTTTGGGGCCAATACTGATTTATAGGGAGTCAAATATTCTGAATATTCTTGGTCAGTGTATTTCATATACTCATTAGCAACTTCCTGTGATCACTGCTTGACTCCACACCACTTTCTCCTCAGCTGTGATACGTGCTCTGCTACATGTGCTGCACACTGTGCTGATGGAATGGGAACCCTGTGCTCGGCAAAACATTTCTAAGTGACCCCAACATCTGTCTTTGCAGAGGTAGCACCGTAACTGGCTTTGAACCTGCTGCTTAGGTGGCGCCTTTCTATGTGGAGTTTGCATGTCCTGTGGTGGTGGCAAATTGCTAAGTGCTAAATTAGCCATTGGTGTAAATGCATAGTTGTCTGACGGGCTGGTAACCTGTCAAGGATGTGCTGGTCTCTGGCCCAGTGTCAGCTAGGTGAGGTCCCAGCACCCAGTGATTATCTACCAGATAAAGTTAGTAGCTGCTCTTGGGATCTTTTTGTGCATTATGGCTCGACAGGAATAGAAAAAGTTGTCATATTGGCTCAAATTAGATGAGAAATATGCCTATAACAAGAAATCTGTAAGTGGCCTTGTGATATATTGGTCTGGTTCTGCTAACTCCTATCAATAAAGTATTGATGATGCTGTACCATTTACTTTGACTTTGTCACATATCAGTGTGAATTCAACTGTCAAACCTCACTTATCTAATCCATTGTGTAACAGTCAAATGCAATCGATCTCTCATGGAACCCCTGGCAGGTATGATCTCTACAATATAATCACATAGGTATTAAATATGGCAAATACCAGTACAAAAAACGGGTTATTTCACAAACTTCAAGAGATTTCTACATTGTTGTTTTTGTCCTTGCTTTTCTCACTAGTTTCACTGCTTAGAGGAGCTTAGTTGGAAAAAGGTGACATCACTTGAGTAAATCAGAGTAAGCAGTTAAATCAAAATGTGTTGGGAGGTTTTCCTTTTCTAATGCTGCCAGTGCTGTTGGTAAGATCAGATGAAAAGGCAGTGTTAAACTCCCAGTAAGTAACTAAAATTTCTTCCTGGTGTTTCATAGTTCCTTATTTAGTCATGAAAATGTGTTTCTAGGAAAATCGTTAGGACATAAATGTGAGTTTCCAGTGGCTTTAATGTTCTGTGCCATTTATATTATCAACTGTTAGCTGTAGATGAGTGCAGGTTTACTGGCAACAAAAATAAAAATGGGCTGCTTGTGTAGAGAAGGAAGACCACAGGGTTTAACAGCATATGCAAATGACAACTTCCTGGATTTCACAGCAACCACAGGCAACATATTCAACTTCAGCTCATTTTAGTGATTTAAAGGAAACCAGCATGACATATTTCAACATGCTGTCAGTTAAATTGAACTGTTTTTGTTCTTATTTCCATTTGGGTTTGTTGATACCAGCTCCCTGCTCTCATGACAAAACAGAGTGTGTAAGATGTTGTATAACAATTTGTTTTCCCATGGTGCTCTTTGCTGTTCCATTTGTTGTCATCAGTGGTCTCTGCAGAGCAAAATGAAACGCACACGTCCTTTGAATGCCTTCAGTTTTGGCTCTGTTATTGTAGATCCTATAGCTACTGGGAGGGAGCTAAAGACAAACATGCTGAAATACGACCAGTAAATCTTCTGTGGTGCATTTGGGAGTTTAAACAAGTGAGTCTGATTGTCATGACATTGATTCTCAAAAAACTGATATTGATCTGACATTTCCCATTTCATTTTAAGTAAGCATGCTGCTGTGGAAATAGTTGAAGTACTTTGCATCATATCAATATCTGAGCCAATCTCTGCATCAACTTCACTGCATTTTTTTTTTTTAAGAAACAGATGTTTGCTTCAAGTTCCTTCTCATTGGATTGTGCTTTTATTTATCGTTGGCTTGTCGCTGCTGATTCTCCTCATGGCAACAACAGTAATTGTTTGTTTTCAGTGTGCCTGTGTGACAGGATGAAAAGAACTGGCTCCTTATTTTGGATGCTGGCCTGCAAATCAGGGCTCGCTTGTAACAGAGTTACAATACAGTATTGAGTGACTGGACAGGCCCCTGTCCTGTAGTGCAAAAGGTTATCTGTAAGAACAATATTGGAGCGAGGACATGGGATGACTCCATGATCAATATAGTAATTACCTCCTCTGGACAATTCACAGTCATAGATCCTGCAGGGGGAGGACTAATGAGGGTTCGATAACGGCGATAGATTGCAATCACATACACAACAACACAAATACATCAGAGCACATGTAAGTGCATCGCTGTATTATAATCACTGATTATCAGGTATCAGATCATTTAAATAGGAATCAGTTTATGGTTACGTAAATATCCTTTGCCCCGTTTAAGTAGAGGTCAGCGATTCTGGAGCTGGAAGGGATTCAGTGTCATCTTCTGACACGAATATGGGTCGTCTTTCTAATACAGGCCAACCCAGCAGATACCATGACCAAAAGATCAATAACAATAAGGAAACATCTGTGAAGGCGTGTAACGTCTGGGATGTGAAGAAGGTCATTACATTTTTTCTGATGATGCTGCTGGATGTCAGAGATTTATTAAGTTATTAAAACTCATCCTGCGGGGAATATGAATGTTTGAACCAAAGTTCATGACAATCTATACAATAACTGTACAGACATTTCAGTCATAAAAACACACATGTCAGTATTCTGGTGATGGCTGATCACCAAAGATTTAATAACTGCTTAGTGGTGCATAGACTGACCGACATCTTCAGAGTCATGATGCTAACGTGGCAAAGAATCACAAGTAACTGATAATTTTTGTTAAAACTATCAAGTTCGCCCTGATTGTGGCACCAGAGAATCTTGGCCATCCCATGAGTTTTCCGCTGTGTGGGTAAATGTGATCAGAAAGCTTCTTGGTAGTTATTAGACAATCAGAAACTGTGTGTGAGAAGTGGTCAATTTTGACTGAAGAAGTCCATGTTCATAAAGTATCTGAAAGGGAACGGGTTCATCCACTGGGGAATGACTTTAGCCTTTACACTCATTTACTATTAATTGATATTTAATGTCATTATATCATATTTTTGGCTGATAAGGGACGGGAAAGGTCAGAGGTTCACTGCAGAGATTGAGATGCATCTTGTGGGGAGCAGGAACATCTAACATTAGAGGCTGGCGTTGAACTATTTATTTTCAAGATGCATCTTAAGAGACCAAAATATTCAAAGACGTCTTGGTGTCCAGAATCCATGATAGTGGTTCTGAGCTGTCTTGGCAGCATGAGAGGGATGTACACAATAGTAGGCAGGTGTTTTTAATATTGTGGCTGTATTTACTGCAATTTTTAATTTTTTTTTTGCATGGAATTCCACCCAGTAGGTTTTGAGATACTTTGCTTAAAACTGATGGAATAATGGCACTTGTGTGTTGATGAGCAGAGAGCATTGTGGGGGTTCAGTTAGCAGTGGGCCACCATGACAGAGACTTCTGCCACTTAATGACTTCTGGACTTCTTAAACTTACTAGAACATCAATCCTATAGCCCACGGACTAATGTAACCAAGCTGCTCTTGCAGCAATATTCTGTGGCTTTTAATGAGAATTGCTCATTTAGAACATGGATAAATGTTTACTCTATGCTTCATTTGTTTACTATTAATTGATTATTGATTGATAGTGTGGCCAGCTAAGAAAAGTTGCATCCCTAATGAATTTGCAGGGTTTCTCGACAAACCTTGAGTTGCTGAATTCCCCCCCCCCCCTTATTCCTTTTATGAATAAAAGTAAATGTAAAAGCAATCGATCCAGTAGTTTTTTTGACCCTGACCAAAGTGGAGGATGGGCTGATCAACAAAAATCAAACTAATCCTGCATTTCGAGAGCTACTCCAATACCATGGCCAATATGAACAGTGCAGAGGCAATCACAGTACAGTCTAAGAATCAGTCTGTCAAAGTGCGCCTTGATTTTATTAACTTGTAGGCTATCTTCAACAACCATTTACTTACACACAGAATTTTTCTGTCACTTCCTTCCTTAGACACACATATGTCTCTTTGGATCAGAAGTCTTTGCTGTGGGCTTGGATGCTAGCTTCTTGTCGAGTCACTGTCAAGGAACCTCTTCAGTATTGGGATTTTTCTGTCAGTACGGTCTGTCATCGCGTTCAGCCAAAGGTGAGCACTGAAGAATAAGTAGTGTGATTATGCAAACAGTGCTGCTGCTCAGTGGGCCTGTGGAGGAGCCATGAGAGGAAGTTTACCCCAGAGAACTCAGATCATTTACTCTGATAAATTGGGGTCTTACCTCAGAGTGGCTACCACTAACAAACATCATTCATCAACTACTCATAGAAGCTTGCCTTGAGAAGTATTCATGGGCACTCAGTGTTGGAATGCCAATGCTTTATTTCATTTAATGAATAATAAATGCATAATTGTGTTGCTTATAAATTAATGCATGCTGTATTTTACACTTTTAGGTGTGCTTCATCAAGAGCCTGGTCAGAATCATGTTGTATTTTTAATGTTATATATTCAGAGCAATACGTCATTCCTGCCTAATCAGTACAAGCCATGCCAGATCAATATGCTTCAAAGAGTACTCTGTCAAGAAAGTACACAATTAAGTAACTACTCTAAACAAGGTTTATTGACAGATGCTTTAAAGAGTTGCGCGCTCACTTTTTCTCTCTTTGACTCTTCATCCCGTGTGCGTGCATGCAGGTGTTTTGTGGGTCATGTGTGCACGTGAGCGTCTCAGTCTTCATGCTTTCATGATGAGCTATGTGTAAACAGCACAGGTGATTAATACATGCTGCTGCACACAGGCGCTCGCCACGGCGGATGCTATGAGAAAGAAAATTGGCCCTCCTCATTGATTTGCTCCTGCTCTCAGATCAATGATCATACACTGTAATGAAAATAAAGTACGCCGCTGCTTTGTAGTGAATAATGTGCTGAAAGTGTGTGTTCATGCGCGCCAGGGTTGTAGAATCACTGAAAATAGATATGAAACAGGGAGCTGCTTTGTAATTCGGAGACACTATGTCACTTAAATACTACAGTGTGCAACTATCTGCTCTGCCTCGGGCTGTGGTACTTTCAAAATCAAGTGTAGGTTCCCAGAGTGTGTGTTTGTGTGTGTGTGTGAGACAGATGGCCTGGGGAAACATCTTCCCCTAGTGGCCACCAGCATATATGTCAGAGCACTCTTCCAAGACCTAGGGTCCCCAGATCTGGCTCCATGAATAAAAAACGAATCTCATAATTATTTGAATGGCACTATATTTTCCCATATAGGAATGCTGGATTTCAGTTTTCCTTTTGACAACATGCTGAAATGACTGGAAGCAATCTTTTCACTGTCATCCAGATGAGCTTTCCGGGGTCCCCCGTTACGCTCTGAGAGATGGTTTCATCTGCATAATAATTTTACTTGCCAGATTTTATGCACAATACAAGGATGAATCCTAAATTCAGATTTTCCTGTGGATTCCTGCAGTTCCTAACTATCAAAAATGCATTTTATATTGGATTTTTACTAGTAAATAATTAAGTTTTGCGCCTGTAGTATCACCAGAACTGCTTCTTTAGGACCAAGGCAACAAGTCTTTATTACACTCTATAAACAAATGTGCTCAACAACAAAAAGTCAAAGAATTTAACTGAGTCTTTTTGAGTTCTGACTACTTCTAATGGAATTATGTTCAGCCAGTGAACAATGTTGAGTTAGAAAAATTAGTCTTTCCTCTACATTCAGTGAATGAATGTGAAATGACCAGTTACTTCATAAATAATCAGTAGCATAAACACAAGTTGTTAAGGGCATTAGGACCTAAACACAAGGTTTCCATGCCAATTTAATTAATTTACTACAACTTACATTTTGTTTTATAACAATTAACACAGACATTCCAGTTGAAATTATTCACAGTCTTGTGTTGGTGTAATTACTAACTATATTAGGTCAGCACAATTCATCAAAACAAAGTCTGCAGCTTAAAAGGTGATTTTAAAAAAAGCAAACTTGCAGCCATGTATTTAATTAAGTGGTAGCTTCCTGAATTACTTTTTACAGTGTACACGCTTCTCATTCAGTTAGTCGGAGTCACATGGCACCGTGTGGCAACTTTCCCCCCTCAAAGTTTCTCATAATAAAGCTCTCCACCAATCACACCGCGATGCTCCTTAGATGCCATCACTCCCTTGCTTCTCATTGGTTGACAGCTGACATTAAGATTCCAGCTGTTTCACCCCCTCCCCTCCCGTGTGCAACTCTAACTGACGCGCAGCTCGTCCAATGGGGAGGGAGCTCTAAGTCAGGCCGCTCCGTGATTGGCGCAGAGCCGGGCGCTCGCTGGGGCGGGGAGTGAGAAGTTAGGATCCCCCATCCAGCTGTGTGAGCCTCGCTGATGGACGGAACCGAGCAGAATACAGTCCGGAGGAGACACGAGTGAGAGCAGGAGCGCCCGGTCTTTCATGTGTGCAACAATGGAGAGGGGAGGTGTCGGTGATATTTAGAAAATACCAAAGGTTGTCTCTTTGACGCCTGTTTGCGCGCAACGACGGGATGCGCAGCAGCATCTCCATGGATCTTTAAAACACTGATGCGGGATACGCGCTGAAAAAAAACCGCCTGTGGATGCAATTAAAAGTGTTGGATTCTTCATTTGAATGAGGAAAAACAACGGAGGACGCGCCGTTTTATTTCTCCTTTTTTAGGGGTTTGTCCATCAGCTCTGTGGAGGAGGAGGAGGGAATCATAAAGAAGTTTGTGCGCGGCTTCAGTATTTTCACAAAGGCTGCGCGCTGTAAAGTAGACCAAACTCTCTCTGCAGCGCGTTTATTCCTAACGGGGGATGGTTTTGAAGTGTTGCTGAGGCCCCTGGAGAGGCTTCTTGGACAGCGGAGACCGGGGCCTGGGCGCACCGCGTCTGCGGAGACGGA
Source organism: Dascyllus trimaculatus (assembly GCA_024666655.1). NCBI lineage: Eukaryota > Metazoa > Chordata > Actinopteri > Pomacentridae > Dascyllus > Dascyllus trimaculatus. Next base: position 23,748,448 of record CM045463.1, read on the forward strand.
CCCGCGCAGCAGCGCACCACCTGGAAACTATACGGTCCGCGAGACGCACCAAAACCACAAGAGCCTCTCCTGTTTCTCCCCCTGCTCCCCTCTCCTCTTCTCTATCTCTTCCCTCTTCGTCTCTCCTTCTGACCAACCGCTTTTTTTCTTCAGGCTGGTGTGGACTTTATAGCCACGACAAAAACTGATCATGCGATGACTGAGCGCGCTTTGGGCACATCTACCGAGTCCATTACAGGTAATGAATCGAACGGAAAGATGCTCCTTTCACTCTTTTTTTAAAGGAAAATAACTGCTGTAAATCACTTCAGAACGAATATATTGTTGGTGGAGGAGGGATGCTGCTGAGGTCTGGGAACGAATAATAAGAATCATGGGCTATTGTTGCATGATTTTGGCTTTGTTTTTGATGAGAAGGAATGCGAGCCCCTCTTGAATTTTTGGAGCTCCATTCTATTTTCCAAATAGCCGTCATTAATCCATCAAAACAAAGCAGGTTTGCATAAAATGTACTGCGTAAAAACAATTCTTTGCAATCATGTTCGGTGATGGGTGCGCATATTTTCCTAAAATAACCTCTCCACTACCTGGCTGTTCCATACTGTTGCTTGCTTTCCAAAATTTAGATGTAATTGTCTGCATGTGTGCTACAGGGTGTTTTTTTCACTAGATTCAAAGTTTTTCTTTCGAAAATCAAAATCTGCAGGTTTGAAGGCACCTATTTCCCTAAATGTTGACACTGGCCATTATGCGCTCTCCTCTGGCTGCTGCAGATACTTGAGCATTTCCATGCTTGTCAGCTACATCCTCTGTGTCTAATCCTGTGTGTATGGTCGCCTATTGCTTGCAGGAGGTGAATGATGGCAGAGGATGGGGGAAATCTCTCCGGGGTCCCCGACGCCAGGGACTCGGAGGGTCGCTCTTCTCTGCCGAGGACTTTCATCCGGCTCAACGACCTGTCCGGGCTCGGGACGGGAGGCGGGGAGCGCGGCGAGGTGGTGGTGGAGCCGGCGTCCCCGGCGCCTGACGGGATCTCTACAGGCGGGGAGGAGGCGTCGGCGAGCGGCGGGGAGAGTCTGCCCTACCCCGAATGGGCCCCCGTGGTCTTCTTCTACCTGAAACAAACCACGCGTCCTCGGAGCTGGTGTCTCAAAATGGTCAGCAGCCCATATCCTTTTATGCTTAGGAGTCTGCTCATGCGCACACGCGCGCTTCCACCTGTGGCAGGTAAGAAACACCTGCTTGGCTGTACAGCTTCTCCAGTGGACCTCAAAAGCTGGAAACAAACAGATTTCTTTATAGGAATATGGGAGTGTGTTTACTGCTGGTTATTGTTGTGCAGCTGAGCTTCATGGCCTGATTTGAAAAAAAAAAACCAAAGGGTCAGATGTATTTGTGTGACTCAGATGTGTGTGTTAGTCCCATGGGAGCTGCATCCACACTCGCCTGACTGGACATGTGTGTGTGTCTGTGTGTGTGCTCCGGCCCTCCAGTTCATGCACTCCAGCTTCACTGTTCCCACGTCCTGCTCTGATTCCTCTGAGCTGGTGTTTGCTTCCCAATCGATTATTAATAACGAGTGCGAGGGATGGAAATCCATTGGCCTCACATGGCAGGGCCTACAGTGAGGGGCTGCGTGTTATAATTAGTTTATTGATACACACCTGGAGTGGCTGCTTATTGAGCGGGCTCCTTTCCTTAGGGTGAATAGCAGTGGAGGGGTGGGGTCTATCAAGTCACAGAGCCTTATTGAATCATTCCTGCCACTGAAGTGCATTATTGATTCATAAGTGTACAGACCTGCACTGATCCTGCGAGGAGAGCAGCAGGAGAAAGGAGGGACTAGAGATGCTTTTCTTTCCTCTCATTGTCCATCTCTTTCTCTCTTAGTGTTTAGACAACATGCACTTGTGTGTATGTGAGGTTTCGGTAGCTGGATGTGAGCGAGCTGTGGGAATAAACGCTTCCTTGGCTGGACGTTTCAGACAGCCTTTGTTTTTTTCTGTTAGATGCTGTGTGTTAATGTCACTCGGATCACCTCCGTTCCTTCCATCCCTGTCTGCCTCCCTCCTACGCCTCCTCCGTCCCCCCCCCCATCCGTCCCTCCTGCCTTGTCTGTTGCTTTACATCCTCGCGCCTCCCCCTCTTCCCTCATTTGTCACCGGTTTTAATTGAGATACAGATTCAGCACGTCCTCTTCTCCCCCCCCCTCCAAGGATTGTTGTCCGCGATGCTGCTCACACTTGTTACTCCCTCAGTTCCTCTCCTCCCTCCCTTCTTCCTCTCCTTCTGTCGTCCTTCTTTCATCTTTGTTTTCCTTCTTTACTCTGGCTCGGTCTCTCAGCGATCACAGCTGATTTCCATGTCTGTAAATGTCAAATCTTTAAAGGTCTTACAAATAGACTTTTTTAGCAGCGGGGGCACATGAGTCCCCAGTGGCTCCTCAGGGAGTGAAGGCGTTCCTTGATACTATTATCCAAGTCAGGGGTTCTCAAACATTTACTTTTCGCGGACCCCCCACCGAGACCCTAACATTAAGGCAGCACATTCAGTTAAAAAAAAGACCCTGACCCTTGTGCTCTTAGATGATATCTGTGTTGGAAATGAGTTACTTGGCATATTATTTTCCAGTTTAGCATCAATATTTACTCAATTTCTTGCCAATTTTCAGGTTTACAAGATGTAAGAAGTTCGTTAGGAGGACGCGGGCGTCGTAGGCGTAAATATCAGGGAGGGTACAGGGGATAAGCCCCTCTCAGTATTTAAAACTTGTTGCATTTAGACAGCAGGGATGCTTTTAAATAAGAAATGTTCATCTAAAGAATAAACATGCCTGAGAGACTTACTGCATTATAGTTCGACACTCATAATTTCCCGGTTGAGGACCTCCAGACTCCCTCGTAATGTGCCTTCCCCCAATATTCAAATGAAAGTTATCCCCATCTAAGGGACAATAATGCACGTGTTATCTTCAGCAGTGCCGTCGGCCTCACAAGTCAGCATGGTTTAGAAGCCGGTGAAGTTATTACTAGGTGTTTAACAGGCAACAAACAAAAGCAGCAAATTAGGACAATTGAGCTCGAGCCAAGTAATGTTTGGCTTCTCCTCCTGAGACCGCTGTCAAAGTCGTCCAAAGAGTTGCTAATTTTCTGGCGATGTGCTAATTGATTTTTCCTCCCAGAGAACCATTCCAATTAGCTCAATGATGTCACTAATGCAATACTGAGAACGAATCCCGGATCTGCCGCAAGTGATCCGATCACATATTTGCCGACATCCTGCGAGTCAGCCGCCGGAACCACTCACAACCTCTCATAAACTCCTACATCTGACAACTTTTGTTAAGTGTCGCATATTGATTTGGTTGATGGTATGGTAACGCTGTAACTGTTACCTATTTATGTCCAATCCGGCATAATAAAAGCTGACCTGCAGGTGGAGCCCGCTGCGTCACACACGGATGTACCCGAACCTACGTCACCGACCCATCGCACAGATTCGCATACGTTGCAAACTTATCTTTGGCTGCTCCGCACTCTGGATTTGAGCACTTTGTCCTGAAATCGAAGGGTTTTGCGGGTTTTGTGTGATATTTTTTTTTGGCACATGTCAACTCTGAAGTTGATCCTGACGTCAAGTTTGGTTTTCGTCCTGATGGCGGCCGATTCTGTTTCGCAGACCCTGCTTTTAAAATGCAGTATGGATTTTAAGGCGTTGACGGGACGGCTGGGTAATTTGCGATGATGTTTGAACGTTGCTCCAAATGCGTTTGTGTGTGTTCAGGCGACCCTTGGGCCGCGACGATTGCATTTCTTTGTCCTTCTCGGTCTTCTCGTTTGCCCTTTAATGTGTATCTGCACCGATTTAGGAAAAAGGTCACTGCTTTTGTAATGCACTGTAACGTTACTGCGATCGATCTGTCTCTGTGCTCCTGGTGTGCTTGTGCGTGTTGTGCTGTGTGACTCCGAGTGTGCGCTGATGCTTTGTATCCAAGAGAGAAGATATATCTTTAGCTGTATTTTTAACTCTTCCTCTCTTGATCTGTGGCCCTCCTCTGCCACTGCCTCTCCACGCCGCGTCTCTCTCTCTCTGCTCTGTGGTTCGAGAATTAATCCTGCAGTAGTCGCTCTCTCTCTCCTGCTATAAATACATCCACAGCACACCAGCAGCAGCAGCAGCAGCAGCAGCAGCAGCCAGCTCTGATGCACAGAGACTGCTTCCTCTGTCTGACGCTGTAGACCAACAACACAGGAAAGCCCGACTGATCTCGGGGCCAGAATCTATTCTAAACAGGCATATCTTGGTAAGCCCTCGGCCTCAGGCGGCCCGCGGCCATTTTCAACAGTCTGAAGTAATTAGGACCCCTGGATGCTCACTGAGGTATTTAGGGTCTAATTGAAGACCCCTGGGGTGCACGCTCTGAGTGATGTTTTGCCCAGCACATTGCCTGTGTGAAATTCCCTCTGCTGGTTTTGCTAATGATTCCTGCAGAATCTGTGTATGATAAAGCTTTTGTGTGTGAGGTTGTGTAAGCAGCACACACTCACTCACACATGCACACACACTTCCACAGGACTCCCGTAGGTGTCTCCTCTCTGGCGGGGAGCTGGATGTCGTGCCAAGACGGAGGAGGAGGAGGGGAATTTGGGAACCCGTCCAGTGCTCTCTATCCTTCGCTCACACTGATTTAAGCAGAGGATTACACAGCCCAGAGCAGTGAGGGAGGACACCTGGCCAGGCTAGGTGTTTGTCATCACTTTGAAATAGCATAATTGGAAAGCTGATAAACCACTCGCACTCGAGGGAGTGGAGGGATTGTGGCGAAATATGCTACTGATTTGTTTTGTCCTTCTGTTTCGCTCTCTCGCCGCGTATATCTGCAAAGCAGGGCTTTCACATTTGTTGCTCGTCGCTCTGATGCGTCTGTCAAATAATGGAAGCCGAAGCGAGCGCTTACTTAATCAGCAGAAAATGTCTCCTGCCCTCCCTGCCGCCTACTCCCCCCCTCACCCCTCTCCCTCTCCTCCTCCTCCTCTTCATCTTCTCCAGCTTCCCTTTTCTTTTGGACCCCTCGCTTTTTTCCCTCTTCTGGAGTTAAAAGCCTTCATGTTGGCTGGAGAGCGAGGAGGGGTGTGTGTGTGTGCCATCTTCGACGGCCTCCAAACCAGTTGAGGAAGACGAAGAAAAAAAAAAGAAAGAGCACAGGAGGGGGAAAAAAGAAGAAGAAGAAAAAAAACAAGACTCGGTTGGAGAGCAGAGTGGGATTTCAGAGAGCATTTTTTAAGAGGTGAAAAAAGTAGGCCTGCACCCGCCAAAAAACTTCACTTTCATATTTTCTCTTTCTCCTCCTACACTCCATCCCCCCCTCTCCTGGTTCCTCTGACAATTCCTGACAATTCCAACTTCTTGCAGTTTGATCCTTGTTGTAAATTCTATTAGGGCTTTTATTTTAGGTGTGTAGGATTACGTGGCTACAAACTATGTGTGCATTTTCAATATTCTCTATATGAACTGAAAATGCGTGTTCCTTTGAACTCACCAAGAGGCTGACATGAACTCTGCTGATGCACTGAAAGATTATATTTAATGAAGGATTCATTAATCATGCATGGCCTTTTCCATGTGTGTGTGTGTGTGTGTGGTGGGTCTTTGTGCTGTGATTCATGTGACTCGCTGAGCATGTGATGCGACTTGAATGTATTTTGCATGTAAAGTGCTTGCCGCATGGGATGTGTGTGTGTGTGTGTGTTTGATTGTGTATCTGTGTGCAGATTCAGAGCCGCATTCATAGTCGTATTAAAGTTTAACTGGTGAATTGAACATATGCCTGACTTAAATTTTTTAACGCAAGATTTTATGTAAAACACAACTTGTCGGACGGATGGGTCTCCTGGCGGCGTTCGTGCACGGTGGACGTGATGTAGATACTGTCGGCCAGGCAGGAGCCCTGCATGACTGATTAGAAGAAATAATCATGAGGAAAATGTGTAATTGGTCAGTGACTGCCGCTGAAACGGATCACTTAGCGACGTCATAAGTGAATGTTGTTTAAAACAATTAGCATTAATACTTTCCAGTTTGAGTTTTGTTGCCTGCTGGTTCTCTCATGCTCCATTTTCTATGACCAGGCTTAGAATTAGGCCTGTGGGGGTGACTATGCACGGCAGTCAAATTAATCCACATACAGTAAAGTTTGGCAGAACTCTGTGCATTTTTTCTGGTATTTCCTACCCAAACGTCTATTTTCCTTGAGGAAATAAATCCAAAAGCTGCCAAAAATTCATTTTTCTCTGGGAAAAAAGTTCATCATTAAACACTTCCTTCCCTGCCTAAAATGAATGACGCTTGATGCACAGCGCAGTTCGTCTTCATGTTGGCTGGTGCAATCTTTCTAATCCTGCTGTGCAGATAAATCAGTCTAATTATAATTTAAAGCTGCATTCATTAATTTTCTGGCCATATGGCACAGCAGCACAAGCTAAATATTTAGTCACACGACGCTGAGGAATACTGCTATGCGTTTATGTTTATAGCCTCCTGATACATATGGGTTAAAAAGGAATTCTCTGTATTTATGCTTTACTAATTCCTGAGGCTAATATGACTAAATCCACCACTCTGTTCACCAGCTAGTTGCTAACTTTGACTGTGTAGTGGTGGGCTGGTAGCATGCAGCGGGATCAGAGGTTGTTTGCTAAAAAGAGCTGTGTGGTGTTGATAGAAGTGAGCTTGATGAGAGAGGAGAGAGTGAACCAAAACACATATGCTAAGTGGCAGACTGGAAAACCAAAACGGTGAGCTAAAAGATGCTAAAATGCTCCATAGTGCTGAAAAAAAAGTTGAGTGATAATTCTCTGTGAGTTTGTAATTATGTGCTGAACTTTGACATGACGGACAGCAGTAGATTTATGCAGCCTTAATTTTTAAATATCTAAAACGTTACATTGTAAAATATTGAGAATCAAATAGCCTAAGCAGTTTTTCCAGCTCTGTTGAGAGTTTTCGCAATATTGGAGCATCCCAAAAGTAACCTGACCCAAACTGGGATATGCGAAAACAAAATTTCACAATGCTATAAAAATGTATTCGTGGCAAATAAAGGTTTTTTCTTCTTCATTCTTCCGAGTAGCATTGCAACAATTGATTATTTCCATTGTCAATTAATCTGTTAATTATTTTCTTGATTAGGTAATGCCAGAAAATGGTGAAAAATGTTTCTGAAAGCCCAAAATGACGTCCATAAATGTCACTTTTTGTCCTAAACCCAACCACTTGTAGTTTGCTGTCGTAGAGGAGGAAAGAAACCAGACAGCATTCAAAATTAAGAAGCTGAAATCAGAGAATCTTAACTTTACTTACTGATCCAAATGGTTGGTGATGAATTGAATAGCTGACAACTAACAGATTGATCAGTTTCCATGACCTGAATGCAATACAGTCTCGTGGTGTGGTTTGCTTTTCCTACCTAAAATGTTTTATTATTGGACTATTTCTCTCTCTTATACCCCAAGCACTCAGATTAATTCTCTGTAGGTGAACAAAAGGCATTCTGGGAAATACAGGAAATCGTTGTGAAGTTCAGAGTCAAGAGGGATAATGGGTACATGGAATATGTTTCCTGTGACACCTCTCTCTGAACTGTTACATCTGCTGAACTGTTGGACGGCGAGAGTGTGAACCTCTCCGTCTCACTTTGCATATTCTCTTCAAAGATGGAATCTAAGTGGTGGATTGGAAACTTACATAAGTGCAAACCACAGAACTCTAATGACAACACGGCTACGGGCAAAAACACGCAGCGCTGTAGCTGGTATTTATGTAGGCGTGTGCATGTGGGAGTGGGGCTTTGTTACTGCGCCTGAAAATCTTTGTTACATTCAGAATTTAATGTTAGTTAGTAGGGATTTATTACCGTTAGTCACCGAGCCTTTGCTCTTGGCTCCGGCTGAAGGAAATGAGTGAGCGTTTATCATATCCCTATCCAAATATCAGTTGCAATGTTTACCAGAATAATTGCGATGATGTTTTGTGCTCCATATCGTGCAGGCCCTACTGTGTGTGTGTGTGTTATAAATCCAACCGACATCTGCTGTATACACTCTCGACACACGTTCACAGGCACCAAGGTTGTTTGAAGTAGGTGACGGTTGTCTTAGCATAACGTGCTGAACCCAGTCCAAACACTGATTCACTCAAAACAGTGATAGATCAGTTTGCTGGCAAAGACGAACACCAAAAACCTGACACACTATACAGTACGTGCGTGAAATTCAGTGATTCAGCCGCCGCCACACTGAAAGTGCCAATTGTTGATGAATAACAGAAGTGACAATCAGAAAGAGATGGCAGAAGAGAGAGCTGGTTGAAGGGAGCGAGGCCGAGGCAGAGCTCAGACTGCAGCAAGGTGTGAGTAGACGACTCAGTATGTGGTCTGGTCTTAATGAGGAGCTTTGTTTAAGCTGTTAAACACAGAGAAAAACCCTTCTTTGTGCTCAGGCTCCGACTCATTTATCCACTCTGTTGATTGCTACAGCGCCGTAGTTTCAACACTGAGCCATATTAGTGAAGCTTTTTCCTTTTTCCTGCGTTACACACCTGATGTCTGGGAGGTTTTTTCTCAGGCAAAGCTCTCCGACGAGGCAGAGAAAAGGAGTATTGCATTTTTTTAACAAGAAAATTGCTGCTACCAGCGGCTAATGGATTCCTCTTCAAAGAACTCTCACAGACAGCATAGAAATAAAAGCGTTCGATATTGGTTTACTGGTGCAAAATGCCCCTCGCGTTGTATTGAAGTGTGTTTGGACCACTTTCTATAAGTTACTTCTCCATTCATCCACCAGGGATGTATTGATTTTTCAGCCCTAAGTCACCCACCCACCCACCTACCGAACCACCCAACTGAAGCTAACAAACCCAGAAGAGACGAATGGCCTCTTCCAGGTCTCCTTCACACTGGGTTTACACCACAACGCAGCCAGCCGCATTGTTATGTCTGATCAACTTCAATTTGTAACAGAAATTCACTGTTGTAGTCCCTTCTGAGATTTACCTGAGACAGCTCCCTCTAGAGCACAAAATGCACTATGTAACCTTTTCCTGACTGGATCGTAGACCTCATTATGTTTGACTGTCCTTGTCCTTTGTTTACCTCACTGGTGGAGACAATCAGGCATTTACAGACACATATTAGATACCGGGTGTCATTTGTGCAGTGTCCCAACCATCCTCCACGTTTCTGTAGATTTAACATTTAAAGTGTTTAATGCAGGAAAGGTTGAGTTTGTTTGTTAGTAGCTTAAAAGCAATAGAGAGAAGGACTTTTAATTAGTGAATAAAACTATTATCTGTGCTAAGAAAAGAGACACTCGGGGCAACAGAGTGGGGAATATGACATAACTCTGTAGTTGTACCAATATAAATGTGAATAATACTGCATTTTCAATGTGGGTAGGCTACATGCAGTTCAACATGCATATCCTACATGTAGAATAAGGTACGATGTGCAGAATAAGTCATATTTTGATTATTTTAACTGATTCCGAGCTGTGCAATTGGAATGGTATTTTTTTTTTTCTGACCAAAGAAGATATTTAATTTAGTCTGTACTAAACAAGAGCCTTTCCTTACACCTGATAAAGCTGATTTTCAGCTTGGCTTCATTCAAAATGATGTGTTGTGACACATTTTACCTTTATCAGAAAGATTGCAGTTCCTGCAATTTGGAGACTGGCCTTCTCCATATTGCCATTTCTGTAATATTTAATTAGGAGTAGAAAATCACAGGAAAATAAATTCAAGACGAAAAATACGTTGGTGTGTCTCTGAGTTGTGTACCTGTGTAACTTTTGCCTTAAGGATCAACTGATACAGTACTTTTTTCAGGGCCGATACTGATTATTAGTAGCCAGGGAGACCGATAACTGATATAGATTTGTGTGTTTATTTAATCAAAAGAGAGCTTTTCAACATTTATTCTATAGTACCGATTGGCTATTACTTGTCACGTGTAACCAATCAGATAGCGCTGTGGGCGGGACATTGCTCAAGAGGGCAGAATGGTGACTAAAGATGGAGAGAGGGGACTGTATCAGAGCCAAGGAAGCACATTTTTAAATGTGTTTATTTATCTTATTTATCAGGAATCAGTTAAAAAAGATAATGGCAGGGATTATCGGAATAATGGTTGCCAGACCGATAATCTGTCGATCCCTATTTTACATGCAATGAAGAATCTTAGCAGACTAATCGAAACATCAGAGCACCCTCAGACTGCTTTGCATTCACCGTGCAGCTCTGTGGACTGCCGCTGTGGTTTGGCCATTCTCTGCTAGAACTATCATGCGTTCTCCAATTACCTACCCATAACTGGGTTCTTCTGAGTAACCCGGTTACTTGGTGTGTTTGTGGGCCTGGCAGCTGCCCGTGTGCGTGTTGGCAACGGAGGAGCGGCTAACCTGATACACACCCAGTGAGGCTCCGACCACAGTGATTCAGGGGCAAACCACAAACTCCACTGTAGACTGCCAGACAGCAGCAGGAAGCACTCTCACTGTCTGTGTGTGTGTGTCAGCATACCTATGTGCTGCTGCCTGATTCTATGAATATGCTGGCTGTTTCTCACTTTTTGATGGATTCATGAATGACCACTGATTAGGTTGTGTGCACGTGAGGAGCGAGAGCTTTAGCTTCTTTCAGCTGTGTCAACTTTCTGGTCCAGCGATGCAGCAGCAGGCTTTTGCGCACTTGCTTTGTTATTTTTTATGTGTGTGTTGCTTCATTTCTCCTGTCCGACATGTGTTGTGCTCTTCCACCCCTGTGATTCCGGTGGCCTAGTTAACAAATTAATGTGAATCCTGTAAAAACCACAGGCTAGCTGCTCAACGGAGGAAAAAGCAGAGTGAGAGGGAGAGAGGAGCAGCGGAGGGGTCTGATGACAGGAGGTAGTGAAATCCAGAGGGAGGGATGGAACTTAGACTTTTACAGATGTGCTGTCTTCAAGATCGCGTCTGCGGCCCTATAAAAATCACATCACATTGTGTGTGTGTCTCAGCCGCTCATATTCTTTGTTTTCGCTGGCAGCTACAGTATCACTCCTCTCATATCGTCTGCGGTTGAGAAGCACAGTCTCATATGTGTTTGTCTCCAGACAGCAGATTTGTTGCTGATTTCTGATCAATTATTTAAACATGGAGAACAATTAGTGCAGATAAAAGCCAACGGTTAATTACTGCTGTTTCAGAAAAAACAGCTTGCCACGGTTAAGAAGTACGACAAAAGAAAACAATTCTGTCACTGTCATCTGCAGTGAATCATCAGGAATGGTGGTTGGGTTAGACGCATGGTCTGGTTTACTGGTTGGTGGTACTGCTAACCATCTAATTGCCAAAACAACAACCCAGAGAACAAACCAGTTCATCAGCCTCCAAGTGTTTGGTTGACTGGTTGGATTATTGTGTGTTTTACTGTTTGTTTAGTTGGATAAAAGACTGCTTGACTGATTAGTTGAATGGTTGGGTAACTGGTTGGTTGGTAACCTGTTCGGGCTCATTATCTCAATCTATTTTTTTTTCTATAACCAATTAATAAAATGACAGAAGAAACTGAAAATAGTCATCACAACTTTACTAAACCCAAGTGGAAGTCTTTCAATATTTGTTTTGTTTGATGAATGTTCAATTTACTATCATATGAGAAAACAAGTGAATGTTCACATTTGAGAAGTCAAAGCTCTGTCAAAACACCTTTGCCTAGAACAGGGGTGGACAACCCTGGTCCTCGAAAGCCACAATCCAGCATATTTTTTGATGTTTTCCTCTTCCAACACACCTGATTCAAATGATCAGGATGGTTATCAGGCTTGTGCAGAGCTTGATGATGAGCTGATCATTTGAATCAGGTGTGTTGGAAGAGGAAAACATCTAAAACATGCTGGATTGTGGCTCTCGAGGACCAGGGATGTCCACCCTTGGCCTAGAACATTAGTTAAAAGAAATATTAAATAGATATTAAATGAATAAATATTCCTATGTATGTATTCAAAACTCTGTCAAAGCACCTTTGCAAAAGGAATGAGTTAAAAGTTAAAAGTTACAGCATGTTGGACCATTGTCATGTTCCTCAACATGTTCCTGATTGGTTGATGTTGTTTCCATGTGGTGGGGTGAATTTTCCTGTCAGGGTAGACCAGTGACATTTGGGATTTCCATTTGCATGAGGGAGTGTGTTTGTTGTTGGACAATGTTTATTTGGGTGTCTAAGTCTGATCAACACGGATGTTAAATTGCAAGGTTTTCCATCAGAACAGCACATAGTACAAATATGATCAATGTTATTCACTTCACCTGTCAGTGGTCAGAATGTTGTGGCTGATTGTTGTATATGTTCAAGTGAAGTTCAATAGCTTTTTAAATAGGATTAATATTATCCTTTGCACATCACAAGTTGTTTACACCATAGTCATTATAATTTTGAACATTCTCAAGTAGATCATCCGCACATTTCTTCACACTGTAAATATTTCTGTTACTTTCTATGACTTAAAATTCCTTGGATTTGTTCCACTTGCTGTTTATTTGACTTTTAGCGCTTACTTCTTATCTGTCTTGTACCACTTACTGTCTGTTGACGTGAAACACTTGCTTTCTTTTTAAATCTTTTAATCCCTCTTTAAAAATCTCCTCTTGTCAGCATTCACTGTAATGCACGAAGACACCACGCCAAATTCCTCATATGTGAAAACCTTCTTGGTAAAAAAAAAAAAAACGGATTCTGATTCTGAATAGTCAACTTTTAAATGATGCAAACCAAATGTGCACTGCACCATAGTAATTAATTTCCATGTACAAAAAATGCAGGAAAATGAAGGCGGTAGCTTGAAATCATGCCAGTAAATTTGCATTTGGTGCATTTGTATTCATAAAACATCACACTTTCTGCTTTTGGTAATTACCTGCTATAGCTTAAGACTGTGTGTGTGTGTTGCTAAGCTGTAAGCACAGTGCACCCAGTTCCTTGACTCCTTCTCTTGATACAGATGTAAAAATAGATATACATGAAGACTTTTCATATGCTGTACGTAATATAGATATACTATATGCACTGCACTCCAACCAATGGATGTATGTCCTTTGTAGATTACTCTTATTCTTTTTTTGCTGTCTTCCAATGTTTTTTCTTCTTCCTCAGCCCCCCTCTCCACTGGGCTGTTCCGTGAGATGGCTGTAAGTTTGTGTAGGCCTCAGTCCAGGATTTTCCTACCAGCTTTTTCTCATTAGGGTATTGTAGAAGACTTGAGCTTGGCTGCACAGAGTGGCAGCAGAAAGGGGCGGGGGTAGAGGAGAAGGATGAGGACAGGCGTGGATGAGCTATACGCTTATTCTTATAGAGCAAGATCTCACTGGGCATCTGAATCAAGTGGACCTGTCTTTCCCACGTCACAGCCTTTCCTCCTTCACCTTTCCTTAAACTCCTTCTCCTCTCCATTCTCACCACCTGCTCCAGTCCTCATATACTCTCCTTATTTCTATACATATTCCTCTCCTGTCTTTCTCAAACCCTCTTTCTCTTTTTCTCAAGACAAATCGGATTCACGTTTTCTTTGCTCTGCTGTTTCCCTTTTTGATTCATCCCTGCTCCACCCTCTGCTCATAGTTCCTGTGATAACTACACCTTACCCCCCCTCCTCTCCATTCCAGCTGTGTTTTCCCTCAGACAGATTGATAAGCACAGCAGGGGATGCCACGTCTGATAGAAGTGCCCTTTTTAGGCCGTGTTACTAACTCAGAACTCAGGTGGCACTGACACACACCAGACCTGACTGCTGGCCTTATCTCTGCACCAACACACACACACACACACACACACACACACATACACGCACATACTCACAAACACTTAACAAGGGACAAACATGCGGAGTGCTGAATCAGTTGACTGTCAAATGAAGCCATGGCGGAATTACCAGCCTTGTCAATAATTCACACCCACACATACCGAAATACATCTTTCTTGTCACTTTCTGCACTTTTTTGTCTCCCGCTCCACCTCTCTCTCCTCCTCCCTCTCTGTCTCTGTATCTCTATCATCAGGACACTAATCAGGATTTTTTCCGCAGCAGGACCGGAGAGCCTGGTGAGGGAGAGAGAGAGAGAAAAAGAGAGAGATGTCTTATTATAGATAACAAACGAGCGATATAAATACCTCTGGGGTCGGGAAGCTTATATAAGAGTCATGATATGTCCGTTGGCCTCTCAGCCAGGCCCAGTGAGCGAGTCTCTGCCTCTCTCTCTGTGTGCATGTGCGGCATGTCCATAGCCTCGCTCATCTGCAGCTCCACCTTTAGCCTTATTAAAACTCTCCCATTAATTTAAACGCAATATATCACGCAGCGTAATCTTACAACAGCAGATTGCGCGATAGTGATTCACTCAATTAGCGTTCCGATTCTGCAATGTGCCTGAAGCCTTGCTGCACCGTTGGCTTGGTTTGTTCCACTTAATGCAGATACAGTGAGTGGAAGCTAATGAACTTTACCAGCTACAGCGGGCTGACCACCAGAAGGGAACTGCGTGTGCGCGTATTAACTCGTGTGATTGTGTTTTCGGTCATTACGGACGGCTGTTGTGTCTAATCCCCCCGTGGTGTGTGTAATTAAGAAGCAGCTACAGAAGGCAGGAGAAACTGTTTTATTTTTTTAAAGCATGGCCTCGTATCGATGAGCATATGTGGTTTGTGAGCATGAGTGAACGCCCGGTCATTGCAAATCACTAAACCCCTCCTCCAAACAGCAGCTATCCAGTCATAGCTTTGGAATTGTGTGTATCAAGCTTTCTACACATGTTGAAACATTGTGCACATGCAGTAAAAAAAGATCTAGTGAATAAATACCTTTGCATAACCAGCAATACAAAAAACCTAAATATAGGGTGACAAGTTAGGGTGATGAACCCTTCATGAGTGTGTCATGTGTGTATTATTTCCCCACTGTGTGTACGGGCTGCTCCTGGAAGCCACTATTTGAGAGTTTCGTTGTAGCAGCTCTGTCGTTTGGAGAAGTTTACACTCCACTGACCACGGCCTAATGTGTTATCTAAGACAGTGCAGATTTTTTCATGTGGCGACCCCTGTTGCTGCCTGTTCAGCGGAGTAGTTATAATTCATCTCACCTTACAGCCGTCTCACACCATTCTCACCCACAAAAGTACAGGCTTCATTACAGAAACCAGTGATGTATACATCTCGTGTCTTTTCGTGGTCTGCTGTGTGCATGATGTTGCTGCTTTTATCAAATATATTGCTATATTTAAAGTTCACTTCATCAGGGTGTAAGAGCTAGGTTGTAACAAAGCAACAGTAAAGCACATTTCTCACCGTAGTCTTGTTTGTCTACGACCAAGTACGTGAGTTAGACTATTTATTTATTTATTGTTCTCCCCATTTCATCTATATGGCTTCCTAGCTAATAAGGATGCTGATTTTATGCCTGGACCTGTACCTTTGGTGTCTTTTAGAAGAGTATGTGTGTCGCTAACTTGAACCATTTAAAGGCACCATGTGCAAAATCCAGGTTTTCATTGATTTGGAACAATACTCATCCCCAACGTATCTACAAACCCACAATATATGAGAAAGACCACCCTTTCATTTCTTTCCATTCTGCATAGATCGCAAAGTGTGTCTCTGAACGAGTCGTTCAGGCTTGCAGACTGTTGTGATGTCACAAAAGAATAAGCACCGCCCCCTCGGCTGGCCCCTCCTCTTCAGGGTTCCTCTCTGGCACACTGGAAAAGAAGTGCGCCTGTGGCCCTCTTCTTTAAAGAAATGTGGTCGGCAACGGCTCAGTTGGATTTAAAGACAGTGGAACAGCCTGTTGAGGACAGGGCTAAAACCAGAGGTGTACTAAGTATAGTAGAGAGAAGGATCTGTGCTGCATTTTAAACTGTATTGATATATACATTTTCGAGACATGGAGAACCTAAATTGACTTGTTAGTCGTATGGTATGGTCCTTTAAATCATCCAGTGAAGGTGTTTTTAATTAACCATTAAAGGTTACGCTAGTTTAGATACCTATCTAGCTACAGTTGCTCAAATTTGTCAGTGATAATTGTCATTTCAGCTGACAAACAGGCTAATTGCTGGCTAGAAATGACAAACTGCTTTTCTCTACCTGTGTCTGAAATAAGGAATCATTGTTTCAAACATTACTTAAAAGAATAGAGTTGCTACAGGTGTTACACGCAAAGCTTTAGTGACCATGAAATGTGAGTGTGTAATGTCGATTTACCATATTTTGATGTGCTCTCGATAAGCGTATGTATAGGAAAGTGTATGTCTGTATGTGTGTGTTCTGTGTCCTTACCTTTGTCACACTGTAATTACTCTGCTTCACTTCAGTGCCCTTTCACTGCGATCCGTTTTGCGCAGGCAGTGGCTCTGACATGACAATAGATTCACAAACACACACACACACACACGCTCTACCGGGCTCTCTCCCCTCGGCGCTTGGCCCAAATCACTGTGACATTTACAGTTTCGCAGCCATTAGAGCTTAATGTCCCAGGGGCGGCCGCGTAGTGGCTGCTCCAGAATCAGATCACAGCATTTTGTGAGAGTTCCGGGCCTCGGCATCCTTTTAAGCACTACACCTGTGCTGGGATCAGCTGAGGAAGGAACGGGATCAAGTCCCACGAGCCTGGAGCTTACTAGATTTAAAGGCAGTTACGAGGTCAGGTGAAACAGGTGTAATCTGTTAGACTGGCAAAGAGAAAATGTCACAGATCAGTCGTTCTTGTAAAGGTGGCAGCTGAAACAACTGTGTTTCATTAGTGAACTTTATGTGATATGGATTTGTACGTGTTATTAGTTAGTAGCAGTGGCTGTCAGCCGCAATTTTAAATGTCAGGAATGTATTGTTTTTGATTGTTGTTTTGTGTGTCATTTAAAAATTTCAGCGGAGGATTTTAAATAAATATACAGGTATTGGGGCAGGAGTTTGACGATGAAGCACATGTGTAAGTAATAACATTAATAATGGCTGCTCTCATTTAAGCGCTCTAGTTTTAGGGCTGTGGTATTGAGCATGCTTCCTCACTGGCATGGGTTACTGGGACACTTAAATAGAACACAGCCGCCGTTATGTTATTAGTTACACCTGTGCGTTACCTGCCTTGACTAGTCAAAAAGTCTGTCTATTTAAATATATCTGGATTTATGCAATTAAGTACATTTTAGTGTGTAGGAAGTAGAATGTTAAAGCAGATGTGACTGACTGGACCTGTTTTACATTTAGTTTGCTGATGAACATGATATTTAATATTTGGAGATAGGCGTGTTAGATAAGAAAGGTAGTGTGAGAGCTAGATGAAAACATTCATACCTCTATCATATCTGCACATGCATTATAAAGGTAGCTAGTTAGCTTAGCTTAGCAAGTAGAGTGGAAACAGATACCCTGGCTCAATGAATACCTCAAAAGCTCACCAAGGAACTTGTTATACGTCACTGTATCATTTCAGTCATATTTATGTCTAATTTAATTTCAATATTTATTTAATACTCTACTTTTATTCTTGTTTTGGTCTCTACCGATCCATTGGAAAAATTTCTGACTCTTTCGGTGCTAATAGCTCCACTAGCTACTTGCTAACTTTGTCTTTTCCCTGCCTAATACCGAGCACGTAGTGACAGTGGGTTTTATGGCTTTTTATAAAAAGCTTTTTTGCTGAAAACAGCTGCCTGCTGTGGCCGGACATGTGGTTGATGAGTGCAGTCAAAGTGAACAAATTGCACTTTACGTTTCTGAGAAGCTGAACCAGTCTTTCAGCAGAAAGATGCTAATTACGACCAGCGACCTCTTTCTCATCAGTTTGACTTGTTTTTAATGACATATTTATTGACACCTGCACGTTTATTGCTGTCACAAATCAAATGTGCGGTGTTCAAAGGTAAGCCTTGGGAAGTGGTTTGCTTGTTAGCTTAGCCTGTTCAAGAGTGAAAAAATAGATCATTGCCACAGTAGCATACACTGATCAGTCACAATATTAAGACCACTGACAGATGATGTGAACAATATTGATTATCACTTAGGAATGGCTTGAGGAACACGACCCGGAGCCGTGGACATTGATCTGGCCTCTAAACTCTACAGATCCCTGTCTGGTTGAGCATCTGTGGGATGTGCTGGAGCAAGCCTGATCCAGAGAGGCCCCATTCTGAACACACAGAACACCTAAAGGTCCTGTGTCCATGGCCCGACGGGTCAGAGCTGAAAGGGACTTCCACAATATTAGGCAGGTGGTTTTAATGTTATGACTTTTGGTGGATTATTCATATTACATTTCATACACTGCACTATGCTGCGCTGGGTGAATATTGCTTTCCATTACTGCCTCAGATGAAGTCATGCTAGCCCCGCCTCTCGCCCAATGTCAACTGGGATAGGCTCCAACCTCCCCCCGCGACCCTCTACAAGATAAAGTGGGTATAGGAAATGGATGGATGTATAAAGTCATGCAAGATTAGCAACCAAATTGTGAAGTGAGAAGTAATAAAAAAAGTTGGAAAAAGCAATAAAGCAATCTATGCACTGTATTGTGAAAGCCCACCAGCTAGAGTCACACAGCAACAACAGCTCAATAGAATGTGAGAGAAATCTACAATACTCGCATCCTACACAGATACAAATGATACCTAAAAGCAAACAGTTCGACCCTCTTCCTCCGTCACACATATTGCTTTCAGAGGCTCCCACACATTCATAAATGTGACAATATCATTTGAGGGAGAAAAATGCATGCGCTTCACCCGAGGGTGCAGACCGTCCCACATGCAGGATGAGGAAGAGAGCGAGATCTGCTTTTTGTCTTGATTAATATTTCCTCTTAGTCACCAGTATATGATCCTCCCAGTTCCCTCATTTCTTCTCCTCCCCGTGTGTGCGTGTGTGTGTTTTTAACAAGTGTGCACACTGTTGCGTACCATGCTGTAAGATCTGGTCTTTATTAGTCTTTATATTACCATAGGCTTACACAGCAGAGCTTGGCCTGATATACAAGCACACAGGGAGGTCTCAATGCTCGGTTGCATGTGTGTGTGTGAGTTTTGCAATCATCCCATACATACAGTTTGCAGATGTAGACTGAGAGGGAAACCCTGTCTGGTCCCTGGAGGAGTGTGTGCCTGGTTTGTGCAGGTACGTGTGTGTGTTAGTGACGTGGAACAAGCTAGTATTGTATGTTTGTTTGTGCAATCCTGTGCCAGCGTGTTTGTCTGTATTTATGCAATGTGTAGTTGCCTTGCCATACATGTGTTAGTGTGTTTGTTCGTGTACTGTATGCCTGCTTTTTTTTTTTTGTTACTGTGTGTTTGTCAGTAGTGGCTCAGTGGGCACATGCAGTCTATCTGGGGGTGTGTATTGTACTTTCCAACACACACATATATACACAGAGCGCAGGGAGGGGAGCCTCGGCGCTCGTGGTTTCGGTGTCCCTCGTTAACTTGCTCTGTTCAGGATTTCCTACAAGATGTGGCTAGAAAACCAGTTCCAGACTCCTCCGTCTCTCTCTTCTTTTGTCTCCCTTCGCTTCCTCCCTGTCTCTTTGTCTTTTGTGAAAGAGGGGGGGAGAGAGAGAGAGAGACGCCGAGGCACGGTGAGAGAGAGCGAAAGAAAGTCTGCTTCTAATTTAAAGTGTTCCTTGGCTGTCCTCCTCTGGGTCCTAACTCCCCTCTGCGTCGAGGCAGGCCGCCAAGTGCCTCTTTAAGAAAAACACAAATTAAATTCATAAATAAAACCGTGTGCCTGTGGCTCGCAGGGGAGCCCTGGTTGTTTGCCTTTATCCTTCTTATTTGCTCGTGTGTGTTACACAAAAGCTGCTCTCGTGCTGATAGAACATCATGTGTCTAAATGCAGTTACTGTTTGCTCGTCCCACCTATTATTATGAGTATGTTAGGTCTTTATAAGGTGTGCCTTTGAGGCAGGGTTGCATCTCGCGCTTTTATGGTGCATAATGTTATATTGCTTCATCAATATATATTATACTAGTAAATTTGCAAGGAATTCAATTGAGAATGTGTTTATAGATAATATAACAGATGGGAATGTCTGTTTTTGACACTCATAAGTGCCTAACAAATGAAAGTAGTTCATCATATTGATGCAAGTCAAATATTGCCATCAAACATCCGTGTTCATTGATCTCCAGTATTCCCAGCAATGATTTAAGCTGCTTCTTCCTTTAGATGATTGTTTAAATGTCAAGTAAATCATAAACTTGGTGAGCACAATTGAGGTAAGGGGTTACCTATTACCCATGTCACCAGGTTTATAAAGTGTAAAAGGTAACTACAAGTAGAGATACTAGTCTTATGTCATATTCTCAAGGTTTGCAACCTCACAATCAGTATTTCTCAGTTAACTGAAGCCCCTTACTTTAATTTCTGTCTCCCAAGCTGTGGTGGGCTCAGGTTTTCTAAATATAAGCCCAAATTTCTTCTTTCTCTGTCAAATATTTCTGCTCAATTAGTTTCTCCAGTCACTGCTCTGCTGGTTTTGCCTTTGTTAAGTGAGCTCACATGCACAGACCTGTTGTTTAGCTGCTTAATCTGGGGCTGCTTGTCAATATTTTTTTCAGGTTTTAATGTGACAGGGTAAGGTTTGATGCTCCAGAATAAAATTGCACAAAAACACGCCACTCACAGATTCCCCTCCAGCAGAATCAGTTATGCACGGCTGTGACAGTCCACGCCCATTAGGTCAGACAAATGAACATGCATGCAGTGAATGAACATGCTGAGTCTGCTTTCCTGATGCTAATGCAGAAGAGAAGGTTGGGGAGGTTTTGCAGAGATGCGGGCAATGAAGGCAGCAGTCGAGATGTGGAGCTGAGCAGAGCTATATGACTCACATGACTGTTTTTGTTGATTTGTTGACTGACATGCTTCTATCCTTGGAAGCTTTGTGACGGATTTGACTTCAGATCTCTTTCATGTACCTCAAAGCCTCATTTTTTTTCCAACTCTCTTTGTGAAAACCACTTGGAGGAAACTTCTGCTGTTCTCCTTCTATTGTGCACCTGACCCTTTATTTTATACGGCTTTTGTTTCGACCAGTGTCTCAGGGTATTTTAATCGATTGTGCGCTCAATACTTTATCCTCCTCCTCTTCCCTTTTTGCTCATCTGTTTTCCAAACGACTGCGACTCGAGTGGAATTGCTCTGATTGAAATTTTTGAAGGAGATTGAGAGAGACTGAGGAAGTCAGCCATGCAGGAAACATCATCTGTTCAACCTCTTTTTTTTCAGTCCCGCTGGTGAAGAAATAATGTTTTGGCAAATTTTGACACTTGAGGAAAACAGTTTAAGCGAGACAAGAGAGGCGGCGTGGAGGAAATAGAATGCGGAGATAAACAGGTGGCAGAGAGGCGTTCATATAAATGTAATATCGGTGCTATTCCTCCAAGGGCCTGGAGGTCATTCCTGATAGGCCGATTCGGTTCAGTGGAGCAGCTCATTGGTCATTTCTCTTTGACGGAAGTTGCCGAATTCATCTGCCAGCGAGGCCTCTGCTGTAGCCTCATGCTCTGAGCTGGTGGGGATCATGTTCTGAGCTTGTCTGTATTAGCAGAGCTTATGATAACACATCCGCAGACGGTCAACGTCTCAGTGTGTGTTTGCATTATTGAGGAGCCCAATCCCCCACAAGGCAGGGCTAATTGGACATGTTACATCCCATCCCTTTAGAGTAATGGGGAGTCTGTTACCCCTGGAGGAATCATCTTTGACACTCGATCCAGTCTTCCCTTGACTGAACTTGATACTTTGACTGTAATGACTCGCTGACCTGACCGATGACACACACATGCAGAACACCTGCAGTGGGTTAAGGTCTTGTGGATTTTTTTCTCTGAGTAGTTTGGTTTTTTCTTCATCTCACACATGCACACTGTGTCATACTATTACCCTCATCATCTACTGGTGGTAGCATGCAGCCACGCATCAACATATGGCTTTGTAAGTACTGTATGCATGAAGTCTGGTTCCTGGTTTGGTGGCCTAAAGCACCCTGATTTTGGATGCATCTTTTTCACCTTTTAACTCTCTTTTCTCTTGCTTATTAGCAACAGTGTACAAAACCCTCAGGATGCAGGCTTCTGACTAGCATAAGTTTGGCTAAACGTTGTTAAATTGTTAAATAATTACTCTGCAATTGTGAATTGAGATCCAGGCAGTTGGCTTAGGTTAGCTAAAAACAGTTAGTAACTGCTTCTTTCTAGCATCCTAGCTACATTTCAGCTACTGTTTTCCTACATAGATTGGTTGCTGCGCTCTTAACTTGCTAAATAACCTAAACTTGCGATTTAATTTAGCCTTCAAAACACAAAATTAACTTGATGAAAACATTGCAAAGATCCCTCAGATCAGAACATCAATTTGTAGCTAACTGCAGAACAACATACTTTGTGATTTGACAGTGATTAATTACACTTCTAAGGAAAAGGAGAGGTCCATCGACATTCAATTCCTGAAAAGACGTCTGCAGGTACCTGGTCCCTGCTATTTATGACTGCAAACAACCTTTTTGCAGGATCAAATGACTAATCAAGAACAACTTATCAGAAAAAGTAACACTTCAATGAACATCAGCCTGAAAGAGAATTCGATTTATGACAAATCCTGATATGACATAGGTCGTATTAAGTTAAGGAGGCAGGAAGCATGATCTGTAGTGCAACAAGCCACCAGGGGGTGATCAAGGTATTTTGGCTTCACCTATCATGTCGTTGATCTTTGTATAAGTCTAAATAAACACTAGAAACTTTGTGTACATTTATTTTTTCATGTTCCAATTACGGCAGTGCTGGTAGACAGATTTCGTTTAACTTGAAAGATGCAAGGCTAGTTGTCTCACCTACTCTCAGTCTTTATGCTAAGCTAAGCTAATTGCCTGCTGGCCTGCTCAAGCTTCAGATGTTCCTTTTTATTCCAGTCAAAAAAAAAGTTTCGGAGGTTTTGTGGCGAACTCTTTCTGGCGCGGTGAGTCGCTGAAGTCTCGGCTGACTGTCTCAGGGTTGGTGACAGGACGTTGTGAAGTCACAAGAAACTGTGGGTGGTTGGTAGGTGAACTGAGCCACATAGCTGTTTCCCTTTTCTTGAAATGAGACAAACACCAACCTTCTCAGCAAATTCTTAGCAAGACAGTGAACCTGTGTAATTCCCAAAACGTCAAATTATTCTTTGAGGCTTATGATCTTAATAGCTTTGAATGGAACCTCCAGTATTTGGAACAAGTGGCTTGTGAAAAATAAAGTGCGCAAACGTTTCTAGGCTGCAGTAGTTATGTTCAATGTTTCTGATACATATTTAATCCACATTTCATATTTATGTCGCTCATCTCATTTTCAAGCTGTGAACAAGCTTCTATTCCACTGCAGTGATTCAGCCAACAAACGCAGCGTTTAGATCTCAATGGAATCCTAGAATTTTTGTTATTCAATACATTTTCTTCTTTTTTCTCTCTTTGCAAATGTTAAAAAACCTAAATCTAAATTGATTCTATAGGAAGTTGAGAGTAATTCATTTTGAAAAGTGGATTAAATGCTGGATTTAGATTCGATGAAACCCCAGACTTAATTATCTGGTTTTGTCAGATTATCTGCCCATGTGTAATAGCTGAATACAACTATTCATTATGCAGCTATGCTTTTACATTGCACGCATGGATTAGATGCATTTATATTGAATTCTGCTTGTATCCTATCAGGGTTTGCAGCGCTTCTGTTAGTGGCTCTCAGGGGTCCTGGAGGGGAAGCCCCAGAATAATGAATAATCGTTCTGAGTCCCTATACTTCAATTAACTCCAAATTATCCCACTTAATGAGTGCATAAGAATGGCCATTGTAATCATAAGTTCGCCCGCCCACCACTATTATTCCCTCACACAGAGCAGACAGTTACATTTCAGCAACACAGATTTTCCCATATGAGTGCTCCCCGGGGCAAAAATCTATCAAATGGCAGTCTGTAATGCACATCTATTTTGGGGTTTAGAAGAAGTGGACTTGTGATTGGAACAGCGCTCGTTCTGATCTGCAGAGCAGCTGGGAAAATGTGCGTGGGGGAGACGAAATGGGAAACGCTCCCTCCTCCCTCGTCGATGTATTTCACAGTCTGGATGGTTCAATTTTCTCAACCTACACAACACCGTGAAATACCTCAATCAACACTTATTTCACCAAACCTGGAGTTGGGATATTTTTTCACATAATAACAGTCGTGCATGTCTCTCTCCGCGAGACGCACTGCTCCTGGCTGTGTGGCTGCGATAACATACGAAGAGCACGATCGCGGCCTTTGTGTTCGCCGCCAAGCCGCGGCTGCTTACACCGGTGCATTTGGGAACACACTGTGCCGATGTTGTTCACCAGTTGGGGAACAGCGGCGTGTCATTGGAGATTAGGCTGCAGTGTCGTTCTTTAGCCGTAATGAGCTGACAGACTGATGAGCGAGAACGAAACGTCTGGGCACTACAAGCACTCTTATAAATCAGGGCCCGCTCTGAATTATTCAATACATCTTTACCCCAAGGAAATGGAGAGGAAAAAAACTGGTGGAAGGGGAAGGTACAGTAGGACCACCAGGGGAGAAACAGAATGAAGAGAAGATGAAAGAGCGGAGGGGAAGGAGAGGGCAGGGGTGAGAGGCTGCAGAGCGAAGCAGCGCTGGAGGCGAGGACAAGGTGAAGAGGAGATGAGCAGAGATGGAGGGGGGTGTTTGGTTTTCTTTGTTTAGGGTGAATTTTAAATTTGGTGCTGATTTTTGAAGCATAGTAGCCCTTCTGTGCTCTGGTTTGGTTCTTTATTTAGCCACGCTAACTTTAGATGAGCTACAGAGTCCTGGAGTGCAACGAGGATAAATCGTGATCCCTTACCTTACCTCCAGTGCCATGAGGTTGTGAGAAGTGTAACTTCTTAAAAACGAACAGCCTAAAAATTGGTAATTATAAACATTTTAAATGGATTACAGAGATTCCCAGACTTTGTGAACTTTGGTGACCCTTCAACTTTTCTCATCAAGGCAAATTCCTATGCAGTTACTGAAATGATGTACAGTTTTATGAACTTTTTTTTAATGTTATGCTCCTTTCTATCTTTCTACTTCTACTCCACTATGATTTAGGGTCCAAACTTCCTAGACCTCATTCTGATCAAGCATCAACAGGATGCAGTGGAACAAATTTGACTGACAGAGGCCCCACTGCACAAGCCACAGTACCTAAAGGATCCACTGCCAACATCCTGGTTCCAGACCCTATAGGACACCCTGAGAGGTCCTCTTGTCCATGCCCAATGGTTCAGAGCATTTTTGAGCTCATAAGAGGGACCAACACAATATTAGGCAGGTGGTCATAATGTTATGCCTGATCGGTGCACGTATTCATTAAACTGCTAATGGTAGTTAAAGTGATTCAAACACAGATGATGCTTAAATTGTACAGAAATGGCAACTAGTATCATACCTAATGCCAACAGTAGCTCTATCTCACAGTGACTTCAAAGAGTACTCTCCCAATTTAGCACTGCGTTCCAGTAACAGCCTTAGCTGTGCTTGCGTTACCTCTAATAACAGTCGCCCGCCCACAGTTTGGTCGAGGACTCAGGTGTGCAGCCTCGAGGCTCTAATCTCAGGCAGAGACGAGCGGCGAGCTGCACAGTTCTGGTCGGCGCACTTGTTTCTTACTCTCGGATTTGTTTTTCATTTTCATTCGTCAGCCCCGGTGGACTCTGACTCATAAGTGGCATCGCTTGACCAGTCGTATAATGCACAGCTCCCTTTGTAGACACTAAACACTGTATACAACTGTTTGCACATATACAGTAGTGCTCCCCATCACCTCGAAACAGACCGATGTGTAATATCAGCACACTGCTCTGCTCCGCTGTTCTCACATAAATACACTGTATTACTGACACACACATCTCCTAGCACTTCCAACCCTTCTGATATAGTTTACCGAACACGTTTACTCTGACCTCCATCCTTAACCCTCTTATTCCATTCACTGCACTGTGACTGCTAAAGATTAAACACCCATTTCGGACCTCACCTTTAGTCTCACACACAGTTTGTGTTTCCCTCCAGTGAGCAGCACAGCCTCGCATACCTGTCAGCACACCTTGCTCAAAATCAGCTTTACCCTTGTGTTTTGTTGAAATCCGTGACCTTTCAGCTTCAGTTTAAACCTTTTCGCCCTTCGCTGACAAGCCCATAATTTCTCTTTCAATATCTGATCCTCTATCAATCGCTCCTTTTCTCAGCACTTCTATTTCCTCCCTTCCTCTTCACTCCCTTCTTTCCCAGTAAGCGTTTTTTTTCCCCCCATCTTTCTGGTATGCTACCTTCCCTCCTCAGCCAGGGTTGCTATGGTGATGGGAGTTTTTTTTAATATACTGGGAGCTTCTTCCAATGTTTTTTCCTCTCCTTCTTCGTGGTTTTTCTTTTGTCTTTTGTTTCCGACTGGCTGTTTTTCTATGCAGGGGATGCAGCTATTGTTTTGCCTCGGAGGACTGAGGTATTTAGCGGTTGTGTGTGTTTATTAGCAGCCTCTTTCTCTGAGAGAGCCTCAGGGTGGATGTAGTTGGCTATAGGAAGGACAGGTGTCTTATTTTTCCTTTAGCCTAAACTCTGTCTTTTTTTGCCTCATTTATGTGCCAGACTGTCCTCCCCTCCTTTAGCTCCATTCTCTCCTCACCTGTCCTCCTCTCTCCCTTCTTCTCTTCCCCTTCTGTCTACCTCAGCCCTTCTCATCCGTCCACCCACCTAACGCCGGCTTCCTCTCATTGAAATATATGTGTGTGAAATTCACAGGAGCTCATGCACAGCGGTCTCGCACTCTGGTATCTGTCGAGGTTTTGTGGGCGCAGCATGCAGCCGGGAGGAGCATGGAGGAGCAGCGAGGGGGAGAGGGGGAGAATGCGATTTAAGAGAGTGAGAAGCGTTTAGGAAGAGAGGGGAAACCCCGTCTGGGGAGAAATGTGGGAAACGGCATTTGGCACCGAAAAGCCGAAATGAACTGAAGTGAGCTGAGTCATAAGAGATAAGATTAAGATGAAACTTTGTCGTTCCCTTTTGGGGGGATTTGGTGGCTGGCTGGAGCACAATTAATTTTATAGCGAGGCATCAACAGAATAAAAAGAAAAAATCACAACCACAGATGCAGGTGATAAAGAAAGCAATGCAATAAAATGTCAACAGTGTGGTGGACTGGAAGAGCAGGAAATATAGAGCAGAGTTTTGGGTTACTTACTTTCATGGGTTCACAGTCAAGATTTGATGGCAGACTTTGTGCTCAGTTTACTCTAATAACAGGAGGCAATTTATCACTCAGAGTACATGAAATACTTTATGTGTTTTTAAGTATTTGATTTCAGGCAGAGGCACAGAAAAGCAGCTTCTTATTTCTATTTTGTTGATTTCATTGACTTCCTGATGGTTTAAGCTGCGGCTTGTAGCGGCTCACTGATATATTTTTTCAGGTCTGATGCAAGTTATTAGTAATCAAGGAGACAGATAACTGATATATGAAACTGATGTACATTTACAGTCAAAACTTTAATCTTGATGTCAAAATTTATGAATAACACAAATTCAAATGAAACTTTATTTAAATGCGTTTGTTTATTTATGTTTTACACATGTTCAATTAAAGTAGAATTGCATAATCAAAAGATCATTGGAGCAAGAAAATAGAATAAACACCAAACTGAGCAGGTTTCAAGTATTTCTGAGGAAACACTGGAAAATAACTAAATACGTACATATGCTTTACATGAGTATTTCCATTTTGTGCTAGTTGTTATGTCT
The DNA here is from genome assembly GCA_024666655.1 of Dascyllus trimaculatus. Classification (NCBI taxonomy): domain Eukaryota; kingdom Metazoa; phylum Chordata; class Actinopteri; family Pomacentridae; genus Dascyllus; species Dascyllus trimaculatus. The sequence goes on from CM045463.1 coordinate 23,776,306, forward strand.
GCTCCACTAAATTTATCTGACAGCTTGAGTTACTTTCAGGAAAATGATTCTGCACAATGGACAAATCTTTACAGTACAACGCACTGACACATGGCTTCTGACAAAGCAGTGCGCAGTCGGGTCACATTTCTGAGGCCTATGAATTGCTAGCATCTCCACTAAATAGGGATTTTCCCATCTTAATTTCTCACCTGGTTCCATTTCAGTTCAGTAAAATGTCCAAATGATCACCCCAAAAATCAAAGGATCGAGAAAAAAGTACAAAAACTGAAACAGATTTGTGTACCACAGCTTAGTTTTTTCTTCTTTCCTCCCCCATCAATCATCTAAAGAGCTCTCAGATTTGTCTGTGTTTAAAACTGGATGTGAAATAGTTCAATCTAGCTCCACCTGCAGCAGCTACAGCAGTACAATGCTGCTGACGCACCAATGACTCACTGATATTAATCTAATGATGTCTTATATCATAATGTGTCATTATTTTGACACATATCAGTGCTGAAACTTACACATAAGTAGGATTTCACATGCACGGTTTTCACTTGTAATGGAGTATTTTGACATTGTTATATTGGTGCATTTTTTTAAGTAAAGAGTCTGAATACTTCTTTCCCACTTCTTTCCCAAGTCAACCCCATATAATAGTTACTACCGGGCCTAGGAGGATATAGAACGCATAGACGGATCCTGTATGAAAACAGAATGACGGTAACTCCTAACAACAAGCTACAAATGCTCAATGCGATTATGATCTTTGTTTCCAGCATGTACGCTGATTGAAGACAGAAAAATGAAAGAATAGCAGAACACCGAGAGGAAAGGGCTGTCATAGTAACAAAGACAAAATCAGAAAAGAAAAGAAAGCGAGAGGTTTGACCTGCCCTGAGGTGGTCTTACAGCGCTCGTACAATCATTCAATCGATAAAAACATGCACACAATCCCACTGCTTATTACCAAGGCAATTGAATTTTTGAATTTTTTATTGACTTTTTAATTGAATTGTCTAAATTGGATCGTGCGCGTCTGACATGCGTTTGCATGTTTGAATTGTGTGCTAATCTTGTGAGGTGAAGAAAAGCGTCTGAGTCTCTGAGTTTTTATGCATGCGTGATATTTCGCCCCTCACTATATTTATCTCGGCTGCTGCTCCGCTGTGCAGACAGCTGAATAATATGAATGCCCAGTAGACACACACACACACACAGAAGGCTCAGCTATCCTTCATAGAGCTTCTGATCAAAGCCTCCTGTTTATCTTCTTCTACATGTGCAAACACAGATAGGCAGTACAAAGTGTAACATTATGGCAGGTATGGAAAGTGTGTATCTGTTTGCATCTTGGGGTGACGCTCATTGCTTTGTATGTGCACTTGTGTGTAATCGTGCATGTGTGTGTGTCCTACAAGGAGCTCAATCAGCAACACATAAAGGCCTTTAACCCCCTCAGAGGCCTGCGTCAGCAACATCACTGTCAATGAGGTTGAAGAATATTAGAGCACACGTGCACGTTTCATGAAATATGCATTGTTGTCATGCACGCACAGGAGTGATTGAGTACACGCTTGGTGGGATTGCTGTGTGTACACGTGTGCGGGTCCGCCTCTACTGTTGTGTTGTTGTGGCAGGTGTGTCAGGGATTTTCTTCTTCTGTTCCTGCATTGCGCTCATTATTTGCTCCGCTCACTTCCGTGCACGCACACCAAGCAATCGCAGCTGCAGCAGACGCTAGCAGCATCTGTTTAGGCATAAATGATGGTTCATGAGAGACAGATAAAAAGAAGGTAGAGATGGATGGGAAGGGCTTTGTGTTAAATGAACGGGAGGATCTGTGTTAAATGGATGGCTACACAGTGATTTTAACGAATTAGTCTTCCAGGGGAACGTGGCCTGACTGCTGCCGTTTCTGGCTTGAGGTTTAGTGAAGCCAGAGATTAGCAACGCGCCAGCTCAGTTGCATTTTTTGATGATGAAGTAAGATGCGAGAAGAAGGAGATGTTTTTTAATGTACGTGTGTGCAGGGTTTCAAAAAAATATCCTGGTATACTGTAATTATGATGATTTCACAAGAAGAGGCTCAACATCTACCTGCTTTGGTGAAAGGGCTGGTTCAGCTACTTTACAGAGAAAAGCCATTTTACCGCTTACTTCTAGTGTCATGTAGCCATGGGGATAGTTTTGGTTTCATTTACTAAGGATCTGAAATAGTTGTCTTTGAGATTTCTCCACATTGTTATGATGGTAAGACTTTTGCTTTGATAGAAAGTAAATGCAGTCAGTGATGGAGGAAATATCTGCATTTGTTACTTAAGAAAAGTAGTGTAGTTAGATAAATGTAGTGAAGTAAAAAGCAGCATATGTCCCTCTGAGATGTGGTGACGTAGAAGTAGACGGTGGTAAACAAATGTAACGATAACTAGCTGCTGTGTATTCTGGAAGTCGAGTTTTATTTCAGCACTGGAAGATCTTAATTGATACTTAGCCATACTGAAAACATATTACAGTTGTATTCTTTAAAGTGTATCTTTTCAATAGTGTGAACCAAAACCTAACTGTAGTGGTGGAAGAAGTTCTCAGACTAATTACAGCAATGCCACAACGTAAAGACACTGTACTTCAGCCAGTGCCGATGTTTTCAGCAGATTGTATAAGTAATCACTGGAATGAAGGCTGCGTTATTTCAGCTTGTATGAGACAGATCACAGAGAAGAACGTGCATATCTTTTCTATTAAATTTTGCCTCAATGCAATGTATATGTCTGTCTATTTTAAAAATATGCAGTTACATGGAGGCATAGAGGCAGCTCAAAGCTATGTAATATCTACATTGGGTCTGTGTATGTGTGTGTGTGTGTGTGTGGGATGGATGACCTGTGTGAGGGGATGCCATCAGTTACTGCCAGTAAAAATCTGACACAGCCCTGCTGTCCCACTGACAAACTGGCCTGGACTATTCTATATGGATGAGTAACTACGTAGTCAATTCCGTTCTTTCGCCTCTGTGCATGTGTGTGTGTGCTGAAGGGAGTATATTGCAAGCTGTGTGTGCTGCCTGGTGGGCGTACACAGGGGAGTGTGTGTCGTATGTACGTCTTGTCTATATACGCTTCCTCCCGTGCGAAATGACGGGAGTTTGTCTGTGAGGCGGGTTTGCCTTGCTAAGTATACCTGAGGGAGCGCCGCACCGTGTAGCCTCGCTTTATCATAGCTGACATTCCACTATATGTGTTGGGAGAGAGAGGGAGCGTATCAGCGGCAGACGGCCTTGGTCGACCCCTACCACACTCTCCTGGCTCAGCGTTCAACGCTGCCGCTGAGACACAGTCATCCATCACACTTACCTACACACAAACACACGCTCATACACATGCATGCACACAATGCACGTGCACCAATGGAGGGGAGCACATATATCATCCTAGACTACGTAAACATATTAGGATACACTCACAGGCACTTCAGATTGTAACATTAAAATATATAAACACACACTCATACATATATTTGAGATTAACTCACCTAAGTTCAGTGTCATTTTTCCTTCTCCAGTCAGACTGATATTCATCTTCTTTGTATAAATTTTGAGGCTGAGTCAGAATCAGAAATTTGTCAGTCGCGTCAGGTTCGACCTTAACGATGATGATTCAAATATTTGTTCGATAGGTGGTGACATATACTGTCCAGACCGACTCGATGAGGATGAGTGGTAAACAGAGAGACAGTACAGCTTAACATTCTTTATTTCCAACATCTGAATAGTTGTTCCACTGAAACAGGCCTATCAAGACACTTCATGGCTGACTACAGTAACTTTATCACCTGTCAGTATCATAGACTGTATATAAAACATGGATGTGGCCTCCAGTTCCGGAAAGTCAAGCCGACTTGGAAGTGCCCCAAACTTGCATTATTTCTAACAGCCAGCAGGGGGCGACTCTTCTGATATCAGAACTGTACAGAAGTATATGAGGAAAAAGACCCTGTTTCTCATTTCATTTGTTACCTCAGTAAACTGTACTGTAAGAAAGACTATTATAATAAAATATTAAGCGATAATAAAAATAATATCAAGGGCATATGGAATGTGTTAAATAATATTATCAGGAATGGATCAATGAATGTAAACTACCCTCAGTATTTCAAAGACAATGATACAACTATAAGCAATATGAAGGATGTGGTTAACGGGTTTAACAGTTTTTTTGTAAGTGTGGGGCCAAAACTAGCAGAAGAAATTGATAATCCACAGTTGGAAGAAGGAGAGAGGAATGTTGTGGATTTGTTAGATAGCAACCCAAACTCAATGTTTTTGAAAGCAGTTGATGAAAAGGATATTATTGACATTGTTAACAAATGTAAGAATAAAAGGTCTACAGACTGGAATGACATTGATATGGCTTTAATCAAAGCAGTCATTGCTGTAATTGTAAAACCCTTAACCTATATTTGTAATTTATCTTTCATAACTGGTGTATTTCCATGTAAAATGAAAACTGCCAAAGTCATCCCACTATACAAAGCTGGAGACAGAAATCAATTCACTAATTACAGGCCTGTGTCCTTACTCTCTCAGTTCTCTAAAATATTAGAAAAACTGTATGTCAATAGATTGGATAATTTTATTGAGAAGCATGAATTGTTGATTGAGAGTCAATATGGATTCAGGTCGAAAAGATCTACATCCATGGCATTAATGCAATTAATTGAAGATATTACCAGTTCCATAGACAATAAGAAATTTGCAGTAGGTGTATTTATAGATTTGAAAAAAGCATTCGACACTATTGATCATCATTTGTTAATCAATAAACTGGAAAAGTATGGAATCAGAGGGGTTGTACTAAAGTGGATAAGAAGTTACATAAGCAATCGACATCAGTTTGTGCAAATAGGGGATTACAAATCAGCATGTCTGAATATAACTTGTGGAGTCCCACAGGGGTCGGTTTTGGGTCCGAAATTATTCATTTTGTATATCAATGATATATGTAGGGTATCAAACCTCTTAAAATTTGTTTTATTTGCAGATGACACTAACATTTTCTGTGATGGGGAAAATTTGCAGCAGCTTTTGGAGGTGGTCACAGCAGAAATGAGTAAACTAAAAACATGGTTTGATTTGAATAAATTATCACTAAATTTAAATAAAACCAAACTTATGCTGTTTGGAAAACGCAAAATAAATACACAAGTAAAAGTAATGATAAATAATGTTGAAATAGAAAGAGTGTATGAGAATAAATTTCTGGGTGTGATTCTTGATCACAAAATCTGCTGGAAACCCCACATAAAACATGTGAGAGCAAAAATAGCACGGAGCATTGGAGTGATGGGGAAAGCAAGGCACGTTTTGAATGAGAGAGCACTGTATATTCTGTATAGTTCACTGGTGTTACCATATTTAAATTACTGTGTGGAAGTATGGGGCAACACCTACAAAACCACCTTACAGTCACTCAGCACAATACAAAAAAGAGCCATTCGTATCATAAACAATGTAGGATACTATGAACACACCAATATACTGTTTTTAAAATTACACACCTTAAAGTTTGGGGATCTGGTAGACTATAAGACTGCACAAATAATGTATAAAGCAAAAAATAAACTGCTACCTGTAAACATACAAAAACTGTTCAAAGACAGAGTGGGGGGTTATGACTCTAGACGGAAACTAAACTTGACACAGCCTTATGCTCGGACCAATTTAAAAAGTATTTGTATTTCCATTTGTGGGGTGGTTCTGTGGAATGGTCTTGATGAAACTATTAAACAAAGTATGAATATAATGCAGTTTAAAAAAATGTACAAAAGCTATATCCTTGAAAAGTACAGAAAAGAGGAAGGAGAATGTAAATCTTACAGATGCTAATGGCGCTGTTCATTTTGTTGTCTTTTTGTGTGTGTGTTTTTGTTTTGTTTGGTTTTTCTTAAAGAGCTCGACTGGAGTATTTATTTATCATTATTATTATTATTATTATTTTTTGTATTGCCTGTTTATTTTATTGGATTTTGTATTTGTTAATGGTGAAGAATGGGGGTAGGACTTAACAAGCCTAGGCTTCTTCCTATCCCTTTTCGAACGAGACAGATGTGTATTATATTGAAATTGGCTTTCTATTATTATTATTATTATTATTATTATTATTTGTAATTGTTTTCACCTATTTTTAATCTTTTTTTTGTTCGAAATAAATAAAGAAATCAAATCAAATCAAACATTTTCCTAACAGGTTTATGGTCTCAATGGCTATTCGCAGTTCTCCTTCAAGACAGCATAATGGTCATTCTGCAAATTATTGTCCCCATTAAAGTAGAACAGACTGTAAAGCAGGGTGTGCTTTTTGAGCAGGGCTGCCCGCCACATTGTCCTCTTGTTCTCAGTCAGATTTGTAACATCTGGTTTCAAAAAACCAAGATGGCAACGACTAAATTCCAAACTCTCGTCACGTCTCTTCACACACAGGTTATGTACAAAGCCACGTTCCTTAAAGGGAACTAGGCTGATAACAAGAGTATCACTCCACCTTAGATTTTAGGAACAGTGCCATTATTTTAAAGGTAATTACGTATGAGTTCTCTTTGAAAGATGTATGGGTCCCCGGAACTAGCACTTGGTATTGCAGACTAGTATAATGTACACTGTCCCCAAAAAAACTTTTTCATTCATAAGGATTCCATAATTATACAATTTACACAAAGCGGTGTTAGATAATATTGCTTTTTTGTGAATCACAATCCATATTAATTTCATGCCATTAATGTGCGCAAGGAGGTCAGAGTAAGTCAGCTGTTTTAGCCAGAGGAAGACACAGTTTCTTAGCTCATCCATGGGTGCTTGAAAACACATCTTGAGCTGCTTACTCTGTCAGGAATACAACAAAATAACAACAGCTTGTGAATCTGTTTACAGTGCAGCCAAACAAACTGATACGATCTCTCATGCCTTGTTTTAATAATGCTGTAAGTAACAGCTATTTTCACTATCTGATCTTTTAATAATAGTTGTTTTGTGTATAAAATGTCAGAAAACAGTAAAATTGGCCTTTGCGATTTCCCACAGCCCACTCTGACATACTCAGACTGCTTGTTCTGTTTGTCCAGCAGTCCCAGTCACACATATATTCAGTTTACCATCATATATCTGTGACGGAGAAAAGCAATAAATCCTCACATTTGACAACCTGGTAATGTGTGGCTCCTTTTACATTAACTGCATTGAGCTTCAATTGACAACTCAACTAATCAATATTCATTTCAACAATGTCGACTCCTGACCTCATAATTGAATGTTATCTTCCACTTTGCATCAAACGCACTCGTGCACTCGTGAGCCGCATCGCGTTCCATGACCTGCACGGAGCTTTTGTTGCGAATCCCTTTTGTGTGGGTTTCCAATGAGGTTTCTGAGTGGGAAAGTCAGCCTCTGCCAGTAACAATAAAAACTGCACTGTACTCAAGAGAGTGCAGGTACCCTGAATCGATATTCCTTAGAAAATTCCAGCTGTAAATAAGTGGAAAGCAAAAAGGTCACCTTTCTTCAATCTGGAGATCCAGGAGGTGATGTCAGTGCTGAGATTAGGAAAGATCTGTTGTGTTGTACATGGATCAAAACCTGGTCTCGGTTTAGTAATTTTTTTGAGGGACTATACAATGGTCAGCTGGAATTCAGTGTATCAGGATTTGCCTGGTTACACATTCCTTGTATGACAATTGCATGATACTTATATGATGTGAAGATGAACATATTTTATATAATGTAAAGCGCTGGTGAAGAAATGAACAAAAAATCAATAAAATCCAGTCATAAATTGTATAAAACATAAGATCTGCAAGAGTGAGAACAATGATCATTGTAACTTGTAGGGACAAACTAAGGCTTGGCTTGACTGTTCCTTCCTGTATTCTGTAGGACATTAAAGCTGCAGTAGGCAGAAATCTGGAAAAGGCAAAAAAAAGATCCCTCCCGCTAGATGAGCAAATGCTTCAAATGAAGTTAAAAGTCAACATTCACTTGTGGCTTTAAATATGATTCAATCTCCCCTTTTCTAAGTTACAGCCCTTTGTCTAACCCACTGCCCCACCTTGTTACTACGGACTTGCTGTTTATATTGTCTCATCTCCCATCATGGACTAGATTTTCCAAAGCCTGTAAACTGAGCCAAGAGGAGAAGTCTAGTTTCCGAGAACATTTGAGTTTCAATCTAATTTTTGCCTCATGATCCAAAATACAAACCCTGCCTACCCTACTTTTGATATCTCTTATTTTCCACTAATTTACTATGATGATGCTGTGCTTTGGAAAGCAATCAAGTCTATTGAAATTACTGTTTATGTACAATTTACATTGGCAAATATGTTTTGTAGGAAACCCAATGCTGCCAAGATTACATTTATATTGAACGTAACTGACAATGTGTTTCATTTAATTTCATCTAAATACTGAACAAGGTCTAGATTAAACTGAGGCACTAGCCTATAATGTATTTTCCACATTTAACGAGAATCAGTATCATTCCAAAACCTTTATGTTAGGTTTTACGTTTCTAAACCTGACAATAAGCAGGACACTGGACGTGAACCCTGGTCTCTGGTGCTTTGTACACCCAAATGTCCACACTGACCTCCTGTGACTTCCATGCAGTACAGGAATGTCACACTTCCTATACTGTAAATAAAAAATGTTGCTCCTGACTGGTACTGTAGGTTTGACTGGGGAAGAGCATGGGTGCAAAAGTGTACAGGTGAATGAGAGGATGACAGTAGGTTTGAGGAGAAATAAAGGTAAAAGAGAGGCAGAGAGCTTTAAATGTGGTGAGATAGAGGCAGTTGCTGCTGGTAGCTCACCGCTGCTCTGTGTAAAACAATAAAAGCCGATTCATGTCTACATTCCTCAGCTGGTTGTAAAACCTGCCTGCTTGCTTGCTTTAAACGAGGGCTCTGCCAGTCTCTTTCCCTACATAGGCCTCTTCTCCTTCTTATTCTTCCTCTTATTTTTTATGTTCTCCTCTCTCAGGGCCGCTTCTCAGATGTACACACATACAATCTGATCGAATCATATCCTGATTTCAGGAAATACCTCTAAGTCCAGAACATTCCTCCGATAAAGTGAGTGTGTGTCTGTAATGTTTGGCTTTGCGTGTACAGTATTCATGTGTGTGTGTGTGTGTGTGTCTGTATTGGTTTGACACACATTTCGAGGCAGTCTGAGACCCCGCTGTGATATGTGAAAGTTGGGGAAAGAACGATCATTGTCCAAAATAAGAGACATTGAGTGGTTTCTGGCCGTGGCACAAGAATAACAAGTCATTTTGGTGTTTCCTTGGCTGGAGGGCAGAACAAAGCAGAGGGGATCTAATCAGCCTCATTTCTGCTTCATTCATGGCCCGGACTGACTCGTTTTACATTCCTCGCCTCTCCGCTAGCATGAGGCTCCCGTCGTGGTGTTGGCTGCCGACTCACAATTTTGATAGAAACAGCTATTAAAGTCATATCCCTGCACAGGATTATGACTTGCTGAGGCTGGGAGTCGACGACTTTTATGGGTTTTCTGCAGGTTGTTGCATAACCCTACTTTAAACTGTATTAAGACCCATGAAATGTCCAGGATTTTGTGCAGACAAAAAGTTTCTGCAGTGGCCCTGTGATGTAGTTTGTTATTGGAATGCATTCATATTTACAGGAAGTGTGTGTGAGAAACTGGGGATGCAGAAAGAAAATTCATCACATGCTAATTAAAGTTATAAACACTTCGCAAGGCTGTATTCAGGGAAAGTGGAGCTAAATGCTAATATACTTACAATGATCGCGCTAACATGCTGATGTTTAACAGAGATTAAGTTTCTAAGTTTACCACATTACCACGTAAAAAAAAAGTACAACTAGTTTATATGCAAATGCAATCAGTTGTGCCGATTTGTGAAATTTTGACCTTATGATGGTGCTAAATGAACAAGGAGCAATCACCAAAGTCATCAGTATTAACCCGCAGAAGGAGACCAGGGCTATTTACACTCCTCTTCTTGGTTTGATTGCTAACTAAGTATTCATTGCAACAAGGTGCAACGTACCCCAAATGAAACTGCAGGACTTGACCTTTCCAATCATACCAGTTGCTTGTCTGTGTGGCAAAGTGTGAGTGAGAAAAATAGTTTTGAATTTACATAAAGTGAACTCATAGCTACAAGCAGTATGCTGATTACCCTTTACTCTTGTTTGAATTACTCCTGAACTTATCATTGCATAGTTACGAAGATGGATCACGCGTCTGTTACATTATATCTTAATCATTTCTTCACCCAGTTTCATATTTGTGTTTTTCAGGTGAATAGGTCATAAAGTTTCCATCATTTTATACCATAGCATGTTAAAAATAATCAGCAGAACTTACCGTTTTTGTTGATACCAGTTGTTTCTCCGTGTGAAAAAGTATTGTTGAGTAATATGGCTCTGAAACTACAAACAAATGTGTGTATTGTCAGCATGATGTCTAATACCTGCACCGAATTTCACGTCAATCTATCTAGTGCTTGTTGAGACACTTGACCAAAAACTCCTTGGTGCCACCAGAGCAAAAGTCTGTGCGACAGGTTGTCCACCAAGCGCGCAGTTGGCCGTTTGCTTTCAGTACCACTAAGGTAGAAAAGTGCAGATAATTAGGGCTACCAGAGGAAAAAAAATCATTACAAGTTACTGAAATATTTGCAGACTGGCCCAAAACTGGCAGAGCAAAAGACTGTCTGAGTGAACGACAGATGGCAGACCAACATTGCCATCCCAGGAGCCTCATTGCTAGTGTGGCTAAAAGGATGCTAACCAGTGGCATTAAGCACATTTTGGGATCTAGTGTTTGGAGCCCTGTCCATCCCTTTTGGATGCTGTCACGACCATAGATTTCAACAGATATCCTCCACCTCCTAATGGGCTTAGTAGTCTGTCACTATCAGACAGGTGGCTTAAGTTTAAGTCCCATCTACAACCATAGTTTCTGTATGGTTTTTTGACTAGTTTCATGTCTTCTTGCATTTTCAGTTGCCGTTTGTTTACGTGTAGGGAGGGACCATTACTTGGAGTGAGCACATGCTTTTGCTATGTTTACCACGCTACAAACCTTCATTTTGAAGGTCTGACATGCACTTGTTCACATGACTGCAAGCAGCTGCCCGTGTAATCTTGGTTCCTCTCTGTTTATCAGCGATCACAATGGATGATAACGTACCTTGTGGCCTGCTAGCATGTGCAGTAGAGTGCCTACTGGTGATGTCTGTGGGTATGATAACAGCTGATAATGTCCATTTAATGGGCTGGTAATGTCTGAATCAAGTGTTTGGCCTCCAAACTCTATTTGACACCTGGTGCTAGCATGCAGTCTGTATCTGGGTAGTCATCTGCTTAAAAATTGTGTCTCTCTCACATTTTATAACAGAAAAATCGGCCAAATAAAGCCAGGTGACCTAACTTTGCCTCTGCGTTCTACATCTCAAGCAGCCAAAAAGCAAAAAAACAAACAAAAAACAAAGCAACAGACGACTCTCTTTCTCAGCGACAGAAAACTAAGTCGAGCTCCGTGCAGCAGAATGGATTCACTACACCCTGGACCAGCTCCACCTGCCTGATTTTCTTTCCGAAATCACAGTATGTGCAGAACTGAGATAACAAGAGCACACAACACCATGTGCCACTGCAGAGCCCTATGTTCAGTCAGCGTATCTTAGCCTCTGCCGTGTGTCTTGCATCCATCTCTGCAGATTTTCGTTATGTTTAAAAAACTGAAAATGGGCTTTCATTCGGGGAAGCAAAATGATTCCGTGTTGAGCTATGTGTTATCGAATGCATGCGGTGTGATAGTGAGAACCAGGTTTGCTGAGTTTTGGCTGTTGTTGCATTCTGTGCCTGGTTACACTTCCTGGTTGACTGGTGGGGGTGGCTGTGCTTTGTCTGAGGGCAGCTCTGCATTAGATCACTCTGCTTTTATTACGAGAGTAAAGCACTGTCTACGTTGTGTGTGTGTGTGTGTGTATATATATGTACTGTATGCATGCTTATTTTTGCAGCAACCGCCCCCACCTTCCACCCCGCTCCCTTTCTCTTAACTCCCCAATGACCAGCCTTAAATTGCTGTCTGCCAGTACTCTCATCCTCTCCTCATTCCAACTCTTCCTCAGTTTGCTCTTTCATCTCCCTTTCTACATTTCCCCTGGTCCTGCAAGATCCTCTTCTTTCATTCCCTGCTCCCTCCATCCCCTCATCCAGTCTCTTCTTTGCCTTCCTTTTCTTCCCTGTCTGTGATCCCCCGGCTGTGCAGGAATTTTCTCCCCAGCTTCCAGTCCACTAATCAACTCCCTCCTGAGTCAGTCACTTCTCCTTCTCCTTTTATCCCCTCCTCACCTTCCATCTCTCCTTCTCCCTCCTTTCTCTGGAGCTCCACGTCCATTTGATCTGCTTCATTTTCTAACATTCACATAACTCTGCAGCAGGATCTCCTGCCTCTCACCTCCCGTGTCCACTCTCCCGCTATCTCTCTCGTTTTCTCTCATTATGTCAGCGTTATCCAGCGATTTGCTCCCTCCCAAACCTCCCACTCCCTCCCCATCCTCATCCTTCGCCGTCTCCTCTCTTCCCCATTGCCTGTGTCTTTTATGGGAACTGGTGGGAGGCTGCGGTGGTCCTCCTTGAGTTATAGTTTGTTTTGATGTGCTGGTATAGATAGAGATAGCGGCTGAAGGACTGGGGCACTGGGAGAAGGAGAGGAGGGTGGAAAAGCACAGAAGAGGAAGACAGAGACAGGAATAGATAAATTTGGCCACAGGAGAAACAGGAGAGAATGGCAGAGCAGGCAAAAGGAGAAGGGGAAGTGGAGAGAAGACGGCGAATGAGTGATGGCTCACTTCATAACGGGTGGCTGCACCTCCCAGTCGACCCTCAGGACCATGGGTCTGACTGAATTAAAGCTAAGCTGACCTCCAGAGATACTCTCCTCGCATGAAGGGCTACAGCGATGGACGGAAGGATAGAGGGAGGCAGTGCCCTGTGTTGGGGAGACAGGGAAAACCCCAGAAAGGTCCCTGTGTGGCGTGAGAACCATGTTAAAGCTACAGATGGCAGCTTGCAAGGATTATGCAAAGAAGGCAAAAAGCAGATGACAGAGCACTGTGAACATGCTTTGTTCTGAAGCTTTAAAGAGAATATCTGTGGATGCCTTCACTTTTTTTGCCATTGATTCATTCCCAGTAGTTAAAGTGTTGTGAGGATTAAAAGATCAGAAGATGAATTGATCTAAAAGAGCAGACTTTTAGCTTTTGATCATGGAATGTGCTACTGTTCAAAGATCAAGTTTAGCCAACAAGTCCTAAAAAAAACAACCGATATTAAAGCTTGTTTGCTGTTGCTTTCCTAAACAGCCAATACTGTTTCACCATTTTTTTTGATCTGGCACCTCTAACAGCAGGACAGCACTGTTTGTGACTGCTTTCCAAAAAAGTGACTGTATTCTGAAATGAAGCAAAACTGCTGTGGTGAAGTTCATATAGGTCACTCAGTTTTTAGTTAATTAAGGTACCTTGTTTATTGATTCTTTGGCCTTATACAAGAAGTAGACACAGAAAAATATTAACATTCATTCTGAGACATGTTTATGTCCACATTATACAGTCATTTTTTATGTGTTTTGTTATTATGAGAATATTGATTTGTGCAGCTTTAATGTTAATGAAAGATTGTGGTCATGTTCAGAAGAGCCCAATGTAAATGGCCCACATACACCGATCAGGCATAACATCATGACCACCTGCCTAATATTGTGTTGGTCCCCCTTATGTGCTCAAAAATGCTCTGAACCATTGGGCATGGACAAGAGGACCTCTCAGGGTGTCCTATGGGGTCTGGAACCAGGATGTTGGCAGTGGATCCTTTGGGTGCTCTGCCTTGTGCAGTGGGGCCTCTGTCAATCCAACTTGCTCCACTGCATCCTGTTGATGCTTGATCAGAATGGGGTGTAGGAAGTTTGGAGGTCACATCAACATGTTGGGCCATTGTCATGTTCCTCAACATGTTCCTTATTGTTGGAGGTTTTTTCCATGTGGTGGGGTGCATTTTCCTGCGGGGGTAGACCAGTGACATTTGGGATTAACATTTGCATGAGGGAGTGTGCTTGTTGTGGGACCATGTCTATTTGGGTGTCTAAGTCTCATCAATATGGATGCCCAAATCCAAGGTTTTCCATCAAAACAGCACATAGTACCAATATGATCAATGTTATTCACTTCACCTGTCAGTGGTCATGATGTTGTGGCTGATTGGTATATATATAGTGCTGCAGGAATGACAGTGAAGAAACAGAATATTTGCAGTTAAAATAATCCAGTGGAAACTCATATACTTTATTTCAAGTGCTTGAAGATCCAATCACCAATCTGCAATCTTGCAAAAGAGCCAATAAAAACAAATGGAATGGTTCCAGTTTTATTGTCATTTAAGGCACATCGACTGATTCAGTGTCACCTCATGTATTTAGTACATGAGGTGACACGTGGTGCAGAAAAATACCTCATGTATTTAGTACACGCCAAAAAAACCAAACAAACATTGTACCCTAAGAGTTGCCTTTGAGCATCACAATGAAATAACTCATATTTGTACCCAGTGAAGATGAAAAGGCAGCAAAAGCCCCTTTTACTCTGATGGCTTCTTTATCTGTGACACATTTGCAAAGAAACATCAAAAAGCCAGCCTGTATAATCTTGGACAGTTTGTGCCGCATCCACAATGTCTGCAGGAAATGAAAGCTTGCTTGGCTACGTTTTCATAGCCTCGACTGTTGGATGAGCCTGACATTTGCCTGCACTGCAGCGTTCCCTCAGAGTGGATGTTTCAAATGTGGCTTCATTTTTTTACAGCACAAATAAGTAAATGGAATCCTTTAAAACACAAGCTACTTGTGTTTATTCAATGCTACACTAATTGCAACCTACTACAACCATAGTACTGTCTAATACCCAGTGTTTGGCTACTACTGTGCAGTATCCTCATTATTCTCTGTGTTCTCAGTTACAGTTGACTAATGTATGCTGGCGTAGGAACAGTGGTTATATAAACACAACTAAACCATGCACATGTGCAAGCATCATAGGTGCTCTTAAACAAATATCTCTACCCTCTGACTTCTGGTAGCAACAGGATACAAACAGTACCTTCTTGTGCCAAACTCACACATGTTATTGATCCAACCATCTTCCTTAAGAGGGTTCTGTGGTGCTAGAACAACTTCATGCTACTTCCATCCTATCCTTATGAGACTCTTAATTAACATGACAGATGCTTTGGTACCTTTTAGCCAACACCAGTTTTAGTTTAGCTCCCTGCACAAACCATGGACCTTTAAAGCAATCGTATTCCCATTAATACCAAATACAATTAATTTTTTTTGTGACTCATTCCCAATAAAAACCTTCCTGTGGTTCACCATTTGAATGCATTTGCTGTGAAGTGGCCTAAGAAAAGAAATGTTCGGGTTACGCCAGCAGTAACTTAGCCCAGCTGTAAGTGACTGACAAAGCTTCTATTAACAATCATGAGCAGTAATGCCGAAGTACACGCATGCATTGTTCGCTCTTCCTCTTCCCTGGACACTAGAATGTGTCTTCAAAGGTAGAAGTAACTTGCTTTGTTCTCCTTGAAAGCTCGAGTAGCGTTTGATCGCAGATTCAGTAACTTCATTAAGCATTTATTGACATAATGTACTTCGGATCACATCGAGTAATTAATACAAGTGTTGATCGCTTTCCACAAGCATCAGAATTTTGGCTTTGGAAGTTTTGGAGCCATTTACCAGCGAGCCGTTAGTCAGCCAAGAACAAAAATCTGGCTTTACTTTGTGCATTTTTCTAATTTCCAATTTTTCCTCTTAAAACAATATGGTCTGAACTCTGTCCTTTAGCTTTTTGAAGTCGTAAAACTCCGCTCCAACAAAGTTCTTTCTTTATTAATTAACTCAGTATGTTTTACCTTGGAACAGCGTAGGCGCTCCTTGTTGCTTTAGCTCTTCTAGATCTTTGAGTGATTTAGTCCTATTTAACTACAATGTACAGTAAGTCAAATTACGGCATTTTCACTCAAGCAGGACATTATATACTTTTTCCATCCCTGTCTCTTTTTCCTCAGCTTGCCATTTCTATTCCCCCTCCCTTTTTTCATATGTACAGTACTCCTTCCTCTCAGCCTTAACCCCTTCTCCTCTCTCATACTCCCTCTCTCCTGGGACCTGGGCTGGTATGTGACCTCTCTCTACCACCTTCCATCACCACTGCAACTTCTTCTTACATCTTCAATCCCCATATTGCAGCGATTTGCGCCATCTCTCATGATCAAAGTGGAAATACTAAGTTCAGTCCCATTCATGTCCCTAAGAGGGTCAATTGAATCACAGCCACTTTCTCTTTCATCTTCTGGTCCTCCCACCTCCTTTCCGTTCTGTCTGGCTATTTTGCTCTGCTTTTTGTCAGTGAATTTACATTTCTGCGCCTCTGTCTGCGACGTTTTCATTTTCTGTCTTCATGCTTTTCTCTCGCTTCGATTCCATGTGCCGGCTCTGTCTTCAGTCAGTCAGCTGAGTAAACAGGGACGCTTTATCAAGATTTTTTTTTTTGACGTCAGAGAGCCGTCCCACAACCTCCATCATCTGCCTCTGAGGTCACGGGTCATTATTTCTGGTTCCCCCCGGAGACCTCTGAGAAGAAAGCGGCGAAGCAGCGGCCCGACGGGAACGACCCTCCAGCCCACGCAAAAGCTAAACAGACAGTTTTTAAATAAAGTCGCTGCTCTGAGGTGCCGGAACACTCTCCAGTTCTGGTTGCAGCACGCCAAATGGCGCGGCACAAGTTGAATCTGAAGCCAGCTGATTATTTAAAGAAAGGCCGCAGCAGCTGTGACAGTGCTGTGGTGCTGACACAGAGATCTGTGATGGGAGATGACTTGATGTTTGAAAGGTGAACGCTTTCTTTGATCATCCTTGTCAGGACCACCGAGAGACACTTTCAGGGGACAGCTTGATTAATAACCTGAGACTCTGCATGTAGAAGTTAGGTATTTCAGTCCGGTAGAGGAGTTGCTTGACTAAGAGTTTCCTCTTGTCCCTTGTGAGCGTGGCTCAGAAAAGGCCTCCTCTGTCCTTCGGTCCCAGATTGCATAAAAATGTCTGTGTTTATCTCCACTCCAAACAAATTAATGTTTCCACAGAAGTAGGCTGCACGTCATTTTACAGCATTCATAGGTTTATTTTCTGTTGATGTAAAATCTAAACTCCACTCACAACCTTTGAACTTAAAGGCACATAAAAATTAGCTACTGCTGTTAGCGACTGTATGTTTTGATCTACATTAGGCGGTTCGTGACGCACTGGAAGAGGGTGCAGTTAAAGGCACAGAACAGATTTTCAACAATAGCAGCTCTCAGATGTGACTGTCACGTTGGGGGGGAAATGAGGTATTCTGTCAAGCTCATGTGGCTGAATAAAGGCAGCCAGGTTTGTCTCACAAAAAATGCATAATTGCTGCATTGATTGACAGTGCAAGACATTACTATCACAAAAAATGCTGTAAAATTGTGAGTTCTTTCTCTTTACCCATGCCGACTGCCATCTGTCTGTCTGTATATATATATGTATGTATGTATGTGTGTGGGTGGCTATTTCTACACCATAACTCAAGAACAAATAGAGATTGGATAATCAGACTCAGCACAGATGTTGATCTTGACCTTCCCTGGTCATCCATTAATATTGGGGTCTAAAGGTCAGAGGTCAGAGGTCAAGGGCTACTTAGTGCAAAATCCCCTTATAATCTACTATGTAAGCTTGCAATGATGAACTTTGGTATATTTAAGGGTAGGACTACCACATTGCATCTCTTGGCCTTACTGCTGGTCACCCATTAATTTTGGGGTCAAAAGGTCAAGGTCAAGGTCACAGGACTACCTGCCTTGTTTACAAAGGCATCCGGCGTGGGTCTGCATCTGTCTTAAGTGCGTTCTAGTTTAAGGGGTCATGGGGTCACTTCAACAGCACAGAAAAGCACCTGAGCTTTGTGTTTAGCATTTGCACAAACCAAAACCAGGATCTTTTCCTAAACCTAGCCAAGCACTTTTGGTACCTAAACTACACAGGTGTTTTTGTAGTGTACAGAAAACTAAAAACAAAAGTAAACAGCACTTTAAGAGCATTGGCAGGGGTGTATTTTAGTACAAATATGACCTTTGTCTAAGTGTAACCAACTTCTTTTGGTATCGAAACT
Organism: Dascyllus trimaculatus; assembly: GCA_024666655.1. Lineage (NCBI taxonomy): Eukaryota > Metazoa > Chordata > Actinopteri > Pomacentridae > Dascyllus > Dascyllus trimaculatus. The sequence continues at coordinate 23,794,587 of CM045463.1, forward strand.
ACAAGCAATTTTGTAGCATACAGAAAAGCAAACAGTGGCTGAAAATGACAAAAAAAAACAGTGACCTAAAACAAAAACAGCAACTGAAAAGCGACTGCACGAGTATATTTAAACCCAAACCCTGGTCTTTTTCTAAATATAACCGAGTAGTTTTGGTGCCAAAGTTTAATTTAGTATTTTATGGCATAAAAGCTCACAGAAAATTACAGAAAACAGCAACAGAAAACAGGAAATGAGAAATTCCAAGTAAACAGCGACAAAAAAGCACTTGAATACCTATATTTTAACCCAAACTATGATCTTTTTTCTCAAACCCAACCAGGTAGTATTGGTGCCTAAATTTGATCAAGTATTCTTGTAGCGTGAACAAAAGCAAACAACAAACAAAATCAAAAGTAAAAAGTGAGTGACAGTGCCACAAATCAACAGGACCTCACGGGAAACCTCAGTCTCCTGGGTGAAAATCCTATAACTTACACCTCCTCAAATAGACTTTGTTGCTTTTCTTACGTGGGTCATATAACATGACACTCGGGACTAACTTGACAGACCAATACAGGAAACAAAAGGCGAAAAAAATGTAGCAATCTCACAATTTAACAGCTGATATTTTGAATGTAACATGCTTTTGCGCTGTGAAGCAGTGTAGCTATTACACATTTTGGTGTGAGGCTGTGTTGTCAGATCACCTAGACTATAAGTGTGTGTTGTGGCCTCATTGTGGTGCTGTCTCTTGGCGGCTGCTGCTGCTTCTTCCTAATCACCACAGCTTCAACATCAGCCCTTCAGTCCCAGACACACTCCACATTATCCAGGCTTAAGAGGATCCGCAGCAGCCCTGATAACATACTCACAAATATTCACATATGTGCTCGGGTATTTGCATAGGTTGATAGTACAAAAATATGGACGTGCACACTTGCATGATTGTAAAAATGCGCACACAACACACATTGAGTGCCTGAAGTCATGCATGTATGAGCTGCCAAGAGGCTGAGAGAGGCTAATAAACTAACCACCCGCTATCTGAGCAGCAGTGTGTCTATCTGCATGTGCGCGATAAGTGAAGTAGAGTAGAAGTTCAACCCTAATCAGCGGACGTCTTCCTCTAAAGGCTCTCTTCACCGTCCACTCTGAGCAGCGCCACATCTCCACAACAAACACACAACCTCTTCACAGCAGCAGACAGGCCTGGTCTGGCCGGACACACTCGTGCATTCACATGTAGACACACATATAGCCACATACACACACACACACACACACCTACATGAGATATACAGCTCTCAGCACCATCACCACTGTGTCTACTGTTTTTGTCAGCCAGGCCCCAGAGAGAGGATACAGAGCAGTTTAAACACACTTAAAATCAGTTTACCCACGGATTCAGGCTGAGTAGCATTTTTATGAGATACACTTACATGCAGTATATAAATTCACTGTTGTGTACCCCACAGTAGGCAATTTAAGTTGATTTAAGTGGGAAGATGGCAGCCTTTTAACTATCTGCAGTAACTAAATCAGTCACATGGTAGCTGCCTGAACCATTACTTCTCTGTGGTGTTTTATTTCAGCCACTTTTCAAGTACAAACGACAAACATTCAACCACTGCTTCCTGTGTTTTTTCTAAATGTGGGTACTTAATGTTTTTCTTTCACCATCTGCGGTGAAAAGTTCAGATTTCTTCCATTTTAAAACAGAGGTGTCACTATATACTGGTAGTGATGATAACCATGATATTTTAACACTAAACTGCTGATATTATGTTAACAATATTGTTAAGATTCCAGCTCCAGTAACTATCTGGTTGACACACAACACAACAACAACATGCAACAGGGTAATCTTGTGCTTTGAGTGGAATTTAGCGCAATAATATTGTCATCATGAACTCTTTTGGCCACGATGATTATATAGTGAAACTCTGATATTGTGACAGCCCTGTTTTGAAGACTTGGTCAATTAGTTGCTCAGCAGTTTTTCTTTTGGCATTGGAATTCCCATCCTGCCTAGATGATGTAAATTGGAAGTGTAAGTATTGCCATTTCTATGTTAAACTTAAATTCGATTACATTTTGACTCCCACCAAAAGTCATGCTGTATTAACTACAAGAACTCCTTGTTTGTGATGTTTAAATGTATAAATTTGATTATAGATTGACTGGGATGGCATCAGCGTTTCATAAGAAACAAACCTAAGGAACCAATCCTGTCAGCTTGCAGGGTTTGGCCTTTCTGTGACATTATCCTGCTTCAGAATCAGCTCCTGATTCGATCCTGTATGCATGAATTACTCCAATATCACAACTTGACATTGTGTGCAGAGTATTTTGGCAGTGTTGTCAAAGAGTCGTAGGTGAGCTGGTGTGCTCAAGCTGCTGTGAGTGGGGAGGGGCAAGCAGAAAAAGAGGCGGGGATCATCGAGATGCACACATTGTAGAAGATGCAACATTGTACAGTTACATGTACGGCACTTTAAGACAGGAAGGGATTCTTTTCATGGAAAAAAGACTCCTAAATATGTAACTTTGATATACAGAAATGAGTTTGTAGAAGTTAAATTATTAACTAAAAAGAGACTTTGAAGAGAAACATCACAGTCCTGTAAGTAAAGTTTGTTATTACTTGGTGTTTCTTGCATTGTGGTGGTGGCCTTGAAGTGCCACTTACAGAAATTTCCAACCTATTTTCTTTCCTAGGGTATCAATCTTTGGTGTCTTGTTAAAGGTGATCTGAGAGATATGCAAAAGGTGTCTTGTGGCATTGAGGCCACCTGCTGATAGATCTATTTAAGTTTAGGACTTTCACCTTGGAGACTGGGGTTTATTTCCCGTCTAGGATCTTTATTATTTCACTTACTTTTTTCTAATTTTTCCCACTTGCTGTTTGGTTAAGTTTAGGCACCAAAACTACTTGGTTAGACAATGGTTTGGGTTGAAATAAACTCTTTCATAACATTAACATGCTACAAGGCAAACTTTTGTTGCCTAAAAGGAAGCAACAGTGATGACACCAGCAGAGAATGTTTGGCTTCTGCCTCATTGTGTCTGTTTCTGACGTTCAGGGGAATTCTTGGGTATATCAGGCTACTCTGCACTTTGAAAAATGATGCTTAAGGGTACCCAGTGCATTAAAATGTGATGCCAAGTGATCCTGACAAAGTGTCCAAGTTGGGAGTGAGACTGGGCTCAAATTTCACACGCAGGGAAGAGCGCACAAGTTAATTTGGGGCTTTTCCAGTGTTTAGAGTGCTAGAGAGGAGATTCTGCTGGGTGAAAACAGCATTAGATAATCCCTGAAGCAAACCCAAACTGTAACAATAACAGACCTGTCATCGCCAAAACTATTCGCTACACACACACACACACTCACACACTTGCATGGAAGTACATGTGCTCACGTCCCCATCTACAGTCAGATCGGTGTGGGAATGTGTTTGTGCCAGCAACAAGCGTGTTGTGCTGTGTTGATGTTGTGATTACAGGGGGGTGTTTAAGGTTGAGGATGACTCATCTGACATACACACACACACGCTCACGTACACACAACGCGCACCCACAGCAATCTAGATAAAGATCATCACTCACTCGCCCTCTCCTTCCTCCCTCTCGTCCTCTGACAATGCTTACAGCTCACCAGGATTTATGCTCACCATTTCACTGGTTTAAACATCTTTATATAAACGCTTTAATCCTAAGCGCTGCTGGGGGAGAAAAAAAAAAATAACAGCAATAGCAAAAGAGTCAAATTAATTGAAATCATTATCAGGGCCAGTTTTAAAGTGGTATTTTATCTCTAAGCTGTATGTGCTTTTCATTATTACAGGCAAAATTCATGACTCGCTGAGGGCAAATCTGGGTTGGTACATGCAAAAAGCTAATTCTCCCGCTCTGTTTTCGTCCCCACACATCTGCCTTGTTTGGCTCTCGATCCTGGCAGGGATATTATTCACAGACATGCCTAAACTCTGTCAGATGAATGCTCAACAAGATTTATCTTTTCTTGGGCTTGGTGTTTCCATTTTTCTGAGGCTCTTGTTTTGCTTTGCTCTTCACATTTTCACTCATTGGGATCATGTATTTATGTAGGCTTGTATACACACTCAGCCCTCGTGCTCAGCTGAAGTCCCTGGTGCAAAAAAAGTCTAAATGCGGAACGTAGTGAGTTTCCACGGGACTGATTTTATCCTTACCAACGCATACTGTACAAAAAGTCAATAAGACTTGCTAACCTATAATTTAAAGCTGCTTTATTTCATTTTTTGACCACTTGGGGGCAGTGGAACAAGCTGACAACGGAATGTCTGCCCAAAAGTTGCTGATTTCCACAACTAATAATTCATTTGAAATTGTGTTTCGGGTCACCTAATCAATGTTAACCTAATTCGGGTCACCTAATCATTTTAATCAGCTAGTTGCCAACTTCATTGTTTTGTGCCGAGCGGGTTGTGTGCAGTTGGCTCATTGGCCAAGAACAGCCATGAGCAGTAGCTGAAAATAAAGTTAATAAGACCAATAAACCAAAACAATGACCTAAAATAGGCTAAAAGATGCTTTGTATAGGGGAGAGAAAATGCAGTTGGGTGACAACTCCAGGAGTCAATATCCATTTTCATGCTAAGATAGTAATTTTACTTATTATTAAAAACAGTCTGACTCATCACAGCTTTAAATCCCAAGGTTTCCCATCTAGATCTGGGATCAATCCTGGACTCTTTCCATTTGATATAATTGGGCAATCATACAAAACAAAGATGCTTATTACATCTAAACTCCCTGGAGAAGAGTTATTTTCTGTTATGTCAATGCGTGGGTGGGGCTCCAGTTGTGGTCAACAAACTCCACTGGGATGTTGTCCCACTTAAAGGAAGGAGTTACGCTCATACTAGAAAGTACTGTCATCACAACTTTGTGGTGTCGGCTGCTATCCATGTGCATTCGCAGGGGGACGCAAGCTCAGGGAATCGGGGAAATGTCAGTCAAATACAACATGTAAACACCCTAAAAAGTCAATGAAAGGTATGCTACAAAATAATCGGAACAAAGTTGAACACAAAATCCTTTTTTTAGGCATCATCAGTTGTCCTTTAACAACAGGCAGCTTTGTCATACTCCGCTACCATTCTGTTTTCTGGCACACGGCTGATGCAAGTGACAGTTGGGCATGAAAAAACATAATCACCATGGTGATCGCTTTATCCTAACAGGAAAGCAAATGATCTTATCTCTATAGTCTGAGGAGTTGGGTCAGATTTTAATGCTGTTCTAAACGTGTACTTTATAGTGGATCATGGCCACCTAAGACGCCATTTATTCTAGTGCATGGACTGAACTGTGAGTCTTGGGCAATGATTACAGGCTTTATGTTCAGCCTGTCAAATGGTCTGCCCAATTATTAGTATGCAATATAGTCAGCTGGAGCCCCACATTTGGTGTGTGTCCAGCGCTGCCTCTGTTGCAGCTGAAACTGAGGGCCAAGCCCCATATGTCCAGCTGACTCCACTGTCGAGTGCTAAATCAGTTCTGCTGCACTTTCAATCCAAACAGGAGACCATGTGGAGGACCGTAGGAAGAGATGATAGGAATCAGACAGATGGAGGGAATGCTGCACCGTCTCCCAAACAGTGGGAAAGTCCTGAGGGAGAGATTTGTTTTGCAGTCCTCTGCTACGCCTCACTGTCCCTCGTTCTCACTCCTTCCCTGTCTACTTTTATCCCTCCTCTCCCCCCTTCTGTCCCCCCCATGTTTGACTTCCCTGGCTGGTCTGTGATTTGTTTTGTCCTCTTCTAATGCTATCTGTTGCTATTCTCAGAGGCTTACTGGCTACAAGGATGGACAGTGTGTATACAATAGCCTCGAGTGCGGCATCACATCAACACTGCCATGGCTGAGCGTGTGTGTGTGTGTCTGCATGCGTGCGCGTGTGTGAAGTGGACCGAGGGTGGGTGGGAAAAAAAGAAAGGGCCAGAGAGACAGGGAGCTGGCACATGGACAACCATGGCTTCACTCCACATTCACAAGACAATTTTACTATCTACTTGTTGACAGAAACTCTCAAGGCACCCTGGGAGTAAAACTCTCACTTGGACAACTCTCAGTAAAAATCACTTTGCTGGAAATGTAGTTTTTTTTTGCCGACAAAGTGAATGTCATTTTTCAGCTTAAAGAGGCTCCGAGCAGTCATCTCCCTTTTTCTGGTGGCAGCCATTTTAGAGTCTCCTCTCTTCATGGTGGCATTGTGGTGCAGTCCCAGTTGATTAACATGTTGTCGGTAGCTGTGGCTGTGTCTCTGCGCTCTCTGTAAGCCACTGTGCAAAGACAAGACACAAAATTGGGTAATATATGACTTTGGAGACCTGTGATCGGTTAGAAAGCGGGACTTTATTACATGTTGTGAATACAGTGCATATGGTTTTGATTTTGGCTACTTTTTTTCCTTTTTTTTTCCCGAGCTGGAGCACAGACGCAGACACTCAGCCACACGCATACAGATGCATGCAGACAAACACGGAAATATACTCATGCAAAACATGCGCACACACACACACACACACTTAAAAATGCAGAGATGCAGATAGTGAATGCATTTTTAGCTGAAGATCACTATATTCACTGATCCCTGGCCTTTGGCATTCTGACCCTACTATGGTTTATTCCTGATGGCTGCTCTTGCAGTTAATTGCTAGTCATGGCCAGTGTGCCCTTATTGAGCTGCCTTGATTATATATCCTGTGCTGGTCATGGGCTCATTACTTTAATAGGCCTGCGCTGACAACTATACATTACAACCAAGAAGGCAGGATCTAAATGCTTTCTTTAATGCCTTTTGACACATCTTTGTTGCCGTAATCCTTACTCTGAGGAGGACTGCAGTGGCCTGGAGCTTGTTTGTGGTTGCACACAGGAAGTATAGTTGTGTTTTTGAATGTCCCTGATCTATGACAGAGTTGCTAGAGATAACAAACCTATAATTGGTGTTCATGACTAACGTGTTGAAGCTGCCAAATTATTAATGGCAGTCCCACATAAAGGAGATTAGATTGAAAAGTGGATGTATGGTGGAGAAAAGAAGATGAGTGGATGAACTGAAGAAGAAAAATGTGTAGGGTAGCTGCCAGAAGTCATCAAGCAGTTGCTACAATCAAATATGCAACCTTTGGACGGTGGTTCGGAATAAAGTAAGCAGTGCAGTTACTAATTTCTCATTTGTACTACACAAAACACACATTAAGAATTAAGTGAATCCATAAACAAGCAGATTAATTCCACTTCTTTTCCATAGATTGCACATTATGTTCATTTCTCTACTTAATAACTCAGTGGCAGTCGATCGGGAACAATTAACAATGTTGGGACACGTCGTTACGGACGTTTCTGTAGGTCCAGTGCCAACTTTAAGTAGGAAACACTTACAGTCTGAAAGAGCCACACGGTCTGTGTAAGAAGGTAGACGTAGAGGGTGGTGACACGAGTTGGCAACAGGTCTCCGAGGTCTCCAAGGACTTTTACCTTGGAGACAGTAACAATAATGGTCCCACGTGGGATGCAAACTCTTGTCTCCAAGGACTTTTACCTTGGAGACAGGAGTTTGCATCCCATTATTATTAGACTCAAGTTTTGTATTCACTCAGCTACTTTTAGTTTTCACTTGCTTTTCGCTTAGGTTTAGGACCATATCGGGCTTTGGTTGACACTTTCACAATGACTCCTCAATCAATATGTAATTGGTTGGCTAAATGGTAGCAACAGTAATGTAATTTGAAATGCACTTGTGAAACATCACAAATAAATGTAATCTTGCAGAAAATGTGTTTCCCTCAAAACATTATTGAGAGTACAGTTTAGTTGTTGGAAACAGGGCTGAGTTAAGGTTAGGCAACTAAATACTTGGTTAAAGGTAGGTAAATATTGCAGTTTTGATAATCAAATATGAGATTAGATTTAAGGAAAGACAGCAGTAGAGACTGATAAGAAGACCAAAGTTAACTGCAGGTCTTTAACAGAATGCAGACCTCAGACCACCTCAACCTTATTTCTACCTCGCTACATGAAGAGTACACACACTGCTTCCTGCATTGGCCCTGAATGTTGGCATTGGATGTACATTGTGAGCAGTGGGATACGGATGTAATGCCCAATATGGATGTAACTACAACACTGAGAAGCATCACTATATCGGTTCTGGCTTTGTTTGAGTGAATAATAGATTTTAGTTTCCACATCGCTTGTGCTGTACTGTGCATCAGCACAATTTACTGCATGTTAAACTCTGAGCGTACACTTCCCCTTTTAATCAGAAACAAATGCATGTTTTCACGGTTCGAAAGGCAGGAAGGAATATAGAGACAAACAGTTCTGCAAAGGCAAGTCCCCCAGTATGAGGGATTGTATGAGAACATCCTCTGGCTCTGACACAAGGAGTTCCAGTGATGGTGCTGAAAGACAAAAACACAAAGCAGGCACCATTCCCCGAGTCACTTAGGGAAAGAGAAGCCATTGGTGGACAGATATAACCCGCCCGAGCCGTGCATGTATGTAAAGACGTGGTGCCCACCCAAACTGTTGAGAAAGATGGCTTTAAGGCAATGGCAAAAGCACTGCATTCACAGTCTGCAGTGCCAAGCCGCAAACACTTCACACAAAACAAAATCCCGAACTCGTACAGCAGCTGTCGTGAGAACGAGGAGCAAATGGCACACACACACACACACACACACACACACACTTACACATAGCGTCAGCTGTGCAGTTTGATAACTTCCACCAACTTATATAAAACTGTCCCCACAACCACTGCAAAGTATATTAATAGTTAATTGATAATAACTTTAACTCTGGGGCGATATATAATTGCTTTTCCAGAGTCTTGTATAACCATTTCATGCTCATTCCACTATAGGGATGGACAAGGAAAGAATTATGCCCTTATATTTACTTTCATTGTAAAATATTCAAATAAGGGCGTCACTGTTGCCCCTTAAGCTCAATTAGATGTGCTAAATTTATCATGTTTATGTGGCATATTGATTTGTGCAATAATAATGCTTCTGTGAGACAAAAATGGAATATGCAATAGGCTGTAATTGCGTCTGGCTTGCTCACAATGCAAACACAACGGCCAGAGTTCTGCCAGTATAGCCATATGCTGTTTCTCTTTTTCATTGCTCGACCAATCCATGTATGAACTCTGTCTGCTCCGGTGTCCTCTCTCTTTTCTGACTTGCAGCAATTTTAGTATAAGTACGTATTGCTAAACATTTGTTGGCTCCAACTCCAACATGGTCGCCATTGTTTGCTGTAGACAAAGAAACTCAATACAGTAGCATGAAATCTCACCGCGAACTAGCATTCAGTGGTGTAATTGCAGAGTGACACAAATGTAGCAGTTCACAATAGCGTTGGCCACTTGTGTAGGATGTGACGTAGATTCTGTGTAGATTCAGTACAAATCAAGCTGTACAGCATCCAAATCCACACCTATCAAAGGTCACAAAGTATCATCGAGTAAAACTAGCTCCTGTCTGTCATCCTGACCTCCCTCTGCTTCCTTACTACAACAGCACATTAGCATTGAACTTTCCATCACCCACATTATGCTGCTCAGTCTTAAGCCTGGATTACAGCTACAGAATATACAGGCTGCATTATCATCTCTAAGTTCTAATTCTTACAATTTTCAGTTCATTCTTTTAACATGAAAAAAGTACCAGATATCTCCTTACCCTTTGCTCATGTTGACTCTGTCAGTTAAGGTGACTTCGATAAAGTCCTCAAATATTTGAGCTAATAGTTACTCAGCCTTGAGCACACATAGACTGTTGAGTTACCAAATCAGACAAAATGCATACATTTCTGAGAAAGAACAAAGATGGTGCCAGTTATAAAATCTAATATCAAAAGGAAAAAGACTAACTAAAGCATAGCCAGGGCCACATGAAAACTGTTAAAACTAGATAATTAATTTTATTGTTGTCAAATACATTTCCATAACAGCTAATTCTCAATTGTTCCACTGCTTGTGACTGACACTTATCTAACACAAGACAATGCCGTATATAATATTTTATATTGACAATGTAATGCCAAGTAATAGTCACAGCTAGCTAGCTATTTAAACCAACATTGGAAACGACAGGGTAAGCTAGCAGCTAGCCAATAATAGTTAGCTGAACAAACTGACTAACCAAGACAAATATTAACTTTAGCTAGCTAATGTTAGAAAGCTGTAAATTGAAACTAGCTTATAGTGCACAATTGAAACAATCTAATTCTGAAACTGTGAAGTTAAGAAAGTAACGTATATTAAACCAGCTACATAGCTCATCTACTTCTGTTAACCTAGGGTGTCCATTCAGTTGCATAAGGGATGCTAGCATCGACTTTCATGAGGACATAAAATTCCTTAAAGTAAGCACAGACTGTATATTTTCTGACTTATGTCCATGTCACATAGCATACCTATGACATAGGAAATTGTAAATGAACACTTTGTTGGTCTGAATAAGCTAAAAAGTCAAAACATGTAGGTGAACATCATGAATTAGACAGCTAAAAGCTATTAAACAGGTGGCCAAAAGTAACAGATAATGCCTTTTAATAATGGATAAATGGCTGAAAAGTTAACATTTATAAGTAAGTTGTGAATAAATGAAATAAAAGGAATGTTTGAAGAGTTGTAATAGATAACTAAATGTATAAAATGTTCATTTACCTAATAAAAAGGAGTGATTAATGTTTGAAATTGACACTTCAACCAGTCTAATAGTAACTAAAGGGAAGAAATTGTTAAAATAGTTCGCTAAAAGTGGTAAATGTCTGAAATAGTAGCTATATAGTAGCTGATAAATGGTTGAAATAAATGCTTAAAACCATTTAACTGGTCAGCTAATGGTACTAAATAACCAGTTGTAATTGTTAGCTAAAGACAGCTAATCTTGCAATTGTTATCTGAAAGTAATAAATAAATGACTATAAAAAATAAAATTTCTTTAAATGGTTGAAAAAGATGCATGTAGTAGCAGTAATGTAAACACTTGAAGTTCGCTAACAGTGATTAGCACTTCTAAAAGCTAGCAAAATGTAGTAAAAGTGGTTCGTATGTACATGTAGCCTCTGTTGCTAACAGCCTACTTTACCATCCGGCCTAAGCATATGTTGTTGATAATATGGACACAACAGTGCAATAATAGCTTCTAATGTTTATTGAAATTCAGTTTAAAATCAATTCAGATAATAATGCTTGAAACGCTTCTCAGTTTATCTGTGCAGGTATGCTTCAGAAAAACAACCAAATAAATAGAAATCAAACAATGGGCAATCACAGATGCACACCATCAAACCACCTCATCAGCATTCACTCATGAGAAAGTTCAGCTGTTGGTAAAGTACTTACTAGCATGTCTTTGAAAACAACAGTAGGAGGTAACTAGGTCAACAATACACACACATGCAAACACCTTATGCCATGAATTATTCATCCCTGCCTCTCATATTTAAAAGGAAAGTTTTTGTTTACTCGACACCTGATTAACCACAGTGGGGCTGAATTATTGGCAGGGGAAACTGTCGCTGCACTCTTTTAATAATGTCTCACACAACAATGTTCCTGTGGCTGGCAGTTTTTACTTTTTCCACACTTCCTGTCAAATATCAAATCTGTACTCCTGCAAACAAAGTCAGTACGGTCTTCTCTAGACTTTCACAGCAATTCTTTTAAAGGCATGTGTTTGTGTTCGAATGTATAGACTCAAATTCTGCTCAAAGATTTTTCTTCCCTGTCCTACAGCAAACCTGTGGGTAACACTCAAGTATCTGCGTGCTTGAAATATCCAAAATAACCACAAACAGATTAATGATTTTTAATATTTAAAGCTACATATTTATAGTTTGTTTCCATAACCTGTGTCTATTTTCTTGCGATGGATGCAAACCTTAGACGTTGGCGTTGAACCCTCAGGTCTATTATTAAAAAACACAGCCAAGGCTTAAATGCATAATGCATAAAGCTGCTGGCAGCTTAGCCTTTTAACCTACATTGCTTGGTATCTTTCACAATTGTTTGTTTACTCTGGGACTGAGATTTGAACTATTCCGCTGCCCCTGGATAATAAATCTTTTAACCGTCTGGAAAACACATTGTGTCTTTGGCTGGTTGTCATCCAAAGTTCATTAGAAAAAGGAAAACATTGGATTTGGATCCACAACATAGTATGCTGAATGTCACATAGCTGTTTTTAGAACTGATCATTTTTGTATTTTTATCATCCTCTATACAGATTTTTTTTTTTACTCTGCTGAGGCCCAAATAATCTCACTTTCATCTAATTTAACTTAGTATGAGGAGATCTGTAGTTTTTGGATGGAGAGTGTGCTGTTTCTACCTCACCAGTCCAAAAAATGCTCACGTAACCACAGAACAAAATGTTAAAAATAACTAAATAGCTCGACTGCTCTTTAATCAACAGCAAATGAGCTTTATTAGAATATTTAAAAGAATGGTTAAAGGCTCCTTTGCTGTTGATTAAAGAGCAGTAGCAAGTAGAATATGTTACAGGCTTTAAAGTTAAAAAACAACTTATTTTTCTCATACTGTACAATGCTGCAGCACCTCTACCCACCTTTTGTTTAAAAGGCTCCCTTTTACCTCCCGTATTTTTCAAGTCTTTGAGGTTTCCCGTCTCTTCAGAGGTTTTGCAGTCCTAGCAGAAGTGGCTCTAGTGAGGAAATAATGGCTGACTGCGAGGAAGTTGATCAATTTTTTAAGGGTGTGCCACACCAGCTGCTAGTCAGGTGTTATGCTAATGTGTAACATGATGATGTAAATAAGTAACGAAAGAAAAGCCAAGACTTCCAATGAGGCGTTTCAGGACAGAACACCTTGCTTTGGTGTGGATTTAAGATTTTTTCAGTTTGCTGGGCTTTTACATGCACAAAAAGCTATAACATACAAAAGGAAAGGGGACAACTAAAAAGCATAATATGGGCTCTTTAAAAGTATAGCCCTCAAATTGGCTGAAAAGGAAATTTCAAGCAGACGTACTTATCAAAATGTTACAGAAAGAACTATACAAGTTGCCACAAAAATACTGTGTAAAATGTAAGGACTAACACCAGGATGGACTGCTTTGGCAGGGTTTTAAGGGGAACAGTATTAAATGCAGGGATGTTATCAAGCCTCGCAGTTTAATGAACTGGTGCCTTTGTTGTTAAGCAGCTAGCTGTTCATTAAGGGAAGTGTTAATGTTCCAGGGCAACCTCTGTGCAACAGACCACAAAGGGAGCTACACAGAAAGTCCTATCCTTACCTGCTTTCCACCAGAAACTACCCTCCTGTCCCTGCTTCCATCATATCATCCCCCACCACCACCTCCTGCCTTTCTTTTCCTTTGTATACCTCCGTTTCCACCCACTTTGTGTTCCGTCTCTTCATCCCCATCCTTGTTTACTTTCTCCTTGACTCTTCACTCTGCCTCCCTTCACGTTTACATGTGCCTTTCTGTTTTCCTTGCCCTCCTTCCGATCTCACTGTTATAACGACTCAGAGCCTCACGGTGTTCGAGAAGCACTTTTAAAGTTGGCATATTCTTAAAACTGAGAAATGTGCCGGAAACAGAGGCACATCCTTAGAATTATACAGTGCAACCCCATCAAGACAACAAGTCTTGACTCAGGAAAACCCTTAAAAATAAGGAATTATTTCAACCCTTGAGCAGATTTAGCATTTGCTGTAAGAAAATGTATGTTTTTAAGACTCATTGTGCTAAAATAAATGATTGTATAAGATGCATATTATTCCCTGTGGGAGGCTGCCATATACATGACAACTGGTTGTTCTGGCTTCAAAACACTGTATAAGTGGTTTTCTCAGGGTGGGTGGCAGCAATAAAATGTGGCAGTTGTGTATTTGCTTGTGTTTGTTCGCCGGCAGGGTTGAAGGGGAAATCAGATGAATAAATAGCTGCTCCTACAGTAAGGGGAGGGTGGCAGACAAAGCCACAAACTGCCAATGGAGGGATTTCTGCCTCTAATACCTCAACAACAACAACAACAACAACAAAAGTACTCAGCCGGGTTGAATCAGCCTGTCTCCTCTCTATCCTCAGGTTCTTCAACTCTTCACGTTCGGCAGCACTCTGCATATTTTAGCATGCATATGAATCTCATGATTTTTAATGGCTTTAATTGGCTATAGCTCATCATGCTGGAGTGGGCTTTAATCTTTAGTGTGTCAAGGTCTCGCCTCGCTTGCTGAACCAAAACAAATGAATCACTACTTGTCTCCATTTAACTCATCTGTGCTCATCCAACTCCCCTCTTCTGTAGGCAGTGTGAAAAATCTTAAGTTCATGTTGGGAGGAGCGGAAACAATGAATTACCTGCTGTAGTGACTATCTATCACTGTGAAAGAGGAGCTTTTTGTGTAGTTTTGAATAGCTGTATGTAATGAATTTTACTTTTATGTAAGTACACTTTGACTCAAGTGTTACTGCACGTCGCTCCATTTTAAAGCTTTTTTCCTCAGATGTAGAATTCAGATTTAAAGGCAGTACATGAGCATATTTAGATGAACTGGCATTATTTCTCCCCCCACTATAAACCCAGATGTAGCATGTAGCAAACGTGTAAACCTAAACCAAATGCCAAACTTGTGTTAGAGCTCAGCTCAATCTATCCAAAATCTCGGCTGGTTGCAAAAGAAACATCAATATTAACATCAGATATGCAAAAAATAAGAAAAGGAGTGTATTTTTTTGTACAGAGTCTATAGATAGTTTTCTGTATGTGCATCATGTGGATATATTAAGTGTGGGATATAGTGCTATGATCAGCCTTGCTGTCTTGCAGTTTGTTCCAATGACGAGTCTCACTGCTATACTGCTTGCCATAATGCATTGAAATGGTTATTTCCCACTGTTTATATTATGATTTTTAAGATATGATGTTTGTGCAGCTGCCTCAGAACCAGTTACCAGCTACTTTATGGCTCAATGTAAAACATATAGCAATTTTAGGAAGAAGACATTGGTGCAGATAGAGACAGAGGCACATTTTTAATCACATCTTTAGAAGCAGAAATGATTTTGCATCTCGTTTACTTTTCTGCCCATTTGAACTCATGACTCTATAAATGAGTCTTTAATTTGAAACATTCAATATGTGATTTTAGGGCAACATAACAACAATATATTATGTACATTTCTTTAGATAGAGGCAGTAAAATACTGTAGTCGTATTCCATGCATTTTTACTGCAAGAACTGCCCTGCAGAACATCTTTCAGGGACTTTTTCTGGGGAGAAAAAATACCTCCTCCAGGGCAGGTACTCCTGAGTGACTCTGAAAAGATGATTGAACTTAGAGAAGTCAGCAAGCACCATTATCCTGCCCTCTTGGTATCCTTGCCAAGAAGCAGTCTTCTACTCTTTAACATCACCAACAGAAAACTGAAGTTAGGTCCAGTCCACTACTATTTGTCATAGTCTCGGTGCACTCAGAGTTAAACATAACAGCCAAAGCTGTTGGAATGGAATGGCAACAGAAAGGCTGAACGAGCCAATTCTTGCAAACGCTCACATCACTGCGTTCCTGCAGTGGAAAGCCACCCATTGTACATAACTTATAGCTGGAGTGCGGCCATTGAAGTGTAGTTTTTACCTCTGCTTCATACTTTGGCAGATTATTTAGCGTTAGAACAGCTGTCAGAGTCCGATTCAGGGCTTAATTCAGTGTCAAACTATAAATAGTTTTAAAACTTCTAGAGCATCAGTATGGTGGTGATTCGGAAGCAAACCCAGAAGACATGGCCATTGTAATCTGTGTTTTCCATACATTTCATGTTTTCTTGTTTTTTTAATGCTGTTTAGCAGGTTTTCAGTCTAATGTATTGTGATTTGGCCTCAAATAACAATGTGGACCATTAATGTGACTGTGCTTTTTCAATTTAGACCCTCTATAGACCCCCTAATGTACCAGACTGTGCTTGTTTGTAAAGTTTTTGTGTGCAGACTGAGTGAGATAAATTTTAATTTGGGTTGTATTGTTGGATTGTATTTCCGTCACAGTGTGTTATTGTGATGCAGATGGCTGCTTTCAAATGTCTGTCTGGCTGCTCTCTGCCTTCTATGTGCCTCTGTATGTGTGAGTGTGAAGCCCAGGTGTGGCTGGGGAAGTGAGACCATTAGCATGATCACACCATGACAGAGCTGCTCTCCTTTGGGGCAGATGAAGTGTCATGCTTCCTCCCCTTTCTACAGCAAACTCCAAGAACTATTCAAGTGCTGATGGAAGACATCATTTGTTTCCAGTCGAAAAGCTCGGTCTCTGTCTTGAGTTTCTTTTCATACCGAGATATCCCACATAATTCCCGAACATATTCATCTAATAATACCTGCAGGGACATTGGTGCTGTCGTAGAAAGATCTGCCACAATCAGTAACTGATCCCTCCATGAATATAAAGTCATTTTCGATTCATCTGAAAATACTCAAGCTGCAAGTGTCTGCCAGACTGGTGTGAGTTATTTCTATCCCAGAAATCTCCCAACTTTATTTGTTTTCTTTTCTGTTGGTATTAGTTCATTCTTTTCTTTCTGACCTCCAATTTTTTGGTTTACTCTGTGCCCAATTTCTCCGTTGAGATCAATAATTCATCCCACTTCAACTCCGTGTTAAAATAAATGAACTGAACGCGATGGAGGGAAAACTGGCCTCAAGAAAAATGGCCCGGAGCAAACACCACTGACCCCTCATTGTTAACCGTTTGACAATTCACTAACCCAATGGATTGGGGTCACAGGATGCGATTTGTGTCGGGCACGGTCATGTTCACAGCCCATCTGCTGCATGAATCATGGATTGAGTGGTAGAATATGGGGCAGAGCGATGGGTCATGTTACATCACTGCTGTGAGATATGTTTATGTTGACGGAGGGAGACAGCGTGGGAGGAGACCTGTGTTTCTGTAGGGAGAGGATGTATACACTCACATATGCTCGCTCGCAGAAACATGAACAGGTCCGCATGTATAAGAGGGGAAAGTAGGCTACTGTACGTGCTCAAACACAAGAGAACACAACAGCAGCTTCCCATGAAAAGTCGAAATGAACCCAGGCACCACTCGTCATGCTTCAGCAGTGGAGTTTTATGTAAATCTAACTGGGTAGAACACAGAGCTGCAGCTAGTTATTTCTGTTCTAAGAGCGCATTATCCAAAGTGATGAGGACAGTTTTTGAGGTCGCTCCTGCTGGAAAATACTCAAGACGCCTGTGTGCGCGCCCTCCCCCAAAACGTCTCTGTTCCCGTCTAATTGCTGCTTCCCAAAAAGCTGCTCTCTGACAGTTTTTACACCAACTTTGACAATCGCAGCGGGAAGAAGGGAGAAAGCGAGGAATGAAGGGGTGAGAGGGAAGACAAGGGGGCGGATGTAAAAAAGAATGTGAGGTTGAATTGCACAGACTGAACGCCAATATTGTTTCCTTTCAGGGAAGTGCTGCCAGCTGCAGTTTTTTCCCTGAATCTCTCGGTGCTTCAGCATCACCTCCAGTGTCAAGAACACTGCAGTGCCCACCTACGTGAACTACTCAGTTTTTATGCGTTCACCTTATTAATTCCCACTGTTTTATTCACAGAGCTCCTTTATACTGCCCTGCTGTACCTTCGTTTTTACAGCATTAACCAAGGTGGCCATGTGAGACACAGAGCCAAAACATTACGACCACTACATGCCATTGGTCTGTTGCGTGCTGCCAAAACAGCCTTGACTGAGGCATGGTCTCTTCAAGACCTCTGAAGGTGTCCTGTGGTATCTGGAACCCAGATGTTAGCAGCAGATACTTAAAGTCCTGTAAATAGATTTGACTTGTTCGAACACATCCCCACCAACACCCTGTTGCTCACAAGCCTTGCTGTTTCAGAGATGCTCCAGTCCAGTAACCGGCTTTGACAAAAACGCTGCTCTCGTCAAACTTGTTCAGGTCTTCAAACCTGTCTATCCCATTGACTGTGAGGAAGTTGTATATGGGGCAGCTTAGCTATAGACCTGCTAATGCTGACCTCTGCCCACAGCTGAAAGCACCTAAAGTGGGAACGTGAACATCAGAACTGGACCATGGAGCTAAGGAAGGATGGTCTGATGAATCACATTTTTCTTTGTTTTCTTTTTTATGTCATGTTTGAGTTGTTTTCCTGGGGAAGAAATGTTAGGAGAATGCACTATGGGAAAAGGCAGTCAAGCAGAGACAATGTGAATCTCTGCACAATGTTCTGCTGGTCCTGGCATTCAGGTGGACGTTATTTTCACACGTACCTACACGCTGTTGCAGCTCAACATGGCAACAGTGTTCCTCATGGCAGTGGTCTCTTTCTGCAGGACAAATGTTCACGAGTGGTTTGAGGAACAACCCTTCATGGTGTTGAATTTGCCTCCAAATGACCCAGATCTCAGTTCAATTAAGCATCTATGCAATGTGCTAAAAAAAACTAGTCTGATCTATTGAAGCCCTGCTTTGCAACTTCCAGGACTTCCAGGATCTGCTGCTAATGCCTTGGTACCTGATGCCACAGGACACCTTCAGAGGCCTTGTGAAGTCTATACTTTCATAGGTCTGAGCTGTTTTGGTGGCACGAGGGAGATCTAAACAACATTAGGCAGAGGGTTTTAATGTGGTGACTTATCGGTGCATGTTGTCCCTTATTGTTGTCATGTCTAGCAGTATTGTAGCCATCAGGATATTAGAACAACACGACACCTTGGAATGCGAAAACGAAGCTCAGGCGTTTTTCCTCTTTTAAATTAACTTGTAATTACTCATTTATTAGTTTAACCTTTGGAAATATCAGGAATAAAGCTAATGAGCAGACCTTCAGATGTAATGATATATTCTATTTGGACTGTAATGACAACTTCCAGTGCAGTGTTGTGCCACACACCTCTGCCCTGGGGATAATCGCCATTCAGTTGTCACACTCTATTTGGTCTCCATTGATTCATGAAAACACAGCTTAATCTGACCACAGCCTGCAGGGTTTCAACCCAGCTATCAACCTCGGTGTGTGGGCAGCATTCATCAATACAGTCCCAAGCTGAGGGCTAGCTGGTGACTCCCACTTGCAAGCTCCCACTCGAACAAACAATGTGTAAATACCCTTCTAAAACTACTTACGGGACCAAAGCAGAACCAGTGAGTAAGTAATAGGATTCGTGGGTGGTTTAGCTGCTGTGTATATTTGCATGCACAGTTTTATTGAAAGAACAAACAGTGCTAAGAAATGGATTCATTACTGTGGTTTATGAATCATATACTGATCTTCATTTCAAGCCTCAGTAACTAAAGACAGACTCTTATTTATTTATTTCTAACTGAATGCACTTTTAATGGCTTTTCTGTCCTTTGCATGCAGTAACATGCCAGTGCCTTAAAACTCTGGAGCCACGTGTTTTTATGGTTGTTGTTTTCCCCATCATCAAGCATTTTAGGAACAAATTGTACCATTACTGCACACACAGACGTCGCGTTTGTGGAGAAGGGGGTTTGGAAGCGGTTGTAAGACTCGCGCGTGCGGTTCAGAGTCAGCACCAAACTGGCCGGAGCACGAGGGGTGCAGCTATTAAAGCCCCCCTACTGAGCGTGGACGGGTTTGTCGGTCATGATAGCATTGCAGTGAGTTCAGGGCTGCAGTTTACAGAGCACAGAGATTGGTTGGCTCCAGTGGCACCCTGGGGAAAAGAGGTGAAAGAGTTTATGATCAGCATCACAAACTCACCTGTCAAAGTGACTGGAAAAAAAATAGCAGGAGGAAGAGGAGGCGGGTGGTAATGAAGAGGGGGTAGTAAAAAAAATGAATGGGAGGCTGTAAAGGAGGGGAAGACCCGGTGCTGTGCTTCAGTGGTTGGTGACTGATTACAAATTATCTTAATTATCTTCCGTCCCTTGAGATGCATTAGACTTCATGTAAACAGCAGCATAGGGAATAGCCGTCTGTTCCCTCCCTTTTGTCTCCGCCTCCCTAGATCTTTGGCCTGTATGTTTTTCTTTAGTGGCCCTTATCTTTTCCTTTCTGAGTACATCTTTTCCCTCTATATCTGCCTGTATGAGCAGATACTGTCCCAGTGACTGTGTGACTGAGCGTCTGTACAAATGTCAGAAAGATCTGGGAAGTGTTTGATTGATGGTGACATGCAGTGACAGCGTCACCAAGCTCAACCAGGCAGCCACTATCATCGCCGCGAGCTGATGCCAATTCGGAAGTACTAATAACAACTGCGGCATGCCAGCTATTTAAAAAAAAAAAAAACTGTTCCCAACTTGTATGACTCTTAATCCCCTTCTTTCAGTGTGTGTATGTTTTCTTGGTGATTTTCAATCAGATTATAGGCTAAGCCTGGATAAAGTATCTTTTTGTCCACCATAAGCCTGCAGAACATCCTTAGTTCTTGGGATTGAACAATGATTCTCAAAGTCTGATTACATTTTGGCAAATTGGCACAAATAAAACAGTGCTGTACCGGCTATTTGCGGTGCTTGTTTACAATGCAGTCATGTTAGGGCAGCCAACTTTCACTGTATGTACTCCGATACTGAATAAAACTTCAAACCATAATGATTTTCAGGCGACTTCTGGAGTTAGTAAGTCTAATAAGTTGTCTGTGATTTCCAAGCAGATTTATGGACATTACTGCAAATTGAAAATGGATAAAATGCTATCCTCGGAAAGCAAAAGTCATCATGTCTGTGTGTTCAGATTTGACAGAGTTATTACTCAGTGTCACAGGCGCCGCCGCCGCTGCAACTGTTGACCGGGTTGATAGATTGATACATTTCACCTCACGCAGTATCGTTGCCTCATGTCTCTCCCTCTGTGCCTCCCTTTCAACGTGCGGTTTGAAAATCTCTGGCAGAAAAGCTGTGTCCAGAGTCACTCTTTTGTTCTTCCATTCATCGCTCTCCTACATAATACACTCTGTAGTTTTCTCTATAACGAGCCGTGAATTGAGATCTCAGACACTCAGTTCATCACCTTTTTCAGCTGTGGACTCGCACAGTAATTTAATGCGGGATTGTTAGCAGTAAGTGATGTATATGCACTGACACTTAAATGTATTACACTGAATAGTAAATAGGGAGCAGGGTGGCCTTCAACCAAAGATTTTCCTTAACTGGTGTAATTGAAGCCATCAGACAACTATAAGCAGGCATTTACAATGAGAAATTAAGTATCTAAATATATATATTCTAGGGCATCAGATAATGATTGAAGTTTCAGTCTTGATAAATAACTTTCTACGGATCTGATATTGTTAACATTTCACCGAAGCACAAAACTGCAGCTAATAATGAGCCTGTAAAATATAAGTATTACAAGCGCTTGCATGAAATGAGCTGCAGCGAAATAGAGAGGATAATGATTCTGAATGTGTTAAAAGAGCCAGCAAGGAGCCTGAACGTTTTGTTAATAAGCCTGATTGTGTAGTGTGCCTCAGGTTGACAAAGTGCAGCCACCTGACCACCTGGTCCTCAGTAAGTTATCACAGAAACCGACCTTAGTGCTGCCGTCAATCTGTCGCTGAGCCGTGTGGGTAACCCGTCAAAGAAGATACTTACTTATCTGACTGTCTCTATGCCTGCCCACATGCAAGTGTATGGAAGCACGTTCCAAGACTGGACCACAGAGCTCCACTGGGCCGATGTCAGCTGCTTGAGCCTAGCAGCCGTTCTGGCGACAACCCTAATTGGCACGTGACCCTCTTGGGGTTGTCAGTAAGCCTCGGAAATGATCCCACACTTTTGAATTCTTGCCCAACATTATTTAATTACCATGTAATGACGGCAGGGACCAGTCGTGTAAAGGATAATCTCTGTCCGTTCTGTGTAAGACTGTTTTTTGCTGCAACCAACACACCAACCAATCAACACTTGATCCATCAGGGTCAGGGTTATGCTGTCCACGTCCTCGACGATCCACATGACGTAAATTTCAGTATCTCTCTAAGTTGGTGAGTGTCTCCACTGTTCCTGCTGCAAACGTGTTGCCTAGAATTTGAGTCAGCGCAACTATGCTACAAAGGCAATAGCCCACATGCTCAGTAGTAGTGTGTACATGTGGGATACATAGATACAAGTCTTCCAAGTGGACTTGTAAAGTAATGCACTAACAACAACTGTCTGCAGTGTGTGTGTCCACAATTAGGGAGTAGCCCTACAGGGAAATTATTTTACACTCCACCAAAGTGTCTTAGCTAAGCATTGTTCCACATAATCCTCCAAAACAGCTTCAGTGCTCCTTACCATAGATTCACAAAATATTGAATCTCTGCTGTAGTGATCAGTTTGATTCAAAAAATATATTCTCTCATTCTGTGTTTTAATGATAGTGCAAATGATGTCCCTCCCAAATATCACGAAAATGATTGCATGCAGATCTGTTGAAGTAAAACCATGGTATAGAAGTCATTTTCGATTTCAGTGGCCCTTTATGCCCAAGGGAAGAATCTGCATTTAATATAATTTTCCAGAAATTTATTCAGTTATTCCCCTAGCTAATCACCTATGTCCATTTTTTATTCATGATCATTGTTTTCTGCATTATGTGTTCCTTTTATTGATGCTACACTTGGTGCTGTGCTGCGGTGGACAGGACTGTGTGAGGTCATGCAATATTTTAAGTTTCTTAAATGAAAACAAGTCACTGTTTTTGTACTTGAGTGTGATCTTTTGAACTACAGACACCATAAAACATTTTTTTTATGTGACTATGTGTGTGTGTGTGTGTGTGAATGAGGACAGTGCTGCAGGCCAGTTTAAAGTGGCGAAGTGAGCGCAGTGTGGCGGTCACATACATTGCTCCACATAGAGCAGGGTGAAGACAGTACATTGGGGCGTCCGGTCAATGGCGGTCTAGTTAGCAGCACTCTGAGTCACTCCTTCTTCATGTTCAAATCCAAACGCAGTGTTGGTTTGGTTTGTTGTAGCTCAAGCTGCTCTTCTATTAATGGTTTATATGCTACTTTTTATGCACTCTGCTCCGTGTCCCACTCGTTGGGATGTATGATTGTCATACTTTCCATCTTTTTCGCATTAGCGTTATGGCTCTGACCGTATGACGAGATGGTTGGAGGTTGCCAAGTTTGCGGCTGCAGCTTGCGAACGTGTGTGTGTCTGTGTGTGCACGTCAGTATCAATGTGTTTTATTCCTGAAGTTTGATTGCCCATATTTGTGGCTTTATAGATGATCTCAGCATTGCGTGCTTTGTGGGGTTGTGTTGATGTTGTGTGTGTGTGTGTGTGTGGATGTGTGGGTGTTTGGAGCAGGCATGAGGTAGGTTCGGGGGCCAGCGTGTTGTGGTGTAGCATGGCCTTCCTCCAAAGCCCTGTGGCTGTTGAACTTTTATGGAGAGTCAAGAGCTGCACAGACCTTTCAGTCTACCCGGTGCACATAGCGCACACACAGCCCAGCCTTCATTAGAAGTGCCACCAGTAGCCAAGCCTGCAGCTTGACACTTCAAAGAGCTCTCTCTCTTTCTGTCTCTTGCCTCTACCCTGTGCTCCTTCTCTCATTTTTTGGAGCTTGTTTTCTTCCAGTGTCCATCTATTTTATAATTCCTCTCTTTCTTCCGCCACTTTTTTCTTGCTTGCTTTCCTCTCTTCTCTCGGTCATACCTGAGGAAAAACACCTATAATTTGCCAAGTTTGATCTTTTAAAGGAATAGCCTGATGAAAATCTCTCCTTTGTGTCGAAAATACACACCTGGATTTGCTAGCGGGCATGAAAGGTAGCTCCGACAACTTTGTAGTTTGCTCCTTTGTGGAGAGCAGCAGATGGAGTCACCAGGGATTCACAGCCAGGTTCCACCAAAGAGTGGCACAACAAATTTTTTTTCTTATTTTATTAAAAATAGATGGATCTGGAAGCTTTGTGAGCTTGTCACTATTTGCACTTTGATTCAAAAGAATGTACTGGTACCCTTTGCCCGCTGGTGACTTGCTAGTATACCTTCCTTGGATTATATTGTGTCACTCTGTTTCCTCAATCAGACTTGCTTAGTATATTAATAAATTGGTTAATTGTCGATTTTTTAAATATAATTTTCATCCAGTTTGATACATGATTAATTGTTTGAGTCATATTTAAAGCCAGATGTAACTTTTTCCAGCCTCCTAATTGGGACTGTCTGGTTTTCATGATCTTCTATGACATTATACTGAACAGAACTTGGTTTGGAACTGTTGCTTGGTAAAATCCTTAACTGAAGATGATTGTAATGGATATTTTCTGTACTGTTTTCTGCCATTTCACTGACCAAGCAATTCATTAAGGCAATGATTTAGTCCAATCTGTTTACTAAATTTTAGAGGCTTACCCTCCACAAGCAAATCTATTGGAATTAATGACTGTCTAACTCTACTGAGTTTTGCTGTTGTACATGCTAATGTGTGAGAAATGCGCCTAATGTATCAAAGTGTTCTTGTAAAAGTACTCAGACGGTGCGGTCCACTACACACCACCGGTCTGTAGGTTCAGTATGCTTCAAACAATCACCAATAAAACTGCTAAATATGCTACATATGCTGCCTCAGGTGGATCTAAGGAGCTCCAAGGAGGCATTTGCGCAATATGGAAGTTGTATGCAGATGTTGCGAAGAAGCTAGAAGGGTTTGGAACATACATAACATACTGTATGTATTACCAAGCTTTACTGCCAGCAGCCACTGGAATTTGTTAAAGGAATAGTTCAACATTCTCGCCGAGTATTAGATGAGGAGAGCAGCACCGCTCATCTGTCCAGTCGTTAGACATGAAGCTACAGTCAGGAGACTCGAAGCCTCGAAATGAAGTAAAAAGTCAGGCCTTTAGCATCTGTTAAACTTCCTGTTTATGTACACTATATTGCCAGAAGTATTGGGACACCCCTCCAAATAACTGAATTCAGGTGTTCCAATCACTTCCATGGCCACAGGTGTATAAAATCAAGCAGACTGCTTCTACAAACATTAGTGAAAGAATGGGTCTGTCTCAGGAGCTCAGTGAATTCAAGTGTGGTACTGTGATGCTGCCACCTGTTTCCTTTATACTTAATATTCCACGGTCAACTGTTGTTGGTATTGTAACAAAGTGGAAGCAATTGGGAACAACAGCAACTCAGCAACAAAATGGTAGGTCACTTAAAAAACACAGAGCGAGGTCACCGGATGCCGAAGAACACAGCACACAGAAATCACCAGCTTTCTGTAGAGTCAACAGCTACAGACCTCCAAACTTGGTGTGGCGTTCAGATTAGCTCCAGAACAGTGGTAGAGAGCTTCATGGAATGGGTTTCCATGGCCAAGCAGCTGCATCCAAGTGTCGGATGCAGCCATTAGACTCTAAAGCAGTGGAGACGTGTTCTCTGGAGTGATGAATCACGCTTCTTTGTCTGGCAATCTGATGGATGAGTCTGGGTTTGGTGATAGCCTTCCCAGAAGAGCTGAGGCTGTTATAGCTGCAAAGGGTGGGCCAACTCCTTATTAAACCCTACGGATTAAGAATGGGATGTCCTTAAAGTTCATGTACTTGTAAATGGAGACGTCCCAATACTTTTGGCAATACAGTGTATCTCTTGATCTATATATACATATAACATATATGACAAATTGCAGTTTTGCAGTTAGGGTTATTTCTTTAGCCAGAAGGATGGACTTTCTTCACACACAAATTAAACAACTGTCTAATTAGTGAGTTCTAATTGATGCTGGTAGGCATAAACAGAGCAAGGTTAGCTGTTTCCTCCTCTTTCCAGTCTTTGGTTGCTTTTTGTCATGCTAAAGTGTTCCCTTACTTCCCTCACTTGCATCTTAGCTGCTCTCAGCAACGGTGTGCGCTGATGATGCCAAACTAGAGATGCCTCATTTGATAGCATCAGTCTAAAGCACTATTACATACT
Source organism: Dascyllus trimaculatus (assembly GCA_024666655.1). Lineage (NCBI taxonomy): Eukaryota > Metazoa > Chordata > Actinopteri > Pomacentridae > Dascyllus > Dascyllus trimaculatus. The sequence continues at coordinate 23,820,501 of CM045463.1, forward strand.
TATGATGATGCTGGACCAACTATCCAATCAAACAAACGCCCATAAAGTTGCTGCATTTGTATGTCAGGACACTTGATAAAAGAAACACCTGCGTTTCCTCATTGTAAACCCTTGCTAAGGCCTCCTTCCTCTTTGGGGGGCTTTTAAAGGTCCCATATTATACTTTTTTTTTTAAAACAAACTAATGTCAAGTCACACTTATTCCAGGATTTATGTTTAAAATTTCAGAAAAAATAAGACACAGATTGTTAATTTTACCCTCCCAAACCCAGCTTTAGCCCTGTTCCTTTTGTGTAATCACAACTTTAGCACCCTTTAGGTAAATTAAAGATCCTGTGTAATGGCAACAATTTCTTAGTCATGAAAGAAGTGAGGACTGCAGGAAGCATAGGTTAGCATAGTGAATAGCACCCATGTATGCTAAGCTAACAGACCAAATCTTCATATTTACATTCATAAAAAAATAATAGTGTCGATCTTCTCATCTCCTCTTGGCAAAATAAGCGAACTATTAGTCAAGCTATTCTTTTCACAGTTGTGTACCCAAGCCAACTATTGCTGCTGTCCTCCATGAATACCCAAGCTATAGACCTTTTGCATGAACCAAAAGGCAGCAAGCGTTTCTTATTCAAAATTGAAATGTTACTTTATGGAATCTTGTGGTTGGCAACAATTTATCAGCAATGCCTGATATTCACAGCAGAAGACAAACCAGGCAGAGAGTCTGTATGTGGAGGGAAGCACATGGCTGGAGTCACAGTTGTTCAGCATCGGCCAAGTATTGTACTATCCTTTGTGCAAAACAACATGGGGAATTGTTTTCTCATATTCTCTTCCTTTTGTAATCTCTGTTGTGTCTTTCTCTGGTTTCTGCAGTTAAACATTCTGCATGCATGCACACACACACACACACACACACACACTGAACCCAGAGAGGGAGCGGCTGTTTTACAGGCTTCACTGGGATGCAGTAGGGAACTGAGCCCCACTTGGCTGCAGACCAGATCCCAGATATTGATTGATCCTTGTGTGGACTGTTCCCAGAGAAATACAGCCCCGCAGATGAGAGCTGCAGCCGTATATGATGCTCTAAGTGCTACTCCACCGAGGGGAAGGTTTCACCAGGAGCATGCGGGCTAGTGCGCGGATTGTAAATGTCATGATTCAGCATGAGGCGGGCATTTCGGCCGGATCTCTGTGCTTGATTCACGCCGCAATGAATCAGGGGTGTACATGATAACAAGCCTGACAAAACAACATCAGCGAGGTTCTGCATTGGAGGAGAAGTTAAGTTTGCAAATGTTTGCACAAGCAGAACAGAGCTGAAATTAAATGTATTAGAGGAACGTGTCGGTGAAATGAAATCTTTCAGTCCAAGTTTTTGGGCTTGTGATTCTGGCTCGGTGTTTTGCCAGTCGCCATGTGGTCTCCAGCTGTGTGTATTCCTTCACAGCATCTCTCAGACCAGAGGCAAAACTATGTCTGGCTGTGACTCAGGGAGACCCCAGTGTGTGTATGTGTGTGTGTGTGTGTAGGTGTATCTAATAGGGGGTAACCCTGTGACATACTTTAACTTTGTTCTTTCATTACAGGAAGCATTACTCGCTTGTTTTCTTTTTAGCTTTTACCCCTTCTTACCCGGCGCTCGCCGTTCTCATTACCAAACTTTTTCATTCCCCCTCTTACTCTCTCTCTCTCTCTCTCTCACCGACACACACACCTCAGGGTATTAATAGTTCTGCTAATTGTGCAGAATATTTAGCCGAATGCCTGTGTCTATGTAAGCGGGAGAGGGAGGAGAAAATGGCTCCCAATTAGCTCAACTTTGAAACTTTGGCCACCATTCCCCCCTCTTTTTTTTCTACAATGTTCCCCCTCGCAGCCCCCAGCTAGGGGTGTGTATGTGTGGGTGTGTGTGTGTCTTGAGCTTGAGGGTCTGGCACTAAGATGGCCAATTAAAATCAGTGCCGGCAGCGAAGGACCAATGAGAGAAGGGCGCCAATGCACTTCCCCACCGTCGACGTGGTAACGCAAACCAGATGCAGGCGGGCAGTGTGTGTGTGTGTGTGTGTGTGTGTGTGTGTGAGTTTGTGCTTGCCAAAGTGTGCTGTGTGTGTTTTTGCAAATGCCTCTTTGCTGATACACACTTTCTGCTTGTGCATGTAATGAACATCTTTACCTTTTTGGAAGGAGAGTTGCGGAGCTTGCAGTTTTAGTTATGTGAGAACCAAAGGGTGGAACAAAAAGGGGTCGGATAACAAAAAATGTGGTGAAAGAAACAGAGGTATGCCCCTTTGTCCTCGCAAAGTTACCCTAATAGCGCAATAGCCCCCCTTCCCCCTCTTATGAAATATTACAAACATGAAGGCTGTAGCATTATTCCAAACTGCAAAGAAATAATTCAGACATTCATTGTCAAAAATCATCCCGCTCTCCTCCTGAAGTATGACTGCTTTGAAGGGCAGCGTTAGCACACCAGCATCTTGCTATTGCTTGTGAGGAGTCTCCATAGTTTCTCCTTCCGTGCAGTCAGATCCTTTTGAAGCATTAGCGTGAACTCCCAAATTCTAAAACCCAACAAAGTTTTCTATTGCGCCTTTCCTCACTGGCTGCATACTTGCAGCAGTACATAGGGAAATGCCCAGAAGAGGCCAGATGCTGGATTCTGTGTATTTGAACACAGAGCACCATATTGGCACAGTTAACAATGTCAGTTGTGAGTCATAACTCAGTCAAATAAGAACACATGTGACATACTGCTGGAATCAGCGGAACACGCTCATTCCAGCCAGTAACTACTGCAGACCAGTCTGCTGAGGATTAATTTCCTTAAATCCACTTACCAATCAAACATTACAAATGCTCCTTGTTATGGTGTTTCCTTTACTCAATTTCAACGTCTAATTTGTGTAATTTTAGGGCAAAGTTTCAGCTCACTTTTAACAACGTAAAAGCACTCGCAGAGCTGCATAAATATATTAGACTAAGAATAACAAAAATATTCTTTATGATTGACTAAACACAAAACTTGCATTTCTTTTCTGAATGCCAGCTTCCTGTCGTCGCTGATTCGTCCTCTCTCGTTTGCACACAAAAAACTCAACAAGCTGCCATCCCTCACTTGACACACATATGAATGACCTAATTTGGAGAAAAGGAAGAGTGCTGCCACAGTTTTTATATTTTTATTTTGAAAGTTTTCAAAGTTTCAAGTTGTTGTTTTAATCCGATGAATATTTCATGACGACCAGGTTATAATTAGAGCTTGGATATATGGGGCCCTGTGCTCATATCGATTTTTAGGGAGTAAAAACCACCATCTGCTCAGCTGTGATGCACACTCTGCTACATGTGCTGCAGACGCTGCTGAGAAGATTGTTGCAAGGAGTCCAATCTGGCGAGTAGGGTGGGTGGGGAGCTCCGATTGTGTTGTTGTGGTCTAGAAAAACCCAGTGTGTAAACACCACACTGTTGGAGCACCCAGATGCCATTGTGCCACAGTTCATTTGCACCAAATGTTCTCCCCCAAATGCTTCAGGATGTTACAGTAGAACAGAGCGTCTGATCCTGGGGGACGAATTCAGGGCACTCAACCAAGTGAATGTCAAACGCTTTTGACCTCACGCACCTTCTGCGATCACAGAGAAGGCAGGTTCTTCCACTGAAGGCTGCTGTTTGGTGTCTGGGTCATACTTGTGGCATGTCAGTGAAGATCCTCCCCAGGACTTTTGTGTCATCCCGGGCTGATGACTGACACAGAATGTGATGTTTGCTCTCGGCTCGAATTAAAGGTGCACCGTGAAATCGCAAATGCACACTATTGGTCGCAATAATGCGTATAACACAGTTCCCGATGGTGATCACGCGATGTCACAACAGTTACTGCCCATACATGTGCAACAGGAACAGTCTCAGAACTTTTTGTCCCTTGCAAGTCTTGTAAACAAGTACAGCCTTACAGAGCTGCTCAGCATTTAAACCTATGGTAGAAAAAAACACTGAAAATAACAATGGAAGACATTGGTATTTATTGTTGTGGTCTCCTTAAGACGAGCAGTAAGTATGCCGAAAGCCGAAAGGAAGTCAAAAGCGGTTAAAGCTGACATCTTGGATTACGATTTTATACCAACAAAAATAATACCCCTGAACTGTTTGAATGACACACACTGAACTTACCTAACAGAAAGGAAGCCAGGAGGTGAAAAGCCACGGTCCCAGCGTTCACATCGTCCCTTTACTTGGCTGTCTTGCTGCTCTTTGGGATTGCTGAGAATGTATTGGACGCCTGGAGAAAAAATCTGACTTCACCTCCAGACTTGCAATTTGAACCAAGACGGTATCTGGAGATGCTTTCAGCGCCGGGGTACTTTGGGAATGATTAAACACTTGCACACACACACACACACACACAGACGTGCACACAGAGCAGCTGTATACTATATGATGGATCTTACCATCCCGCAGGGCGTATGAAGCTGAGATAAAGTGGATCAGTCTGTGCATGTGCCAGTGTGTTTGTGGATGTATTTGCGCTTCCTCTCTCTGTGTTTGCCATATTACAATCTGATTGCAGCTCTCGGGACAACTGGGAGCTGTTTCTGATTCCTTCTGCAGTGATAATCATGTTGTGTGATTGTCTTTCAACAAGCAAGCGCAGATTTTCTACAAATACACAAAGACGCGGCGGTGATAAATAAGCGAGGAGCCTCTTGGGTCTAACTTGCTCTGTCGGTTAACAGAGTCACCTCATTTAGAAGGTTTGACTGATTGCTGCAGATTTCTTCCTGTGATCAATGGCTGAGGAGTGACAGACGGAGGAGGCCGTCAGAGGTGGAGTGAGCGAATGAAGGATGCGTGGAAATAAGCAGCGACCTCTCCTCTGCTGTGCTGGCCGGGAGAACTTGTGCAGGGAGGATGATGCAGAGAGGGATGGACAGAAAGAGACAGGCGTTGAAAAGGAGAGAGAGGGATGGATGGACGCCGAGATACAAAGTGACACTCAGACAAAGGGGCGGGGGGACGTCAGACTTCGTCGTCCGTCTGTGGCTGTTCATGATAGATAAGAGACCGAGACAACAACTCATGACTTGTGAAAAGTGTATTACTTTGCGACTTTGTTCCTTTTGCTTCTGCCGCTTTGGGAGATGATTTCCTCTTGATTTTATTCGAGCCGTTTTCCTTCACATCTTGTGCACCTGTGGAAATGCCTCAAATTTGCATCTCGGCCTTTTCCGCATTCCAGTTTTTCCACTCTCAAAGGAGTGGTGGCCATCTGTCCATTACGTTACAGTAGATTAGATATTGATCTCCGAGAGCCATAATTCCATCAAGATATATAATGTGATATTGACCGGGAATCAGGATCCCACCTAGCTTAAATATTTGTGTGCAGGAAGTTTGAATTATGTAGCCTGGATTTAAAGATACATGCACATTTTAAAAGCAGACTGTGTGCTCTTCTGTACACAAAATCTTCCTCTGCTGAAAGGATGTGTAATGTATATACTAGCAGCATGGATGTTGACTTTTTCACTCTGCAATGGTACACAGCTCCATGGAACTGGGATACAGGCGCGGATAAACAAGCTGCTATTATTATTTTGGTATTTTAAACATGCATAATAACAACATGACAGATCCATGAATAAATAGGCCACAATCAAAGTTCAAGTTTGAAAATGGTATATTTACAAAGAAAATAGCAGCTAATCTGCTTCACGTGGGCGTGGGAGTGGAGTTCGGCGATGCTTTTCCTAAGAAATGCGTCATAAAAATCACACGGTAACCTGCTACAAGTGGAAGTGTAAAACACATACAGTATGTAGTGGTGGAAAGTAAGTACATATACTCACGTACTGTGCTTTGGTACTCTTTTGAGGTACTTCACTTGACAATTTCCACTTTCTGCTACTTTACACTTCAACTCCTCCATATTTCAGAGGGATATATTGTGCTTTTTTGTTCTCTGCATTTGTTTCACAGCTGTAGTTACTTTGCATGCGAAGATTTTATTCATAACAAGATACAGTGTGATGAGCTTACGGTATAAAAAACACATACCAGTAGCTTTCGGCCTTTTTCCATTTGTGACTTTATACAAAAATAGTTTGGGCCCCAAAAGTATAACTTCTTTTCTAAACTTTTTTAAATTGTTTCATGTTTAAGGACTAAAATTTCACAAATAATAGCAGAGATTTTTTAAAAAAAGTAACTGCAGGAACAGGTTCTTATTTCAGTTCTTATATGTTCTTCTCCAGTCATCTTTTTACAGCCTCTCAGATGCACCCAGAGATCCAGGTTAGGACAGCAGCTCAAACTGTTATATTTTCATGTTGTTATACTGATACTTTTACCATGTAATCGAAATAAAATTTTTAAAAATAGCTTTACGTGTTTAGTTAAGGGAGAACTGTTTGACATTTATCCCTCGGTGTTGATCGTTCATTACTCGTGACTTTTAACCAATCAGATAGCACCGTGGGCGGGACATTGCTACAGACATAGATTGGCAGCTGCTTCAGATCCAAAGTAGTACAACTTTGAATCAATTCATTTTTATTAGGGAATCTGTTTCCAAAACAAAATAACAACATCACTGAATACAGTAATCCCTCGTCTATTACCGGGGTTTAGGTTCCAGTCTCCCTGTCTCAGCTGCTCTGGGTGACAAGTCCTGTGATTGGCCAAAATCTCCTGTCATGATTTACATTTTCTGAAAACAAGAGGTGGTGCTGAAGTGTAGTTTCCTCTCAGACTACTTGAATTACAATATTCAGGAAGGCTAGTGTTGAATTTTTGCCTAATGACTCCAACTAAAATACTGCCTACCCCAGCTTTAATCTTCATGAACTCCTTAAACCAGAACTCTGCACAGTTAGGTCCCCTGTGTATACTTTGTTGTACTAATAAGCTACCAAGTTCTCAATAACTTTACAGAACTTTTACATCCATCCTGTGGGGGCTACTGCACCACATTAGCATAGAATTGCATAAATGTGGTTTCTTAATGTTTCTTTATCCACAAAGCTTATGTCCGAGAAGTGTATTGAGGCTGATAAGATCCAGACTGACACTGAATACCTTCATCTTGAGATGCCAGATAGGGATTTTCTGGGCTTCAGATCCTCTGTAAACTGCACATATTCAGTAATAAGAAGTGACAGCCTTGTGCTTTATTACCTGGAGAGGCTTTTGCTCTAAGCTTAGTTTACCCAGCAACTGAAGGAAGCTCGCTGTGGTTTTGAGCTGCGGTGAAACAAAACACAACAACAGAGCTGAACGGAAGATTATGCTCCACCAATCCTCCCATCTTCCTATCACACGCTGCACTCCCTTTCAGCTTATTAACCAGCGCGGTTTCAGAGTTTCCAACGAGCCTGACGGTAAATCCCAAAGCTTTGCCGGAATCCTCTGTTAATTAGGATTCACCTTGTGCAAGGCAGATTTTTTTTTTTCGGAGTCTGGCGTGGCGCTGTGGAAACAAATGCTTGTTGAGCTAATGGAACAGAGAGAGTTTTTGGTCTCTAAGCACGTTTCATTCCCTGCAGTGGAAGAGCAGTGTGCGCCTCGGGGCCCCCGTGGATTTATACCTGCTGCCTCCACATCGCTGCTCCCAGGTAGCTGCCCACACACATTTACTACTTTGGTAGAAAAGACACAGGCCGATTGTTGTGGTGCACTGGTGCATATAAATGGTGGCGGGCAGTGACTTCCATCGAGCACTTCTAATCCATGAGCCTTTCAGTTCGGCTGCAGCTCTGTTAAAGCTGCCTGGATGTTGTATGAGTTATCGACCAGACATGGAATGCATGCTGATAATTTAATGGCCCAGTGGTGAGGTGATAAGTAGATGTGTAGAAACGTTGGTATTTTAGATCATAGTTGCTGGTTGTAAGAGGAAAAGAACCTGTTACCACTCTGCAGATACACCATTTACTTCCTGAAACGGTGAAAGCTACATGGAACTCTTGCCTTGCAGATCAATGACGTTCTCCTTCTGTTTGGCTCCGAACGAAGGGGATTCAGGGATTAAAGCGCTACCCCTTCACCAGAGAGTGAGAGAAGGGGAGATGAAGTGTGTGATAGAGTGATACAAAGTCCCCGAGGAGAAAAAGTGGAGCGGCAGTTTAATGAGAAGCCTGGCTCCAATGCAAATGGGAATTGATTGGTGCTGCCGACGTGTCAGGAGATACTTAACTCTGACAGGACTGTGTGTGTGTGTGTGTGTGTGTGTGTGTGGGCATTGGTGTGTGTTTATCTTTTGCCTATCTCATGGTCAATACGCTGTCTCTTTCATCTTCTTTACTTGTCACTTTATGAGCGATGTCTAATTATGCCTTTGTGAGCGGTGATGGATTTTTGAAGCTTCTGCTTACCTACACACGTTTTTTTAAAGTTCCTCCCACACTGACAAACACCAAGAAAGAATGGGTACAAGTGTGATCGTGGGGAAACCTACTGAGTGGGCTTTGTTGCCTCATGTTAGCCGGCTACTCCTCCTGGGGGACCCTGTGCGACATTTAGAAATGGCGATGGATCAGCGGCCCCTGTTGATTGATCTGCTACGTCGTGCCACAGCAAATAAGCAGACGGTTCTTCCTGTATAGGCCAAGACAGTATAAGATGGCTCCACTTGAATGCGCCTGTGAGAAAAGTGTCGATAAAAGTACAGTAAATATGCAGGTTATGAGATGTGCACGTTCAAAACCCTCTTACCAAAGCAGAACTGAGCTGCAGTAACGAAACACACATGCCAAAAAATAAAAGGTCAAAGAGAAGGTCATAGCCTAAAGCTTCAGTTAACACCAGCCTGGCCTTTAAATGATTTGTAAAATTTGTCTTCATGGAACATCCTCTGTGGATTAACATCCGAACACTGGCCCTCTTTGTTTTTTTCTCTCTTCCTTAAAGCCAAGAGCCCTTTAAAAGTTAACACAGTGGCCTTCAGCTCTCGTTTGCGAAGGGATCACTCATTAGGAGCTCCATTAGTGTCTTGTTTTGTGTGATCCCCGTGAATTAGCTGCAATCAAGCCGTCTTACTGATGCTAATCTGAAACAACTTAAAGGGGTTAGCTTAGCTGCTGCTGGCGCTCCAATTAAGAGCCGTGTGAGTCACTTTACCAGCCCTCGCTTTTGCAGACGGAAATTCAAAAGACAATGGGAGCAGTACACAAAGAAACACGCGAGCTGGATGTTTTTATGTAACCGTTGCACTTCCTTTGCTGCAGGTACAGTCTGAGATTAGCCTGTGGCCAGTTGGACTGAATGTTTTTATTCATTGTCGCCTGCTTCCTAAGTTAAAGCCATTTAGGTTCTGTGTAAGATGAGGGGAAGCGCCGGTACCTGTTGGTTTACAGCAGGGATAAATATACACACTACAAGAAAACCAATAATGAATTTGGAAAAGTGTGTCTAGATTAAGCTTCCTTTAAGCTTAGCCAAGCAGAAAATAACTGCAGAGCACATACACCAATATGGAGAAGCAGCCAAATGTGGTAAAGCAAGAAATAAAAAGACTGAGGTGTGGATTAAAGCAGTGTAGAGAGGCGAAAACTTGAGTGCTTTCGGACCTTTTCCTTACTGTAAATTCAGTGTATTGATTTACTTTGTGGAAGATCAATGTCACTGCACAGTTAGAACACAAAATGAGATACAGAGACATACTCTGCTCAAAGAAAATTACCTTTTCCATTAAGAAATCTGGTGTGATTTCCTTTTCTCACATTTAGTTGGCTAAGGAATGTTTGGTATAACTGTGTAGTCAGGGTTTCATTCATTTTAATACATACAGCATTATTACTATTACTCAATGTGTCTAATCGTTGCCTTGTTGAAGGTTAGATGCAAAGATACAATACTCATATTTGCATAGTTAATATGCTTGGACCAGCCGCTACATTAGTTAGCTAAGCTCAGCATTAAGACCACAAACAGCTGTGTTTAACCCTCTGAACCCCAAGCAGTTTCTATCTCACCTGCTCCTGTCACACGTTTCCTCACTGTAGGCTTATTTTTCACTGCTATATGACGTCCTGCACCTCTGTGGAAACAGCACAACCACGAGAAATCAAAAATGTTGTTTGTACATTAAAATAAAGTTGTAAAACCATAAATTGAAAAAGAAGAAGAAGCTATAAATATTTAACTATTTACATTTTTACAATCTCTCTTTTTCACGCCGCTGTGCACATCAAGTCTTAAGATGTTTCACTATGCTGAACGTATCTTTTAACAACTTGAAGAGTCTTTGTGGTGTGTGACTGTTGGTAACAGGTGTGTGACTGCTGTTTCCAGTCTGTGCTAAACTCACCAACTCCTGGCTCCTCCTGATAAACAGCAAACGCTCCATTCATACACTCGCTGTGTTCATTTTCTTACCTTAAACCAGCACCTTGCAAAATGAGTGGCAAAATGGTCTCACAATATATCCTCTTGTCATGCATCAGAGGATTTCTGGCCCTCTGGAGGACAAAAACACATCAACACACAAACACAAACTTGCAAATAAAAGCATGATGCTACAGTTATCTCAGTCTGTTGTAGGACATTAATGGCTATTAGCCAACCGCTGGTATTTACTCAGCACCCATTAGAGCTGATTGTTAGCCTATGTGGCTAATTAGCATTCCCCAGCTGGCTCTTCCACTCTGTTATTAGGGCACTCCTATCCACTAAGCCGCTATGCTAGCAAATGTATCTGTAATGTACATCCACCCTGGCACACTTCCATGTTTAGCTCTATGGCTATTAGCAGTATTGCTAATGATGGTTTACACGAGCCTGGAGACTTGGGGATTTAATCAATCCTGGTCTCTTACCATCATGTGGAACTTGTCCCATCAAACCAAAGACTCTCCTTCCATTTGACATGTGCTTTAAGTGCATCAGGAGGGAGGACATAAAACGCATTAAATCCAGGTGTTCCACACAACCCAAACCACCTCAGACGGCGGTCGGAACTATTGTTGGCCGCATTCACAGGTGTCATTGCCACGTGTCTCGAATCCTCACATTGTGAAACAGATCAAACCCATGCAAATGAAACAGGTGGTAGACAGTTTGGATAATAACACCCAAGCGGAAAATAGATATGTGATGGAGAACACATGAAACAAAGTGGTTACTGTCTCTTTTTTTCAAAGGATCTAAGTGTCAGTTGAGGTGAGGGGACAGCTTGTTTCAGTGTTCCTACGAGAGGCGCGTTGATGATTTAAGTGAACGACAGCTAAATCACATCTAGAAACCAACAGAAACCAGCAGGGGGACCTTCAAGCATGACTCATTCCATCGTCACATTAAAAGTGAAGAATGAAATCAGTGCATCGTCACCTGCCTCTATCATGCACTTCTCTCTTCTCTGTTTAAAAGCACTTGTTTGATTGTTCCTGAAAAACAGGGGCTACTGGCTCCCCGGTGTTTGTCAGCGCAGCAGAGAAACTCAGATCTGCTGGGCTCCTAATTGTGCTGTAGATCTCCCTCTCTGCCTCTCTCCCCTCTGGTCTCTTTGTTTCTGTGTGAAAGGCATATTGTTTGTGCCGTGTGCACCTGGGAAGGCATCGGCCGCTTCACACAGTGCAGCCCGGGGACCCCAGGGAGCTGACTGCTCCTCGTGATTCCCTACCTTTTATTCCCCTGCTCCCCTGTGTACTGATGAGCCTCACCAACTCTGTCTTCTGATCTCTTACTCCACCCTTCGGCTCGTTTATTCCCTTCTTCATGCTCTAGATTCCAACTTTTCTCCCAGTGTATGACTCTTTTATGATATAGATGCTTAGTCAGAACAAAATCTGTCACCCTCTAGTTTTGCGCTGAAGCTTGCTTGGCGTTTGTGAGAACCATGTAAGTTAAATAATATGCAGAAAATGACCCCTTTCTTGTTTTGTAAACGCGGTTTTGATGAACAATTGCGGCTCTTGCTATCCATGATGACAAATACATTTTAGTTCCAATGCCAAAGCCACCCACTATTCGGATAAACTGTATAAAGAATGAACAAGATAAGATAGAGCTGGATTGTGTGCATCCATCATTTCTTGAGAATCCCATCTGAATCCAGCGCAGGAGCTTTGGACTCCGTCGAGAGAGATAACTGCTAAATGCAAATATATGGAATGGCTGTTACAAAAAGAAACACTGACCATAAACAGTATGAGAAGATGAGGTTTGATTTAACGGAAATCTTGAGGTTTAGGAATTGAGGAGATCTGATCACTTGGCCTAGCACTCCTTCGGGAAGATCGGACGTAAAACCCTAATTTTGGTAGCATGAGGGTCTAATCTTCTCCTGCAGTACATCAAATTGATTGTTGTCTAAAGTATCCCTGAAACCAGGCATTATGGTCCCTCTGCTCTCTGTCCACATTATAGACTCCACTATCTTCGCAGGACAGCAATGTTTCATGCACACAGACCCTATTGATCTTTGGGTTTTGACCGGTCTTCTAATTGCTGATGCCTTCTTTTGTTGTCGCAGTGAAATATGTGCCTCTCAAACAGCTGCTTGTGTTGTTTTGCCCTCTGGTGCATGTTAGTGTTGTGAACTCATTATGCTGCAGTTTGCCTCGCAGTGAGAACAGGCCTAAATTATATATCAACATGTTTTAAGTAGCATTTGCATCAGCACTCTTGTTTTTACCAGTGCACCGATGAAAATGGAAGATGACAGTGTTCAGAGACACAGAGTTTTCAAGTATTTTAAATTGAAAATCTGATCAGATTATGATTTAAAATTGGACATTTGAGCTCAGTAATTCTTTCCTTTATAGCATACATATGCATTTACCTGCATACACCAATCAGCCACTACTTAAAAATAGGAAACCTTGGGTCCTGATTCATGTGAATGTTACTTTGACACATCTCACCTACCTAAACATTGTTGCTGACCAAGCACATCCCCCCCCCCCGATAACAACAACCTTCCCTGAAGGCCACAGACTCCCCCAGCAGGACAATACGTCCTGCCTGCCACACTGCAAAAAAACTGCTCAGGAATGGCTCGAGGAAAACAATATAAACCCTAAGGTGTTGACCCAGCCTCCGAGCTCCCCACATCCCAATCTGATTGGGCATCTGCGGGAAGTACCAGAGCAAGCCTGATCCACAGAGGCCCCACACAAAGGACCTGCCAGTGTCCCAGTGAAAAGATGCCACGTGTCAGAGCTGTTTTGGGGAACAAATATTAGGTGGTTTTAATGTTGTGGCCAGTTGGTACATTTAACTGTATTTCCTTCTCCTTAATCCACGATTGGAGCTGGTTTATACAAGCAGTGTCATAATGCAGTCCACAAAGCCAGCTACATTTGTTGAATAAAACACCATGATATAGAGTTACAAACTAAAAATTATGAGCTATGATTATTTCATTAAAAAATCCATAATGTCAAATGAAGTACAGATGAACAAAAGGATGGATACCATTGTTCCTAATGGTGGCAGTTTAAGTAATCTGCATGTGGAAATGTCTGCCTCTCTGCCACCAAATACTGCACGGCAAAAGACTGGCTGATTAAAAAAGCAAAAAGAAGCCACAGCATATTAAAGCATCTCACTAACAGGATTTTACAAAGGAGACCATGCACTATCATTTCTGATTTTGCATGCATTCTGTTCTCCTTCCAAGTTGCAGGCAGGTTTCATTTTAGTTCAGTAAAAATCTGTTCACAAAGACTCAAAGACCCCTCCAGTGAAAATCTAATTTTGTACCCTGTTAACATGTCCATGTGGTGGTTTTCTATACTACAAGACACATAATGTGCAAAATAAGAAATCAATGCTGAGCATTGCCACCCACAAAAAATGCATTGCACCAGTCTCAGAAACACAGATTCAGCCTTGCAGAGCTTTTCCTTATCATTGTCATTGTTCTTCTTCAGAATGGGTCTCCTTGTCGTGTGGTGTAGAGCAGCTTTACACTGTGATAGGTTAGCTAATGAGCTCGAACTCGAGACAACGACAGACTTAATAGATAGGCGCATTTGTGAAGCAACAGTGTAGAGTTACATCTGAGTGATTCGAAAGGAGGAAGGGATCATTTTTATTGAAATAAAAGAAAAAACTCTAACTATGATATGTTTTGTGGGTTAAATCAATAACTGGAGAGGGGATGTAATAAACAGAAACAGGCCTTCTTTACAGTTAGAGTTAAGTAGAAGTGCCAAAAACAGTGGATTAATATTAGTTAATTGTAGCGATATCACTATGACATACACCACATCTCTCCAATAGTCCCTCATTGTGTTAAACTGTAACTATAAACTATATATTTTACTCCATCTTCCTCTATTTTCCTCCCATTGCCCCGGTCCCCTTTGCCTCTTTCTGTCCATCTTTCAACAGAGCTGTTGTGTTTCGAGGCTCCCTTCTTGTTTGTTTCCTATTGTTTGGATTTTCCTCCATCGCTGATTCTTTCCCCAGCTCTCTCCATCCATCTTTCTTTCCATCCGCTTCTTTTTTCCCCTGGCGCTCGCTGGTGTTCCCTCATTACAGGGGCTTGCCGGCGGCTACTTCACTGCACTGCTCTGCACATGGATTAGATGTGTGTGTGTACTTAGTGTACTTGATTTTTTGCAGCTTAGTTGACTGAAGAAAAAAAAATCGCAAATCTTACAGCACTTCCAGCCTTTTTTTGATTTGCTCTCATGTAAGTGGATACATTTTAAAAGAGATTTGTCTTAAGTTGAAAGGAAGACTCTCTTTTACAGACTAAGAGAATTGCCACAACGTAAATAAGAGCATGCAGCTCATCTAGGCATGACTTAAGTATTATTAAACCCCATCCCAGTTATGGAAAAAGGCTTTGCGATTAGTTGAATCAAGAAGTAAGACAGCCAATCAAAGCGCTGAGTACCGCTTTAAAGGCATGCCATTGGTCAAACATCCAATTTTGAGACACATGATATTCCTGCTGCATCTCTGCATGTGTGTGTGTTTGTGTAATCGCAGCCATATGTGCACGCATTCCTGTACTGTACATAACATCAACACACTCGCAGCTCGCGATGCCCAAACACAGAGATGCCGACTCCATCGCCATAGTAACCAGATCCTAGCCAATAAGAAGGAGCTGCCTTCTCGGGAGTGTAAACATTTTCGTTGTTGTCATGGAGAAATGGACACAGTTTGCATGCCATGTATTTGTTCAGATTTTTTTTATGCCGCCTTTCTGCTCTGCTTGCGTGTGTGACCTTCGCTGTGTTGCCTGAGAGAAGGTCCGGGGCTGCGTATAGCGTATTAATACCAGCAGCAATTTATGGTGCTCGCAGTGTGGTGCACTTTAAGGTGGAGAAATGCTCCTGCAGACTCCACATGTTCTGGACTGTGGAGGTTGTGGTTTGGAGCGCGTCGGATGATGGCTTTGTATTGGCGCGCAGGTCTGGAGGGAGAGGTTATTTAGGGTTGCCGCTCGCTAAATGTTTGTTCTTGTGCCGCACGCTTGAACTTTATGACAAAGACATTACCACTACAGTGGGCGAAGGCTGTCAAAAGGAGCTTATAAGCTGGAAGATTTAAATTTGCTGTTGTTGCATTTGCGTGTCCTTCTTAGAGATCGCTTTCTTCTCTTTCTCCTTTTCTCTCTTCGCCTTTCTGATGTCGGCGGGGGCCAACAACAACACAGACCTGGGATTTTTGTATAGCTACAGAGAAAGTTTTGAGTCATCCAACACTTAATATCCACAAGGCATTCTTTGAGATTGGCAAAGCTTTTAGAGTCACTGGGGTTTATGGGGCTCTTTCTCCCTCGCGCACACACTCCTCGCCTACCTCGCTCTCCCTTTCTGAGAAGCAGTTGGAGCCTATAGCCATGGCTTATTTGCTTTGTATAATGGGCTGCTCAGTGCCAGAGGATTGGCTTGGCTGGGAGGAGAGACCGGAGGAGAGGAGAAAGTGGAGTCAAGGGAGGGAGACAAAGCAGAGTTCTGCTCTCTGAAGGCTGCTGTTCGGGGCCTACAGTTTCCCAGGTCTCTGTTGTAATGACTGCATGTGTGTGCGTTTGCATGAAGTGGTGGTCACAAGCGGCAGCCAAGCGGAGATTGGAGGATACTTTAAGTGCACTGAGAACCAGACAGAACTCAGAACACACCAGACGTTACACCACCCTCACTGCCCCACTTATTATACACTCTGAGTATACACTTGTGCTGCTCACATTGTGGGGATGAAAATATGTTCATAAAGTCACAATAAGGGGAGAAAAAGCTGCTCCCCACAAGGTAAACCCTTAAATTTGACAGTTAAGACTTGGTTTTTGGTTAACACTGGGGTGGCCGCACATCTCGGTTATGATTAAGGTTGGAGAAAGTTGCTGGGGAATAAAGTTAAGTTACTTAAAAGTTCTCATTTGTGACAAAACCGAGTTTTTGTGAGTGTAGAATTAGAAAATTGAGTGATTATGGTGAGGGTTGCATTACAGTGTTGTAAAACAGCAAATACTGGCTTTGTCTCTACATTAGGTCAAGATGCAGCGTGTACCTCATTCATATGTTGTGTCTGATGCTGTAGCAATTTAACACTGACATGGTATTTTATTGAAATTTGTAAAAACTCAATTCATTTATGTATCACATGTAACACATTTATCATGGTCAAATGAATTCACTATAATGATTATATTACCCCCCCTATATTTTTTTTTTGTTATCAGTGATGTTCTTTGGTTCATGTAACATGTGGAATTGCTTACGATTAGTCAACTAATTAACCAGTTTAAAGAAGATGAACTGGCAGTTTTGATGGACGAAGTATTTGAGACTGTCATTGGTCCACTGCAGGTTTGAGGTGGAAATGCTCAGCAATGACAATGACTGCTTACTCTCATGGTGTGTCTTCAAGCATATAAAAAAACACCATATGGACATGTTAACAAAGGTAAAGGCCTTGATTTCACTGGTGGTGGTCTTCAAAAATGGGACTTATTCACTGGTTCCAGCCTCCCAAATCCCATTATCTGCCATCTTCTGTGACATTAGACTGAATATCTTGGATCCATTGAACCTCCTCACATGTACCAATGGACTGGTATCATGTGGCTAAGATCTTTGGGTCAGCACTTGGGTCCATTTGCTGAGGAATGCAGTGGTATGTGGTCGACGGCTCCGGGATGAGTAATGGGCCCTTGCCGCGGGGGAATTTATGTATGTTTTGCAGAAAAGCATCACGTCTGGTGAAAATTCCAAAAATACCCACTTGAGATGAACCTTAGTCCCCGTCTAACTGCTTTCATGGGATCTCATCAAACCCCAATTTAACTTCTCTGCTCTGAGGAAAATGACACCTATCTACAGGCGTATATGTGAGAAAATGTGTCTGCAAATCCGGATCTAAACTCAGTATCCTTCTCAACATTTGAAATATGTGTATTTTAGTACAAGTAATAAAAACAAACCTCTCCACTATCTCTCTGCGGTGCCTGCAGTCTGAGAAATGTCTCATGATTCACCAGCCAATCAGCCTCTACCTCACAGGCACGTCGCTGCCAGAAAGAAATGCTACTGTTGGTGATTTAGGACAGGACATTCAAATACACTTTTATTTCTTCCTTGTTCCGAGCATGGCAGGAGAAGACAGCCAGGACAGGCTGTTCTTTGCTCATTTAAAAAATGTTCAAGCCAGAGAAAGCCGCAGACATAAAAATTAGAGTGAAAACGCACTCTGTTGCTGGAGTATAGGGGTGTGAGGGCGACTTTAAGCTTTTCATAGAAACCTCCATTTTTTTTAGGATCAGAGTCACAATCCTTGGCAAGTTTAATACAGGAAGTTGCACCATAGTATAAGGATCCATCATCGTGACATCCTTGGAAAGAATAGAAGCAAGGAATACCACAGAATTTTTTAGTTGGATTAATGTAAAAAAAAAGCCCCAAGTTGTAGAAATAAACCAATAAAATAAGTCTTTTTTTTTACCCTATTACAAAACTTTAGATCCAAACCCCTTTTTATTATCTTTTCCCTGTGTGCACGTCATCATTGCACAAGCCTGTTTTCCCATTGTTAGCGCTGATTGCTAATTAGCTTACAGAGCTTTAAAATACTTGAACTGTATCTCCGCACATGAATATCCTGTGTGTATGGAAGCATTTGCGTATGCTCATTTGTACTATGGGTGTGTGTGTGTGTGTGTGTGTGTGTGTGTGTGTGTGTGTGTATTCGTGCAGACTACAGTAGCGTGCCTTCGCTAACTTCCCTGCTATTAGCCTGTGTTCTCTTCCGGGGCCAGATAAGCTGCATTGATAAAGCTAACCTCCTGTTAATCATGCTGATTCTGGCGCTGCGCCATTCTTCTCATATCGTAATTTCCCTCTCTTTGCATATTTTCAGCATTCTTTACAGTTTTTTTTCCCCCCAACGGCTTCTCTTTACTCCCATTCTCATGCTAGCTGACCTCGTGCTAACCTGTCAATGCTGCACAAGGTGTGTTTTCCTCGTTTGTTTCCCCAAGGATTAAGGGGCCTATTTGTTTGCTGTGGCATTTAAATGGATTTCCTAAGGCACTTGTATACGTGTGCATGTTTTTGTGTGTGTCTGTGTGTGCATTCCAGTGCTAATTCGACTGAATGGAAGGAGGACTCTAAATCGCTTTGCTTATGAATGAAATGGCAGCAGTGTCAGCCTCGAGACTGGGCGAAAGAGACAGACCGAGAGAGACTGAGAGAGCGAGGGAGCGCTCGAGTCAGTGCTTAATTAATGAGAAGCTACAAGGAATTGAAACACTGCCTGACCTCTACCCTTCTTGAACACACACACTCTCTCCTCTATCACTCACACTCACCAGCAGACCAGTTGTGTCTAAAAATTTATGAGAGTGTGTGTGTGTGTGTGTGTAAACCAAGAGCGGGCCTTTTAGCCAGCCGCGGCCGTTTGTGGTGATATCATACTCTGTGCATTTGTGTTTGGTCAAAATCCCTCTGCAGAGGATTAAAGCCTCACATGGCCTTCAGATCAATTATTCATCCCTCATATCTTCTCCTCTCCCACTTTTTCGCCTGTTAAATTTGTTCTTCTCTCACCTTTCCATCTCTGTTTTCTTTACATACCTTTTTTTTGACTCCAATTCCCTCTTTTTGTGTGTTCCAACTCATCGAAAACTGAACATCAGATGTGACACGTGACTGTGTGCGTGCTTTCAGAGCTCCCATATTAGAGGGATTTCTGCGAGAGGTCAGCTTCTCTTCAACCATCTAATATGCTTCCTGTATATGTGCTTTTTGCTCCCCTGGGCTGTTACAGCTCTCACTCATGCTCAGAGGCACAAATACCGTATAGCCAAGCAGATGCATGCACAAACACACACACACACACACACACATTGGCCACTACATCCCTGTCAATTAGGATGACAGATATGCTGCTGTATCCTGTCTGACAGACACACATCTCCTAATTCGGTCTTCAGAGCGCTTCCTGGCCGCAGGTGTTTCTATGTGTGTGTGTGACTTGCTGGGTGTGTCTGCTTGAGTTTTAATGCATGTGTCCATACTGCTCTGTCTATATGTGACTGTTTTCCTGCCAAGGCGTGTCATTGTGGTCACACAAATCACAGTCTTCGTTCAGCAGCAAAGGTAGAAAAGATGAATTAGTGTGGCATTGAACCAATTCAGGATGTTGGGGCATACGGTGTGGTTTGACGTGTATGGAATAGTTTCATATTCTGCACTCATGAAAGCAGTTTGCACCATGTCTTCTACAAAGAGTAATGCATGTAACCAACTTTTAGCTACCTAAACTCATCAAGACCGTACCCATAGATGTAGTATATGATAAAAAGTTATAGGGCTGCACAAAATATTAATCACAATCACGATGTTGGCATCTTACAGTTAACAGAACATGTCTGACTGTGATGCTGACATTTACAATGTGCTCTGCTCTTAGAGATGGAGATAAAACTCCCTTTCTTTCAGCTTGGGTAAATCTGACATTAAAATATCTGACTTCATCCTTTTCAAAACCACTTTGGCTGGTTGTGCTGCAGTGACTAAATGGGGAGACTGGAGGCTTCCCTGTGCTTAGCTAGCTTCTCCAGTAGCTTGCATGCGAGTCGTTCAGGGAACATCGGTAAATTTTATTGGCTATCAATAAACAGAAGTTTAACAAGTGAGGGAATCTGGGTAAAATTCTAATTATATTTTGCCTCTGGGAGATGCATAGAATTCAGGGAAAGAAGAACCATATATAAGTCTTATTTCAAAGCAAGGACTCGTATACTATCATGAAAATCTTTTGTCCTGAAAATCACTGAATAACCATGATCTCAATATTGGTTAAAATAGCTGGGGCTGTCATTTTGGCCATAATGATATAGCTCTAAAAATGCTGTCTGAATGTTTTTCTTTTAAATGGACACATTCATTTCAGTATAAGTTGGCTGTTCAGTGCTAATGTTTGTTATCAATGCAGCAAGTTCATTTTATAGGTAGTTCATTTTAGTTTTTTTTTAAAAGCCAGAAACTTACATATAGCTCCTTTCAAAACTTCTGTCATTTCCTTTCATTATGGTTTTGAAGAATTGTCCCGTTATCGTGGCTCTGCCTGGTAATAGCTTTGTGCTCGTAATATATTCGCTCTGTTTGTGTTGTTCCCCCAATCGACTGGAAGTTTCAAAGACACTGATGATTTAACTAAGTGGCTTTCACCTTGCGTTCACAGTAACATAATCCCTCTCCATCAGCCTCCAAGCATGAACAGCAAAGCAGTGTAATCACCAGTGAGGACAGCCATTACACTGTAATAGAGATTTCAGAGCTATAACACAAGTGTCATGCAAGAGGGCACTCTGCCTTTAGAAAACTGCTGATTTGACAGTCTTAGATAAGTACAAAGAAGCCTTTGACCGAGCAAATAAAGTACATCATAAAACCAGACTGGAAGAATTAGCATATTTGAAGCAGGAGCAAGAGCTACTGTACCATTATGTAGTGTGGTACTGTGTGTCCCCTCCGCCTTTATTCTGTCCTTCTTTCTCCTCTCTATTCACATGTTGGCCTGCTGGCATGTAATAGGATAGTAGAGCCGTATATTTTCTGCTCTCAGTGTGGTAGATCAGCGTCTAATAGCCTCCTACAGGTATTAGATCAATTCTAGTCATGCTTTCCCATCCTACTGAACACCCATAACCTCGGGCCTGTCAGTTTGAAATCCAAGTGGATTGCGAGGGATCATCTGTAAGTAAGCTAAGATGACAAAGCAAGGGTTCAGTCTTAGCAGATGGTTGAGGATTAAAAGGAAAAGACAATTCCTCATGTCTTGGACGTTTTCCATGGCTGATGATGTCGCCGAAGTAAATGTCAAACACATCACGGACTTTCAAACGCCTCCCTCAAAGTTCTGCTCTGTAGCTGCGATAACTCTGCCCCATCGCCTCGGCTACAGATACCACAGCAATAGAAATGTGACTTCACAATACTTCCCAATGAAAGCCTGTGTTGCTAAGCAACTCACAGTCCGCAGTGGCAAGATACAGGGGTGTTTCCTGGCTGATGAGAGAGATGTGTGTGTTATGTGTGTGTGCGGAGGAAGTGTTTGTGCATTGGGAATCCTCCGCCCGTCTTCATCTGTGCATCTCGTATGCAAAACTCACATGTAAAAGCGCAAGCAAGCAGTCTGCAGCAGAAATGATGCTGCATACCCACCAGAGGACATTTTGGAAGATAAACCGGTTTGTTACGGATATTGACGAGCAACTAGATCGTAAAGTCAGCCTTTTCTTTCATCACTCTCACATAAAAATTGATCTCTTCATATATTTCCTCCTAAGGCTCCCCATTTTGTCAGTATAATAGCTGGTATACAGTATACATCCATATTCATGAGCAGGGAGCTTGAAACAAAGTTTCTGCCTATTTAAATGGACAGCATCTTGGAGAGAGGGATGCATTTATCAATAATGTAAGCTGCTAAAAGTTTAATGGTGTTTGCTGTCACCCATGTTCCCCCATGGGAAATCGTTAGGTCAGTTATCTAACCCCCAATCCTCCCCGACACACACACACACACACACTCATACACACACGTGATGGTGCAGCTACTTTGCTGAAAGGCTTTGTAAGGACATTAAACTGATTCGGGTGTGTGTTCGGCTCTATCTTCCTCGCTCCCTCCTTCCTCTTTCACTTTTTCACATTTCGCCTGTCGCTCCTTCCCCGCTTGTCATGTCTCTTTCTCCCCAACATGCTCCGTCTCTTCTCTCCCATCCTTCCTCGCCGCTCAGCTCCTGCCCATTTTTCAGCCCTCCTCTCATATGGTAGGCACTGATACAGCCGGCGTAACAATATGCCGCTATTCCCCTCAACCTCCTAACTCCCCGGCTCCTGACTCAGGCTGCTGATAAGTCGTGTCAGCGAGCCGTTGGGATGTGCGGCGTTATACCAGCAGGATTTTCCACACCGCCGGTGGAGACGCGCCTTTTGCTCGGAGTCGGGCCTCTCGGTGTGCTGTCGAAGCAACATATTTACAAGCTCCATGCTTATTTTAACTGATGTGATTTTGATTAAACTCAGTATTACAAACTGACAACTGCAGCAGAGCTATGGCTTTTTTTTCTGGCCTTACCGGTATTCATCTCCCTTTCCCCTTGTTGGACTATGGGGACATTGCAACAGTTTATAGAGTGACTTCTTGTGTTTGAGATAATAACGACTCCCCTGGAAGCAATGATTGAAGTAGTCTGACATGGTTATATAACCCCCTAAGACATCTTAAACTAGGCCGGCACTGCCTTGCACATTTCTATTAATCTTGTCTCTCCTGTTAACTCATGTTTAATGTCACATTTTAATCACTCTTTCGGAATAGCAAAGATATGTGACGTCAGTGCTGTGTGGATCAATTGTGCAGCCTTGATGTGGACGCTGGAATGAATTAAATGTAGAACTGCTCGGGCTGTGATCCAGATAACCAAAATTTCTGACATGGTGGAAATCCATAAGGCCAGGTTTTTGATCATTCAGGCAATTAATCAGAAGCCCTTTCTCCTAAAAAGTCCTTTTCTATAGAACTAAATTGCATCCTTGGTTATGTTATGTTTTGAGGGGAAATTTATTTTCTTATGATATGGAAACAAGATTAAGTAGCAGGAACTTCCTAAGCCACAAAGTTCATGTTAAGAGGTTGGAGGGATGGTGGTGGTATATGCCTGAAGCAGGACCCATCACAGGATCATAACCCACTGGGCAACTGGAGATCATGCCACGTCTGGAACCATCATGTCTAGACCAGTCCTTCTCTCGTTGTTGATTAAACCCCTAAAAACCCATCTCTGTGTATCAAAACTGCATATTTGGATGTTTTTTTTCCCATTAAAATAATCTCCTCCTGCCTTAAAATGTCTTGGATGCAGCTCTACATCTCATGTTTGTTTCTTATGAAAGCCCAAAAGTCTGAATCTGTGTTTTTGAGATTGTCGTCACTACACTGCAGTTTCATGGTGGGAATACTCAGCCATGGTGCTGACTGCTTATTTCACTCATAATGTATCTTCCAGTCTAGAAAAAAAACAAAGTAAAAAACTTGATTTTCACTCAGCAAAAGTAGTTGATTAGGTTTAGGGGACGGGTTCAAATACACCCTGTCACAACATTTTTGAAGCTTGTTCTCCATTTTCTGGGTTGCCATGGTGATCCCCACCCGATTTAGTATATTATTAGTTGGCTGAACAGGAGCGACAGCAAAGGTATGTTCATTAGAAACGTATTTGCATAACAAATGCAATTCAGGAGGAAAAATGTATATATGTAAATATATGTATAAATGCATTGTAGTTGTATTTGGATGTAATTTGGGGAGCCAGGATGCCCTACGAACTACTTTTGGATACTTTTGTCCATGACTTTCACCATGTTCCCAACTTTAACTAAGTAGTTTCTGTTGCCTTAAGCTTTCCCAAACCTTAAACATGCGGTGGCAGATCAGAGAATATTTTCCAAAGGACCTGTTTTGCTGTCTAGATGTGAGGACTTGCTGAGCGCTTGCCATTTGGGTAATTCTGTCAACCGTTAAACATATTTGATGATTTTGTTAAGTGTTTGTGTAACTTGGTTTCCCCGGCAGTCTGATGCCCCCCTAATTTAAGTCTGTCCCAGGCATTCCCACCTGCTGGTTGCAGTAATGAAGCTAATAGAGTTCAGATGCTGCTTGGAGCAACATTAGTGCCACTACTTCTTGTACCATTCTGTCAGCCGACCCAACGCATTTCCGACCCTGCTCACCTTAGAATTTGCCATTTTTTTCCCGATCAAGTGGGATTTCTTCGCGTGGGATCTCACAAACAAAGACAAATACATATAGACGTTTAGCGATATGTGAATGCACTCTCACGCATGGACACACATGCACACATTTATGCACGACGACAGTGACGGATTACGCATTACAAAGGGCTGCCGCAGTCACCCTCAATATTTCATGAACATCCTTCCTCTTTCTGTTCTCTCCTTTCTTATTTTATTCTGGCATGTTCAGCACTCTTCTTCCAAAAAAAAAAGGTTTTATTTTTGTCAGTCTCCTCCCAGAAAATAGCTAGGGTAAGACAGTGCAGACAGAAGAGTGAAAGGAGAGAGAAAATAAAGTGATCAGAGAGAGAAAAGAAAGGCTTTGAAGGGTTCGGAGAAAGGAAAGATTGATGGGAGATGAGCAGTAAAGGTGAGGCAGCAGCTGTCTCTGAACAGACACAAACCTCACTTCTCACCCAAAGCTCCCTTCCTTCCTGTGTTGCTCACCTTCACATGTTGCGACTGTGCTTTTTTGGCTTTGTAAAGTTTGCTCTCGGAAAAAAAAGGCGATGCACTCCCGAGGAAACAAAGTCAGAAAGAAGGGCGGATGTCATGAGCGGTACAGACACACTAAAAGAAGGTTTGTAAAATAGCAAGGCCACTGAAGAGAAGCAGAACTAAGAGAGGGGAGAGTGATTTCAGCGTCAGCATTTCTCCTCACAGCGGCCACTTTATAATCGTCTCTCGAGTGATTTCCTGTCTTCAGACATGAAAAGTTTCAATTTCTCCTGCTCTTTCAAACTAAGTTCTGGCTCAATCGCAAGTCAGTCTAAACTTGCACTGTTTATACATGAGGCTGATTCCTAGACCGTCCTTCGGCAAACAAAGGCAGCACCCAGCATTTTGGCGGATGCCCAGCGTACGTTCAAGTGACAGGATGACTTTTGTCTGTTTGAAACAAAAGAGGAGTTAGAGCGATGTTGTTACTGAGCCAAAACCTCTGCAGAGGGAGGAGGTCAGGGTGGATGGATGGATCAGCAAAATGATTGACTTTGACATGGAAAGGACTTTGGTGTCTATTTTTGTATGTGTGGTGTGGAATGGTTTTGGAGCATGTGTTGTCCTGCCAATAGGGACTTCAGATCAGAAGATGCATATATAAGTTATTCTGATGGGCAATTAAAAAGAACTTGTGTAGAAAGGTACTCGGTGCCAAAGGTTTTTAGCTGACCCTCTGCTGACTTCTACAGAATCCAGTCCAAAGATTATTCATAGGGTCTAGCAGTTGATGTCTTTACTGCTGTAATGAGGCTTGATATTGTGCATAAATTACTCGTGGGAGTTTCATACAGAACTGTTCAGAAAAACTCTCCAATGGTTACTATACCTGGCTAGAAACGAGGTTGGTTTATGAACCAACTTGCTCAGGTTCTTAGGGGTTGTGGTCCTGCTTTGGCCAGCTCATTGTTTACTATGTGTTTGAAGCAGTTGCATTAGTGTTTACATGCTGCTTCTCCTGCCAAATTTCCAATCAACAATAAATCCATCCAAACACCAAACCCCAACATTTCACAGCGGTGTCTTTTCCTTCACCTCTGTTTCTCACGTCCACCGACCTCATCTGGTTCCTCCTGCTGTTTCTGTCCGGCTCGCCTTTTCCCAGCACATCTCCCTGACAGCTTTTAATGACTGCACACACACCTTGTGATGTGAATGTCACCGCCCCCGTCCCACCTCCTGCATAGTTCGCCAGCTGCCTTCCAAACCGGGACACCTTGCGTTTCGCTGGCGCTGGACTCGGCCTTTGTCGTGTTTAAACTTCAGCGCTGAGTGACTTTTAATCAAGAAGAGGTGCCTTTGCACATCCTCTGTGAGAATCCTCTGTGCTTTGATCTGAGCTCCTTTCATGAGCATACTAGGGAGTTGTGAAGCCAGAATTTCACCGGGTTGCATCAAGCAGACAGTTGGGTACATACTGTACAAAGTAAGCAATATTCATGCGGTTATAAGTGAGGCTCATACATGTTTTTGAATTCCAATGAGTACTTTGGGGGCAAATGGAGCAGCCTATTGTTAAAATTTGTACCATGTAAAACACTTCAGAGGATGTCTTGGATTATGAAACAGATGGTAATAAAAGCATATTTCTGGTGAACCAGTTTGAGTTCCTTATGGAAAACTGGCCTGGCAAAGCTGCACGTCTTCCGTGAAGTGGGCCAAAATCAACAAAAGACCTTGGCGCTCATTCACCAGATGGGTGCTATTAAATCTGTACAGAAGTAGAGGACACAGTGACGTGATATAATTAGAAAAGCACTGGTCCAACCTCAAACGAACAAAAGCGATTGGGAAGACATGTTTATTTCAAGGTTTTTGATTTGACGAGGATTACAGTTTCCCCCACTGATCCACACAAATCTCCTCCGGCAGCATTTTTCATTGTGTAGCATAGAGTAGCTTTACGGTGTTTGAGGAGAGTTGGAGGTGAGCTGGTGTGCTCGAGCTGCAGTGCCGTGGCAGAGGCTTGTCCTGAGAGAGAGCAAAGACCTTTATAGATCAGTATATTTTAAAGAAAGCCATAGTGTAGAGTTGCATCTGGGGATTATTGTTATGGGGAAAAAAATCCAATTATGCAACTTTGATACAAGGAAATGAGATTTTAGGGGTTTAATCAATGAACGGAGAGAGAATTTAAGTGGCTAAGATGTTGGTAAAAGCCATTTTATTCCATATTGTCTTTGATTTTTCCAGGACTTCTTGTTAAAGCGGTGTGATTTTCACTTCGTAAGATATTCAAAGTCAAGACTTGATGTCTTTCCTTTATATTTTCCACCTGAGAAACATGACAACTACTCTGGAAATACTGACACCCTCATCTCAAAGTAGCTGCTAATAATTGTCTCTGCATAAATTTAAGGCATGACATAGGCTGTGTTTAACCATGAGCTGCATAACCATCCTTTATTAAGCAGGTGCAACACTTAGGTGATTTCACTTTCACACATTCAACATCCGCTCTTGCCTGACAGAGACGAACTGATGCATCTACAGCAGCTCTTGGTTTACCTGTAGCATCACGTCATTCATTCCCACGGTGAGAGATATAGATTTGGAGAAAGAGCGTACGAAGAGCCAAGGCTGTGTGGTGGGCATGGAGACGGGCAGAGCAGAGAGGGATGCAGAGCCACGTTCGTCTTGAGTTATAGTAAACACAATGAATAATATCTATTCAGAGAGGCTCGTCTGTATTGATCGCCCTCGGACTGTGTGTGCACCTCATCTCTTCCAGCTGAGGATTCATTTCCCTGCTCTCATGAAAGAAATAAGAGCTGCAGAGAACTTGATGAAAACTTTTTTGTCTCTCCACATCAAACTTTTGAATCTGTCAGCTTGTTTCTCCTCTCTTGCTCCCGAGCTACACGCATGCATGTGCACACACTGGCTCTTTGTTGTTGGTGTCCTGGTGTCTTGTGTCAGATCATTAGTGGACAGAATCAGAATGAATCAGCAGTAAGGGAGGCAGACATGAGGCGTGCATATTGTTTCCCTGTCATTATGCGAGAAGAAAGGGACTTTAAATGTGTGCATATTTGTGTGCGTGAAAGAACAAGGGTGTGAGAGAGAGGAAAGGCTGAGAGGAACCCATGAGAGCAGAGTGCTTTTTGAGGTGTTGATGAGCTTGATAGCGTTGCCTCCCTGATTAAAGCATTGTTGTGTGTTTGCATGTGTGCGTCTGCGGTGTGGAGCACGCAGGCTTCTGGCTTTCAGAGTTTTGACAGAGCATATCCTTGTGTATCTTTCCTCTAATTGAATCCATCCCTCAGGGCGTCACCGCTTGTTTATATGCTGACACCATGAAGGTGTGTGTGCGTGTGTGTGTTCACACTGAAGGCAGAACACCGCAAACACTCTGTCCTTATTGTTTAATTATAGCCCACCAGCTGGAGAGACAGAGGAAGAGAACAAGGCTGAAGAGGAAGAGTTATTGATTAAATTAGGCAGATTATTCATATTTAATGTTGTGCTTTGTCTCCATATTTCTACCTAAGTCCTCTCCTCTGACTTCTACTTAATGCCTTAAATCCTCTTTATTCTCTTGTAAGAACTCTAGTAAACAATATTTTACACATTCCATCAGCCGATGGGGTTTGACGTGTACTGGTAATACCTGTCTACTTTATACACGGAGGTGGAAGGTTCAAAGCACTTTCACACATCTACCCTTGAAAAAATATCTTTACCTTGTCAGTTTTAATGCGAGATTAAAATTTAGTTTCTCGGTAGAAGTACCCAGAAGTGCCCTTTCGTTCATTTGCTTAAAATTTCATGGCTTCTCCGAGCGTTTATCACATTTAACAACTTTGGAGCTTGTAAATTGTGCAATATTAGCATTAGCCCCTGATGCAACAAGTGGTAGCAACAGAACAGTGTCTCATATTAGTGCATGCATGTAGACTAACAATAGGACAAGTAGTGAAGAGTCATGAAGTCACTTTTATCTAAAGATTGCTAACATAAATCATCAAAAGCCACTGGGTGTACCAGGCCAAAGCAGCAGAACCAACTCTGAGTGTGTTTAGACTGATCAGCCACAACATTAAATCCACTCTCAGGTGAACTGAATGACATTAATCATCTTATTACAATCTAATGTTTTTCTTGGAAAGCTTTAGTTTCTGGCATTAATGTGGATGTTAGTTTGACATGTATCTAAATATCATTCCTGACTGTGCCATGGCTGGAAGATATCCCGCAGAGGATAAATTGCCAGCACAGCTCAAAAACTGCTCAGGAGCGTCTGAGGCACTGATCTGGCTTCCACGTCCTAATCCGACTGAGCATCCGTATGATGTGTTGGAACAAGCTTCATCCACAGAGACCCCCAACCCACAACCCACAAGACTCAAAGCATTCGCTGGACATGTCCAAGTGCCAGACACCACAGGACTCCCCAAGAGATTTTGTGTCCATGCCCCAACGAGTCAGTGCTGTATGGGCAGCATGAGGCAGACATACACAACATTTGGATTTAATGTTGTGGGTGATCAGTATAGTTAAACCTTATTATCGTCTTCAACTGTATTAGCAATCAGAAGTTGTAGAGCAACATTTGCATTTATTTGGAGTCATGTTTCTTCCCACCTAAATCCAGTACAAACTCTCTTTTCGCTCTATGTTTGGTCTCCTCCAACTTGTGAATATACACTTGACTCTGTAGCTGCCAAATTCCCCACTATCCTCATGTACTAGTAGCTAACTTTGTCTACCTTCTGTTTGATGCAGGGTAGGCAGCGCAGAGTGGGCATTATCAGGACTATTTCACCTAAAACAACTACCTGATGCATCCAAAAACGATGCTCAGAGTTGGGTGATAATTACTTTGATTGACTCCTTTTGCTCACATGTGGTCATGTGAACCATTGCACATTATAGAAGCTTGAAGCAAGGGTGAATTTTATTGCGAATGATCTCAATTTTTGTCTTAATGAAAGTACGACTTTACCATGTTCTCGTTTAAAAGATACAGTCTCGCTTTACGCTTGTAGGTGTCTCAGGCTTATGTTCTACTTTCTACATCCACACGTATGCGACGGTCCTCTGGGGTCCAGGTTACATAAATTCCATCATCAGAACAAATACACTAGACTCTGTGCAGACGTCCATGTATCCTCTAACTATCCGTGTGTTCAATCTAGATGCATGACGTCTATCTGCTTGCTGAGGGGAGCGTCAGATATCTGGTCCAAGGTCTTGGACATTAGTTTGACTTTTAATCCACACACCATGGACCTACACACAAGCATTGCTAGAGCAGAGTGTTCTTATTTCTCACTGCAAACACTTCATGTATAAGTTATTCCATCTTCTATTCTTTATACCACATCAATGTTTAATGGAAATTGTATTGTTATATGGCTTATAGCTTTCGGCTCTCTCACAGCTGAGAATGTTTTAACTGAAGACAGCTCGCAGGGCTTCAAAAATAATTGGCCTGCCAACACATAATTTGACAGACGTACTTACTATAGCAGTTATACACAGAGACAACATTATCTCCACCACAACTACTACCACCACCATCATATGTCCTTGCTGCAAGCGTAGGATGCTGACAGGCAAGAATACAGGGTCATGGAGAGACTCCATGCAACTGACCATTAGGTATTGAGAGTGTGGAGAACCACAGCTTTTCTTTGTACTATACATACAAACATAGTACACCCTGTAAACTGTGTGGTGTTGTTTCCTAGGCGCCGCAGTTTAGATTACACATTGTCTCTGTTGTATTTCCTGAAAGTTCTCATGCTGACCTGTTCTCTTCCTCTTCCTTAATGAGGGCAACTTTTGATTCTGTTGTGGTACAGACAGCCGTGGATTCTACAGGATTTGACTGCATTTCTGTTGAGAAATCAGAGTTTTCCCTTGCTAAATTCGGAACAAGGCAATTAGCACAGATTGGTGGTACACATTTTTGAAATTCTATCCGGAACGCTCTCCTGTGGTATCAGGAAACATTATTATTATCTAGTTAAAATGTGTTTGTTAGGTGGTAATTTGTTAATTTTCAGGTCTGCTTGTTATACTATTCTTGTACAAACAGAGCTAAATTTGTCTCAGAGCTTGGAGCAAACCAAAGGTTCTGTTTTTGTTCTTGATTGTGGAAAACAGCTAGCAAAACTAAATTTGTTAGGGTACGAGTGAAATACAAAAGCTTGCAGCATAGTCGCCTTCTGCTGAACATCAAGAAGACAAGGATATGATTGGGGAAAGCACAACCAGTTTACAAAAATGTGATGCAGTGGAGAAGATCACCATCTTTGACTTCCTTGGAGTGATACTGACTAAAGAGCTGTAATGGACCAACGCCACCATTGTAATTGGAAAAGGTCAACAGCTTCTCTTTTCCTTGAAAAACCTAAGAAATCAAAGCTACTGCAGAAACACTTTGCCATACGTGTCAGTATAGTTCACCAGTTACATGAAGGTGGAGCACCAAACCCCTACGCCACCACAGAACTCCCCATACAAAATCATTTGTGTGGTTTTCTGCAGTATTTTAGCCCTTCTACTCTACTGTGTGAAGACATGTTGTCTATCTTTTGGGTTTATTTTATTCTAGCTATCTTGCATTACTTTTTTCAGGAAGATGCTTTGCTGTTTAGTTGTTTTATACAATACCTGAATGATTGTTTGCACCATTTCCATACTAGCCTATGCCTGTGGTGTATCAAATCGTTGGAGTCTGCACACCATTTAAAAAGCAGTCAACTTTACTCCTACCCTGATCACCTGCCATATGCAAACAACATGGTCAGGATTGATGCTAAGTAACACTGAGATGTTAAACTGATAAATGGGTTAGTAAACACTACAGATGCACTTAATACACAGCAGAGCAGCCAACAGGCATCATTCGCTGGTAGCATTTCTCTCTGTAGCATTGTTATCTTGTTAATGATTAATACCTTAATACCTTGATCGCTCTGACAGATCCATGCTGTGCTTACGGTGATGCCTCCCCTCCATTTAAGAGTTCTGCTCCTCCCTCAACACTCATTATCACTTTGCTGCAGCTTGTGCCTCAGCTGTAGAAAAGGAGCACACCCACTCGCTGCATGATGTTTGTGCCGCACTGAGAGTGGCGTTCGGTTTTATTTTTCATGCTTGACAGAACACATCAGAAATTTTGTCATTTTAAAAATTTTGTCTGAGGAAGGAGAAAAGACAATTTATGCCAAGTTTAGAACCACCAGATTTTACAGGTATGCGATTAGTTGTGTCTGGAGTCTGATGGACATCCATAACAACATTACAGCTTTCCGAACTGCAGTGACACTGTTTCACTCTTGTTGATGCTATCAGTAGCTTACCCAGACAACCCACGCAGCTCATTATTTTTAATTAGCCCCACCTTCTCCGTCCTTAAATGCGAACATTTTGCTCGCACTGTGTGTGTCAACAACAGTTTGTGCTGCCGAAAACTTTCAGTGCCACCACTCTCGAACCAGAAGAAACCACGTGTCGGAGTTTTTGTTTCCTGTTTAATGATCCCGCTCTCTGTACCGACTGATCTTTTTAATTGCATCCCTTTGGACTCCCAGAACTTTCTGTGTATCCTCCAGTGTGTGACTTAATCACGCTCTGCCTTCCAGATGCAACTATCATTATCCAGCTGATGCCACTGAGGTTCCTTCTGGTCACAGACTCAGATATCCCTCCAACATACATCTTTTATTCAATAGTCCTGTTCAGGAAAGTATCAGAACTTCTACAGAGTGTTTCAGTACTGAATGATTCTGCACTGTGCAGTATAAATTAATATCTAGTGGCAATGTTCAGACCAATGTAGGAGGCGGTGGGTTTTATTCTGGTTTGCCGGACGTTTGGTATAAATGATACAGGCTGCAGTTTTGGAAAACAAGCAACTTGTTTAATATTTGAACAGCAGAAAGGCTTTAGTTCCCCACATTTGCGCCATCTGTTCCTATCTGACGACTTACTGCACACCACTTTAAACAGAATGAGGCGACGCTGTTAATGCAACAGCATTTCAAATCTCTGTTATCTGAAAGGTCAGCTCTGTTAAAACGGTTTGCAGTTGGTCAGTGATCCAAATCTGTGTGTCAGAGCTCATCAGACCTGCACTGTATGCTCCAACTCCCAGCTGATTTGCTTTGCCACAGCCAATTAATCCACTGATTGGAGCGATTCCATCTTCTAAGCTCTGAATGTCTCTTTAAAGAATGCTGGTGTGGGGAGTCGTAACATGGAACAATGTTAATGTTTTGGGGTTTTTTTGTCTTTTATTTAAGAGATAAAAAGTGTCAGTATCTTTTAAATACATGCACAACAGTCTCAGTTCTGGTGTCATGGATGTTGTAGTGTTTCCTTTGAGTTACCGCTCCACACTGACATGAATATATGACACGTATGTCAGCTGCAAGTTCATGCTGTGAATCCCTCATGCCAAAGGTATTCTGCTGGATTCAGATCTGATGACTGGGGAGGCCACTGAAGTTCACTGAACTCGCTGTCATGTTCTTATATCCAGTTTGGAATGCGTTTTGCTTTCTGACATGGTGCATTATTATGCTGGAAGTAGCCATTAGAAGATGGGTCAGTTGTGGCCACGAAGGGATGCACATAGTCAGTAACATGCAACAACTCAGACAGGCTGAGGCTTTCCAACCCTGAGTGGTTGCTATTAAAGATTCCCTACTTTGAAAACCCAGTTTTTCTACCTTGTTAACGTGACTATATAGTCTTCGTTATATGCTGGAGGACATATCATAAGCAGAATAAGCAGTCAACGCCACTGCAGAGCATTTTCACCTTGAAACTGCAGTGTACTGATGACAGTCTCAAAAACACACACTCAGACTTCCAGTGTCTTGTATGTAACAAACCCGAGAAGCCAGTCCAGTCGACTTGCAGGTTAAAGCTTTTTCTGTGTAATAATTCTTGTAATTATTCGTATTCGAAAGGTTTTTCAGTTCAAACATGTATGACTGTATTACTCCAATATTAC
This sequence comes from Dascyllus trimaculatus, assembly GCA_024666655.1. Classification (NCBI taxonomy): domain Eukaryota; kingdom Metazoa; phylum Chordata; class Actinopteri; family Pomacentridae; genus Dascyllus; species Dascyllus trimaculatus. The sequence continues at coordinate 23,854,233 of CM045463.1, forward strand.
AACTTAACATTGTGTATATTACAATAGATTTACAGTCATAGGTGAGCTGGTGTGCTTGAGCTGAAGCAAGCAGACATGGATGCATTAAGATAGAGGTGGGGGCTTCATAGATCTGCACACCCTAGGGGAGGCAACAGTGCATCGTTATATTGAAGCCTTTTTAATATAAGGCAGGTAGGGATTATTTTAAATATGTAACTTTCATATACAAAGATGAGTTTTCATGGGTTAAAACGACAGGAGAGAAACTTTATGGACCCCGAAATGTGCTAAAAAAAACAATCCTCACACCACCACCACCATCAGTCTGGACTGTCGACACACGGCAGGTTGGCTCCATGGATTCATGCTGTTAACATCAAATTCTAACCTACCATCTGCAGCCTCGGTCAAAATCAAGATTCATCAGACCAGACTGCATTTTTCCAGTCATCAAGCTTTTCTGAGCCCGTGCCCACCGCTGCCTCAGATTTCTTTTCCTGGCGGACAGGAGTGGAACCTGTGGTCTTCTGATGTTTAGCCTTAAGGTATTGTAAAGAGTCCAGTTTTAAAAAGCGGTTGTCTGAGTTAGCCTTTCTGTCTGCTCGAATCAATGTGGCCATTCTGGTCTGATTGCTGTCATCGACAAGGCGTTTTCATCCACAAGACTGCCGCTTACTGGGTGTCTTTGGTTTTTGGCAGCATTCTGAATAGACTGAAAGAGACTGCTTAAAATCTTCATTCTCAAACCAAATACGTCGACCTCTTGATCTTCATTTAGCGTCACCAGAATCACAATTTAATCCAGATTTGCATCTTGCCCTGAAAAGTCTCAGATATTTGAGATTTTTCCTACTATATGCCTATTTGTACAGTTTATATCAGATTGTCTGGTGTTCTGCTTTGGAATTTGAGCTGGTAAAGGCTGCTTTTGACCAGTGCAACACAGGGAAGTAAAAAAAAAATCTGGCTTTCATTGTCGCCGTTTGTCCTGCTCATGCTTTTTCCCTGTTGGTTGTGAGGCCATGCTGACCCAGCTCATTTAAGGGTTGGTGGGATGAATGAGCAAGTGGCTAATGTGATAAAAGATAAACAGGTCATTTGTCCAGGCAGACTGTGTTCAAACATACAAACCCACACAGACCTTTCACACATCCACTGTTTCTTCTTAGCTCACATGTGACACATTTAGACCCACCCTCGGATGACAAACTGTCTGTTCTGTCTAACATTGTTACCCAGGCTGGATGCAGGTTGCTGACTGTGGGTGCAGGCAGTGGCAACCTAAAATATACGTGTTGGTGTATGCATGCAGCCCACACATGTGACGTAGTGTGTGTGTGTGTGCGTGTGTGTGCATGTATTATTTGAAGCAGTGTCAGCCTAATCTGCGCTTAGTCTCATCATTGATCGGTGTCACATTGCTCAGGCTGGCGTTTAGCCTGACCGCATCAGGATGGCCCATTTTGACCTTGCAGTCAATAAAATTCACGCGCTGTGCATCAAGATGTCTGAACATTCACTGACTCTAAAACCGGAGACTCCATCCTCCTCTCAGCGAGCCTCCCAGTCTCTCGGCATCTGTCTCTTCTATCTTTTGTTGTGCCTCACGCAATCTCTTTAAAGCGCCTTTCCGGCTCCCTCGCTAACAATCTGAGCGCCAGCATGCCTTACAAACAAATCTTTGGTTAACAGGGTGAGGAGGGAGCAATGACTGCCACTCAGAACAACCACAGGTGGGCTCTCCTCTTTACCGAAGTCCTCCGTGGCTCATTTTCCTCTCAAAAACAGTTTTTGATAGTGAATTGGACTGGAAGAGATAAACGTGCATCACTTTGTCAGACGAGGTTGGGATAATGAGGTCACTGGAGAAAGCCGAGAGAAATGCTGTTTTTTTTTTTTTCTTTCTTGTTGTCACTGCAAGCTGCTGTCATCTGTCTGTGGTATATTCCTTAACTCTTGTCCTGCACATGGTTCGAGCGAGCGTCCATGTTGGTGATCCTGCTGAACTGTGTGACACTGGGCATGTTTCATCCTTGTGAAGACAGCAACTGTGACTCTGAGAGATGCAAGATCCTACAGGTAAGACTGTTTTCGGCTTGATTTGCTCTGGATTACATGTGTTTTCTGTTCACATTTTGATTTGACCGGTTGCATTTCACTAAAGCGGTGGGGTTATGTAAATGTTTTTCTTTGAGAAATGGCAATATGCAAATAATAACACAGCAAGGTGTCCAGATATGCATAATTAAGAGTGGAGGCTGTGAACGAGAATACATGGAGTCCATTTTCAGGACATCAGACGTCATGTGCGTATTGTTACACAGTATTACAACCACTTACTGGTTGTCACACTTATTTTAACACATTCCAGGGTCAGCTTGACTGCTGTTTCACCACCACTTAGGCTCAGTGGGGATACTGGTTTGGGATGTGTCACATCCATCCCATAAAAGAGGAACCTCCAGGTCTGACAAGTGAAGCCAATGCAGAGGCATCTTAAACCCACATTCTGTATAACCGCCAGCAGGGGGCGACTCTTCTGGTGGTAAAATCAGTGTGATTGTGTAGAAGTCTATGGAAAAAAAGACTACTTCTCACTCTGTTTGTTACGTCAGTGAGCATTTCCCTAATGAGTTTATGATGTCAATCACTAGTTTCAAGTCTCCTTCAATACAGCATGATGTTTATTTAGTAAATTATGGTCCCATTTAGAATAAAATAAATGATAAAGAGATATAGAGCAAGGCTACCTTGTCATTGACAGGTCACTACCTTAATTCTCAGTCAGAGACTTGTTCACTCATTTGTTCCCAAAGTGGGTGACGTCACGGTACACATTCTTTGGTCACCTTACAGGTAGCGTTTGAGGGAAGCAACTAGTCTCTACTAAACTAGAAACAAAAGATCAACCTTACTGTATCTTCAGAGTGTTTAGGAATCAACTTTTTTTTTGCTCAGAGTTGCAATATATATGAACCCTCTTGCTTCGCTGTAACATCAAGACCTCAGAAGTGATTCCTGCAGTCATGAGGGCCAAGAGACCCCAACTTTTGGTCAGCTGATCCTGAGAGATATTTGAGATGAGTAGCTTGATTCGTGTAATATTACTTTTTCTAGTCGATAACATTTAAAGTATTGTTATTGCTTTTGTAAATAAACCATATGCAGTGAGTAATCAGTCACAGTTTTGAAGTAGCTTGTGCAATTCTATATAAAAAAGGAGAAAAAAAAGACATGTTGAGGTCATTATACACCTCTCCAGTGATTTTCTATTCAGCTTCCATTAATGCTTGAGAGAGACAAATTGTAACAAGAATGGTCAGAATCAAAGCAACATACTTTCAAGCTGCAGACACTCTCCATCAGAGCTGCTCATCAGATGGTCACATAATCAGAACTGGAGGTGTTTGCATCTGTTTTATAACTTTCCAGAACAGGCTATGCGAAATTCACATCCACCTCACACCATTACTGGCCTGCTTTTACCTTCTGTACACAACTATTTATATCTCTTTTCATGTGCAACACTCTGAATGCCTCTCAGGTGTGTGTCATCATCCCTAATGCCAAACAATCCCTCATCCATTCCCAAACTCCCCGACTTGTTTTATACAATCTTGATTTTTGACATTATTGTACAAACTACCTGACATAATGCTACTCAAATATATATTTTAGTGAGACCCTTGCAGCCTGACAAAAGCCTCAATCTTTAAAACTTCCCACCAACAGTTTGTAATGCAAGTTTTTACTACAATCTGAGGTTATTTAAGTAGTATGGGTTATTTTTCCAGACTGCATGAAGATCCTCTAGAGCCATAAATCCATGCAAGGTGTGATCAAGAAAATCTGCCCCGATAAAAATATGAAAATCTGATCTGATTCAAACTTGGCTTCCATTTCCTTCAAAGTAATCTTCTTTTGCAGCAATACGCCGCTTCCAGGGCTCCTGTCATTCTTGAAACACTCCCTGGTAATCCTGTTCATCAAGTACCATCTGCAATGTATCTCCTCTGCCTGGGACAGAATGACAACCCTTCAATCTGAATTTCATTTTGTGGAAGAGGAAGAAGTTGCAGGGAGCCAAATCTGGGTAGTAGGATGGATGAAAATTGCACTGCTGCAGCCAAAAAGCCTTGTGTATTAACAATCCGGTGTAAGTGGGCCGACACTGGTTTGACAGTATGCACCACCGTTCAGGTTAGGGAAGGCACAATCAAGTTTTATCGCCCCCGATCTCATTCATGTAAATGAATATTTAGTATCTGCTGATCCATTCTGATACTATTGCCGTAGATAATACTAATTTCAAGTATTGTAGATTAGCTGTAGTACCTGGTTGTGCCACTAGGTGGAAGCTCTTACTGTTTAATACTATAGTGACCTGAGGAGGTGGTCACTCGGACTAGGGGCATTTCCGTGTTTGCAAGCAAAGAGTATTATGGGGGTCAGCTAGCAATGGGCCACCATGACAGAGACTTTCGTGGCTGTTCATGGCTTCTGGCCAGAGCTCATGTGATTGAAAAAGCTAGGATAGAGTAGGACAGCGTTATCTACTGTATCTACTCTAGTGGCATATTAACCACAGCTGACCCATATGATTTGTTTGTTGCCCTAGAGGAATATCAGCATAGGACAAATATCCACTGTGCTCAGTTTGACTAGGTCAGTTTAAAAAATGTGTTGATTGGGCCCAATTCTCTCATTTGAGTTTGGATCTGTAGTTCAGGTAGTTTCCACTGAATGTTGTCCCTCAGATGCTTCCAGACATTACAAAAGAACTCTGCCTTCAAAGTCTGACCCCAGGCTGACAAAGTGCACAACCCTGTTAATGTGAAAAGAGTTTATGTTGCACTGTTGACCAAATGTAGCTTCTTAAGTTTTGAAGACTGTGGGCTCTTTGACTACAAGTACTACTGTTTGGTCCCTGGATAGCAGTAGATACAACCCCGACCTGTGATGATTCCCCACATGAAGATTGGATCAGCTTGACACAGAATTTCATGTTTACACTGCCAATTTGAGATCCATTGTAAAATCGCAAATGTGCACCTGCAAGGGCTCAGAACGGGACTTCCAGAGGGCAATTCAAATGTGGCAGGAGCACTGGGAGCAGTGTAGTGCTGCACAAGGAGACTCCTTCAAAAGAGCCAAACAAACCAGGTACAGTTTTTTGCTTTTTGTAGGCGTAGTTTCTGAGCTTCTTGATTCCACCTCATTTCACCAATCACTTTGACCAGTAAAGTTGCTTTAAAAAATAGTGGGGCTACTCCTTTAAAATGTGTTGGTAGTCAGCAGCCCTCACTTAGTTTGTTACTGGATGAAACAGCACAACTTCCCGAAGTAGTTGTCTGAAGTTTACCAAACTTTGCACGCTTTGTTGTTTACAAGAAACAACACAGGGACATGACAGCAAAACACGTTCTTCACTGACATTCATTTATCTTCCTTGATCTTTATTTAATAAGACAAGTACAACCAACTGAAAGGCCTTCCAGTCGGATGAACATGAAGGGGAAAAAAAACAGACTCACACTACAGAGAGACGTTCACACTCCCAAACTATCACAAGGAGATGAGGACAACGAATAAGGGGAAAACATCAGACATGTGCAAAGCAAAATCCCTGTCTGCCTGGCAGATCAGCACAAGCATCATCCACACAAAAGCAAAAACAGATGACACAGAGCAGCAACACTGCGACACGGAGATAAATCCTAAAAAATTCTAAAAACAATGCATTTGATAGAATCTCAGGAAGAGCTACTGGAGCAATATTTCCCAGCATATCTGGCCTTTGCAGCTCCCTCCATTTGCATTATCAGAGTTGGAAAATAAACAGCAACATTGTGTGGAGGCGTTTCCATTAATTTATGGACCCGTTTTAACCCAACAAATACTAATGGAAGAGCATTGTTGTTGTTGTTGTTTTGAAACACAAGGTAGAAAACACATTTTTTTCCTGTGTTGGATGAGGGAAATTAAGCGGGAATGAGGTGCAGTACAATAGATCTCTGTTATTTGGCCCTGTTCATCTTGTGCAGTGAGGAGATAATGTGCTTACAAAGTGGTTCCAAATAGATTGAACTAAGTTGTCTTGTTTTCTTGTCCACTGACTCAATGAAATTCAGCACTTTTTTTTCCCAGAGTGAGATATCTATCGTTTAAAAAAGTAGGGTCCTACTCTGTGTATGCTTTCTGATACAAATGTCAGTGGAGGAAAGGAAAGGAAAGGAGAGGAAAGGAAAGGAAAGGAGAGGAAAGGAAAGTGAAAGGGAAAGGAAATGACAGAAAAGGGAAAGGAAAAGGAAAGGAAAGGAAGGAACAGAAATGAGAAGAGAGGAAAGGAAAGGAAAAGACAGGAAAGGAAAGGAAAGGAAAGGAAAGGAAAGGGAAAGGAAAGGGAAAGGGAAAGGAAAAGGAAATGACAGAAAAGGGAAAGGAAAAGGAAAGGAAGGAAAAGAAATGAGAAGAGAGGAAAGGAAAGGAAAAGACAGGAAAGGAAAGGAAAGGAAAGGAAAGGAAAGGAAAGGGAAGGGAAAGGAAAAGGAAAAGGAAAAGGGAAAAGGAAAGGAAATGACAGAAAAGGGAAAGGAAAAGGAAAGGAACAGAAGGAAAAGAAATGAGAAGAGAGGACAGGAAAGAAAAAGAAAGGAAAGAACAAGGGAGGAGAAGAGAGGGAAATAGTGATATGAAATGAAAGGAGAGGACAAGAAAAGAAGAAATGGGAAATATGACAAGGAAACTAAGCAGGGAGAAGACGACTGGAAAGAAAAGGAAAGGAAAGGGAAAGAAAAGACAAAAAAAGCAAAAATGGAAAGGAGAAGTGAGAAAAAGAAACAACCTGGGAAGAAAAGAGAGGATATGAGAGGAGGGGAAAGGAAAACAAAGAAGGATGGGGAGAGAGAAGTACTGCAAAGGAAAAAGAAAAAAGAAGAAAGGGAAGGAAAATAAATGATAGGATAGGCCATGAAAGGAAATGTGAGAAAGGAAAAGGTGGGGAAAGGAAAGGAGGGAAAAGAAATAAGAAGTAGGACAAGGAAACAAAGGGATGGGAAGGATAAAGAGAAGGGAAACAGAGGGTGGGACAGAAAAAAAAGGGAACGAAAGAAGGAGATGGAAAGGATAGGAAGGCAAAAAATAGGAAATATGACAAGAAAATGAAAAGAGGTCGAGAGGAAATGATAGACAATTAAAAAGACAGGGAAAAGAAATCAAGAGAAACAAAAGGAAAGGGGAAGTAGAGGTGAGGAAAGCAAAGAAAAGCAACAGAGAGAAGAAGGAAGCAAAGGAGACGAGATGTGATGAATGAAGAGAAGGGAACATGACAGGTGAATATGGAGAACAGGATGCGTGGAGACGAAAAAGGAAACATGAAGAGCAGAGTGGAGCTTTTGATTCTGCTGTTGCTAGGGCAGCCCGCGCCCATCCACTCCTTCCATCTTCTCTGCTCGAGGATATGAGATGTGATTTAATTCGGTGGCTCTTCTCCGCGGAGCACAGAGGAGCGTACTGCCTAGAGGTTAAATTAATTCCCCGCTTCCTCCATTTCAATCTCGCCATCGTGTTTAGAGATCGGAAAAGGCACACGACCTCCACGCTCGTGTGCTCCGTCTTTGATCCTGTCTCACGCCGTCTGCGACACACCTCACATCCATGTCTCTTTCTGCTTTCTCACACTTTCACATTCCCCACATGATTCACAGCTTTTCTTTCTGAGGGCTTGGTTTGACTTTAAAATCTCCTCAAGTGAAACATTTTCCCTACAGTGTGGCTTCTATTCCAACTCCAGAACCATATTATTGATTGGTCACTCTTTGTGTTACGATAACTGGCTAGTTACCGCACAAATTTCGAAGTCCTGCAATGGTCAATCTTGATGATGCCTTTGGGATGGTAATTTGGGACAAGGCCTCCATCTAAATAAATGGGAAGAGAACCATAACTGCGATTTAAATGCTTATCAGGACTAAAGAGCTTAATCTATAGACTCTCCATTCAAATCTGATAAAAACTGCTTCAAAGGTTTGGCGACGCCACCTGAAAATAAGGGTTTAAAAGGATGTTTCCCTGTTCGGCTGTTATGAAACAACAAAATCTGCAACACAATTCTCCCATAGATTTCTACTCCCGCTTCGAAAGCTATCAGCTAATTAAATGGTCGTTATCAGTTGTTATCACTCTCATAATTATGGTTCACATTTAATCATGGGAGTCATAGTTATGGGAGCAATCATTCCCATAATTATGATGCGGCTACCACCGGGCCAGAAGGCGTCAATCATCCGTTCTGATCACTGACGAGCAAAATGTAAAGCCAGATTACCGAGATGACCTGCTGTGGTCATGTGAATAAGTTAACATGAAATCATGCAATAGACCCATCGACCTTCAACTGGATGTTGTGTCAGTGTGACATTTTGCCCAACCAAGTTGGGAAAAACTGATTTCCTCGAATAAATTAAACACTAAACCCACCCAGTTAATTTTGGTGCCTAAATCTAAACAAACAGCAACTGAAAATGAAAAGTCATCAATGAAAATGAGGTAAAAGTCCACAAATACCGGTCTCCCATGGGACTCAAACCCCATTCTCCTGGATGACGCCCCCGCAACTGACTTATTCCCCCACATACCCCAGCACCCAGAAGTGCTGATGTTTGCCACTAGTTCTGCAGACACTCATAAACGTCTGATCTATGCGTCTTTCACCATTTAGATTTATTCCTTTGCTAGATTTTTCTGTTTGGTTGAGAAACTTGGTACCAGTAAAAAATCACAGTGGAGCAGTTTCAACATTTGATGTGCCTTGAATGCAAACCCTGACTATATATTCAATATAGATTTGATTTGATTTTCCAAGTTTTCCACAAGCCATATAAAAAATACCTTTCTAAAGCTTGCCTCTTATAATTATCTGACTTAATGTACAGTCGCTTCATAAAGTATTCAGACACCTGTACTCTTTCTATACGTTAAAGATGTAATTCTAAAAGGGTGAAATAGATTATTTTCAATTGGTAGACACAATTTTTGCAATTTATTCAAAATCAAAAACTAATTTCTCTTACTAAGTGTTCAGATCCTTAATTCAGCCGTAATTCAGTACTTTGAAGAAACCCATTTGGCGTTCATTACAGCTTAGAGTCTTCTGGACAGGTCTCCACAGGCTTTGCAACCTGGATTTAGGCAGCTTATCCCATTCTTCCTGACAGATCCTCTCAGGCTCCATCAGATTGGATTGCAAGCATCTGTGAACTGTCATCTGTAGGTCTCTCCAGTGGTGTTTAATGGGGTTTAAGTCTGGGCTTTGGCTGGACACCCAAGGATAGTCAGAGATTTGTTCCAAAGACACTCCGGCGTTTCCTTGGCTGTATATTTCTTGACATTATAGTATCCTTCAGGTCTGAAGTTGTGTCCACTGTGGAGCAGGTTTTCCTCTGGATCCTCTGTGTATTTGGCAGAATTCATCCTTCCCTCAGTTCTATTTCTGAGAAGCAGTCCCATAGCATGATGATGCTGCCACCCCCATGCTTCATTGTAAGGCTTTTATTACCCATTTAAGCAGCAGTGTCTGGTGCTCACCAGATATTGTGTTTGGAGATCTGCCGGCAGGTCAGTTTCTGTCTCTTCAGGCAAATTGTCATTTTGTTTTTCAACAAAAGTTAAATCCACAACACAATATGGTGTGCAAATAGTGACGGATCTAAATATTTTCTGATGTGACAGTAAAATGCAGTTTTATCACCTTAGCTGTTAACTTTTAATCTACTTAATAAGGGATAGGTTGACCAAAAGAAAATGATCTGATTTGTTATGTTGCTAGCAACAATGTTGGGCATTGTTTGTCACGTCTGTCAACTCAGGAACAAATATCCAGGGAAGATGATTTTAGTCTTTCACTCTTTGTGCAATAATATCCTCTTTTGCATTTGTTTTTCCAACAGGGACCTTTGCCAACACTAAAATTAAATGTAAACTAGCTAAAAAAGAAATTATGTGGATATGCTCACAGTATTCTGAAATATTTAATCATCATCAATACATAAATACATTTTTTGCTTAACAGTAACATATGTCAGCGCTGCGATCAGGGCTTTGCTTAACGCGGCCATGCTAGCATCAGGGCTAATGAAGGATCTTAGCCAGGCATCTCCATGACCGCCCTCTCAGATATAGGCTAAATGAGCTCTCATCTCCTGACACAGCTAATGTCAGCTATAATGATCACAGGCCGCTGTGTAGCTCCAGGGTAGGAGGAGAGATGACCTCTGATCACTGTGTCACTATTGCTGAAAGGTTGTCTCTTATTTACAGCTTATTTTAATGAAGTGGGAAGGTCGGATAATATCAAAGGCAATCTTTCAGCTAATTATAAGACTTTTATCTCACACAATTTACTTTTTCTGCTCCCCTCTTTACAAGGCTCAGTGTGTTTTTTTTTCAATCCACTATCCTTCTTTTTTTATGATTAATTGAAGTCGAGTCAATCAGCCCAATATCGCAAATCACAGTTTCGCCCCAAGATGCTTCACAATCTGCACAGCAAACGACTTCTGCTGTCCTGAGACAATTAATTCCAATAAGGAAAAAGTCCCTGCAAAACTCTTTAATGGGAAACTTTAATGAGAGAGCTGGCCAATTGAACAAACAAACTGCTGTCATTGAAGGGAGGACAGTTCCATTATTTGTCCAGCGCCACCAAGCTATTAGCGAGATTCTTGGGATGTCAGCATTGATTGATCAGTCCGTCACTTTGGTCCTACACCAACAGCTGCTGGATGGATACCATGGGATTTAATACAGATATTAATGTCCCCCTGGGGATGAACTGTAATTACTTTGATGATCTTTCTCTTAGTCTAGTGCCATCATCAGTTCAAATTTTTAATTTAGAGAGATGATGGAATGATTAGCCCATTAATTAATTAGTCAATCCACAGAAAATTAATAAGCGACTGCTATGATTATTATTATAATTCTCTTTTTTTAAAGCAAAAATGCCAAACATTTTCTAGTGTCAACTTATCAGATAGGAGGTTTGGATGCTTCTCTTTGTCTTACACGATCTCTGGGATTTGGACTGTTGGTTGAACAGAACAAAAACGTCTGCTTTGCCTGCGGGGAATTTTACAATGTCAGAAAATAATGACAAATTATGACAAATTGATCAATCAAGATAATAATCTGGAGATTGCTTGATAATTACTTGAAATTCCATCCCCCCCATCATCCATTAGCTATACACGCCTTATCCTGTAGAGTCTCATTTTAGTTATGTTAAACCGAAAGAGCCTTAAAATGTGGAGGTTTGATAACTGAATGGGTTGGTTTGCAGTTTAAAAATAGATGTGCTACTACTGTCTGGTGGATAAGTTACACACAGCTTGTAAAAACCTACATATTTTGGGCGTTTCTATACTGTAAGAAAAAAAAAGATCCATGACTTATACAACCCTGTTTGACCTCAGCGCTGTGCAAAGTTTTAAACAATTGCTGCCTCTCAGTTCCCCCATTTACACAACAGCGGTAGCAGATGTGACAAGCAAGGTGCTCGGGTTCACTATTTTGCCCAGAGACACTTCAACACATGCACAGGAGGAGCTGTGGACTAAACCAGGCCATGAAGGCAGATATTAAAATATCAGTGAGCTTTTAGTTTATTTCTAATGCCAAACAGCATTACTGCTTTGTTGTCCTGTGGTGCATCCTCCTTCTCCATCCCAGTTGGTAAACAGACGCGGGATGAAGTGTTTGATACAGCAGAGAGCCCATCAGAGAGCACTTCAACACAGAGTGGAAAAAAATAAGGGATAAGGGATGATTTAGCCGATGGAGTTGTTTCAAAGGCGTATCAAACTCTTGATATCACTGTAGCGGCTTCAATATTAAGGATTGTCTCTTTTTTTACCCCCTGAAGGACAAATTTCAATGGAACACATTCTGCTCTGAATGCTTCAGCATGCACTTAACCCTCCCGGATACCCCACCCAGCAGCTACAGCACAAAAAGATGTCTGTGGAAAGTTAATAAAATCATTGCCAATACAATGAGAACACTGGGTTAGCCACAGAAATGGATGTCTTGCTGAGACTGAGGTTAAGCGTGCTGATGCTTTGAGGAGCTGCTCCAGGCCAGAGTGGAACACATACACTTGACACACACACTAGTTAGTTAACCGCCATGTCAGCATGGCATGTGTCTGGAGGATGAGGAAACATCACGTTGTGTGTGTATGTGTGTATGTGTGTGTGCACCATTACCTCGGCGGCTATGAATGGCGGTGATTGAGCTGAAAAGTCTCTTTCACAATTTTATCTCCCTCCACCTGTGAGGAGTGGATCTCAGCTGAATGGCAGATTACAGTTGGGCTGCCCCATTGTCCTCACCACATGAGGCATACACCGCCTTCAGCGGCAGGTATGCCTGTCCGCCTGCCTGTATGCATTGTTGTGTGTGTGTGTGTGTGTGTGTGCATGTGGTGAAAGCATCTGACCCCCCAGATAATGGCATTCAGACTTGTGACAGGCAAAATTAGCATACATAGTGGCTGAGATTTATTTTCGGGAGAGGGTGCCGGGAAGTGTTTTCACAGAATTGATGGCACCTGTTTCAGCCAAAGAAGAATATTTTCTTTCCTATCTGTTAAGATGCCCTTTAGTAAAGTGCCGGGAAGAACACAGGAGTCTTCAGAGAGACACAGAATTCTTCTGGATTGAATTCAGGCTTCATTAGTTAGGTTCTGAGAGACACTGTGTGTGTGTTGGTTTCATATGAAAACTGTCTAGTTTCATTCTTATATTCAGATGGTGACTCATCCCGCTATAAAGGCTGAGAAGAACTGACAAGGGGGTAAACGTGTGGGAATCCCTTTAGATTTTCCATTGTGTGATAGGTCTTTCCCGTAAGAAACCCTCTTCTGCAGAACAAGTAATGGGCTCACATTGCTGGCAGTCATATGAGTGAAGCATAAATCCAAAGTTTGTTGCGAGTTTTAGCCATGAAAGGCGCTGCAGCTGACCAGACAGCGGAAACTATATCCAAACAGCTCAACAGCAGATCCATGGAAGGAGTGACACGCTGCCTCACTGGCCTTTAGAATCTCAAAACATGATGCCACGCTCAGACTGACAAAACCTGGAAAGTTGTGCAAAAGTTGATCCTTGCTCAGTTTAAGTATTTTCCAATGTCACCAGGAAATATAGTGTGTTGAGGATGTTGAATTCAGTCTATGTAAAATTTACATATAACTAGAATATCCTTTAAGTCAGGTAAGTAGAGAAGTTATTGGTGCCAGGATGACTAGATGGGACCTGCTAATTTTGTACTCTCCACCTCCTTATAGAGATTAGAGATTCAGTACAGCAGCAGGCTTATTTTCAGCTCTGACGGAACGTAAACACAGAAGTTAGCCACTTGGAACGGACATTTTGCAAGCTGCATTAGGCCCCTACTTGCTGTCTGACCCTATCACCCTGCATCACATGCTGGTTTGTTTTTCAGCAGCTCAGCAGTAAAAGCTGTTACGACAAGTAAAAAGTAATTGCATGTGCTGTATGCTAAACAGAAAACCAGTGAAAGTCTCATACATGTAAACAAAGGTAAATTACCCTAGACTGAGATCTCCAGTGAAGCCGGCAAAATGGCCATTCCAGGTGGCTAGCATCAATGTGGTTACATTGATTGACTGAGAATGATCACATCATGTAATAGCGGCCAAAGTAACAGCAGACTCTGCACTCTTAATATCCAGACTGTTTTATATTTGCAAGTTGATGAAGGTTACATTTTGTGTCATGACTCACTTCCGCACATTTTGAACCATATCCTACTGGGCTCAAAATGTAATAATGTCACTATACTACCTGTGCTACCGCTAATTCAAAATATTCTGGAGAAAAAAAACAGAGCAAAGAAAGGGTAAGCATGTTATTTTTTATTGCTGCACCTTTATTGTTTGTGTTTAAAAGTGCAGTGTTGTGCTTAGGGCTGTCACAAAATCAGATTTTCATTACAGGGACGCCATGACCAAAAGAACTCACAATAGCAATATTATAGTGATAGGTTTAGAAAACTGATATTCATCTTTAAGTTTGCTTATTGTGGGTTTCGTGTCTTTCTTTGGTAAATGATTTATGCTCAAAATACAGGAGTAGGACGGTGGAGAGAGAGTCTGTGACACAACTGCTGTATGTTATGAAAGCAGATGGTTACTGTCACTGGATTATTTATGATGATAACGCAATATCAGTAATTAATCTTTTCAATTTCATGGTTATCACTGATGCTGGTATATCACAACACCCCTAGATGTACTGAAAGATAAAAACGTTGACCTCACAAGCAGTTTTTGTGAAGAATTTCTTTCGAGTAATTTTGTCCAACATCATCCATCCATCCATTATCGCCGAGGGGCTGGAGCCTATCCCATTCGACCTGGGCGAAGGCAGGGGACACCCTGGACCAGTCACTAGTCTATCACAGGGCTACACATAGAGACAGACAAGCAAGCACACTCTCATTCACACCTACGGAGAATTTAGAATCATCAGTTAACCTCAGCATGTTTTTGGACTGTTGGAGGAAGCCAGAGTATCCGGTGAAAACCCACGCTGCACAGGGAGAACATGCAAACTCCACACAGAGAGATCCCAACTGGGGATCATCTAGCTGTGAGGTGACTGTGCTAACAATTGAGCCACCGTGCAGCCCTTTGTCCAACATCAGATAAATTACAAGGAAGAAAAAAAGATTAACAAACCAAAAGCTCTGCTCCGAAACAGTCGCTCTACACATTACATAACATCATACTTGATGTAAGCAGGGATTAATTTCAATCGAAGGAGATCAGGAAGGTCAGAGGTCAGGAGGTCAACTGCAGCTCAGACACCAAGGTAGCTGCTGGTGTCTCGCTCTTCAGCGGGATGGATAGCTGCAGTCATGTGACTTCCACTCTGCCACAGTGCTCTGCTGATTATTTACCCACTGAGGCCCACGCTGCAGAAACACATGTCGCTATTTCGAAAAATCACGCGCAGGAATGCCTCTGATCTGCAGGGTCTTGATTGTTCGTCAAGAGCTGCCGCACTGCACGCTCAGGGCGCCACACTGTATCTAATAACTGCTTTGACACTTGCGGATTTGTGAGTGAGCCACGTCGAGTCATCAGGGAGTGTTTTAAGTGCACTCAGCATTAGTGATTAGGTGCACTTGGAACATAAAGGCTCCGTTCAGGAGGTGATGAGAGGGCGTGTAATGTTGGCACTCGCTTGACGCATTGATAACACGCATTACAGCTCGCTGTGCTTGTGCTGATGTCGGTGTGTGAGTGTGTGTGCCTGGCGGACACGTGTGTTTACCCTTGTTCTCAGGCAATGTGAGAAGTAACATTCACACACACTTTTAAACCGGTGTGTGGTGTCACTGTTTAGACTGGGATGCTTCACGCAAGAGCGGCTACACAAGGAGACAGAGGAGCTGTCTGATTGCTTTACATGCGTCCATGCAGTGTAATTTTATGAGAGCGATGCATAATCGTACAGCCGCGCACACAAATACAGTTGAGTTACTGTAAGCCATAACACACACTGTACACACACACACACACTGCAGCAGCACACGCGGCGAGATGCTGAGGGAGACATAATCACAGTAATAGGGGAGAGGCTTCCCCCGTGACACAGAAGGATGCAGCGGGAGAGAAAGATAAGAGGAAGATGAGAGAGATGGAAGTCGGTGGTAGACAGCAGGAGGAGGAGGAGAAGCCAGTGGCTCACATGCAGCAGGAATCTCAGCCAGATGTTACTGCGGGGAGATAAAAATGGAAGAGCATGTAAGGAAGACAGGAGGATAAAAGACGAGAGCCCACGGTTTGGTTATCTTCATTTGCATAAAAAGTGAGGCCGTATGAAACTCACTCGTATTGAAAAGAAGAAACTAAATTGAAGATTTATATCTAAAGTTACGCCCCAAGTGATTCATACCTATGCCGAATATTGATTTATAGGGAACTTTTATCTGAACAATAGGTTTCGTCTGGCTGGAAATGACATAAGCATGCTACAAAACATGGAGAGATGTTGTGTTAGAGATGGGAATGGTGAATTAGTTTCCTAAATGTGACTTAAAATGCCATGTCCAAAATTATTCTGACCATTTGTCAGTAATCAGTGATAAAGCCTTTATTTGCCACAACAGCAATATGATGATCCTTATAATTGCATGTTTCCTCTTCGTGATGATCTTCCAGGTCTTTGAGGTTAAAGGCTTCCCTCTCATCACTCTAGTCTTCAGTTTCCTCCACAGATTCTCAATGGATTCAGGTCTAGACTCTGAAGTTCTATTCTACATGTTCATATTGTTTTCTGGCTGTTTGTTTTAGATCACCGTCTTGTTGGAAGGTCTAATGCTGCAGTTGCGCCGACCGCCTGATGTTTTCCTCCGCAATTTTATTGTCATCTTCTTGTCTGATGATGCTGTTTACTCCAACAGGGCTGTCTGGACCACTGGGTGAAGAAAAAAAAAAAACTCCCAAAACATTCCCACCACTGTGTTTGACTGCAGGGATGGTGTTCTTGCAGTTCAATGTTTCTCCCTTCTTTCACCAAATGAAAACCACATCCCTGTGTCCAAACAACTTCATTTCCATCTCATGTGACCACAGAACAGATGACCAAAAGCTGTCGTCTTTGCTTTTGCAAATACTTGGCGAGCTTTTGTTTGCTTGTCTCGGAGAAGTAAAGTCTTCCTTGGTCGGCGTCCATGGACATCAGCCTTATGCAGTGTCTGCTGGGAGATTTTAATACCAGCATTACTCATATTCATTGAGATGGTCTTGATGGTGATCCTTAAACTCTTCTTGGCCTCTCAAACTGCCATTCTTGCCAGCATAGGGGTCACTTTCAGCTTCCTGCCACCCTCCATAACGTGGAACTCCTTGAACTTTTTTTTAATGATGCTTTGCATTGTGGACACTGGCACTTGAAAACACTTGGATATGGCTTCATAGCTTTTCCTCATCTTGCGAGAAACAGCTCTCTCGCATTGATGGACCAGCTCAACAAGGTCTTGACGTGCGATTGACAAGAGAACTACTGTATCAGTTGTTCTTAGTTGCTGTAGAACATGGTAGAAATAACCAGGACCATTTGGATTGACATTAAAGCTGCATTTTCACTTCAGTATGAACAGTTTTGGACGTAGAGTTTTTAGTAGAGATGTTAAAAATACATAGTTTATGGTTAAAATGTATCTTTAATATCTCTAACATAATGTCTTACTGTCTTTTGTAACTTTTTTATGCCATTGCTGGTCAGTAGAAACTCATTGGTCATAAAAAAAAATCTAAGTTTGCCATATTGCCCTGTGGATGCCCTATCCCGTCAGATTTTGGAAGATAAGCAACGTTGGAAATGGGCAGTACCTGGATGGGAGACTGTGAGGGAACACCAGGAAGCCTGGGTGAATGCAGTGTGAGAGTGAGTGGTTGGTGGTGGTCGTAGGGGCTGATGGTGCAGACTGGCAGCCTCGCCTCCGTCAGTCTACCCCCTGGCAGCTGTGGCTACAGATGTAGCTTACCGCCATTGAGTAGGGAGTGAATGAATAATGCAATGTAAAGCGTCTTTGAGTGACTAGAAAAGCGCTATAGAAAACCAATGTGTTATTATTATTAAGTTTAGCATGGGTGTAAATACTTTTGGGCCTCACTGTACATCTAAAATGAAAAGAGTCTGAGACAACAGCCTCTTTGGCTTACCAGTGGAAGCCTGTTCTCAGTGTTGGTGTTCATTAAACTTAGAATAACACACTGTAAGTATATTATCTTAGTGAGGGGACATTTGGAGACCTGGCACATCAAAGTCAAAGCAATGCATTGTGGGATTTATATCAAAGAGCAGTGTCCATGGCATTTGTCCACGGACACTATGCACGCTGGCTCACTGTCACTCTGTTATGAAAAAGGCCACCAATGTCTCCGTCTGAAAACGTGCAATCGGTTTACATTTCGTTAATTCACCGGTACTCTTAATAGTGATTAATCTTATACCCACAGTTTATTGTATGAAGCTTTTACAATCGCTGTTCCAAACAGTCTGTGTCTGTAAGTCTTTACAAGGCCCGTCTGGTGCACAGGAAGCAAAGGCTTTTCCATATCTGGCAGCAGCAACAGTGGCTTGTTTGGAATAAATATAGAAGGATGAGGAGCGTTACCTGCCACCTACTCAAAATCAAAAGACAAAGGCTTCACAGTGCAGCCAGCAGAGTTTCATTGACAAATGATCCCTGGTAGATGCAGTGCAAAACCCCCCGTAATAATGAACACAAGAAGTATCACCAACACACGCGAACCTCCAATAAAAAGCTGACCTCTTTGAATAGCTTTAAGGCCATGATACACTCATTGAATGCTTTCAGTTTGACAACGAATATTGCATAGCCACTTGTTTCATTATCTGATTAACCACTTACTTTTGCTTCAGTAGTGTTTTTGCAGATTCACCCTTCACTGATTCTGAGCGTTTTCGATTGGACTGACTCACCACAAGTTCTCTCGCTTTCACACTTTTGCGACTGTCGCGCCAAATGAAAGCCAATTTCGTGAGGCTCGTCTGAGCTGGGATTAGGCCGGATGATATAACGTAATTAACTTTGTAGTTTTGTTTTCTCAGAATGTGAAAGTCTCATTATTATTTGGAGATAGCCCAAGAAGTTGGCAGAAAAAAAAAAATCTCAAGAGGAGTTCAAATATTCTGTCCCTCTGTAAGCGTTTTTTTTTTTTTTCAGGGGGTGGGGGGAGGATGCAGTGGAGAGTTGAAATTAGGGAGTGTGTGAGCAGTGAGCCGTTAAGCACAGGTCACTGGTGTCTACTCCCTCGGAGGCAGGCGTGTGTGTTAGGCTTCTCTGGTCTCTGCATGGACGTACAGTCAGTGAACCATAGTGACAAAACACACCCAGAGCGACGCACACAATTTCATTTTTAGTAAACAGTCAGCTTGATAAGGAGCCTCAGAGAGTTGCATCTTCGCCTGTGATTGATGTGGTGCCTACTCGGTTTTTGCTGTATGTTTGGACATCACATCTAATCTGTGTTCATCAGGATCATGCAACGCGTCTCGCGCTCCACTGGCGTGTGATACAAGTTTCGGGAAATCAATATCCCGATTACTGAGCCTGTGTTACCATGTGCTGCCCCAGTGGGAACGCCTCAGGCCAGCATGTCCTGTTGACTTTGATGAATTCAATGTCCCAGTTGTAGGTAGTGTGTGTGTGTGTGTTTGTAGCAAGAACATGAGAGAGGGTTGAGCTGGCTGACATCAGCTCAGTGTCAGTTTATCCCTGGAGGCTTGCTCCCATGTTGTAAATGCGACAGTATGCTAGACCACGATGTATAAGCATGTCTATGTGCGCACCGTATGTCTTGGTGGATGTGTGTGTGCGTCTGTAATTGGAGTTGCGTGTGTGTCAGTAGAGATATTGCCCCCATCACCCCGTGTCTTAAGGGGGTTTCCTATATTACAGGCTCTGCAGGCATGAAGGCTTTAGCTAATGCAAAATAGATGAGTAATTACTCCCCAGCAGAGACAATAGAAACGGCTGATTCGAAAATGAAAGAGAGCCGAGGTAGACGGATGGAGTGTTGGAGGAGAAAGCGATGCAGTCATTTAAGGCTCAGCATGGCGGTAAACATCTCTGCTTTTCTGTGTTTCATACAGCGCTGGCTTTCTCCCAGTCATGCATCTTGGGTTGTAACATCTGTCAATAGTTGGACTTTCTTGTTGTTTTTCCTGCAGACTGTTGTTGCTGTTATCTCTCATGCATGGTAGAACATGCAGAGTATTACCTGAGGAGCTGACTACTAGCAAGAGCAGCTTTTATATCCAGCCTTTATATGGGCAGACAGAAATCCTTCACACCTGATTTATATGCATGGGTGAATCTTTTGCTGTTAACCTTTGCAGAAATATGCAAATACAGAATCAAAGGAAATATATGATTAAATTCAAGGTCTTAAAGTCTTTTTTAAGACAAGTGAAGGCAAAAATCTGTCTCGGTGGTAATTTGAGTTCCACTGGATGCACTTCAAGCTGTCACAGATATGTTGGGGAGTTATTTTATTGCAGATTGATGTGGTTTCCACTTATTTTTAGTTCAACAGACGATACATGTAATTTGTGCCAACCTAAATTAAAAATGTCGAGTTGAGTTACCAAGATAATAAAAAATTGAAGAAGCGTTCTCGAGGCTGAAACTGAACTCATTGTCCTTTCAATTCATCCAAAGTTGAGTTTTAAATAAAAGATTGGACCCGAATGAAGTATTAATTATTGAAGTGTTACGTTTGGGCTGTCATGGCATCATGTTTTCATGACACGTTTATTGCCAATAAAAATCACAATAACAATATTATTACAATACTTGTTCGTAATGCTAGTTCTAAAGTCTTCTTCTTTGTCTTCTGTCCATTTTATTGCAACCACTGTTAAGGTCTAATACTGCCTCCTACTATGTTTGAGTGTCACCCACATAGTTAATGGTGCTGGGCTATTTATGATATAGTCACATGGGTATTGCTAACATATCAGTATTTTGCTTTTTAACTATTAGGATTAATTCAATTTCAGTCAACCCCATTGTATCGCGACACACCAATATACTTCCTACCTCAAGTACTCATCCTCACCAAGGCGTCTTACAAGTGCAGAGTGAAGAAACCTGGGATTTGGTTCCACATATACCAGTGCTTTTGCCATCTACCGCCTTCCAGCAAACACATTTACTGCCATTTTACACTGCAGGTTTCAATAGTTTGAGACAAACTTGACATTCGTGAGAGAAATATGGCGATATCGTTGATCGTCCATCCAAATTGGTGGTCCTAGATCTGCATTGTGGTATGGTTCACAGATAGTTTAGGACCATATTCTCCCAGACTGTCTGTAGCTACTTCCAACATCTGCACACCACCCTATTAGAAAACATACCCATAATATACTGGCCAGGGTGGCCTCTTGAAATGCTATTTTAGATTGACGAGAAAGACGTGCAAACACAATAACAATAGTAATAGTAATAATAATAATAATGATGTATGGGTTTTATATAGCCCTTTTCTAGGCACTCAAAGACGCTTTACATTGCATTATTCATTCACTCCACACTCGATGGTGGTAAGCTACATATGTAGCCACAGCTGCCCTGGGGTAGACTGATGGAGGCGAGGCTGCCAGTCTGCAACATTGGTCCCTCCAACCACCACCAACCACTCACTCTCACACTGCATTCACCCAGGCTTCCTGCTGTTCCCTCACGGTCTCCCATCCAGGTACTGACCAGGCCCACCCTTGCTTAGCTTCCGATATCTAACGGGATCAGGCATCCACAAGGTGGTATGGCCATAACCCAAACAATGGAGTAATGAGGTTTCTTCTGACTCTGGCAGAGAAGAAAACCTTGCAGAGCTACATTTTCAAAACCTAAAAGCAGCGGAAGTGGACAACATGTGCCTGAAATATTTTTCTTTAAAAAAGCCACTTAGTTTCAGTAGATGTATTTTTGGGTGGGAAGCCAGTGAGGGATCATATTACTCAATGTAATCTCACACCCGAATGTGCTTCGTTCTGGCCTTTTCTTTTCTATTGGCCTGCATGCAAGTCATGTGACTCACGAGTTTCAGTCGCTTCACACATGAAATGAGCAACAGAATCTGTGGGTGGATGCTGGAAAGTTGGAGGAGGCATAAGCCACAGGACTTTCACCAGGGAGCTTGGGGTCCTGTGTTAGACCATGGTTTGATGGCTTTTTTACTCACTGTGACGGTCATTTTCGGTCACTATTTGCCTTTGTTTACACTACAAAACTACTTGGTTAGGTTGGGAAAAGCTAATGGTTTGGGTTAAAATACACTGATACTAGCAGGGGTCAAGATATGACGGACAATTATTTGTAAAAAAAAAAACCCAACAAAACAAAAACAAAAAAAAACAGCAACAACAACATTGCTGTAAATTATACTAAACAGAATTCCCATTGTGCTTGAAGTTGAGTTTGTGTGCTCGTATTACATGTGCTCATGTCAAGACTTCATAAAGGCATATATGCACCGTGACAATGTTTATCATGTGTCTATGGCCTATGTGGTGCTTTGCATAGAAAGGTTGGTTCCACCATTCAGACAGCTCAGATTAAATTTAGATCAAACACAATGTTTTTTCTCCTACCTTGTCTTTTGGAGATTATGCATCACTAAACAATCTGCTCTGAGGCTCTTCTGCCCCTTTGGAGTAAATGAGTGGTGTGTAAAACATCTGGAGTGATGTATGGTCAGTATTAGGGAGTTAACCTCAGGCAGCTGTTGGCTCCACGACCCAACTGTCTGATAGGTTGTAAGCCCTGGAAACAGCAGTGCAGCAGCATGTGTTGGGCTGAAATTTTTTGGGCTTTCTTTCAGCAGACTGCACGAAGGCTCTCCGTAGATTGGACGGAATGGGAATATTGAGTTGTAAACACTCTCTCAGACATATACATTCCCGTGTGAACCTCCACATTTTACTTACAGTGAACTTCGGAGCAGTGAGAGGCTAGCTTCTCCTAAAGCTAACAGGATTTGATATATTTATACATTTCTCTGTTCATGTTGGGATGACTCATCTGTCAGTGGGTGTCCTGCGCCTTGATCGCCTTCCAGAATATTTTCTTTTCTTTTCTTTGAGCTGAATTCTTTTCCCTCTTCATCTCCAATTCCTCCACTTGTCTTTATTTATTTATTGATTTCCATATTTCAAGTATTAATGCTGTCTTCTTTTAATTTCGCTCCAACTCCTGTCCTCATCCCTGCCCTTGTTTCTGTCTTCAGTCCAGTCTGATAATGATTTGGAGAGTTGAGGCTCAGTCAGACAGCCAGACAGACAGTAATGAGGGCAGGAATACTGATTAGTGCAATGAGCAGTTTGTTCCAAGTTATTACATTATATATTCTGGATCGCAAGCCATTCGGAGCTCGAGTCTCTGTTATGAAAGCAGGGTGGCAAAACCATCATTAAACCTGAGCTCACTTGTGGATATCAAGCATCTGGCTTGCTGAAGTGTCCTTGAGCAGAACACTAAATCTTTTACAGCTGTTATCGCTTTGCTCTTTCCCCATCCACGGGGAGCCTGACCTCCTGATGACAGGGCAAAGAGAAAAGAGGATTCCTCGGCGGGAATTAATAAAACATCACATATCTGTCAAAGGTTCTCAGCGGGATATTTTTAACCATCAGATATATTGTATGCCTAATATTAGAGCCTGAGTCTGGTGTAGTTATTAGACCACTACAGTAGGAAACGGCAGTAAAGTAATGCAAATTTTCATCTGCAGATGGAGATGAAGATGGTCTAGTTGTGACTGCGACACTTAATATAGAAACAGGGTCATGTGATAACACGTGGCTGCTTCCATTCCTTCCATATACAGCCACAGTAAGACGTCACTGTTTGTAGAGGCCATGATTCTTTAATAGCAGATTGTGATTTTTAGCCACCATACATTGCAGAATGTTAGGCAGTTGGTCAAACCACCACTTTAGTTCAGATTAAAATATCTTTACCATTAGATGGGCTGACTTTAAACTTTCTACAGACATCCATGGTCCCCCACAGAATGAAACCTGCTACATTGGAGATCAGCTAATCTGTCATAATGTATACGATCCATATATCCCAGCTGTTTTTATCTGACTCAAACGGGCATAATATCCAAATACAAGTCACTTTATATCTGTGATAATATCAAAAGAGCATCTTTTTGAAACATATAATTTCTCGTACCTGAATAATTCCTGCCAAAGTAATGTAACATCTGTCAGGCATGACATCTATGACTATTTCCAATATAGTATTGTTTCTGATATTTAAGCTTTATGTGTTTGATATATCCACCATCTTTGTTCACATTTGGAAACCAAGCTATAATCAAGCTAATTTATAGATGGGTAATAAATAAAAGGAAGAAATGATCTCTTTTGCACTTATCCTGTAATCTTTAAAATGCAACCTTC
Organism: Dascyllus trimaculatus; assembly: GCA_024666655.1. NCBI lineage: Eukaryota > Metazoa > Chordata > Actinopteri > Pomacentridae > Dascyllus > Dascyllus trimaculatus. The sequence continues at coordinate 23,878,250 of CM045463.1, forward strand.
ATGAAAGAAATTAAGTCATTTTGATCCATTCATACTGTTTCAGTCACAAAGTTGGACCTTTAACTGGTAAAAGAACTTGACTGGTTAGAATCTCAGGCTCAGATCAGGTACAATAATGCAGACACATCGGAATACTTTCAAAAGAGATTGCTTCTTTACCACTTTAACTCAAACAAATGCAGCTGTCGACATATATAAACTGAAGACCATAATCAGTTTTCGGCAGACGATTACTTTTTGACACCTGGGTTTAGGGCTATCCAGGAAGATGAAGAATGACGTTAACAAATGAAGCTGAAAAGAAGAATAAATCAGCGTCTCTCAGTACAAAAGCAAAGCGAGGCAAGTCTGACATTGGGAAAAATTTCTCAGTTGAGGAGGGAAGATTAAAAAGAACTGGACTTTGTTGCACAAACGTATAAATCATTGATATACAATGGTCACATATCTAGCCTGCTCTGTTCCGTCTGGTCAAAGTAAGCTCTCCTACAAAGAGAAGCGACTTTCCCCTGAATATATTAAACACAATACTATCGAGAAGTATGAATGCACCCACATTCATAGGAATGTAGGTAGATTTTTGTATTTTGCCAATGACAGGTATGCAGTTTTTAAACAATACACAGCAAAATAACATGTCTTCACTGCAGAATGGGAGAAGAGATAAGGCCAATGGAACTCTGAGACTGCTGTGTGGATGGGAATGGTCAGGGTGCTTTGCAGAGAAAAGGGAGTGAGAAAACAGTTCTCAGCAGAGGGGGAAAGTAATTTCCTTTCTAGTGAAATATCTCTAACATTTACTAGATTAACTGGAACAAAATTTTGTACAGACATTTGTGGTTCTCAAGAAATGCATCCTGTTGATTTTGGTGACCCCTTACTTTAACCTCTAGTGCCACTGTTTGTTGCTTTGTGTAAAATGTCTCAACAGCTAATGAATGGATTGTGATTTAATTCCCTGCACATTAATTCTAATAACTTTTACTAAGTACCAGCGTGTTAAAATCTAAATCTGTGCAAATAGCAGATTCAAATGTTAGCATGTTATCGGGCTAAACTAAGATGGTATTCATTATAAAGTACTAATAACACAGTATTCACGAAAGTGGGGGTTGAGTACATAAATTTACAACAGCATAGTTTCGCCATAAGTGTTACAAACTCTAAAAAATTGTTGTTAAATTTAACCGCTGAAAAGTTTGAGAAGCACCACCATAGCATGTTAGCTTTGCGACCATGTTAGCCTGCTAACATTAGCTTTTGGCCTCACATGGCTGCTAGCACGGCTGCAGACTTTTAATGTTGTTTACTTGTAACAAGCTGTCCAGCAGTATATTCTGTATCTTGATCAAATGCTGAATAACCAAGTTTAAGACACCTTTGTCTACATTAAACAACGAATAAGACAAATGACTTCCTCTTTCTTACATCGAAGTTATACTGTTTGGAGTATCGATGGTTCTCAAGTATAAGAATGCATGTGCTTCCATGTAGAGTTTCAGTTTCTAACTTGCTTCACAGGAGTTTGTCAACTTTAACCTCGCAGCCTCCTGTATTTTACCTTCTAACGCTCACTGTATTTTGTTTGTCTGTCTCTATGCAGAACTTCGATGACTTCAGCTTTGCGTTCTTTGCCATTGAGATGGTGATTAAGATGGTGGCTCTGGGGATTTTTGGCAAGAAGTGTTACCTTGGAGACACGTGGAACCGCTTGGACTTCTTCATAGTGGTGGCTGGGTGAGTTACGCAGCAACACACAGAAACACAGACACACAGGTGGCCAAGCAGAACCCCGCATAAACACTGGAGGCTTGCGCAAGGAGCAGTCCACACACACGTGCAGCAAATTTGGGCAGTAGTCAGGCTGCTTGTCGGGATTAAAGAGAGCAGTGACTGATTCATGAACAGAGATCGAATCTGGAGGGGAGAGTAGATGTGTTGAGCTTCCAAATGACACTGTGTCAACCGAGGCCAACAACCGCAGGGAGATGATCGAAAAACACTAACATTGAAGCATGAACCTGGTAGAACCACACTTTTAAGTACATCCCTGTGGGCTCCTCTGGATTTGTCTGCAAATAATCTAAGAGCCCTGTTAAAGGGTTACTAGAAATTCATAGCAAGTATCGTCATAAATTCTTAAGTGGTCAGAAACTGTCAAAACTGATGAAGAGTGTGAGATCAGATCTGGAGATGAGTGCATGCAGATTGAATACATTTTGTCCTGTAATGTATGGTTTAGCGCATCAAGCTATATGTAGAATTTCAAGTATAGGCTGCACATGCAGACATAACACACACTGTTTATACCCTGACACACACAGATGCACGCATGCCAATAGAATATGCACACACATGCTGCACGCAAACCCGCAGCGACACACGTACCCGCACAGCAATGCACACACACTGTAATTTGATTAAACATGTTACCGCACGTAGCCTGCTGGTTTTGGTCTGACATTTTCATCACGCTACATCCCCCGCTGCTTTTTAATGCCATCCTTCTGCCACAGCTTCTGTTGTCCATCAGTGGGAACAAGGCGCATTTCCTTCTGTGTGTGTGTGTGTGTGTGTGTGTGTGTGTGTGTGTCTGACTGTGTATGTGTGCATGTAAACGTCTGTGCGGCATCCTTCAGCAGCAGAGATGAGATACATTTCACCTACCTTATCTTTTTTTTTCACCAGTATATCATCACTAAGAGGGAGAGATCAGAGCCCGACTGGTTTACAGGCAGAAAAGTGTTTTCCACAGTCGAAGGTCCATCTTGGGCCCTGAGCTTCTCCCTCAGCCCCCATTCAGTTAATTCCTCCGCTCTCCACCTACTCCTCTCCTCTCCACCTGCATCATACATCTGAGTAAAAACCTTTTAGGAGCATGGACGGTAAAAGCTGCTTCTCTGCTGGTCATCTTATGACTCAGGGAACAGCTGATGCAGAGCCAGAAGGAACTAGATGGGAAACACCTCACTGTTTGATATTCAGGTAGCCCACTCATCTGCTGGGCAAAGAGAAGGTCAGTAAAAGGAATTTAAGCCACAGCAGCAACTATAATTTATCTGTGGGGGAGACACTGCAGCAGTGCAGCATCTTCTTTTAATGCAAAATTGTAATTCTGAAAAATACCCATGTCAAATAAATGCAGTGATGTAGAAAATACATTTCACGCTGAACTTTAGTAGTGAAGCAAAGGTATAGAGCAGTATAAAACATGTACATTTAGAAGACTCTGCATAATATTAATACTTTCTACACATAAAAAACCTCTACATTGGCAGTATTTTCTACTCATGGAAGAATCTTTGCAATGTCGATATTTTTTTACATGTAGAATAATCTTTTATAATACCTAGTTTTCTACATATCTGCATCTGCACAATATGAACAGTACTTCTGGATATTTCTTGTTTATTTTTATTTCGTACTGATTTTTGTATGATTTTGCGGGATAAATAAATGATTGTCATATTTTATCTCACCTCAAAATTCTACTTAAAGAAGATGTATGCGACATTAGTAACCAGTCCCTAGAGCACCAGCGTCGCCGACCAAATGTTAAAAAAAATCTTAGTTTTTTTTGTGCCACCGGCTGAACGCTCTAGGTAACGATTTCGCATTTACAGTGCAGTGTGGGAAGTCACTATTGGTGTGTTTATAAACGCAGGAAGGGCCCAACAGTTTCAACGGGAGGGACTCACGTGCACCAACATGCACTTAAACAGAAAAGCTTTGATTAGAACACACACAGAGGGAATGTGAGTCATTCTCTGCTAAAGAAGCCATCACTCCACTATATCTTTGCATAGCAGATAGTTGTTTTCTGTTATATTTATCTTCAAAATCTTGTATTTTGCACTTTTGCAGTGCATAATTACGTTCCACCACTGCAGAAGATAACCGGTTCTTGCGTACATTGATTTTCCATACCCTGATTAGAAGAGCATATGTAGCTCAGGTGAGGCCATAAATGCTCTTATGCTGCAGAAATATGTGACATACATGGATGCACATGGACAGACCTTGATTTAGGTTCTTTGGTGCAGCAGTCTTCCTTTTGTGTTGCAGCTGTGATGTCTTGGTTTCAAATGGAACTGGGAATCCTCCTTCCCCTCACCATTGTTTCTCCTGTCACTCTTTACTCTGCGAATAATGTCACAAAAATAATTTATGAAAACTGCTGTGTGTGTGTGTGTTGTGTGTGTTTGTGTGTGTTGTGTGTGTGTGTGTGTGTGTGTGTATCAGAGCACGCACATTATAAAATGTGGCAGAAAACAGGCGCAAGAAATGAAGTAAATCGCTTTGTCTGTAACCAGTGGCACTGGAGAGTGCAGGTGGTGTGTATATGTTAATATGTTTTCATATAGTTTATACTATTTCTGAACATAATTTTAAAAATCTCATCTGTAGGGAGAGCCCGCAGACATACGGAGACAATGGTAACCTAGGTAACGGCTGGTTGTGGAGCATTTGATATATCCTGGCAACAGTTGTTAAGCCTGCGGAGGAAGGCTCTGATGAACTGTTTGTTTCTTTCCGAGACGATAATTACAGCTAAGCTGCTTTTTCAGCAGGTCTGAACTCTCTCCTCCTAATCACCTCTCTGTCAGGAGGGAATGATGGAGGGACGGTCGACGGAGCAGGTGGAGTAAGCAGAAGGAGAGAGGGATGTGCAGGGAAGGAGGGAGGCCAGGATGGATTCTGTGCTGTTTATGTGATAAGAAGAAAATCTGTAGATGGGAGTTTTTTACTTGGAACCAAAAAAAAGTCCACATCAGTTGTCAGCTGGTATGAAAACTCACGTTTGGTGAATGACATATTTATTTCACCAGAATTTCATCACATAAGTCGTTTTGCAATTGCATCATTGGACACACTTTCACAACGCTCAATATTCCATTTTGCTGTATGGTCGTCTCTCCGGTGCTTAGTTTGGTCTGTCAGTCAACAGGAAAATATAGTATACTGGCTGCTTGAAGGCTTTAAATGACCTGTGGTAACACTTTAAAGTTGTTTCTATTAACTGTCAGGTTGTTCAGAATCATTTGGGCAAGTTGTGAACACAAAAACCATCATCAGTACACAAAATTTTGATCCCAGAAAGAGATGTTATAATGCTCAGATAGGTTCTCTGTCTCTGTGGCGTTGATAAGACGTGATACAATGTGATATGATATGATGTAATATGATACTATATGGTACAACAGGATATGTTATAATATAAAGCGATGTGATATGATCTAGTATAATATGAACAACACGACAAGGCACGATACAAAACCATGTGTTACAATACAATACAACATGATATAATGCTTTACAATATAATATAGTATAATAGAATACCACAAAACATAACACGACACCATGCGTTACAGTACAATATGACATGTTACAATACAATGCAATATACTTTATTGTCCCTTAGAGAAATGTTAGTTTTGAAGTACTGTCACTGCATTTAACACAAGTTGTACATACAGAGTACCAAGACATGTCCCCGACACACTAGTGAATATACACTGATCAGCGACAACATCATGACCACTGACATTTAGCTGAACTGCGAAAACTGTTTATTTGCATGAGAAAGGACTGATTGTAGCCAAGTGTAAACTTAACTGTAGATTAAATGACCTGTTAAGAGAGTGTGTTCATTTATTTATGTATTTATTTATTGAGTGGTGCAGCGGAGCCCCAATCGATAGCTGAGGGAGTCTAAATAGCAGAGTGCAGCAGCACTTACTGTAGCAGACAGTAAGTGCACTATCCATAGCGCATCAGTCTGACTTTACACCTTCTCTGTGGCTCTGATTCTTCCTGGACACAGACAGAGAGGATAACTGAGGAGGGAGAGGAGGGAGGGGAACAGACTGAAAGAGAGAGCCAGAGAAAGAAAAGACGGGAGGCGGTTTGGGTCGATCACCTCAATATTTAATCTGGTCTCATGTTTTAGAAGAGACACCATGGGTGCAAATATTGATGTTGGTTGCATGGGTTAGCTTGTATAAATAACATTATATTGTACCTTGCACTTCATTGGCTATAAGAACAGTGAACTGAAAGGGAATTCACACTCCTATTAAAAGTCTATGGTTGGCTACAAAAAGCCTTTTTCTTACAATGAAACATTCAATGTAAGCATTTTCTGACTTTCGAAATGAAGAACCGTTAATCATCCCCTGCAGTACTCTGCTGTAATTGCTGCCATTATAGCATATGCAAGTTCAATGTACTTGTAATATATGTAATCACTGCTTTTATCCAGTACCTGTAATCCATCATTTCTCACCTCCAGCACAGTCATAATTACAGCTGGTATTTTTCTATTCAACTCAACGGTCCTCCTGAAACCTAAACCCTGTCCGGAGTGACGTCCCTGAGTTTTATAGTGGATCCCCGAACAGATGATGTTGGTCTACTTCATCTTTGAATTTTGGCTCTTTGAAAATGGCGGAAATACAAAGTATTATTTATCTGAGGGTTGGAAAAAGGCTAACATCAAGCATGCAAACGCACTAAACACAAACGACAACGGATGTGAATACAATGGTCTTTAGTTTTGCAGGAGTTGAACCAGAATCCTGACCAAACTGAACCAGATGTTCAAAGCACATTAATATTACACTAAAATTCTAAAACATATGTCTGCAAAATGTTACGCTATTGTTGCTGATATTCACAGTGACAGATGAGATGAAAAACACTGAGCATCCTGTTACGATGAAATGCTCTGCTGGAAAACCTTTTGTCCTGATATTCATGTGGATGTTACCTTGACATGTACCACCTACCTGAATACTGGCCAAGCACACAGACGTTAGCAGCAGCTCTTCCCAGCAGCTTCACTGTACCACAAACACTGCTCAGGAATGGACTGTATTAGCTTTTTGCTGGTGTCCAATATGCTATTTTTTTTCCAACTTATTTTGGCTGTTTGCCAGTACTGAAATATGCACATATTTTACCAGTTAATTACAGACATCAGGTCTCCACTGTAGTGGTATTAACATATTAATGTGTCTACTCTCATGATGATAGCCCACTGGAAGGTGCAGACAAATTTTCACATTTGAAGGGCAAAAGAAGAAAATGGCTTCGACTTACATGGAAAACATGCCGTGTTTAATTTTGTGCTTCAGTTTACGAACAAAACTGTCAACGTGTAGTGTGACAGGAGTTAGCTGCATGTCAGTGTTCATTTTTTCGGTTGATACCGACGATGATGTCAATATCATGATGCATCTCTAAACTGAATCAAAGTGGATCAACCCAGCAAAGCCTGCCGCCAGACATGTAGAGAAAAGAGATATTTTTCAAATGTTTGCATTTGTAGGGCAAAAGCAGATAAATACTTCAGCTTACATGCATACAAATTTAGAAGGATTTTCTATTTTTTGGGGAGATTTTTCCATTTTTAATAATAGGGAGAGAAACAGGGTGAAAGGGTGGGTAGAGCGAGAGACATGCAGCCAAGGGACGTGAGCTGGACTCGAACTCACGACCTGCGCCTACATGGTTACGCCCTAACTCAACGAGCTATACGGCGGCCAAATGATTTTATAATTTCAAACAAAACTGTCATCTTGTAGCCCGACAGGAGTTAGCTGCGTGTGAATGTTAATTTTTAGGCTGATGCTGATATTTCATTTATCACTTGATACCAAGGATGATGCCAATGTCATCATGCATCCCTAAACTAGACCAAAGTAGCCGACAGACCTACCAAAGTGTGCCAGCAAACACGCAGAGAAAATCTGACAACAAGTAGGTCTTAAACATTGGCTTAAATTATACATTCTTATCAGGACCTTTTCAGGAGTTGCAAACTTCAGGTTGTAATGCAGATTTTAAATTTTCTAATCAAAGGCACCGAAGAAAGGTTCCAGTTGAAGGGAATTTTAAAATCAAGGGCCAGTTGTTCAAAAAATGTAATCCGGATCATTTTGATCCGGATTTGGAAATCCCATTTTTTGCTATCCAGGATCACGTAATCCGTCTTACTTTTATGCCGGTTTTTCAAAGCAACATTGGATTGGATCACCCTGATCCAGATACACAGTTTTCAAGATTACCAAATCCGGATTACCAGTGCATATCACAATGTGGGCTACCAGCAATGTAAAGAACAACAGGTAGAAGAGCCAACATGGTCACTTTAAGTGTTTTTTATTTTGAGACAAAACACAAAAATAACATAACTATTTATGATTTCTTTTATCACCACACATTTGAGCCACAACAAAAAACAAATATACATAAATAAATAATAATTGTGGATATTTTGAAAAAGTCTGAATTAAAAAAAAAAAAAAAAGGCTAAATGTCCAATAGTTAACAAAATAAAGAATAATCAGGGTTCTTCATCCGAGTAGGAGAGACCAGCATTTTCAAGCCCTGCTTTTAGGAGGCGGATTTGAAGTTTTGCCCTGGTTTGCTGCAGTTTGGCCAGCTTCATTTGTTCCTCTGCCAGGAGTATCTGTGCTTCTGCTCTTTCAGTTTCTCGTTTAAGAAGTAATTCATAGGCATCACTTGGCAAAGGGCGCTTCAAGCTTCTTTTCTGAGCTCCTGTGACTGGTGGCTCTACCAGTGAGGATCCAGGTTGTTCTTCAGTAACAGGGCTGAGATCCAGAACAAATATTTCCTCTGCATCAGGAGGAACTGGCTCACATTCTTCTGCAACTGTAGACTCACCATCCCCAACAACACCTTGAATGCCATGCAGAGCTTTAGAGTTCTCACCGCCAACAATGTCCAGAACCACATCTGTGTAGTCACCTTTCTTAAAAGGTTTGTTGCCCGTTTTGGTGTTTTTTGCCTCAGCAAGGTCCTTTGTAGCTCTGGCCCGCAGATTCTTCCATCGGAATTTCACCTGCTCCAAGGTCCTCTTCTGCCCAGACCCCATTGCATTTACATTCTGGGTGATGTCAAACCAAATGTCTTTTTTCTTTTTGTTGGTCACCATTCCACCTGCAACAGAATTTCCAACTATTGAAGCATAATTGCACTTCACACCCTCCAGCAGTGCATGGGTTTCTGCAGCAGTGAAATTCGGTCCTTTTGCATCCATGGTTCCACCTCATCTGTTGTAGTGAGCATAGTATTTATAGGCCTTGGGCATGATTGACTTAATTGAACACAAGCCAAAACACATCAGCTGATGAGTGGGCAGGATTTGACAACCATCTTATATTAAGCCTTTCTCAGAGGACTAACAGAGAGGCACTGACATGGCAGGTATTGTCCATCGCTACCACGGTTTTGGTGGAAGAGGATACCGTCGAAGGGTGTATGTTGAACGTGCAAAACCTCTGGAGCAATACACCACTGAAGAACTGTACGCTCGCTTTCGGTTTGGGAATGCTGATATTAAGTACATTGCAGACCTTGTCAGGCCAAAACTTCAGCGGAGAACCCACAGGAGTCACAGTCTGTCTGTGGAAGAACAGGTCCTCATTGCTCTGCGATTCTATGCATCTGGGACTTTCTACCAGGTAGTTGGTGACAATATTGGAGTGGACAAATCAACTGTAAGTGATGTTGTGAAAGTTGTGTCAATTGCATTGGCCAGTCTGGTAAATCAGTTTGTTTCGCTTCCAAAGGATGACCAGATTGCCCAGACCAAGCACAAGTTTTTTCTTTTGGGGAATATGCCCAATACTATTGGGGTTATTGACTGCACTCATGTGCATATCCAAGCACCACATGAGAGGGATTGGGAGTACATCAACCGAAAGGGGAGGCGCAGCATCAACATCCAGCTTGTGGGCGATGCTGACCTCATCATCACAAACTGCGTCGTGAAGTGGCCTGGGTCTGTTCATGATGCACGTATCCTGAGAGAGAGTGCTTTATACAGAGAGCTTCAAACCAACAGACCGGATGGCATAATATTAGGAGACAGTGCCTATCCACTCCTACCATGGCTAATTACTCCTTTTCTTGCAGCAACCACACCTGCGCAGGAACGCTTCAACACTGCTCATTGCAAAACAAGATGTGCAATTGAGCGTTTAAATGGAGTTCTGAAGAGACGCTTTGCATGCCTTAACTACTTGCGAGTGGAACCACAGGGAGCATGCAACATAATACTTGCCTCTATTGTCCTACACAACATCGCTACCAGGCGCAATGTCCCTCTCTGTGATGATGTTTATGATGTACCTGAGCCTGTTGAAGAACAAGACCAACCTGTTGCATTCTGTCAGGATGAGGGACTGACTGGACGTGTAGTAAGGGATGCAATTGTTAAAAATTATTTTTGACAGGTTCATCTTTGATGATTGTTTTCTTTAAATTGATATACAGTGATGAATCACAGAAATATTGAATATATAATTTTAGTTCGTTATTCAAATCTGTTTGGGGGTTTATTGTCATGGGGACAAGATCTTTTTTTTTAATTCTATTTTTACTTTACTATTCTGAAAGGCTCAGAGCCAGTGTCTACTTTATCTATTTCATCACTGTAACAGCTGAACAAATCAAGTGCAAAATATAAATAAAAGCTTAAACACAAAATGATACGAATTGATTATTTGTCCAATTTTACAGTTTTGCTACATTTTCTTCCTGAAATCCACCTTGAAATCCTGAAATCCACCTTGAAATCCTGCCCTCTGTTGGGATCAGGATAATCCTGTTTTTTGGATCAAAGTTATCCAAATCCTACTGAAATGTTTTGAACAACACAAACTGAAGGTTTGATCCAGATTCAAACTAGGATTGGATTACGTGATCCAATCCGATTTCAGAATCCTTCTTTCCCTTTTGAACAACCCATTTTCAAGATTTGATCCAATCCGATTACCAAAATCCGATCGGATTACCTTTGAACAACTGGCCCCAAGGCATTATTACCATTTCAGTTTTTTAAAGATTCAAGAAGATGGCCAGATGCTTTGTGTTTTCAGTGAGAATTGCGGTCAATCTACAGAGGTCTTTAAAGTGGTGGATGCATGAAGTAGAGAGACGAACATCAGTCTAACTACAGTATCTCCGTCATCTCATAGAAAGTAAAAGCAAGAAAAACTTTTGCAGAAAGAGCGGTCTTAAAATACAGTTGATAAAGATTCTGGCACTGAAAGTAGACTATATATTACACTCATCATCTTAACCATTGTCGATCATTTAAGGTAATTAGACCAAAGTATCATTATTGATTCCATAATGAGAACTGACTTTGAGAATGCAAGCCCAGCACGTTAAACTGGCTTTAAATATTTAGTGCGTCGTCTTGGATATCAGACCTGTGATTGAGTCGCTCTAAAGGAGGCGAGAGAAAAGCCCAGAACCTAATCCTGACCACCATCTCCCTTCTTCTCTTTATGATTTATTGATGACACTTTGGGTCAGCTCCAGCGCAGTGTGGGAGACAGCAGAGGGAAGGAAGAGTGTGAGAATGGAGGAGAGAAGGTGAGGGGTGGCTAAAGATGTCTACAGGGATGCGAGACAAAGTAAAAGATCAGGGGGAGAAGAAGTGACAAGGTTAAAGAGGGGCAACAATGGCAGACAGGAAAGTTGTGAAAAAACTGAATAGACTTTTTTTTTAACCTTACTGGACAGTTTTTTAGTTAAATGTTTTAAAATGAGGTGAAATAATCAATTTCCATCTCATGGCTGTGGGTTAAGTCCAAAGCTGCAGGGTAAGTGGAGTGTCACACTCTGAGATGGTGTTTTGATTGCAGTGGACTCAGGTAAGTTATGGTGCCGTTCAAATCAGAGGAAGACCTGCTGAGCTGAGGCGGGCAGGTTGACTGGTTGCCTGCTGCTGGCCTAAATACCAAAGTCCTTATTGGCAAGTTTTGCCGCTCGACAGTCGTCTTGGTAATGCCCCCGGGCAGTTATTTAGGGCTAACAAGACCAGGTGCCTATCTAAATGAATAGGGAGAGATTCATAACTGCAATTGTCAATGGGACATAAAAAGTACGTTTGTAGAATCACCAGTCAAATCTGATAAAAACTCCTCTAAAGGTAGCTTTGCTCCAAAATAAGGTGTAAAACACGTTTCCCCAAAGGTTATACTTCTACTACAGTCGCCCATAGTAAGAAAATGAAAAGCTTGGATGCATCGAAAAATGGTTAGGTAATGGTGGCAAATAGCCAGAGAAAGGAGTGGGCTGAAGAATATTTGTTTTTTTTCAGTTTTGTGTTTTTGGCTATTGCAGCTATTGTAGAGATTCTGGGAAATGAGGAGTCACACAAAACAAGCGTCTGAACAGCGTTTGGGTTCCATGCAGCTCTCCAAAGCAGATACTTTTTACATGAATCATTTTGAAGATTTGTTTTCGAGTCTGACCAAAAGTAAACACAGAGACTAGAAATGATGTCCAGGTTTTCCTGCCATAGACTTCACCGTACTTCTGGTAGCTGGAGCCTGCCCTGTCTCACTCGCTATGACTGCTCATCTCTCATCGCCTTGGCAAACCAGTCGTTGCTGGTTGACGTAACATGATGGAATGTTGCCACAGAAACGAGCTTTAAAACCGTGGTATTCAGTGAAATACAGATACATTTACATAGCACTGATGGGCTCAATCAGTACTTAATTGACTTGACTATAATGGACTTCAGTTTATGTGTAAATGTCCTGCACTCCAGATTTAACCATTTCACTTTTCTCATTTTATGGTGTTTGAACTGAAAAGCTTGAAATGTGCAGACACGACACACAGAATATGCCTGAAGTGACGTGCTATTTATACACAATCCCATTTGTGATTCTGTAAAATTCATGATGTTAACCCACTGACATATTTATTAGTACAGATACACATACGTACAATACTGTGACATGGTTAGTATGCTAATGTGTCAATTGTGTTGGACTGCTTTTCTGTCCTAGTTCATCCCTGGTACAAAGAAAAAAGCCAAAGAAGCAGTGGTTGAGGGCAAATATAGCGTGTTAGAATGTATTTGTTACTGTTGACTTTATACTTACATCCAGCTGGTGGAAAAGGCAGATCATAGTTAGCCTAGCTTAGCATAAAGTCAGAGTTGGGAAAACAACAACACAAAACCCATCAGTCAAAGCGGCATGCCTGTACAGAGACTAAAACCAAACATGCACACACCAGCCATATCTGGCCATCATCATCCACATATCTGTTGATTTAACAGTTAAACAAAACTTAATTAGCAAGCATTAGGAATGTTCTTAAGAGCATTTTTCTTCACTTTGAGCACAGCCAGGCTACCACCCCAGTTTCTTATGTTAAGCTAAGCTCAATATATCCTGACTCCAGCTCAGTACTTATCACACAGACATAAAATTGATACATTTTTTTCGTGTCACTCTCCGGCAGAGAATAAATAAGGGTATCTGAATGTTAAGCTATTCCTTTAATATGAAAGCAGAATTAGAGAGAGAGGGGGGAAGTGTGGACGAGTGATGTTGCAATCCAGAGGAGAGAGGACACGGACAAGGATACAGCATCCATGAACAATGATGGCCATTAAACAAGCTGTCCACTGTCAGGAGTCCAGTAGTTGGTCTCTCTGTGAGCTCTGCGCTAACCAGGATTGCACTGCCATACTTTCTTGCCCTGGGTGTCCTTATCCACCTGGGTTCTCCTCCATTAGCTAGATTATTTCCCCACTACAAGTGGGTCAGCAGATCAGCCATAGATTATCAGTCAGAGGGAAGGAGCGTGGGAGTGAGGGAAGGAGAGATGGGGATGGGAAAGATAAGCATGAGAATGGTTGAGTTGAGATGGTTCAAAGCTGCACAGGGATGAATTTGCATGTAAGGCTGTGCTTGTGCTATCTACAAAAATAATAGAGCAGTAATAGAGAACAACATCCTGCAGCCTCTCCTGTTTCACTCTGTGTTCCTAAATCAAATTCTCCTTTCATTAGACATTTGTGGGAAATCCTTCCTCTGCACAGAAGATAAATACTCTTAAAGTGAAGTATCCAAAGCTCTGAGCAAGTGTTCATCCAGACAATGCACTTATCTACTGTATTCTATGTTACGTTATGTTATGTCTTTTGTTTGTCTTGGTACTGAAAATACATATTATCGTGAAATAATGAAGAAATTGCTCAGCATGATTTAAAAAACAGAAAATACTAATGCTCCACAATGATTTTCTGTATTACTAATGCACCAGCTATCAGTAAATCCATCACTGATTCTGAATATAAAGTTCCTCTGGGGCGGCTGTGGCTCAGGTGGTAGAGTGGATTGTTCACTGATCACAAGGTTGGCGGTTTGATCCCCGGCCCCTCCGCATGCCAAAGTGTTCTTCGGCAAGACACCGAACCCCAAGTTGCTCGCAATGGCAGGGCAGTGCCTTGCATGGAAGTTCTGTTGCCATTTGTGTGTGAATGTGTGTGTGAATGGGTGAATGAGAAACACATTGTAAAGCGCTTTGGATACCACTAAGGTAGAAAAAGGCGCTATATAAGTGCAGATACATTTACCAATTTTAAGTTCTTATTAACTGCTAGTTACTTTAAAATGAGCAATTTAATTAAATCTAGTTCACTATTATCTATATAGTACGAATTCACATAAGTTAATTTAAATACAAGACAGGGCACTTCATATAGTAGGGCTTTACAAAATTGTTTCATAGAGAGAAACAGTACAAATCCAAAGGCTGTGTTGAACAAGCTCTTTGTCAACAGTGCAGAAAAAAAATCTTTTCAAAAAGGTAGAAACCTCCTGCAGAACCAGGCTCAGGGAGGGTGATCATCTGCCTTGACCGGTTGGGGTGAGGGTAAAGGGGGAGAGAGATCAGGATAGCAGAGAGAAAACAGATAAACAACCCATAAGAGAACAGCAAACTCTGGGGAGGGTAGTGAAGTCAGATCAGAAACATGTAGCTCCGCAGCCAGAGATACCTGCAGCAAGGACAAAACACAAAGTTAGCGACATGCAGCAGTGGCATATACATGTAAGGAGAGTAGAGGAGAAGAGCTCAGTGCATTATAGGAAGTTCCCCAGCCATCTGGGCCTATGGCAGCATAACTAAGGGATAGTTCAGGGTCACCTGAGCCAGCACTAGCTCGAAGCTTTATCAGAGAGGAAAGTTTTAAGCCTAATCTTAAAAGTAGAGAGGGTGTCTGCCTCCTGAACCCAAACTGGGAGCTGATTCCACGACAGAGGAGCTGATAACTGAAGACTCTGCCTCTCGGTCTGCTTTTAGAAACCTGTAAGGAGCACAAGTGAACCAACACTCTGACAGTGAAGTGCTCTGTTAGGATAATATGGTACAATAGGGTCTTTAAGTAACAATGGAACTTGGTCATTTAGGGCTTTGTATTTAAAGAGAAGGATTTCAAAGGCTGTTCCTGATTTTACAGGCAGCCAGTGAAGAGCTTTTATTCTTTTATACTTATAACTTAACAAATGTGTATAATAAGAGTATTTGGTCATTTGAAAACACTTTTACCACTGTTCAATCAAGAGCAATCAGTCATGCAAACCTTGTAGCATTGCAAGCTGGCCAAATTTTAGTTTTAGAGGTGCAAAAATGTTTGCCTAGTTTATGTCTACATACATGAGTAAGTTTTAGAGTCAGTAATAATCACAGTTTATAATAAATGTGGAAGAATTTTTTGATATGTTTAGCCCAAGGTTTTTAGCATAATGTTTGTAACTTAAGGTTTGCTATACCACTTTTCTAAAATAAAATGTAACATTTTAAGGATTTACATGATCTTTACAGAGCAAATACTTCAGCAAATTAGTGCAACAAGTTTCAAGTCAGTCAGGAAAACAAAAGTTATACCTGTCAATTTGTAGCGGTATAGCCAGAGTATATTAGTACTTCAGAGTAAATCAAACTGACACTACAGGTTTCAGTTCCAGTGAAAATGATGGCCTTGCGCGCTGTTTTGGTATTGTGTCACCAGAAGGATCAGAAAAACTAAATAATAATTTCTGATATCATGATGCCAGATTTGTGTGTGTCGAGGCTCAGAGTTGAAACCTCTAATTTACAAGATGGGCCTGTGCAGCTGTAAGACAGAAAACGAGGACAAGATAGTGTTCAGAGTTCCACTAGCCAAAGGATGCGCTGCAATTACAGGTTTGCAAGAAACTAGTATGAATCATACAGGATTTTTGTGGGAATATGCCTTTTATAAGCTTAAAAATGAATGTTTTACAGGATAATATACAACATTTAGATATATTTACACCACAGAGAATGGGTTGGTTTATGATGGTAGCTGGAAGGATTCATCTAGTAGTGTCAGTTTGATAGAAACATGGTTCCTCTTGAATTTTACAGGAGAAAAATGTCACAAACACTATGGTTGATGGTTGAAAAGTAACCCAACAATTTAACATTGTACTGCTAAAACACTGTCTAGCCTTATAATGGACACTGTGTTTTCAGGTTTTCCATCCATCCCATTCCTGCGATATCTCAGGAATGACATTGAAGAAATTTCTAAAAATTTGACATCCAAGAATGTACATGTTAGGATTTGGTGTTCAAATGTTACTGTGGCTTGGGGCTGCCGTATAGCTTGCTCAGTAAAGGCATTACCATGTGGGTGCAGGTCGCCAGTAGCGGTTGTGAGTTCGAATCCGGCTCATGACCCTTTGCTGCATGTCTCCCGCTTTCACCCTGTCTCTCTCTGGCTATCAGTACAATGGAACCCAAAAGGTCAAAGGTGACCAATAATGTTCTGCAAAAACACGTTTCTGGCCAGTACACGTGACTTGGACACTGAATTAGTGATACCAGTCTTGATTGCATAGATCCTATATATTGCCAGGTTAAACTGTTTGCGAAGCATCTGCATTTTAGAAGTCTTCTCTGCAGCAACATTTATAGGCTGTAAGTGAAGACAGCATGTTACTCACATACAAGTCGGTATAGTGACAACTTCTACTTCACCAAAGAGTACCTTATAATAAATTTCTTCTAAGTCTGCACTGCATGCATTATACAAGTCCAATCTAACATGGATGTAAGCTGCAACTTGACTGGATCGCAGAGCCGCACAGTTGTAGTCAGACTTATAGTCTACAGCTCCAACCCACACTGACTCAAATTAACAAAACTCTTTGTACAGTTTTTCCCCACATTTGCAGCTGTACTTAACAAGATCTGTAAAGAGGCTTTGATGTCTAAAATCAGTGGGTTTCCTATTTAAACTGTGTTTAGCCCAAAAAACGTGTGATCAAAAAGATTATCACAGTAAAGGCACTGTGTTTAATGCTCTGTTAGTTTCTGTGTCTTTGTTTTATCCTCTTTTATTTATAACAAAATGTTTCTGGGGGATTAGGGTTGTTTTTATTGCTTTTGTTTTGCGTTCTATTGGTATGCTATATTGATTTCAAACCTGGATGTATTTGGGCAAGAAAATTAAAAATCTGTTGGGTTTCCCTTTGCAGCAGTATTTTTAGGCAGTCACCCTCTCTGATGGGTCGATAACTTCTACTTCTTCTACCTCGATTGCAGGCACGATGCTCGGCAAAATGTTGCACCTTAGGATTATCTAGATTTTACATGCCGATTGCATATTCATGCTCACTCAGTCTAAATAAAAAGTTTCTGTTTGATTGCAAGCGGCCAGGGGATCAGCGGGATACCAGGCTCGGCAGTTGTCAAAAAATAGCACGCTCGTAATTTTTTGATAACAGAAGGAAAATCCCTCAGGCATGAACTAATTCACAAGAAAATTGGTTTGTCGAGCTTGATTTTCTTTGACCTGAGAATAGTGGATTTGAATTGGATTGTCTTATATGGAGAAAAGACACACCGGCTGTCACATTTGGAAAACATTTTAGTACAGTTTGCACCGATAACAAACAAATGGTTTCGTGAAGGGAGAGACAGTAAGCACGCATCATTATTTCCAAATAAATGGGGTTTTCATTTGTGTCTTACTTCTGTCCGTTTCAAGCGAGCAACATCTTATTACCTATTAGGCATTTAAAAGACGAGCGTGACAATGCAGTCTAGAAGTTAATTTCCAGCTTTTACACACCGACTCCGACACATTTAACACCTACCTGTATGCAGTTCTTGTAGCTGAGATCTCTGACCTGTTGCTGGAGGGTTACATGGACAGAATACCCCCACCGAGTCTGAGAAAAAGAGATACTCAATCATGAGCCATTGACTGTGAAGAGTAAGCTGGTTAAAATCTGGGTTAGATAAGCAGCAGAGTGGGTTGCTAGCAGAAACTGTTACTGATGAAAGGGTTTCAATCTGATTCAGCACGAAAACACTCCATCTGTCTGTTCTCTGTAGTTTCCTGTCTTCACTTAATAATTCTACATGCACTGACTTTAGCTTCATTATTAGCCGTTGTCCATGTCATGGCCTGAATGGCTCTTTTCACAAAAGGCTTGGCAAGAGCTTCCTCTATGGTGCGTTTGCACTTCAGCACTATATGCACTGACTCACATACATACTACAATCAAAATACACCCCCTAAACACACACACACACACACACACACAAGAGGAACCCATCACTCATATTTTCATTTGCTGAGGAACATCTAGTGTGACAGCTTGCTTGTCACTAAAGTGGAGGTGGCTCGAAAGCAAGCAATATGTGACTAAAGAAATAGCAGAGGAAAGGACAGGTGACTGGTTGGTTTGTAATATATAAATGACAGGACATAATATGAAGGAGGACTGCAGTATATATAAGTATAATCTAATAACAAAGTCATTATCTCATGTAGTGGCTAATCACAGTAGGGGTTCAACACATGACACGGTCTGACAGCTGAAATCAGGGATTTACGCAGCTCCAAACCTGAAAGTAATTGCTACCTGAATGCATTATTCAACAGGCCTGAATGTGATTCAATATTTCATTAATGAATGCTTCCACTCCAGGCTGATGGTGTTTTGTATGCGAATGTTTAATGAAGTGAAATAGCCTCAAAAATGTTTCAAAATTTCCTTCCAGTTCTGCATGGAAGTAATGTTTGTTTCATTGTAGCATTTCATCTTTGTCTTCTCACTATGGTCAACACATTCTGGAATGAAGTGTGAAGACGATTAATATTAATATAAGTTTCAGAGAAGTTGCGGATGAACTGAATATTAGGAGTTGGGTGTTGACAGCAGATTTCCATTTTGCTACATCAAAATGTCTGACTTTGCTTTGGGCAAACTTAAATAAAAAAGCTTGTACAGAGCATGCACATGATAAAAGCCTTTTAGTGACCCACTGAGTTGTCACGCTAGCACTCCCCATGCTTTTTCAGTCTTCACGCTATCTTACGCTAAACACCTGTCTTTTTACTGAAGCATAAAAGATGTTAGTTCTTGTTTTGACTTTTTCACTTTTACACTGGGGTGCAGAACTCCATAACAAGCCAAAACTCACACAGTAGACATGCTATTTTTCATGTTATGCCCTAAAGTGTGGATGGCTAATGCTAATGGATGTGCTCCATTGTGTTCATTAGTTACATGGTAATGTTTTTATGTTTGTCATGTAGTGCTGTGCAGGTCGTGTATAATGCTACACAGTCTTCCTCGTTGGAAAAAAACCAAAACTTTTTAGCCGTCCAGTTGTTGAAAAGTCAAGGCTAACAGTTTCCCAGCTCCAAGTCTTCATGCTACGCTATGCTAGCTAAACCTAGACCTGTTAGTTAAAAAAAAGTCATCAGGTTGATTAAGCTAAGGAGTTAGCAAGCTCTAGCTGTTTACACATCCAGCAGAAATGGAGCAGCATTAGCATTAGCATTATTCGATGTCACATTTCAGCAGCCTGGTGAATGTAAGTCCAATGTTCACTCGTCTTTTAGTTCTTTTGTCACCACCTACTTCAGAAATACCTGAACTTACCAGTGTTAATTTTTGCAACAAGTTCACAAGCTAGTTAGCAACTTGTGCTAACATATAGTGGAATTCTCCTCGAAAATATAGCTGTTTGTTGAGGCTGGAAAGTAAAAAGTGAAACTGTGGGACAAAAATGTGTGCTAAAAAAGAGAAATTACAATTACCAGGTGTAAATATTAAGATGAGGAAACAAAAAAAGATGTAGGATATTGCTGCTGTTATGAGAGTTACCATATCTATCAGTTTCCCAGTTGCAAATTGCATTGTAGTCTCCATTCAAGTTGTATACACTGCCTTTAAATGAGATTATAAACTCATGACAACAGCATGCAAAGTCGTACACGCTAAATTTTTGGCGTCCAAGTGCTAACACAAGTCATAACTTTTGAAAACACTGCTGCTATCCAATGGCTACATGCTGTTAGCATCCAGAAGCCACCAATGCTAACCAATTAGCACAAATACACAAATACAAAGGCATAATGTAATGATGAAACCATTGAGAACACAACCCTTTAGTCAGGCTTTATAAGATTACGAACAAAAACGTACCAACAAATACGACTGAAATTACAATATAGGCCTATTGACTTTGCATCCATTGAAGTGGCCTCCTTCCATGCCTGCCACCTTTTCTGAAAATGCAAACTCAGAAATTTGAGAAAGTTTACAAGGTTGTAAAGACCGCAAGAATTCATATGGACTCTTTTGAGCACTGTACGACCCCATCTGAATGCACCAATTATTACAGTATGACTGGAAAAGTCAAATTCTTCTGTAGTTTACTTGTTAGCACAAAGTCAAATATATTGGACCTTAAGAAAGGCCAGCAAAACATGGATGCTTCACTGTTAAATGTGAATAGATAGCCTTTAGCATTTTAATGAACAAGCATAGTGTTGTTAAATGTCACTTGTGCAGCTATGCAGTGAAACAACTGTGTCGTACCCTTTGTTTAAATTACCCTTTGTCTTTCTGCCACGACAGGCTAACACATCCTGGAGCTTTCAGCGTGCTTTAGATTCACATCAGACCTCCCATTTTTCTCTGCTAAATAGACAAATAATATAATAGTCATTATCAGCTATGTACATGGAGTGATCAATGGGTGCTGTTTTACATATTCTATATGTTTCTATTGCAGTAACTTTACATAAAGTATTTCAGAATACCCAAAGCCATTCTTCAGTGTGCTGTGCAGCAAGAATGCCTCAACCAGCCTAATCAGTAATTCACCAAATGCGTTTCCGACATTATTTATCACTGAAATTCTTCACTGATAAAGCAAACACCCCGGCCTCAAATCGAGCGTGAAAACTAAGGAGACTCCATCAAAATTTGTCACTTCCATTCAGCTTTTCTCAGTCTATCCATCATAATTTGCATAAAAATGCTTGGATGAAGACCCAGCCAGGGACATGATGAAATAATATACAGTGGTGAGGCTCCTTTTATATCTGTCTCACCGCTGATTTCATCCTGATTTAGCCATTTGGTCCATCTATCAGTCATCTCCTTATTCATCTGTCAGATATGGGACCGGTGACCACTTAACATTATAACAGTGCAGTAGCTGCAGGAAGACAGATGGATGCACTGACTGAGGCGGACAGATAACAGACAGACTGACAGATCCAGGCAGAAAGGCAGACAGATAAAGGTCAGGTGAGGACAGGACAGGTTAAACATTCCTACGTTCCTGAGCTGACTTGTGTACTTTTCCTATCATAGGACTTCCTGGGTGGCATAATGTTTAGTGTGTGTGTGTGTCCACCCCTTTCCCAGCTTGTCTTTGTTTTGTAGGAGGTGTAACTGGAAAGCTGTATGTATACCATCTTTCGTGAGTCTGGCACAAACACTCACATTCTGCGATAAGAGAGGACAAACTAAGACACAAGCTGTCTACATGGCCAGAACAGTGTGTGTGTGCGCGCGCGTGTGTGTGTAATGTGTACGGCCTGTCTTTGTGTGCTTTTTAATATATGACTTACATGAATCTCATTACATTCTTCTGTGAGTTTGTCCTTGTGAAGATCTCTCTATATCAAGATGTGCACAATTATCATACCAGAGCGTGTATGACAAGATGTAAAACTGTTTTTCGTCCTCGACTCCCTCCCCTTTGCGTGGGCCCGCTTTAGTTTGGGAACTCTCCTCACGCAAGCCCCCTCCAAGGTTGGGCCTCCCCCGTCCTCTCCTGCTTCTCATTTCTGCGTCCTCCTCTAGCTGCCCTTCCCCAGTATCAGCATCATCAACACTGGCACGGACTCTGACGAAAACAGCGCACGACTTCCTGCCGCTTTCCATCGTTTGTTTGATACACTCCATTTCTCCTCAGCTGTTTCTTCATTCCAGATGAGGGGAGATGGGTCAGTTTTCACTGAGCGCACCGAACTTCATCTGGCTCTCATCAGGGGCAGCAAGTGTTTTTGCATAGACTATTTTTCAACAGACATCATTCATCATCCGCTTTTAAGTTTGTTTATGTAACTCTGTCTGACGAAAAATTACCCTAATATTTGTATTATATTGCTCCAGGGATTTATAGCTTCGTCTGTGGCACTCAAACAGAACTTTTCCCATTGGTATCCTGATAATGTTACTATAAATTTCCCATAGGGACTATACTACTCAACACTGTAATCATGGTGCATTTATTGTATACTCTCTAACTGCCCCATACCCTTCTAATCAGATTCAATTGCCATTTTGCTTTCGCTTCATTATTCAGTCTGACATTCTGTTCACATAAGCCATTTTCTGTTTGGATGATTTTGTTATTTTGACCCAGCTAATCAGTAGTGACTGATGTACAGCACTGAGCAAACATTTAAGACACTGAAAGCAAAATAAGAATGCTTTAAAAAGCAATAGTATGAACGTTTTTCTATTTATCAATTAGTGTCATACAAAAGGGGCAGGGAAAGAAAATCTAATCAAGTTTGGTTTAACAACTCTTAGACTTTAAAACAGCGAGTATTTGTTCACTTGGCGTATCCTCTGACTAGTGGAGAAATTACCTTGGATTTTGGCTCGCAGTGTCTTCTGTCTCTCTGTGTGGGCCACTGACTACATCTAAAGATGGATGAACCCTCCGAATACATCACCCTTAGCTTTTCTGAGTATTGGTTTTAAAGCTCAGTGTGATGGCTCCGGCCCGTCATCATCTTGCCGGCTTCCGACCAATTTAAAAATGATCAAAGCGAGGGAACTAGAGTGAAGCTGAGGTCACTGACTGTTCTGTGATGGCACCCACCTGTCAATCAAAGTGACCATGCCTTTTATTATACATAGCTGTAGATCTTAATACAAATTAAACGGGTGAGTTATTGAAAACGTCGCCCCTGCACAGTTTTCATGAATGAGGAAATTTACTATAGAGACGTAAACTGCTCCTTGTACCAGGCTGTAAATGTATTTATTTTTACTATAAGCTTGGACATTTTAACATGAAGAACAATGGGAACTGATTCGCTTTTGGAGCCAGTGTCAGGTGGACATTTGAGGAGCTGCAGTTTTTGGCACTTACACACTGGCTTCATTTTTTAGGCACACAGGCCTTAAACTTTGTGTAGGTCAGACCATATGCTGCAGGAGTCCTTGTTTTTGTTGTAGTTGAAGATATTGGACTGTAGAATTAATCTGGGCCTAATCAGCTGCCTCCTTGATGGTATTTTATTAAGCCTGCAAGTACTGTTTATGTCGTGTCAACATCATAGATGCCCACAGCAAAAAAAAAACATGGTTTTTGGAACTGTGAAATACACAACTATTGCATGTTTTGATTAGATGCAACAAAAAACGCCCGGCACCACTGATGTGATAAAAGCACAGATTACATATGAGGACAAAGAAGTTAAAAAAAGTACTCTACAGCTGTGTTGCAGCTGCTCTACATGCTTGTTGCCATTTTGGGGCCATTTTTCTGGCTCTGGCACACTGAGATGACATCCCCTCTCTTAACCTCACTTACACATATCTGATTGGATTATTTGTTTTTGCAAACAGGGAATCAGACACCAATAAGCACAGTACAGAACTATTTCTGGTGCAGGAGAATTCTGAGGCTTGATTAGTAATGTAGTACAGCTGAACTGGCTTAAAATCAAAATCGCAATTTTAAGCAATGCTGTCAGAAAATCACAACGACTGCAGTTTTGAAAATACGTTATGTAGCGCATTTGAATTTAAAGTGGCGTGTCAAAGGTATTGGTTACACTTAAGATGGAATCTAATGTGGTAATGCTTCATCACGTTTTCAATCTGAATGTTGAACTGAAGCTTGACATTAAAAAATTAGAAAGCAAATCAAAATGCAAACACAATATCTGAAAAAATGCAAATAGATTTTTCCCCAAACAATTCAGCCCTGCAATACAGTGGTCTGGAATGGAGCTATATCTCCTATGGTATCATTCCGCCTTTCCCATAGTGACATATAATGTTTCTCTTGAATTCATAATTGTGGTTTAAGTGATTGTATTCACATTAACATAGCAACTGGTAGATGTTGTTTCTTTGTTTATTTAATTATCAGCTGATCACCCAATCATTCCATCCGTAAGATTTAGCATTTGTGTGTCATTGTTTATTATCGGAAATCATAGCATAAGTTAATTCTAATCTCTGTGCCAGTGTCAGACAACCACCACAGTGTATGTATCTATAGAACCTTGTAACTTTCACTGAACTCAAAGGGGAACTCCAGAGACTCAGTATTGCACTTCTGTTGAGTTGTAAGATCAAGAAAAGAGAGACTGAATAAAAAAAGAGAGACTTGTTCAAATCAATGCAGCACAGGCTGAAAAGTCTCTGGAGCTCCTTAAACCTCGATCCTACACTTCCCAGAGTGCAACTCAATAACATCTTTTCCTTAGGCCATTCCTGCCCCGGGGCACACAGTGAGATTACTTGTGAGTAAGTTTCCCATATTTAACAAAGCTCCTCCAGAGCCATGGATGACATCACACCACCACTTTCACAGGCTGGGTAATACTCGGCATGACTTTTAAATTGACTTTGACGCGTGATATTGGTGGAGTGCACCTTTAATGGTATTTTTTATTGCTTCCTGTTGTATATGATGTCACCCATAATATCCCATTTTAGTAAGGTATCCATTTTTGTGCTCCCAGAGAGTTTTTTTTTTTTTTCTGAGTTACTCTTTCATGAAAGTGCCAGTTGATTTCTCTTGACCTGAATCTCCACGGCGGCCATTACTGAACATTACACAGCTGCTGATGTGAAGTGTCTGTTTCCAGGGACTGGAAGATACTGTTAACCTTCCGTCTCCCTGCTGGTGGTGGGAGGGCATCTCGGTTCAGTTCTGTTAACTGTTTACCCATTCACCTTCTCTCTCCGGCCTGCAAGCCATCTGTCAGCTCTGGGTGTGCTCGTACACACTCGTGTGTGTGTGTGTATTCTCGATTTTGTGCTGCTTTTGCGTAACAAGCCAGAAAGGCTCACACTGGGACACCATTAAGTGTTAAGGGAGAGCACTGATAGTTCCATTAAGGGAGTTTCTTGCACTTAAGGTGGTGAACACGTACGCCCTCACAGACAAATACACCATCCGACATGTGTTGCGAATTTGTCAGACAGACAGACAGACTTGGAGTGGGTTCGAGGAGGGAATTCCTTCATCTGCACGCTCCTTTAAGCTGCACATGTGCTCGGCATCTGCTCCATACGCACACACACACACACACACGAGTGATAAACACTGATCAAGAAACAAGAAAAACGTTTTTTCAGGCATTCCACAGTCTCGCTCTCTCCTCTAAGCGCTGTCCTTCTAACCTGCCATCACAGCCTGAAAGGGCCTCTAAAAAGCTGCTGAGAGGCTGTTCAGAGCGTGAGCCGTCTCAAGGTTACGAGGCAGACTGATCTGATGCTGCTCTTTTATGCACCGTGGATGCCACATCCTCCGCTCAATGACGAGTGATTCACCCGCTCTTGACGTCTCAAAGGGGATGCACATATGCCATATCGCTCTTTGAAGGTTGATTGTGCGAGGGTGCATGTGAGTATATGCTTGTGTTTGTCAGGCTCACAAACATTGCGTGAACGCCGCGCTCCATGTACAAGCACAAACAGACGCAGTGCAGTGTGTGTCTGCGAGTGTGTGTGTGGTGTTTTTCGAACTTTCTGGTCTTCTAGCTGCAGTCCAATGAGTGTGGGAATGAAAGCATATTGTTTGCCAGAACACATGCATTGCAGTCATCTCTACAGGCAAGAATGTAAATGTGGTTCAGAACATGAGAAGATTAATTACCAGCGGCCCAGTGAGAGTGGGAAACCATGTAATACATGCAGTATATAATTGGCTACATAATATTGCCTTCACATTTTCTGTGTTTTTATTCCCACATGATCGAGCAGGTTCTGCTATATGAGCTGCAGAAGCATTGAAGGCATTTGCTTTGTTATTGCTGTATTTACATGTTTTTTTTCTTCTTCTTCCTCTCCCTATGTGCCAGGATGTTGGAGTACTCACCCAACCTGCAGAACGTCAGTTTTTCAGCGGTGAGGACGGTTCGCGTGTTGAGACCGCTGAGAGCCATCAACCGAGTGCCAAGTAAGCGCCAGCCTCTTACAGTACATCTCTCTGACCAGATTCTGGCCCCGCTATGCTCGGCCCCCTTATAACACAACACAGTTCTCAAGACAAAAGCATCTCTTTTGGTCTGAAACTAAAGCCAGGCAGCTCCAGATAAGGACACTGTGTACTGCACAACTTTTAGGCTGGCAACAGCTTTATGCTACTATGAGTCATTATTAGAAAATAGATGTTGGCAGTGCAAATTGGGAGGGATGTAAACATTGATAATCTTGTGGTGCGTGAGGTTCACACGGTTGAACTCTGCACAACAGATTTAGATGTCTGGTAGATAAAGCTCCTCCTAGTGTAATGTGAAGGATTTAGAGATCCAGTGTTAAACCTCTAGAACTGCCTGCAGTTTATTGGGCCTGTCCTGATAATATCAGACATGTTTGATATTTAGGGATTTAAATCTGGATGGTTGCGATTTTTGTGCTACCAATGCTAAATATTCTAGTCCTTGATGCTAATGATACCTCGAGTCAACCCACGCTGACCATACCTTCCATTTTCAGACTTGTTTAGCCCCCAGCTTTTGTGGTGTTTCTGTCACTGCAAGTTATTAGCGTTACAGCACATTGCAGCACAGCCTCCATTTTGCTCACATCTGCTTCACCATGAGATCACATGAGGTGGCACACTGCTCCCTTAATGCAACTCAATTTTGGAATCTTAGATACGATCAGGTTTTATATGTACTGTGAGCCGATTCATTATATCGTGATAAAGAGTGTGAGCTGGGCAGCAGCTCCAAGCTGACTTGTGAGTGACCAGTGAGAGAATGCTGAGGAAAAAAAAAAACATAGGAAGTAGAGAATGAAAAACAATTCACTTGTTTAAGAGAGCAGGACATCTTCAGATACTTACTGTAGGTGCATCTCAGGCCCCACACAGCAAACCTGCACGTAAAAGCAAAGAAAAGATGAAGAACGCTGATGGATTTTGCATCTTTGTTATTTCAACACTGCTTTGTCTTCATTAGGAACACATGGACAAGATGGACAATTGCCGTTAGCTCAACGGCGTTTCAAATTTATTTGACAAATTTTGAATTGGATGCATGGACAGGAGCCAGCGTGACCTTTTGAAAGTTTCTTTGTGTATATTGAAAGTCTCACCATTCGGCAACCATCTTGACAGTCCTGGACAGTTACATAGGTCCAACAAGGCCAAAGAAAAAGAAGAAAGAAACCTTGTCACGAAAGCATTTTTACTGTATTGTGAAATGTTGTTTTCACATATCTCAGTTGGGGTCACAGCACAGGGTCAGCCATGGAATGGTGCCCCTCAAGCAGGAAGGGTTAAGGGCCTTGCTCAAGGGCCCAGCAGTGGTCACATTGGAGTTTGATCCTCTGACCTTCTGATCAGTCTCCAAAGACTTAACCGTTGCACCACCACTGCCCCCAGACCACCCCAGCTCTCTATCTAAATGAATGAAGAGAGACAAACCTGCAATTTCAAGCTCATGCAAACAGAAATGTGTGATTTAATTTTTGCTGCAGACATTTAAAAGAGAAGACTGGCAGCAGTGTGCGTACACTAGATTAGCATGAAGACCTTTTAATTTACTCGGTAACAAAGCCAATAAGTGCAATTTTCCAAAATGTCACATTACTCTTTTAGCAAATCTCATATGCAGACCTTAAGTTTAAAAGCTGACAGCACATCTGAGCATCAGCTGTCACAATTCCCAAACTGTCCTTGAGTATGAAAACTTTAATTTTTCATTAAGTTCCCATTTTAAGAGGTGCCATGGAAAGACTTTTACAAGCCTTTGCTAGCTGTTGGTAAATTTTCATCTGTTGCAGAAGGGAGAAAAGCTGATTTTTTTTCCAGCATGACAAGTACAACAACTTATTTATAGTGTGACAATAAACTCAAAACTCATTAGACATTGGTTTTCGCCAAGTGTAACTTATATAAGAAACTCTTTGGAATCCAGTTCTTCATAAGGGCCTGAGTTCTCTATTTTCAACCTTACTGCTGTGACACACACACACACACAGCAGTGGTCAACTTTAACCCAAAAGTATGTAGGTAATTAGTTTTGAATAAATGATTAACATATGAATAAAGGAGCTTCCAGCTGAGCTTGTTTTCACACTTTCTAAACCATCCTTGTATTCTGGCAGATCAACACAACAACAGGCGGCAGCACAAAATGACACATCTGCTTTCTTTCATCTCCGCTTTGGTCACAGACATCATAAACCTCTGTGATGTTTCTGCTCAAATAACACAGTATTAGCAACCATTTAGACATGGATCTTTGAACAGCTCAAATTTGTGTCCTCATACACTTATCCAGTGAACAGATGCTACAGGTTTGAGATACAAAAGGATCCTCTAAAAGCTGATATGTAACACAGTGACCAGGAAGTGATATCTTGCTCCCCATGATTAATCGGGTTTGGTAGCAGAAGATATTAGCTGTATAATTTTACCTTATCTCATACTGGACTTCCGCTCCCCTGTAATGGCACTTGCTATAATTGGCGATCATGCAGGTTGGATTGAATTCCTCCACAGCAGGAGAATGTAGGTCAGGGACGAGCCCATCCACACTTAGTATGCTGCCTCCGCTGTGTCTCTGTGTTTTGGTTTTCCCCAGCCAGTCAGCTTGGGACCCAGACAGATTTATATGCAATTTTCCAACTCACCGATTTTTATTAAAGGACTGTAGTTCATAGCTACACAGACACACACATACTATCGCACTTGTTCACTGTGACGCCAGCGCACAAATCCTTCAGTTGCTTGCTGTGTCTGCCGTCCTCCTCAGTCCTGCTGTTCCTATCTCACATATTATCCCAAAGTTCCACATTCCTCTCCCCAGTTCTTCCATCGGTCTCCATTAGAGTTTAATCAGTGCAGATTCCAGTGCACATTAATGCTTAAATAAATCATAAGCATAAGCGTATTTATACCAACCCACAGGTCCACCCTTGTACATCTTCTTACCTTGATACCACCACCTGCATTGCTTTCATTTAAATACAGAGCCTTATTATGTCATTAGCTTCTCTTGGGATCATTGCTCACACACTGAGCAGTGATCCTGAGGATATATTGGGAGTGTGTCTGTGTGTGTGTGTATGCAGGGGTTTATCCTGTTTAGTGAACGGGACATCAGACCCCTGCAAATCCCTCCACCCATGACGCTCCCAAACCTCTCGTGCAAGCCTCTTGTCAATCAAAGCTTTTTGCAGGGGTCCAGCGCTGCTCATTAGGACACACACACTCACACAGTTCTGCACACTGACTCGCTCATTAGGCATCCAACCATCCCTCATCCTAATCACAGGACTAATAGCGGCATTAATGTGTGGGTGATTTGGTGTGGCTCTGGCCCTTTGGGGAAAATGTCATCGGGTAGAGTGGTGGTGCTGGTGGTGCTGGTGGTGGTGGGGTGTCTCCTGCCCTCCATTTAGAGTCTCAGCAGCCGCATAGAGGCTCGCAGAATTCATGGTGACCCTGGGTCGAGATGCTTGTTGTGTCGCTTGGGCTATTTTGAGGCACACTTAACTGAATTTGAATACACGGGTGCTCCACTTCTTGGAGTTCATTTCCTACATGCTAGACTGGAGTTATATGGCACTGAGTAAGGTGCTTTTTCCTGTTCCCCTTTTTTCTTCTTCACCTCTTCCACTAAGCTAGGTGTGTAAGAAACAAAGCAGGAAAAGGGCAAAACTGCAGTTTGCCCTTTTAAAGTTCACCAAGTAGAAAAAGGGATTTGATCTCCCTAATTGGTGCAGCCACGTTACAAAAGAGGTACAGAGGAGGAATTCACAAAGAGCCACAGTGTAGCAGCACTGAGTCATACATCCACAAAAAGCCTGGTTCTACCTTGGAATAGAGTGTAGCATATATTCAACAGAATACCGGAAGCCTGCATGTTAGCAGGTAAATTGGCTCGACTTTTTCACTCATGCTTCACAATCACAACTGTGCAGGTATCACCTGACAGGTAACATCGAGCCATATTTGTGCAGGTTCACTGTGTGGCCATTAGACTCTGAGTCTTGCAGAGGCTCTTATACCAACACTGTTTACTGCTGCAGTTCCCACCACCACAGCCTCCTCTTAAAAAAAAGTTTCAGAGGTCCCTCAAAAAGCAGAGCCTTTTTGTTTCTCGACATCTAAAGAAGTGTTCTAATTGGCCCTTAACACGAGTGTCTAAAGGAAGTGTTATAGTCCACCTCCTGTATAATATAACCCCTGAAAAATGTCCTAATTATCTGCAGTGCTGCAACCTGTAGCGCTGCAATAGTAATAGGAAAAATCAAACATATATCCGTCGTGGGCATCTTCCTACAGTCATTTCCCAAGCTGGTTTAGCAAAAATTTCAATTCAGTCTAGTTAAGCAGTCTAAAAATATGCAAAACTATCAAAATTGAGCGTAATTCAACAATAAGGATAAACACTGTCTTAAAAAAAATGTGCTTGTAGCTTTTTAAGAGCCGTTTGAAACCATTTATCACATTCTTTCAAACTCTTCTTTGAAATTTAAAATACCCTGTAGGTTAACATCCACATGTCAGTTTTGAGTGTAGTGACACACTGTTTCAATATCAGTTTATTGTCACAGCCTACATACGACCTCATTTTCTAGATTAAAATACTGTCTAACTGCACTACTCCTATGAGATATCACCTGTGCCACCGTTCACTTGGTTGGTTTACATCATAGGAGGGAGACTGCAATCTACTGGGCTGACAATCTGGTGGCTGCGTAACATTTTCAATACAACCGATAGCATGATTTATAAATTAATCGTCTGAACCATAAAAACCTGCCAGTGGGCTTGAAAGGCATGTTATCGGTTTTGCAAGAGGCATCAAATCACCAAAATTCCAGCATTTGTCAGAGCCAGAACCTGCAAAAACAGCAAGAATTGTCACATTTTCAACAGTCCTTGAAGATATCATGATTGACATTAGGGTTGCAGTGGGAAAAATAGCCACAGCTAAGCTAAACATAAAAAAAACATCCTATTTGACATGTATTTTTCAGAGATATGCCAATAAAAACCTCTACACCAGATCGTATCAAAAGCAAACAAATCTTCATTCCTCAGCATAACTAAGAAGTCACTCAGAAGTCAGTCAAAAAAAAATCCCAGATTAATCAACTGAACTGCAGGCAGTGCTTGGCACATATCAAAACAAATTAGTACTTGATGAATAAAATAATATATGTAAAAACTCTTTCGAGTGGAGCGAGTTGTCAGCAAGTTGTTGGAAGATACATTCAGCATGGTGAAACATCTTTCTAGAGTTGATGTGCAGAGCAGGGTGAAAACACCAAGTTTGCAGAGGTTGCAAAAATGTAAAGAGTAAAATGTCTTTAGTTTGTGCAACTACCATTTTTTCCAGTATTGGTCACACCTGTGGACAAAAAGTTGTAGGCTACATCTTGATTCCAGGTTTGTTTGATATTTTTTCAATTAACAATTAATCAAATTCAATTTTGATTTGCTCGTATTGATGATTTATGGCATTATAACTTTGCTGAACTCCACAGAAGACATTTTTGAGTTCTCTCTAAAATGGTAAATGGTCTGCACTTATATGGCGCTTTTTTCTACCTTAGTAGTATCCAAAGTGCTTTACGATGTGTTTCGCATTCACCTATTTACACACCAATGGCGACTGAGCTCCCATGCAAGGCGTTAATCTGCCATTGGGAGCAACTTGGGGTTCAGTGTCTTGCCCAAGGACACTTTGGCATGTGAAGGGGCCGGGGATCGAACCACCAACCTTGCGATCAGTGGACAACCTGCTCTGCCACCTGAGCCACAGACGCCCTATACTTTTATCCATAGTTGTGCTAATTCCATAGAAATGCAGGACTTAGTGAAAAATAAGTCCACAGTGAGGAAAATGTGACAGGATATTTCAACATATTATACTCTAAACAAAAGTCTTGATCAGACCAGTACTCATCTCTACTGCCATGCTGCTAGCATGACTAAAGAATTCCTCTGCTCTTCCATATTTTGTTATAAAACAAAGCTCATCTCATCATAATGGTCCTGTTTGAATGAGCATGCATGTAATATGGGATTATAGTGGTTTTGTCTTTTCGCATGGATTCACTGGCTTTTCAGTGATTGTTTCCTCATATTTTGCGTTGAGAAGTGTGAAAACTGCAGTGACACCTATGAATGATTGGATTTCGGTGTTAATTCAGGCAGTGTGTCTGGCGACTCAGCTTACAGAGATGGCCCAGTCCTATCATGACATAATTCTGGGGATTTCCTCAGCGCCTTCTTCACCTTGTGTGACGATACTGCAATCAACTCCACATTATATTCCGGTGTGAGCTGGGTTTAAGAGCTGCATCTGCATTAACATAAACACCATAAGAGATCCTAAGTGATTAGCAAGCACTCAGGGCTCAGGTGTAGAGCAGCTCAACACTCCACAGGTTGACCGAGAGCCAGTTGGCACATAAACAACAATTACCGTAATGCAGTGAGAACCCAACCAAGTCATGTACAGTAGCTATTGTTGAAAGGAAAGTGTTTGATAGTGCAGGCCACCAGCAAGCACACAAATCAAACAGGTTGTCATCACCCGCTAGTATACAGATTGATAAACTGTCTGGAAGGGATCTTCAGTTCACTGTAGTGGATAGGGAGCTGTCATAAATCCTATAAGAGGAAACAACATGTGTAATAATTTCTGCATTTAGAGAACATGAAAAATGCATTATTCATTATGCTGGACATCTCGCTGTATTTCAATTAGTTGCAAATGTGGTCGGTTAAATCACAAATTGACACAGTCCGTATATATTAATGCCAGATGGAAAAATGGCCAAGCCTGATATGCAGCTAAAGATGCAGGCGAGACAGTGCTGCATACCTCAGCTGATGGATACTGTAGATTAAGTAGCTCATATCAGTGTGTATTCACAGGTTTAATTAAGTCAGGCAGTCCAATGCATTACAAACTTTCCATCCCCAGCGTCTTATTTGAATGTGTTGTTGGTATTTGTCTGCCATCTGTATTTGTCTGCCATCAGCACATGTATGAACTCCCCCCTGTATCCTCACTCTCTCTCCCTCTCTGTGTGTTACTTTAAGTGTGCATTGGAACAGAGGGTTGGAGCTCATCTTAAAACACACCTTTACGCTTGTATTAACGAACACATTGTTCCTGGGACAGTGTCCACGTCCAGGGCTGTGGCAGTGATTGATGCGCCAACATGGCAATCCTGCCAGTGGAAGTGACAGATACATTTCGCAGGCTCCATCCATCGGCTGCCAACAAAGACCAGAAATCCCAGACTGTATCACCACCACATCGCCACCCGCCGTCTCCCACCTGATTGGTTATTACCCTCACGTCCAGCAGCGACCCACAGGGACCTTGTAGCAGGCCTGTCATTGGCTACGTCAAGGCTGACATGACAACTTGTGACATGATGCTGTGTGGGTCTTAATATTCAAAGAGAGCAGTCGTCCAGAATACAGTATGTTTTCCTCAGTGGCAGAGGAGGATTCCCCTCTCTGGAAGAAAGTAATATGCTAATGGCATGGATTGCATAGGTCTTTTACACCGACCGGCCACAACATTCTGACCACTGACAGGTGAAGTGAATAACATTGATCTTATTGGTACTATGTGGTGTTCTGATGGAAAACCTTGGATTTTAACATCCACGTTGATGAGACTCAGACACCCAAATAAACATTGTCCCACAACAAACACACTCCCTCATGTGAATGGAAATCCCAAATGTCACTGGCCTACCCCCACAGGAAAATGCACCCCACCACATGGAAACAACATCAAACAACCAGGAACATGTTGAGGAACATGACAATGGACCAACATGTTGATTTGACCTCCAAACTTCTGATCAAGCATCAACAGGATGCAGTGGAACAAGTTTGACTGACAGAGGCCCCACTGCACAAGCCAGAGTACCCAAAGGATCCAGTGGCAACTTCCTGGTTCCAGACCCCATAGGACACCCTGAGAGGTCCTCTTGTCCATGCCCAATGGTTCAGAGCATATTTGAGCACGTAAGGGGGACCAACACAATATTAGGCATGTGGTCTTAATGTTATGCCTGATCGGTGTACATGGAGAGCTAAAGAGAAAAGAAAAGTTCCAACTCTAGATTTGTTACGAGATAGCTGGTGAAATACCCAGAGTATTTCCTTCATCATTTTTAAAGCAAAGGGTTCTTCTACTAAGTATTGAATAACTGCATATTTTAACATTTAAAATATATTATCAGCAAATGCTACTGCTGTAACCTTGGTTTAGTTGCTACAATATTCAAATAGAAATGAAGAGCTGCTTTAATAGGTTTCTGTCCTCGAGGCACAGAAACCTAGAATACGAACTTCAGAATGCTGAAATGTACTTTTTCTGCCTTGTGTTTATGGGAGTAAAAGTGCCACTGTTATACATGGAGAAGGAAAATATCCTTTTATCATCCTCAGGCTTAAATTGCACATTTACTTCACTATTCAGCAGACAGTATTTTTTGCAATAGAAAAGGAGTCTAAGATGATGGTTGCTTACCTGCCAGCTCATGCCTGGTGGCCTTACCAGCCAGCTGAAACTGTAATGCATTATGCGCTGGCTGGCGAGATTTAATGCGTGTTCCCCACCCTGCATATCAACAGTTCCTTAATACCAACAGCAGCAGCCGGAGCTAAAGAGGAGCTCCTCTGGTTTTACAAATAAAGGTCAGTTTAGTGGACCTGGGGAGTGTTTCTCAGCCTGTGATAACAGGTGTAGCTGCAGTGGAGCTTTGTCCTGTGGAGTTGGAGAAAATACCTCCTGCTGATGTGTTTGGAAAGTATAAATTTGTAGCAGAGAGCCTGTTTTACAAACAGTGCAGTTTCAAAAGTATAGAAATACAAAGGGTGAGGAGACAAGCAGTTATCAAGTTGGGTCTGGCTGCATTATGGGAACATTGGGAAGCTGGGTTTTGCATAGATAATAAGAAATAAAACCCAGACTGAAGCTGCCATGTGTTCTGAGTTTTTAGGACATGCATCTGTTGAGACCCAATGTGACTGAAGACAAGAGCCAATGCTCAGATGATGTGACCCAAATTTATATATTAACCTGATTTCATATGAACAACTATGCTTTTAACAGTGCTACTACTTTTAGTAGAACTGCTAACAAAGCAGTTATTTTATTGCTGCTTTTTGGTATCTTTGAAGAGAGAAAAACATTTAATTTCTTCTGTCATTCTTCAGTTTTAAGTTAAAAACTTACAGAACTTCTTCTTTGACAGTATTATGACTGTGTGGTCAGTGTGGCCAGTGGTTACTTTTAATCATTAACACATGTTCATATGATATATTTAACTATATATATAGGTGTATATTTGGACTCTGCTGCTAGCATACATAACATACTTAAGGCGACCTACGAGCCAGGCAGTTGAAAACTGTACTTCTCTGTCTGTGTGCGATTAACCTTTGCTGGATGTATTGACAGACTTGTTGCATTGTCAGCACGGACTCCAGCAAAGTGTAACCACATTTTTAAGCATTTCGTTTTCTCGACCATTGTCAGTCAGAGATGGATCTTTGTGGACTGCCCGGTGCTGCAGTGTCAGAGGGAGAGCTGGCCCTGCCCCTCACATACAGACTACAAGAGATCTCTATCAGAAAATGCATCATAGACAAATTAGAAGCCCCGTTGGTGAGATAAACTGTGCAAGATAACAGTAATGTAGCAATAATAAATAAGACATTAATCTTCCTTATTTCTCCAGTACCAAGAAGAGAAGTGATGGAGTCAGATTTACTGATCAGCTTAACTCCAGGGCCAATTCAATATTGAGTTTCAGGACCCATCCTCCCACTGGACACTGGGGAACTCCTTAATAAAGTACACTTGACGAAAACAAACAACCCTGAATCCAGCCTAAGTCAGAGGCTTTACACAATACACTTAGTACAACTCTACCTGTGTGTCCCCCAACTTGAAAAAAATAATCGCAAGTGTAACAAGAATTGATGTAAATCATATTTATTAAGCATAGGTGCAAGTGAAAACAGAAAAATGCAATTATAGATGCTGGTTGTGGTGGAGTAAAGCCAGTAGGAAACTGAACAAAACTCCCAGTTGAATCCCCCTGCATTGCCATAATATTTAAAGAACATGATATCGGAACTGTAGGAATTTTTACAGCCTCGTAAAGCAAAGGTGATGTAGAAAAATAGAATAGGAGGCCTTTGCAGGCATTTACTTATAAGGACATGAAGGAAGAATGCAAAAGAAAAGATGTATATTAATGAACCTTCACTGAAACTTCATTTTTTGGATAACACCGATCAGGCATAACATTCTGACCATCTGCCTAATATTGTATTGGTCCCCCTTATGTCATCAAAAATGTTTTGAACCATTGGGCATGGACAAGAGGACCTCTCGGGGTGTCTTATGGGGTCTGGAACCAGGACGTTGGCAGTGACGCTCTCAGTTGCTCTGATTGACAGAGGCCCCACTGCACAAGCCAAACTTGTTCCACTGCATCCTGTTGATGCTTGATGGTCTAGGAAGTTTGGAGGTCAAATCAACATGTTGGGCCATTGTCATGTTCCTCAACATGTTCCTGATTGTTTGATGTTGTTTCCATGTGGTGGGGTGCATTTTCCTGCAGGGGTAGGCCAGTGACGTGGGATTTCCATTTACTTGAGGGAGTGTGCTTGTTGTGGGACAATGTTTATTTGGGTGTCTAAATCTCATCAACGTGGATGTTAAAATCCAAGTTTTCCATCAGAACAGCACATAGTACCAATATGATCAATGTTATTCACTTCACCTGTCAGTGGTCAGGATGTTGATCGGTGTACGTCTTTAAATGAAGCAGTAATTCATGGGTAACTAGCTGAAGAAGCTGAATACACTGCACCAGGGTGGAGGGCAAAGGTGGTGTGACACCGCATGCCTGCAAATGAACAATACACCTTACAGGATAAAACAATCCCTCTTAGACTTGAGGAAGCTTTTGAGCCACGCTGGAGCTAGGCAGGCTTGATTGATAAGCCGGAGGCAGCAGTCGATAGGTGATTATCACAAGAAGCAAACACACGCAGTCTTACGCTTCCCTCTCCTAACGAGAACGAGCCCATAAATAGCCCTCGCTTACTGATTGTTTAGCAACTGCATGTGCCCTTTTCCCCAGAGCTTTATCAAACAGTTTCCTCACTCTCTCTCACCGGCTCACACGCATACACGTGCATGCTGTTATTTCTGCCCATGCATCAATAATGCGGAGTGTTTCATCCTGCTCTCCACGCTTTGTTAGATTTGGTGTTTGAGCTGCGCCTGGTTCATGCACACTGTCTTGTACTTCAACCCAGATAAGCCCTAAAGGCAACAGCAACACAACAACATCATCAACCTCACAGCTCCCTGCACACTCATGCCCTCCTCCTCCTACGGTATATTGTTTGCCAGGCCGCAGTACTGTAATTAAAGAGCTCACAAGAACGTCCTAGCTTCTATTCTTCTCTAAGCTGCAAGGAGGAGGCACGGGGTTTTACAGCAAGGCCTAAGTCACCCCTTGACTTCTGCTGTTTCACTGTGACTTACAGACAAGAGGGAGAGCCTGGAGGGTCGGGGGACTGGTTTGATCTGGGGGCTCCTTGTTTAGCGACGGGTGCTGAGGAAATAACACACTGATAAGGTTAGAAAGAGTTCAGAAGAGGAAGTTATCTGCAAGAAGATGAAAGTAAAGAATGTCACAGAGTAATCCTTCGCTCTTCGCTGTCAATCTGTTTGCTGCTAAAAACAAAAGCTGTTGTTAGTCGACAAGAACACAGCCGGCAGCTGTTGGCATGCAGGTGATATTTTGTTGCTTAAAGAAGGGAAAAGATTCTGTTTTGTTTCGAGTTTTCAGTCCAAGTTCATTTTCAAGATTTTCAGCTGCCACAGTTTTACAGGCCTTGAAATTTAGGTCTTTGATCAGTTGGAGTTTTCCCAGATAAGCAGAAGACAGGCAGCTGTGATTTGTTGGAGATTTGGGTATAAGCTGTGGTAAGTGTTGCGCTTGAACGCCAAGATATGTAAAACGGGTAGAAGCATAATTCTTTGTAAATGATCTTTAAGATTAGCGATGAACACGTTACTGTGTCAGTATTGACACTGCTGTGGAGTAGTCAGACTGCGTCAAGTGTGATGTATTAACTCAAATACATCATGCTACAAACTGTTTTTGGTACGAAAAGAAAACTCAAACAATTCTAATTTGTCATGACAAAATCTACAAGAGAAGTCCATCTGATAGAACATCATTTATTTTATTATTGGAATCACCTTGTCCTTATCTTGCTTTTGTCAAACTAATCGTTGGTCACACACCTACAGAGCTGCACTGCAGTAACCGAGTGGAGACTAGAGGCTTCTCTGTGCACAGCTGCTGTGGTAGCTGGGTTAGGATAACTGTGAGCTCAGTATTGATCAAAACAATTGTGGTTATCATTTTGGACATGACCCTGCAGCTTACTGATCCTTACTGACTCAGCTGCTCCACGATTAAACGCAGCAGTAAGAAAGCTGCCTTTTTAAATTATTTTTTAAATTTTTGATGCATAGAAATGTTTCATTCTTTCCAAACACCTATTCCAGTCGTCTGGTCAAAGTTCCTGTATTCTGTCATGACACAATATATTGCAGAAAACTAAATATTGCAATGTCATTTTTCTTTCAATACTGTCCAGTCATGTTTTTAGATTAGGGATTGGTTGGTACAAGTGAAATGTGCGAAACCAAATCAGTTTCCTTACATTTCAGAGGCCTTGTTTATCATTGCATGCATAGAAAAAAGTTTCAAATATCTCTGTACTGAGGGGAAAAAAATATAAAATGATGCATACACATTTTGCAATTAGCATTTGTCCGTCGATTACATATACTATATACGTCTACTTGTGCACATACACAAGACAAAGAAGCAACCAAACAAGATAATGACAAACAACAACACAAACAGTAAAGGTACTGTAACATCACCAGAGTAGGAAAAGTGCAAGAGAGCTTCCCAGCATGCACTGGAGCAACAAATTGAATGTGTTTTCTTCCATTGTTATGGGTCACGGTCTTCTTAACAGGCAAAAGCAATAAAAATATCCTTTGCTCAGTTTTGACAATTTCTCATCCAAAAAGCAGCCTTTTAGCGTAGGAGCCGCTTTGACCCAGATGTAATCTGTCAACTGGTCAAAAGCTATGATAGCAAACAAGTTATTTCCAGGGATGGGAGCTGCAAATGACTTTCAGCTGGACACTTTATTTCTTCTGATGCACTGCTAATCTGTCTGCAACAGTGTTTAAATAGAGAAAAAACAATCATGAAACCAAGGTGTTAATCTGATGTACTAAATAAGCTGAGCAAATAGAGATACAAGTCAAGGCTGGAGAGCACATTTGACAAAAAGGGGCTTTTCAGAGAGATGACATTATGGCACTATTAAACACATTATTGCGATCAAATACAATCAGCAATAAATATAAGGGACATACTTCAAATACAGCGATAAAAGCAGAGAAAACCTGGAAGACAGCAGCATTCTACAGAGTGAAAACAGGCACAGCTGCTCTGTTATGTCTTCATGACGACTATTAAATGGTAAAGAAAAGAGATGGGTCTTCAGAGATATCAGAGGAGGCTAAACCAGATGGAAAGGCAGCTTTACTGTGACATTCGTTGCGCTCCAAATTGAAATGTAAATGTGCATCATCAGGAAAGAGAGTTGGCAGTCTTTTGCTGACATGGTTGAAAGTAAAGTCTTGGATTGTGTGTCTTTCATTTGGAAATTGGTTTAATCACACCTTTGTACCACGGAGGGTCTGTTGTTATGCAGGTCAGGTGTAGTTCTGAGTGTCTTAGCAGAAATAGATAAGTACAGTATAGACAGACAGTGTCATCTTACTCTAATTTGGTACACACTGGTGTACACAACAACAGGTGAGATCGAGGGAATAAAGAGTTCTGTCCTCACTCTGTTCAGCTTTCATCTTTCTGAATGCACTTTTCGGGTCCTATGACTGCCGTACACAGGGGCTTAGTTCCATTTTCGGGGACGTCTAGTCATCTCTGTCTGGAGTGGCTGACATGCCGCTAGTTACCATCCACTCGGCGCAAATAAGAAGAGACGCAGGTGTAC
This sequence comes from Dascyllus trimaculatus, assembly GCA_024666655.1. Classification (NCBI taxonomy): domain Eukaryota; kingdom Metazoa; phylum Chordata; class Actinopteri; family Pomacentridae; genus Dascyllus; species Dascyllus trimaculatus. Next base: position 23,918,774 of record CM045463.1, read on the forward strand.
GCTGGCCCTCGACTCAGAAAGCCCATTAGTTCACAGTACACAGATTACAAAGCTGGCTGGGCCCGGGCTGGACCTGGACAGGAGAGCAGAGGAAGCAGACCTAATCTGCCTGCTAACAGATGGCTCCCCAATCACACACAGCAACCCGCCTGCCAGCCATGTTGGAATGGAGTGGCCGCCCACGGCGAGGTTGGAGAGGGCGCACAGGCGGAGGAGGAGATGATTGTTATTGAATATGAAATGTCGATCACTTGGAATGAGCACGCTATTCGGGCTGGGAGAGGCTCCGAGGATTGATTCTCTTATCTGGGAGACAAACAGAGGTTCTTTTTAAGATATTCGTGTTTGTCTGTGTCGCTGGATGAGGATTTGTCTTCGTGCGTGGCTCTCATCCAGATGACGTATTGTTTGATGCCTTGAATTGTACTGCCCTCAATATAAACTCAATCTTGAAAAAGCCATTTTTTGCCACCACAAATGTTTTGTCCTCATACTTTTGGTCTAATTGCTCCCTAACTGCCATCACTCTTACTCCTTATATCCATTGTTGCCTCAAAGCGATGACCTGTTCCTGTATAGACGGAGTGCTTTTACATGGATATGAATATCCCAGCTAGCAGGCTTATTCTGGCATTGATCATACTCAAGATATGACATTAACCAAGAGAAATCAGGTTCTGCGTACCCCTGTATCCTTGATAAACAGTCGTACTAACTCAGCTCTTAATTACTCCAGCAAATGGTTAATCTGGCATTCATGCAACCTAATAATAATCTGACTGTGACTGTTGGAAAGCTCACCATCTCAGTGCTTTCTCTCGTCTAAATAACCAGCTATTTTGCAGTCTTTACTTACCTAAAGATGAAATGTTTCTGCATCACTCCACAGCTGGGATGTTTTCACTACTGCATTGGTCTTCTGTCACCTGGCTGAACCAGTGGCTGTACAAATGGCAGCATTCAGGCTACATCCATGCTAATATGCTTTTATTTTATAAAGCTTAACTTCTTCTGTGTTCCCTGCCTTGCAATGACACTGCTCCGGAGCTTCAGGACCCCTGAAACGAAGACTTGTGGAAACATTGTTGATCCGGTTTTAATTTGAAAACTCCGGCATTGCATTGCAGTCTTTGTAGTCTATGAAAATAAAGACACATATCCTTGCTTGGTATCTGAATGATCTTAATTGCCAGTACGAATTGTGCTCTGAGATAGCGGATGAGTACTCCAGCTGGCATATTTCTTATAACTAGGATCTGGACTCTCCCAGGTTCTTTAAATAACGATATGATATCCTGATAGTGATGTCAACATAAAACCACTCGATGTACCAGATGTGCTTGCTGTTCTTAAGTTCATTAGATGGCTTAATAGTGAAGTCAAGTGATAGTCACACATTACAATTAAAAATCTAAGAAAACTATATTGTTATTGTTAAAACCCAATATACAATGCTCTGTTATGGTCTCAAAGTACATTATACACATATTTGGGTTAAAGATAATAATAAACAAGCACTTGTAATATGCCTGACATATATGATAATCTTTCTACATTACCTATTTAAAGGTCACTTGTGGAGTGATGATCTTTATTGGTGCTGTGGGGCCATGCTTTGATTTGGCTTGATTTTACTGAACCAAGCCACATAGTTATAACGCTGAAAGCCAACCAAACAGCAAGTGAAAATAAAGTCCAAGAATAATGATGTGACACAGACCTTATCCCTGGTCTCCTGTTGTTGACTTTTGCCTCCATTCTACCTTCTTATGTGGTCTCTGTGGCTCCTGATGGCTGTAAGAATAACTTCCTCCTACGTCAGGCTTACCTTACCAATCAGGAAGGAAATATGTTTGAGAGAGCAGTTTAATTGCAGGTTAATGTAGTTTTTGGGAGAAAGTGTTCTTTATTAATGTAAATACTCAACTGTCACTCCCTACAATTTGGCATTTACCATAGTTTGGTCTCAAGCTCCACTTGCTTGCTTGTTCTCCTTAAGAGTTAAAGCTGCTAGTTTTGCCAGATCAGTGATAACATTTTTTCTCTCTGCTCCTTTGCATCATCACTGTTGCAGTTCCATGGGTGCAGCAAGCAGAGGTGTGTCAGTTATAGTGTTAAATTCTCATGGTGCAGATGTACCTCCGCTCTGAATGGCAGCGTACGACGTCTGTCAGTGTGAGGAGTCTAATCCCAGCTGCTGTAACTAACACAGCTAAGCAGCATCCTCTCAGCTCAGCACATTACACTGTTAATAACATGAAGGAGCTGCTTCCTAATGTGTGCTCTGTGAACATGTGTGACCAGAGACAGACAGATTAGTTGTTGCAGGCAGCGAGTCAGGTCTGTCAGAGTGCCGGAGCCTCCACACCTCTGTGACAGCAGCTGAATGTAGCAGAAAACGCTCTCTTTGTGACTTCAGGGCAGCAGTGTTGAGCGTGTCTCTCACCAAAGGCCAAACGCAGCAAATTGCCACAGGCAATGACTCACGCTTTAATTTTTAGATAACTCCCTGCACTGGATTGCTGCTCTTGAATCATGACAGGGTGTTTCTCTTGTAAACGGCGCTGCAGCGCAGCTTTTAATAACATTTTCATCTTGTAATGATGAGAGCCTCAGAGAGATATTTTCCCTACGCCTCTCATCTCGTACTGTGATTGTATATGCGGTTATGCTGGTGTTGAATCCAGCACGTAATCTGGCAGCTATTACACCAATTGAAAGGACTTGAAAACAGTGTTTTTCCTGCATCTTGGATGTCATTCAAGAGTTTCTGTGTTTTCGCTGCTGTCACTTCTCTACCCAGTTTGGTTTCTTTTCCTTTGAGAGAATGACGGTGTGAAAGACACAATCCAAACATGCATGTTATCCTCGCTGTCACTCATCCTCCTGTCCTTCAGTAGTACCTTTGCTCCTCTCCTTCCTTCATCTCCTCCCTGCCTCTCTTGACTGTCTGCGCCTCATTTGTTCTCCGGATCTGAACAAGTCTATAAACTCCTCCTTGTTTTTCTTCCCATCTGCCAAAACGGGGAAAGAAAAGCATCTCTGTCTCAGTGTGTACCCACATGAAAATAAAAAAAAAAAGCCTCGCTAAAAATCTGAGAAGTTCCTCATGCAGTTTGTTGTGCCACTCCCAGATGGCACAGTGCACATGAAAGGTGTGGGAATGCGGATGGAATTTTGTTGAATTATAAATGTTTTGTAAGTGGCTGCGCTTCATTTAAAGGAACAACTGCAAACCAAAGAGGATTTCAATAAATACAACTACAAGTGAAGCATTCGCCTGTGCACTGCATCCCAATAGTGTGCCAGCTGTGAATCATCCTTTAAAATATACACAATGTTTATTCAAAACAAACAAACAAAACAAAAAAAAACAAGAAGACATCGAAGTGAAACATATTTTGAGCGGTGGTGATGAGAGTTTATAATCTGTCCTCTGCAGCAGACTCAGCTGTTTGGATCGGAGCTGCTCCAAACAACCAAGTTCACATGCTTCTCTTGTCATTGTTCTAATATCTCAGTTGTGGCCTCTAACACTGACCTGATACACCTTTAAAAACCTAAAGAAACACTCCTAAGATTGCTTTTCGAAGCTGAAAAAGTTTTATTAGTTTTAATGTATCATGCTCTGTTTTAATGTTTATGGAAAGTGGCTGAAAACTTCTTTAGATTCAAGATAAGATTTATTGTTTCAGATGTCAAGAGACCAAATCTGAGATGAGGGAAATGTCACATTGTGCATCATTTTATTACTTTTTACACAAACTAATTAACACAATGTACCACTTTATCAGGAGAAGCAACTGATGAAATATCAGGCAATGGGTCCCTGGACACAGACGTCTAAAAGGCCCTCCTTTTACCTAACATCCTTTTGCATCAGTCAGGGCCACTTTATAGTTTTCTCCCAATTTGCATTTGATTCTTTGCTCGTTTTTCTTTCAGTAAGAGTCTACAGTCATGCACGTGGCTCTGTGAAGCTGTAGTTATGCACATGTAACATGCTCATAGTGAAAAATGATAACACTTTACTAACTTGAAGCCTGCCTCTGGGTATTCAGGGATATGACAGTGGTACGTCACCATGGTACTGCCTGTTGACCAGTCATTTCTCTTGGCACACAGTGCCTCCATTCCTGTAAGATCCCAGGGAGCTCAGTGTACACATAGCAAGAAGGGGAAGGTAGAGTTTTTAGACACTTTCTAAACCCTTTCCTCTCCCTGACAAACTCAGATGTAAGTGAGAAAGATTCTCAGGGGAGGGAGCTCAAGTCTTCCTCATTTTATTTTTGGTCCTGCCGGCTGACCACAGTTTCACAGCAATTTTATTATTCTCCAGACCGTTGTATAGCAGTATAATAAAAATAAAAAGTGATAAAGCATGAAAGCATTGTAAATGCTGACCTTATAAGATCTACAGTAATCCTACTGATTGGTTTGAATATGCTTTCACACTTGTTTGTTTCTTGCTCCCGTGATCACTGCAACTAAGAGAATAAGGCTCCACATTAACTTAATATATCACATAATTGTGATTACAGTCAGATCGGCTTGTGCTTTAATGATGGGGCTAATATTGAGAAGCCTGCATTATATTTTTAAACTCCACACATAAGTTTAGGATTATACTTTGTTCCTCTTGCTGAGAAATTTAACAGACTCATAGCCAGGTTCAGAAAACCTGTGTTGACCTAACAAGTGGATGTGTATATGTAGCTGCTTAGTGTGGCTGAGGTTGTTAGGCCTAGTGTAGTTTAAGCCTCTGGCTCATCTAAGTTTAGACTGTTAGCAAAGTTATGCTACTTATGTGTGTGTCCAGCAAAGGGTGATGGGAATGTCATTAGCTTTTCCAGATATCTACCTAATAGCTCACCACACATTTCAAATTAGTTGGTGATATTGGGTAAATATCAACAAGTTAAAGATGTTAACTCGCCTGATTGAGCAGGCGACCCATGAAGTCCCCACCACAGTGGCCTTGGCATGATTTGCTGCATGTCTTTTCTCCTGTCTCCTTACCAATAAAGGGAAATACCCAAAGAAATAATCTTGAAAATTAACAAATCAGTAGGAGACAACAAATTCCTGGACAACATTTTAGTATATCCATCTAGCAATCCATCCAACAGTTATTCAGATATTTCAGTCTACACCTAAGTGGTGGACTGACATTGATTGTAGCTATAACCGTACCTGAACTTGAGTCTAGCTCATCTTCAAAGACTTGTTCCAGAGCAGATTCACATTAAAGCCCTTGAGACAAGTACTACAGCGTATAACACTAAGTAATATGGAGCCCCATCAATAGAAAACCTGCTGCAGGTTACATTTTCCACCAACTGAGAACTCCAAGATATATAATAAATTAGATTCAGTCAAATCACACTTTCTACATTACCTACCCTGCAGCAAAAAAACACGATTGGAACATTCCAACTTTTGACTGAGCTCCGAATTTCCACTAAGAATTCACATCAAACAGGCTCTGGCTTTGGGTTGGTGCCCATTAGACCATTCAGTCTATGAGTTGTACTTGTAGCCATCAATCAAACTGCAATTTTGAAAATGCTTTTCAAAATAAAATAATGACCTCCATGCCTTTTCGAGTTCTTCCTGTAGACTAGGCAAACATCTGATGCTCCGTCTCTCAGCCTGTTGTCCTCTCCCTCTGTCTTGCTCTCACCACTGACACAGTGTCCTTCCCTCCGTCTCCTCTGTTCCTCAGAGGCTGTCGGAGCTCATCTGCTGGTGCTCCGACGGGGAATGACCCGGCCTCTCCAATTACGCAGAAAACCCCTGATCAGAAAAATGATCCTCATTATTGATGTTGTAGCTCACTGTGGTTACTGCAAACACATTGAGGGAGGGGAAGAATGGAAACAGGACAGAGACAGAGAGATTACACTGTAGCAACAAGGTCAAGTTAGATAGATAGATAGATAGATAGATAGATAGATAGATAGATAGATAGATAGATAGATAGATAGATAGATAGATAGATAGATAGATAGATAGATAGATAGATAGATAGATAGATAGATAGATAGAATTATTGTGAAAATAGGATCAAAACCTGTGTTGCAACAGCAAAGGGACACATCCAGAGTCAGCAGAGGGAGTATGTAGGCGGTAGGAAGTGCGTTTGTGTGTGTGTTGTCAGAAACTTGAGGGAACACTATCCAGAGCAGCAGAATCAGCGATGAACTGCATGAAAGGCAAACAAAAATCAGGTCTTTTACAGTGGCTTTAATTTAGAGCAAACTGTAGGAGTCCTGCTGACACTCACAGTGCTGCTAACAAATCTCGGCACTTCCGTTTGACTCAGGACTGTTGTGTTTTCTCCAAATATATTTTTAACCTTTATTCATGAAAGGGAAGGATGTTGCTAAGCACACAGTCACAGTGAAACAGCAGGCTTGGAGCTGCGATTAGAGCATTTTTGCCTTTCAAAAGCATTTTATGCAGCAGCACCAAAATCAAAAGAGTGGATGAAGGCATGCCATTGTTGTTCTAGTGCTATTTGCCAGTTGTAACTGGGATGCCATGTTGATCTTTCTTTACTACACAGCAAAAGCATACAATTTTCTATTCACATATCCCACAAATGATCATAATATGGTGCTTATTGCCACTGCTTTTGTCATTGAGGCATGCTACTTGCACAATGGTGGTGAACCAGTCGGGATTTAGTGTGCATTTTTGTACCCACTTTGGACATTAAACACTCATTAAATGGCATTAAAATCATTCCATGTGATTCCCACTGGTCAGTAGGGACCTCCGACACCTTCCAACAGGTTCACATCATCATCCATTCTGACCACTGATAAACAGAAAGTAACCATGATATAGTCATATGAATAAGGGCACGTTTGTACCAAGGAGCACAGCATTTTTTTGTTTTTTTAGAGAATGAGGTTAGAGCAAACGGTTTACTTTTGGCAATTTCTTTTAAAGACACTTGTCAAATAAAGTCATTTTTAATGAAATGTTATCATTTTAAGCTCAGATTTAATTTCCAACCAAACAGCATGTCACAGATGAGTAGTTCAAGGGCCATCGATGAGTTTAAAATCGAATGATTCTCTTTGCTTTTGCAGTTTCTTGCTATGATAAGTAATAATATTAATACATTTTATTTAAAAGCACCTTTCTCAGCACGCAAGGACACTTTACAGAGCCATAAAAAACCCAATAAAATAAATAGAAAACAACAGACAAAAGTAACAAAACTGAAATGGATCAGTGAGATTACAGAGAAAAAGCAACTTGGAACAGATGGGTGTTGAGTCTTGATTTGAAGAGGGGAAGGGAATCAGTGTTTCTGATGTCTGGTGGGAGCGAGTTCCAGAGTTGGGGAGCAGAGCGACTGAAAGCTCTGCTCCCCATGGTGCTGAGACTGAGACGGGCGGAGGGCCCAGAGAGGTGGAGGGAGAAGAAGACCTGAGGGAGAGAGACGGGGTGGCAATGCAGAGGAGATCAGACAGATAGTCGGGGGGCGAGGTTGTGGTTGGCCTTGAATGTATACAGGAGGATTTTGAAGGTGATTCTGATTTGACCGGGAGCCAGTGGCGCTGCTGGAGGACGGAGGTGACGTGGTGAAAGGAGGGGGTTGTGGGGATGATGCGGGCTGCAGAGTTCAGTTGAGTTTAATGTAAGAAGCAGTACTTGTCAACTGAAAAGAAGCAAGTAAGAAAGTGTCACCTGCTAGTGAAATAGATGTTTTAAACTGTTTTATGTGGCACATAAACAGACGTCAGCAAAGTCATTATTATATGCAATACACTGGTTAAACAGCACTGACTTAATAGTAATCCAAGAAGCATACCACTAAGAATCAATAAATACCTCTAAAACAGGACACGCTGGTATCTATCAGCTATAATCCCTTTAAAAGTTGCACGAATATCAATATATCCGCATTGAAAGTGATAAATGTGAAAAAACAGCCATACTTCCAACAACTACTGCATTAGTAACAAGTTGTTTATATGAATTTCCTAAAAAAAAAAAAACCTTCCCACTAGCAGGGACTTTTATCCTGACAAACTGATATACTGAATCACTTCTGTTTGTCAAGAGCCAGGCCCCATATTGTTTACAAGTAACCCACGGCGCTGCTCTTCATCTGTTCCAATGAAAGACCATGTTTTGACAGTCCTTCATTAAGCCATGTCTAAGTAATATGAAACATAAAACACCGAGCGGCTGTATTTACTATACTGTGATGTGTAGTAGGCTATTATTTCTAGCATTTATCATCACTATTTCATTTTCATTGAACTGAAAAAAAGTGCTACAGCATCTGCAGGCAAGTGTCTAATTTGATCAAACAAGCAAAACACTAAATTGTGCACTTGTCCCTGTAAGTGTGTCATAATAGACCAGTGCTAGGCAGTGTGAATTGAGAGGTGCTTGGATCAGTACTCGTATGGACCCGTCTATTCAATGAGATGCTTATGTCAGCTCTGAAAGATGTGCTGCAGGGCCTCTTGCACAAACAGTGACGTGCACCTAATCCACACTAGATTGTGCGCTACCCGGCTGTTTGACCTTGTCCTTGTGTCTTCTCTCAGGTATGCGTATCCTGGTGAACCTGCTGCTGGACACCCTGCCCATGCTGGGCAACGTGCTGCTGCTCTGCTTCTTCGTCTTCTTCATATTCGGCATCGTGGGCGTCCAGTTGTGGTCGGGCCTGCTCAGAAACCGCTGCTTTGTCGAAGAAAACTTTTCCTTGTGAGTTCCGCTCTGTGTTGTTTCGACTGTTTAGACTTCAGTGCATTTATTATGTTCATTTTAATGCTAACTGAGCATTATTTGCATTCTTTGGAAGGTTAAATGTTCCCCAATCTGTCGACCACTGCATTTCCAGCATGTAAACAGCAATGAAAAGTAGCCAGGCACATTAATTTAATTACAGCCGTCTGTTACAGTGAAGGGGTACTTGTAAATTACATGAGCATTTGCCTTTCTAAAGTATAATACTTCTACTCCACATCAAAACAGTACAATATGTCAAGCAATACACAGAGCTCCAACTCAAGTTTGGTAATAAGTAACAATTTACAAAGTCCCATTCTGCATTTTCTTTACTTTAACTTTTTATGCATTAAGTACACTTTGTTTCTCACACTTATGTTCCTTTACTAAATTCCTACCCGTGATCTGTCCGACATGCATGTGATCCGCTGGTTAACTGCAAACTTTAACCATCATAGTTTGAAATACCATGAAATGTCTACCTAAAGTCAGTAGAAGGGAACTTGGAGAGCACAGTCCTCCACCAAAGCCGGCGACTTATCTCGCAGTTTTATTTTAGCAAAGTTTCGTGAAATTCCTCCTGTGTGAAACAGACAGGCAGACTAACAAACGGCACTGGAAACAAACCTCTGCCTCGGCGGGGGATAATTCCCTAAATCTCAACGCAGAGTCGCAGCAGCAAGACACAAAGCAGTTTTGTGTTCACACGAACGGGGCATGTTCAAAGGATTTCACAGTGACAGTCTTGCAGTATTTGTCTGTTTGCTGATTCACTGCGCCTCTAGTTCCAAGCCCTGAGTACTGAGAGAGGACTCAGATCGCACCCGTCCTTGCCTCTTTTTTTTTAATCTCCTCCACACACCTGCAAAATTTCATGACTACATCTTGCACAGTTGTGACCCTGGTGTGTGTCCACAGACAGACAGGTATATAAACACATGCCAGTAGGCGCTGGTGACCCACAGAGATACACACAAATAGTGTGTGAAAATATAACAGCCACTACTATAGATTGCCTATTAAAAGTATACCCACCATTACAACTCTAATGTTCCTTCGAAGTGATAGAAGTGATTCCTAAATTTACAAAATGCAAAACTTTGATAAAGAATACACCCTGTATTAAAGTGGTCATTAGACATGTTGTAAGAAACACAGGTGATCACAACAGTGGCTGTGCACAAAAACCATCCTCAGTAGGAAATACTGATCCTTATACGTGCCCTTATTAATCCATATTCATTTTATTTACTTACAAGGTGACAGGACTTATTTATATATCGTTGTCTAAATACAGCCGTGGTAAACACAGATAAGATTGCAAACAGGTCTACAAAGGCCAAGGTAAATCTACAGAGCCAACCTTGACCTCACACACTGAATTAAGTCATGTATAAAGTCAATGAGGTTAGTGATGATGGAGTCTCATCATAGTGATGAATGGGAGGGAGACGGACTCTGGAATAATGAGAAAGACCCCGTGTAGCCCATGGTATATGGAACATGGGCACCCATGACTTATTCATGTTCCCTGTGTCATCCTGGCCTCATTACTCTCTATAGGATTTATGACACCTCATAGCTGTAATTTAAGTTCATGCATAATGGCTTTGGTGGGCAGGCATTTATTTTTTTTTGTCATCATCGTTAATTTTTAGACATTCTTCTTTATCTGGAAGGCCTGTATCTTTGTATTAGATGACTTATGGCATATAAGCTTGTCTCTATCCTTGTCCAAAGTCATAAACATATCTCTTTTAACTTCTGCTTCCATTTCTCTTTAACTGATCTCACTGATACATATTTTAGGGCCTTAGCAACAGCTGGCAGCAGGGCTGACAGTAACCCCTTTATTAGACTGATTGAGAATATTGGAGAGCACCCGGCAGGAACCACATGCCACGTCGGGGTGTGATAAATTGAACGTGTAATATACTGAGCTCGTCAGTCCAATAAGTGCTCTTGTAGATCATCGCAAAGTGTGAAACAGCTTTTAACATGTAGGAATAAGAGAGTGTGAAGTGGTCCTGGAGTGGAAATGGTCTCACAAAAGTACGTGACTCTACCGTGCAAACAATAAACTCCACCAGCCGAATGTGTGCTGACAGACAAGCCAGATATTAGACAATCACCAGACACACACACCAATTATCCCAGACAGCAGAGTGCTCAGGAAGAGGCATGCCAAGAGGTGTTACACCAGACAAATACGTGGCACAGGGGTCTTCACAGGTTTTTGGCCCAAGGTTTTTCAACACAATTACAGCTGGCTTCACTGATTAGTTCCTCCTATCTGTTTGAAGGGGTGTTAATCAGTGAAATCAGCTGTATTTGCATGGAATTAAAGCCTGCAGATTTTGGGCCTCTGAAGATCCTCTGAATCCACTTAAAATGCTTCCCAGTGGATGCCAAATTCCGAAGGCAGAATCATTAGATCATATTAAAATGGTCAGTCGTTTCACTGGCGTTAACTTGGTAACGAAAACAGGCCGCAGTTAAATAATACTGGAAAAAGATGGTTCCCCGAAGAGAGACGTACCTTTGTCTTTTTTGTCTTGGATGAACCAAGGTGATGGTCACATTTTAATCTCTTGAATGCAATAGAAGGCATTGTGTCTAATTCCATTATATTCAGTTATTTTTGCTGCTACAGCCTTACTTACTCTTTTGTGTCCAGTGCCTTATGGCAACTAATGTTTGAAAATTTGAGAATGACATTCCTGAGTAAGTTTACAGACTGACCATCTGTTGATTTGTGCTACTGCCATTGGGCTTCCATGATATCAGATTTTCACTATTTGACCATCGTGGCCAAATAAATTCACAATAATGATAATATTGTGATATAAACATATATATGTATGTTTAGATATCTTTGTTTATTGTGTCGTTTATCCCCTTTTAGCAAATGAGTTGCAGTAAAAATACAAGTGTGGGAAGGTGGAAAGAGTGTCTGAAACAATAACTGTATTGTATGTTGTTCTTGTGCTGGAGTATAAACCAGATGGTTGCTGGCACTGGATTATTTATACTATCATATTATTATATGGCATCAGTATATCATTTTTCAGGTACTGCAGTTATTGTCAATATCGGTATATTACAAGTCCCCAAGTTAAAACTTAAGTTGCCTTATGGTGATATCTATCTAACTAAGACAGTCTCAGTGAATGAAGCAGAATCATTCTGTATTTGCCAGTTGTGACCACAGAGGCTGCCTTTCAGTTACATCGAACTTTAAAGGAGGTGTAGGACAGACTTTGTATAACATGGGATTGGGTTCAAATTGGAAAAAACTGAGTCCTACAGCATTTGTTACACAGACCAATAAGAATCCAGAACCCATGACCATCCCACTGCCAGCTCAGTTGTTTTAACTGTGTCAATCTTTAGAGCATTTTTTTTTATTATTGTACTGTTGTGAATATCCATACTAACCAGTGACCTCCTACTATATCATCTCTTTCACCTCCCACAAGCCCTCTTTCCGTGGAGCTGGGAAAATACTACCACACTGAAAACGATGAAGAGAATCCCTTCATCTGCTCTCAGCCCCGAGAGAACGGCATGAGGAACTGCAGCTCGGTTCCCACACTGTTCGAGGAGAGGGGCCTGTCCAGGTTGCAGTGCAGCCTGGACATGTCCTCTTACAACAGCACAGACAACACCACCTGTGTCAACTGGAACCAGTACTACCGCAATTGCTCCGCTGGTCCCACCAACCCCTTCAAGGGAGCCATCAACTTTGACAACATCTGCTATGCCTGGATTGCCATCTTTCAGGTAGGTCGGATAATGGCTGTGAGCTGTGGATGAACAGCTGGACTGAAAAAGCAGACAGATTGTAAAAGACCAGATTGAATTAACAGTTTTTTTGCAGTGGTGAGCACACACCATGGTTTGGCTGATGCACAATCCTGTAATACAAAAAGAGACGAAGAAGGATAAAGGGAGCCTAATTGCTCCAGTGGCCGGTGTATCACAGAAACAGGGCTTAGAGGATTAGCAGGTCACAGCCACACCACCAGACTGCAGGCTCATTTTTCCATGCAATTTGTTTGCTATCTCTACACCCTCTGAAAAGCCTTTTGTTGGGGTGTTCTTTCATCGTTGTCTAACAGAGGGGGGTGATTTTAGAGGACGAAAGTCAGATTGGAGATGAGTCCTCCCTTCAGTCTGGCTTGTGCCCCAGTTTGCCTGTGTGGGGTGAAGCACGCAGGAGAAATGTTGAGGATTAGTCTTTTGCTGAGTCTCTGATTTGGAACACTCTGGACTGTGAAATATGGTCTCTTTCAATTCCTATTTTTAATTCTACTCTCAGTTAGGTTTCTTTCCTGTTTCTATTGTGTGATCTATTTATTTCTGTGCTTCACTGCCCATGTTCCTTTTCAGGTGATTACTCTGGAGGGCTGGGTGGACATCATGTACTTTGTGATGGATGCTCACTCTTTCTACAGCTTCATCTACTTCATCCTACTCATCATTGTAAGTGCCACTTCACGACGCCACCAGCTGTGTAGTTGCTGATGATTGAACAAGTGGGTCAACTGGGGGACGTGTGCATCCACTGAGAGTATGTGAATAATCATCTACCCCTCCTCTGTCCTTAGATCGGCTCGTTCTTCATGATCAACCTGTGCCTGGTGGTCATCGCCACCCAGTTCTCAGAGACCAAGCAGAAGGTGAGCCAGCTGATGAAGGAACAGCGGGTGCGCTTCATGTCCAATGCCAGCACTCTGGCGTCCCTGTCCGAGCCGGGCTCCTGCTATGACGAGCTGCTCAAGTACTTGGTCCACATCATCCGTAAAAGTGCCAAGCAAGTGGCTCATGTCTGCAGGTTCTTGGCACGTCGTGCTGGGCTCAACATTGCCGTCTCACCCCCAGCCACAGAGCCCCAACGCAGCCAAAGCCAGAGAAGGAGGAGGAAGTCCTCCAGACAGGGATCCGTGACAGTTCATCACATGGTGCATCATCATCACCACCACCACCAACACTACCACCTAGGGAATGGTAGCGTGAGGGGTGGGAGCTTCAGGGGTCTGGAAAGTAGGGATGTGGAGGCTGGGGCTCACAGTAACAACGGAGGCACTCTCATACCAACCACCGGCAGTGGGCATCTTGCTTTGGCGCCACCCTCCTCAATAACAGCAGCAACCTCCGATACAAACCTTGCCACTTTGTACAATCCTGCCGATTCACCTTCAGTTTGCAGTGCACTCAACACAGAAATGCTTCGTTGTATTCCTTCGCCAACCAATACGGGAGCAACCCCAGGCTCCTTCTCCCTGGCTCCGGCTCCCATGTCCAGGGCCATGAAGAGGAACTCTGTGCCCTTTGCTGCTCCAGGGCCCAAGAACTACCCCACCCTCCAGGCTCGAGCCCTTGCAGAGTCTAGGCGAGGGAGTGTTGCAACCAGCACCCTGACGAATATCAGCTTCAACCTCAATATTCCACCCATGTCCTTGGAGAGACGCCCATCGACTCTGGTGGACACACACAATCCAACAGGTAGACACACAACAAACACACAGCGCTAAAGTCACAAATATTCTGATGAAAGTCAGGGAGAGTTTGAATAGCTTCATTTTTTGCATGTCCTCTGTGTTACCTGTAGTGTATGGTTTGCATTGCTGGGCTTAGCAAAAGCCTGGAAATGAAAAATAACAAGAACATCTCATTTACTCACAATCAGTGTTTTATTTCCACATGAGTGTTCACGCAAATGAAGTGACACAGCATGGAAAGTGTTCTTTTTCTGCAATCACCTATTTGGCGCAGTTTGTTGTCAATTTGTTGTGACTAAGCCTCGAGCTGAAACACTGTCCAGAGAGGGATTTTTTTGTGACAGACAGAAAGAGTGCTAATTACGGTCAATAAATGTTAATCCCTCATGTCCAAGCTCACAGCCAGCTTCATTTTCTCTTGGCCAAGTTTCTGAAAGACATTGGACTCAGCAAAAGTCAGTCCAGGTCTGTTAAGGTTATACAGATCGTGGAAAATTTGGCTTTCAGCCAGACAGGCCACAGCACAGCCTGTAGAGACAAGACATTATTCATACAACACACACTGCCCATCACCATCAAACACACCCCCTCTGACACACACAACTGTCTGAAAATGTTGTTTTTCACAAAAGATTTCCATCATTGGATTTGACAATTTGTCCAAACCACTTCATTTATGTAATTTATCACAATCACACTGATTTCACTGCAACTCTTTGTCTCAGCCTCTCCATCTGACCTTTTTCACTCGACTGCAGCTCAGCTCTCCTGCCAGCTGTCAGCTCGTGACCTCAGCACTACGAGCAGCGCCATGGACACAGCCGCTCTGACATTAGACCCCGAGAGCTGTCCTTACTGCGCCAAGGCCCTTGCCAACGAATCGGAGGGTGGCACGGAGGGCAACGAGACCCCTGGCGACTCAGATAGTGACGGGGTTTACGAGTTCACCCAGGACCTCCACCACAAGGATAGGAGAGACAGTCGGCAGCCCAGGAAGAAGCACCGAAGGCTGGGGAAAACGGCGGCCAAGGTGGTTCACTTCTGGAGGCTGGTGTGCGACACATTCAAAAAGATTGTGGACAGCAAGTACTTTGGCCGAGGGATTATGATCGCCATTCTGATCAATACGCTGAGCATGGGGATCGAGTACCATGAGCAGGTTAGTGTGTATGTGTACTTCTGGTTGTCTTATTAACAGAAGTGTGAGTCTGGTGAGTTGCTGCTGAATGGTTTGCCAATGGAGTAGCAAAGCTGAGTGATTGCATAAAGTTCACGTTGGGACTATACACTGAAGCATAATGGGCAGACGGATGAGACATAATGAAAGATAGTAGGAAGGTGTTCGTTTAACTTATGGATCCTTTGTGGATGTGTGTGTCATTGTGTGTGATTGTGAAAGCAACACTGCTCCCACCGGCCCGACTGGAATTCCTGATGTCTCTCTTTGGTCTCATTTGTTTACACAAGCATAATTACAGCCATGTGAGGGAGAAAGCAGAAGAGTATGAGAGACAGAGCAAAAGACAGAAAGAAGAGAGAGAGAGAGTAACAGGGGTGATTTAACGGGTGGGGAAGGCCCGGCAACATCTGACAGATATTTTCTTGCTCTTTCACTCTCAGTCTGCAGTTTGTTATTCCCCTACTTCCTTCTCTTTGACCCAATTTACACCTGATATTAACATGCAATCTGTATCATGATTACTCATCTGGATGAGGAAATACACATGTTAATGTAAGGGGAAAATGCATGCAGCATGTTGAGAAGACCACATCTGGACAACTCAGTGTGGTCAGATGTCAGCCAGGTGTGAATGCAATAATCTGTTGGAAAGGAAAAAATAACTGCTGAACGTGTGGAATGGTCACCTATCTCCACCTCTTCCTGCAGTCTCATGCTGCCTGTCAACAAAGCTACCTGTGACCTTTTCAGTGGTAAAAGAAAATTAGCATATTAAAATCACTTGAAGCATTTGCATGTGATGTATTTAAGGATGAAGCTGAATAAGGTGGTGCGCCAATGGAGTAGCAGTAAGACTTTCATGTCTTGATGTCACAGAAGATCAGGTGAGAAAACAGGGCAGGTGGGAGTGACTGGTATAAAACATGTCGCATTGCAGTCTATCGTGCAAAATGATATCTTCGTTCTCTCTCTGTGGCTTGTTATGTCAAGAGACCTTGATGTGCCATATATGTGACATATGTTTTGCTGTGGAGAGGACTATTGGTGAGAGTGTTTACAGAAGCATGCTGGCTTACGTAATGCAAAATAAGGCCGGATGTAGCAGAACATTCTGCTATTTTTGGCATACTGTGTTTGACTGACTATGTATTAAGACATACTGAGTCTTTTTTTGGCATACTAAGTAGTATGATAGTATAGGGATTGGAACATATCCAAAATCATGGGAACACACCAACCAGGAATGAAGGAATGACAAAAAAAACACAAATTTCCAATTTCCAATAGAAATCTGATGGAACGGTGCCGTCACAGTGACAGCCCCTGTTAATTTAAAATAATGCTCGTATTTAACATATTTGCATTAAAATATGCTTTGTGGAAAATGTAAAGTTGCCAGGGGAGGAAATGTGTAAGTTGAAGGTATCTGCATACTGTTCACTGTCATTTGTAGTCCCTTCGGTACCTGCTCCAGGCAGCCAAAGTGTGATGAATGTTTCTTACTGTTGTGTTTAAGCAATTGAAAGCACTTGGTTAAGTTTGAAGAAAGATCACGGTCATAGAAAATGTAAACATGGATTTCAAGCAAAAGACCTGCTCCAAGGAGCCACCCCAGAGGTTTCATGCACGATGGGCCGTTGATGAAGTCCAGGCTTTTTTGTCCGTTTTTTGCAGAGGATGACATTCAGAAGATTTAAGACCTTTGCACTTTTGATACATCTGTGAAGGAGTTTGCAATGTTCTGGGAGCTTTGGCCTGTGTAGTAGCAATGCACCGGATGGATATTTACCTTTGGGAAAGACATTAGAAGAGAACTTAAAGTTCCTGTAACTTGCGTGTTGAGTCCACCACAGTCTTCTGCTTTGAATCCTGAAATGCCCGTTTACTATAGTTATCACTGCCCCATTCAAATCACATACACGGTGAATTCCCTCCAGCGATCATAACTTACATTTCACTTGCGCTGTTATTAAAAACGTGTTTTCATCATGCAGTGTTGTCCTCTGATGTTCTTGTGGTGGTTTTTTACAAAGAGCATAAAGCTGCTTGCCAAGTGCAGGTTTCAGCTTTGAGGTATTTGTTTGAGGCTATTGTGTTGAGCTGTGTTTTTGGCATATGTGATTTGGTGTAAAGTTATATAACACAAGTAAAGTAAGTGACACCAGCCTCGTGTTTGTTTGTGTGTGTAGGTGTGTAGTAGGAGATTGAAGCCTAGCCAGGCTTTTCGGGGTTACTTTCGGTCCCTGACCCAGTGCCTATAAACACATCCAGATGCCAAACATCCTCAGCACACAAACACACACACTCACTCTCTCTCTCACACACACAGGGGAGGTTTTATAGCCTTCTAGTCTCCACCTTTCTGCCATCCTTTTTTTCCTGACTTTTCCCCTTGTGTTCCTGCTCATAGCTTTTTGATCTTATTCCAGTTCTGCTTCTTCTTCCTCTTTCCCTCCTTCCTTGTTGCCTGCTTCCTCTTCCTCCTTTTTGTTCACCTTTGTTTTTCATTTCTTCACAAATCATCTCTGCCTCAGTCCCCCTTTCTCCTAATTCACTCCCTCTTCAAGTTTTTTTTCACTTCTTTCTTGAGTGATCTTTCCTAGTTAGAGTAACATGGATCCCTCCAGTCTCCAGACAGGCTGTGCAAAACTTGAGTGAGACACTTCATTGATTGCAAACCCATCGACAGCCAATAGACACGAGGATCAAAAAGCTTCTGATGTCTCTGAAACTCCACACGGAGATGAGACTGGGCTTCAGTTTCCATACATCCTTCAGCCAAGTTTGTCTCCTGGAGTTTAGTGTGTCCCATGTGATGACCACTTTTACTGTAAAAGTAGTTTCAAGACTAGAAGGTGTTTTGTATTTTCACTGACTGTATTCAGTGCTCATTGTCAGTTAAAACTTGGACTGAGATGATACAGTGTTGCAAAGTTATTTCAAGCATTTATATATTTGTCATAGTGTGGACACAGTTAAATTATTTGTCCTACTAAGCAAAGAAAAGACCCCAAATGGTAAATTGTTGGTGGTCTGTCCAAACTACAAGACTCATCTTCAACTAGTGCATCCCTTCACAATCTTCAGGGCAGCTTGATCTGTGATTTGCTAAAAGGAGAAATAGATTTTTTTTACCAATACATATTACGTTAATTACTCTCCAGTATTTGATTGAAATATGAGAGCATGAAATGTGTTGGAAACTACATGATGAATTATGTTGCATCATGTGACTTTTAAACTTTTTTTAAACTCATTCAAATTGGATGCAGTTGCAGTAAGGATTCCATCCATCCATCCATCCATCCATCCATCCATCCATCCATCCATCCATCCATCCATCCATCCATCCATCATCTGTACACCGCTTAATCCTCTGTAGGGTTGCAGGGGGGCTGGAGTCTATCCCAGCCGACTCAGGCGAAGGCAGGGGACACACTGTACAGGTCGCCAGTCTATCACAGGGCTACACATAGAGACATACAACCAAGCACACTCTCATTCACACCTACGGACAATTTGGAATCATCAGTTAACCTCAGCATGTTTTTGGACTGTGAGAGGAAGCTGGAGTACCTGGTGAAAACCCAAGTTGCACAGGGGGAACATGCAAACTCCACACAGAAAGATCCCAGGCGTCCTAACCGGGAATCTTCTAGCTGTGAGGCGACGCTGCTAACCACCGAGCCACAGTGCAGCCCGCAGTTCGGGATGTAAACAATAAATCAATTAATTGCTAATAATAAATCAACCGATCAAAAATATAAATAACTCCTAAGGCAGATAACAAATGTGTGGTACATTTGCTGTAGTTGCACCAGCAGGTGGAGCCTCCCTCTGTTTAATAAGATGGAAGACTGCAGCTCGTTTGCTGCGTTTAATACTGAAGTGACTGAGGAGGTGGTTATTCAGACTATGGGTGGATTATGTTGACAAGCAGAGAGCACTGTGGGGTTTTAGCTGACAATGGGTCACCATGATAAGCCTTCTGTGACAGTTAATGGCTAATTTATTTATTATTCTAATTTAAAGAAGCTGCTTTTGCGCTGACTGACTTTTACATGTCTGTGGCTTTATCAACATATGGAAATATGTTCATTGTACTTCATTCATTTTCACTAGTAATCAGGTATTGACTGATAACGAAGCGGACTATCGGTTAAATAAATCATTGGACATTTGAATGCCTAGTTGCAGTGTATTTGCCAGCTCACTAAGCTGCAATGAGCAAGAGGGGATTGGCCAAAGGTGGCCCTAAAAGCTTTCAAACTCCTACATAAGCACTTACCTTTGTTAGGATGGATTTAGTGGTCTCACTCGCAAAAAAATCTTATTCAGATTAACATCAGTGTCCGCATATTGAGCTGTAGGACTCTAAACTTGCATAGTGGTGATTATAGACTTAAATTAGGGGTTATGGATGAAGATTTAAGTTACTTACCACATCTGTAATGTATTTACGATTGACGAATCCCTTGAATGCTGACCCAGTTAGTAAAACTCCAGTGTAGCCTCTCAGGGCTATTTTATCTTTAATCTTCCTGTTTACACTAGAAGTGGGAATGTGTCCTATTGTGCTGACATTTGCTGGCTGCCAAATACTTCTATAAAAATACAATACGACATATAGAATTTATGTTTGATTCTGGCTTGTTTCAACACGATGTATTTTCTATTATTGTGGCTCACAACTGTGGCTGTGTGCCAGTTTTCACTCTCCACCTCCACTGTAGAGATTTGGGGAAATGAAAACAATGTATGTTAGGGAGAACAAAGCACAACCTCCTTGCGGCTTTCCAGAACACGTGATTTTATACATGAATCATTTGTTTTCAGGTCTGATAGAATGTAAACACAGAAATTTGCAACATTAATAAACAATACCGTGCTGGAGATGGTGGTTCACATCCCCAAAACCTGTGTAGAAAGCTGAAAGTCATCTTTTACAGCAAGTACAAGGTCGTTTTATGTGTTTGACAACTTGTTTACTGCTACTGCACGAGCACAAACACATGCTATCCACAGACTCACATGTGTTACCTTACCATCATGTGTGCATGAATATGAAGGGAGATTAGATCCTGGATGAAGATCCTGAGTGCAGTTGGCTGTCCCAAACACCCAAGCGCTTAATATCTGTGTTTACCTTCAGCCAGACTCAAGGGAGCTCACCCTCATGTACGTTGTGTGCATGCTGTTTTGTGTCCTCAAATCTCTATAACAGAGGTGGAGAGTGCAAAATTAGCATGAGCCACAATAGCAACGTTAATCAGACATCCTCCTAGTTGAAAGAAACTGGAGTTGTCCTCTGGAGTCTGCAATAGCTGGAAGAATAGCAAGCCTACAAAAACACTGGCTGCCATTAGCAGTTTGCATAGGCATTCTCACAAATGCTGAGTCGGATTGGAATCTGGAGAGTTTGGGCGGTGCCTTGGGCTCTTTTTTGTGTTCCACTAGCTGTTTCCAAGCAGTTTTTGCAGTGCAGCATGGTGAGTTGTCCTGCTGGGGAGGCTGATGCCATGAGGGGGTGTGCAGTTATGTTTAGGTGGGTGGTACATGTCTGAATAACATTCACATGAATACCAGGACCTGAGGTTTTCCAGCAGAACATAGATTAATGTTACTTACTCCATGCATCAGTGGTTTAAATATTGCTGTCAGTGCACTGTGTTAGCAACACAGAAATGGTCCAAAATAAGTTATAAACTATCCGCTGTTTTGTTGTTCATTCATCATTCATTGTTCATCTGTCTTGTGCCCCAGGCAAAGTGGATGGATCATAGATGTCATAATTATTGCCCTAACCTAAGATCCATGCACCTCTCAGGCAGATAAAACCTCCCATGTATCATCTGCTGAATGTAAGTCGAAGTTTGTGTTGGGGGAAAACTGTACCTTTAAGAAATAGTCTTTCAGCCAAGTTGAGTGTGACAGCTTATCGATCAAGTTGACCTGTTTTCCAGTCCCCCCTCCTGTTCTGCAAATGGATGACACGCACAGAGACAAACACACACACAATAGGGCTGCTATTATGTATCATTCAGCTGCAAATAAGGTTGTAGACTTCTGACTGTGTCTTAAGGAGAATTTACGAGGCTAAAACAGCCGACCTGATGAATAATTGATGGGGGGAGAAACATGCGGAACATGACTATAACACATGTGCAAAATTGAATCAAACCAGAAGCACGACCTATTTGTAAAGGCAAATGAATGTCTCTGCTGGAAAAAATTACATGTAATGTGCTTATCAAAAACAAATTACGGTGATTAAGAACAGGACGGATCTATTTGATAGAACAGAATATGCTGTCAATTTGCAGCTGTGTTTGTTTGCATGTGTGCGGATTTCACTTAAGGTTTCACTGTCCCAGTGATTGCTGTTTCTATTTTTCTCACCACAGTTGCTTATTCCTTTAGTCACGAACCTCCCTTTGAAGAAAGTATTTTATTGCTGACTTCATATGCAACATTTAGACATTTCTCAGTTGATCTACCCCTCTAAGTATTTATTAATCATCTCAGTAAGCTTGGTTAAAACTGCACTAGGCAATACCAACTGTTTCATGTGAAAGGGGTCAGTAGCCGTGGAAAACACATCAACTGGTAAGCACATGAACTTACAGAAGAATCACATAAAGGAAATGTGATTTTGCACATTCATTGTGTGAAAGTATGTTAAAATCACACTTTTAATATGTGGAACACATGTGAAGTATGTACTTTTCACATGGGAAGCATGTGGTTTTGGGGCACTTTCATGGTGTAAGTGTGTGAAACCCATGTACATTCCCATGTGAAACCTATTGGATTGCATGTGAAACCAATGTGTATTCCCATGTGAAATCCATGCGAAACCCATGGGATTACATGTGAAAAAAAGATTTGCTTTATTGTCACTGCAAAGAGTATAACAAAATGTAGTTGCAGTGTCAGAGCACAGGGTCAGCCACACTACAGTACCCCTGGAGCAGATAAGGTTAAGGGCCAGGCAATGGCAGCTTGGCAGTGCTGGGACTGAAACTTTCTGATCGGTATTCCTGAGCCTAAACTGCTGAGCTACCACTGCCCTTGTCCCAGGCACAGGAAGAGAGACCAGAGAGAGTCCAGCACACACAACACACATGTAATTCCAAAGGGTTCACACGGCAGTATACATGATATTCAAGATCAAATGTTTGAAAAGAGGCCTGTTACAGCAAACCAACTGTAAAACAGATTGAATGGCCATATTAGCCACAAATTAGCTAAAAACCATTAACTATAATATTTTAGAGTTAAGTTAATCTAATTCAGGTTCACTGAAGTCAGGTTAGCTATCCACGCAGTTAGGAAATTATCAGTTATTGCTTGTGAATTTAATGTAAAGCAGCTAAACAGTTATTAACTCATCAGTTATTGCAGACGAATTAGGTTTAATTAAGAGGCAACTAAACTTAACTTAACTTAACTTAACTTAGGTAACCACACACTTATTAATTAACCAGGTATTGCAAATGAGTTAAATGTCAAGTCAAGTTACGTTAAGTACTCACACAGTTAATAGTTATTCAGTTATTGCAGGTGAATTTAGAGTTAAGTTTCTGTTCCAAAATTAAGTTAACCACCCAGTCAGTTATACAGATATGTGTTTGTGTTTTAGTATTTCTCACTGTAATGCTCTGTGTGTGCACGTGACTGAAATCTGCACGTTTAAATCGGTTTCCCGTCTTCTTGTTCTTCACATTTTCTGTTGGCAGATTGCTTCAAAGAACAATTGCCAGAAACGTGTATTACATACTCCTGTTAAAATGAAACTAAGGTCCACCTTAATTTTTGTATCTCTTGAGAGAATATTTTCGTATTATTGTGATAAAAGACAGGAGATACTTTTGGATGGGACACGTGAGCTCCGCTGTGAGAATAAAGAGTATCGACTCTTTAGCTCAAGACTTGTGACCGGGTCTGGCACTCTGGATCAGAGTCTGTAGTGGAGTCAAACATGCTCACATACATGTACAGTGTGTATCACTGTGACCTGACCTCTGAGATATAAACCAGGGTGGCCTCTTGAAGAGATGAACCACAACATCCACACACGTGTCCTGCAAACACAGACACGTTGTTACCCTGCAGCCCGTCAGTGTATAGAGCTACAGCGCCTCAACCCTCTTTATCCGTGACACATAACAGAACCCCTTGTCTGCTTCCTATCTCTTAAATGCACACTAACTAATACATGCACACAAACACTCGACATGGCGCACACATCCTCTCAGCAGACCGGCCGAGTTAAGCGCACATGAATGTGTGTGAGACGCAGAGATGGGGGGATAAAAAGATGATTAAATAGAGTGTTGGATAGGGATAAGGGGAGTGTGACGACTTGGAGGTGAAGGGATAGAGGAGGTGATGGCTGGAAGAGTGGAGTTGGACGAGTAACGAGAGGGTGTCTGTTTTATCTCCCCCTGCAGTTTAAGAGCGTTACCATTTATGGTGGAGCTGATGGAATAGTTGTGTGTCTGCCAACTATGTGACACAGACCATAGTCTATTTACTTGGGAAGGTCAACCTTTCTCTCGCTTTACATAAGAAACTTCCCTCAGTCTTTACGGCCACAGAGACAGCCTGTCACTCTCTTGCCTGCATCTGTTTTCCTCAGCTCTCCTTGTCAGTCTCTCCACTCCCTTGATGAATGGCGCTCATGTCAAAATAGTTTGAGGAGAAGTAAAGAGACATCGAAAATGCAGAGGTGTCGAGGGAAACGCTGGGTAAAAATGCAGCATTGCTGTTGTAGATATTGGCGTTGCTGTTCTGGTGGAAGCTTTTTAGCACGGACATGAATATTGATTCAGCATGCAGCTATTACATGAGCACAAAGTGATCTGAAGTCACTTTTGGGGCACTTGGTCTACATTTCCCACTGGCAGCATTTTGATTGTATTAACCTTGAAAGCCATTCCCCTGGAAAAGTAAGCACATAGAGTTGGTCTTTGAACTTCTGAGTGCTAGGAAATAGTGATGCATGTTGCTGCTTGCACAGTGGTGTGTGTGTTTGATCTTGTTTTCTCACTCAGGTATAAGAAGGAAAGCTTCACTTTAAGAAGGGCATATTTCAGGGTCAAGAGCTTGAGGTCGATGCTAAATGTACAGTTGCACTCAGTGAAAGTGAAAATATTTGAAGCAAAAACACTGCATTGGGTAAGTGAAGGCTTCAAACCATCACTGACCCCCATTAGAAATAAAAAAATGTGCACACTGCTTTGCATTGTTACTTTCGGCAAAGTCGTCCACTTTGAAACAAGACTTAAAAGGTGACATCGAGCAATGGTCAGCTGTTTGGACTTGCACTTTGGAGCTCTAAGCCATCAAAGAAAGCTGCCTTGCATCAGGAATTTATAACACACACACAGTCAGTGGTAGATGTGGGTCTTTTTCTTGAAACTTTGGTCAAATTCCCTTGCAGATATGCACACAGACACCATCGATGCATTATTGTTGTTGTTATAATACTACTTTCTAGTCCATTGTTCTCCATTCCATACATGCACAGTAGGTTGTATCTACCAATTCTGCACCCTACTGTTGAGAATGTACTCTACTGCTTTTGTAAAGTTCCAGTGCCATGTTCATGTGGACGTCCATCGAACCTTCGTGGACTCTCACCTGCTTGCAGATGTTTGAAAGAGTGACACTGGCTTAAGTTTAGCATTTCAGTTAGAACAAAAGTCAGCCAGAATATGTCACCAGGCCAGAAATGCTCATGAAAACTTGCTGTTTACCATTCGTAATATCCACTGTTTTTGCCATTTTTTTGTTGAATATTTACTAATTAGCACAAATATTGATTATCTACCTGACATACTCAATATTCAATGACACATTGAAAGCAAAGACTGCAGCTGTAACAGAAAACGTGAAGGTTTCCCTGTAGAACCAATACATCACTGAGGCTGGAGAGATAGTAGTGATGATTGTGGTGGGATGTAGGTTATCGACTTCTGCCTATTGTTTTAATACAGACTTGAAACACTATGAACTTGTCCTTTTCAGTCCTTATATTACCATCGATTAAACCCCAAACTCATCTCAGCGTGAATTTACATGTTTAGACGTTTTTATTAGCAAAATAATCCCTTACCATCATAGATGTAACTATACACTGTTGCTATACTCACTGCAGCTCAAGCACACCAGCTCACCTACAACTCTGCTCAAACTATCTTACGCTAAACAATGGCACTTTGTATTATTGGAGTAATTCAGCGGTACATGTTTGACCAGGAAACCGATTCTGAAGAGGAATACTGATCCAGAAAGTCCCACCCTGCGAGTTGACCCGATTTGTTCTTTAGGTTTGTGACATATGATTAGGTTTAAGGTCTCTCTCTCTTTATCACTTCAAAATCAAAGGACCCAGACATTTTTGGGGAGATTTTTACACTTTTATTGATAGAGGGAGAGACAGGGTGAAAGGAGGTAGAGAGGAGAGAGACATGCAGCAAAGGGTCGTGAGCTGGTCTCGAACTCACGACCACTGCTGGCGGCCTGGGTCCACGTGGTAAGGCCTTTACTCAGCGAGCTGTACGGCAGCCCAGGGCCCAGACATTTAACTGGAAAAGTAGAATCAGGTTCAGTGCTATAAGGACTGACATTAACAATAGTTTAAAGTAAGGATGTTTCATTTCCATCGGTGGTAGAATTAATGTATGTTGTGTTTATGCATGTCGTAGGCCTCTGGATACATTCCCATGCTGCACTGAGCTCATGCATATTTACTTCTCCGCTGCCAAACCCGGAGAGACAGTGGAAAGACCCTCTCGCTGTGCTTCTTGCTCAAACCAGAGACAATATTTATTCAGGTTTTATCCTGCCCTGCCGGAGGAATGTAGAGTTGGCATCTGAAGTCACTGGCCTCCCTCCAAGATGGGCCTAAGAAAAGTGTTTTTCTAATTTGTACAATGGTAAGATGTAGAAGGCAGAACAACAGATCCTAATCCTGGTTTACAGAGCGAGGGCTTGTCTGGCCCTGAAGGCCATGAAATCAAAAAGGGAGAATCAATGAAGTGATCAAATGATGGATTCAGTTATTTCCTGGTTCAGTGAGATGTCAAATAACATGCTGCTTGTACTTAGTAAATTCTTCTTTTGAGCTCCTTGGCTGGATTTGCCAAATCATCCCTTTCGCATTGTTTTCTTTAAACTGTGGTTTCAGCTTTTTCCTCATTGAAGAGCAACTGTTTATGCCAAAAATGTTTAAAATTTCATTAAATACTGTCAGAGAGGGAGGATAACTAGGCTGACAGGCACAAAAGAACCATTTAGTTTATTTATACGATAGAAAATGTAAAAAGTCAGTGCAAAATTCAGACCGGTTAAAACATGAGGATAGAATCATACTGTAACAACAGATTTGCAGGCAGAAGCTAAACGTCAAGACAGTTTGGGACCAAGATTAATACAGGCAACCATCCGGGAATCATTTAATTAAAGAAATGAACATAAATAACTGCTGGAGATGTAAATTCTAAATAAAAACAAACCCACTTATTTTTTAAACGCTCTGAGGAAATGTTTATAACAGGATAAAAATGCGTTCATCTTTAGCCATCTCGGTGCTTTGGCAGTTCCTAAGCACAATCATCTAAATGACAAACAACAAGCCGCCTAAAACCGAGCCCTGTGGAACACCAGATTTTGAGGAGTAGTGCAACATTTGTCAAGTTTTAAATGAGCTAAGCTAGGTCTCAGCTTGGTGTAGCTTCATATTTCACGCGCAGACCTAAGAGTCATATCAATCTTCTCATCTAAATCTCAGCAAGAAAGCAGCTAAGCTTTCTTTCTATCCTGTTTTCCCTTCCGTTCACCCTCCCCCCACCCAGTCGAGGCAGATGTCTGCCCTGCCTGAGCCTGGATCTGTCGGAGGTTTCTTCCTGTTAAAGGGGAGTTTTTTCGTCCCATTCTTGCCAAATAGCTTGCTCAAAGGGAATTGTTTGAATTTATTTTGCTCTGTCTGTAACTTCGTAAAGCCTTCTCCTTACTATGTGAAGTTCCTGAGATGACATACTGTATGCTATGTATTTGCGCCTTATAAATAAAACTGAATTGAACTGAACTATGCATACATCCCAGAATGTCCACCTATTCCTTTAACGTCAGCAGCAGCTAAGTTAAGTCTTGATAAGTGGCAAACTGACTTCGCACTAGCTAGAGCACCCTCAGAGGTCCACCTAGCCTCTCTAGCAGATGCAATAAAAAGATACAGAAAGCCAAATTAATTTCCTCATTATCGTTAGCCCTGAGTAGCTTTCCTTAAACGATGCTAAGGTGCTTGAATAGACTTTCTAATCATTCAGTCATCTCAGATAAGGCATCAGGCACCCTCAACATTATTATTAAATCAAAGCCAGCTTCAGTGGGGAGTGTATCATTCTCCATTTCATGCTTGAAAATTCCCCCTCTGTAGCTTAAGAAAACTGCTTGATTAAACTAACACACACACACACACACACACTAGACACACATATACCAGACACAGTGCTGCATCACTGACAGTCTGGAGTGGAGCGCGGCATCCCGTTTAGATTAGATCACATCAGATTAAGTGACATTACATTAGTGCTAACCAGATTACACTATTCCTCATCTAACACACTTTACCTCCTAATGCTCCTCCAGCCTCATTACCCAGGAAACAGCCATTGAAGGAAGCAATTAGAAAAGCAAGAGCGTCTTTTTCACTTACAGACTCGCGCACGTGGACGCATTAATCTCCCTCTAGGTAGTGCGCACACCTCGCTCGCCATTAGTCAATTAAGAGATTTCTCCTGTTTGATAAGGTAATTGCTGCAAACCTTTGCTGATGCGAGCATGTGTGTGTGTGTTCGTGGCTGTATTTTTCAAACCTCCGTGTCTCATGTGTTCCCGTGTTCACTTCTTTGTGTGAGAACGGCTTTTGTGGTTTCTTTCTCTTGCAGTAATCTTGCATGATGTCTGAGGAATGTCTAATATACAAGCTGGAACAATAGCAGAGCAGAAACAGTGGGGGAAAAATAATGACCTGAACCTCAGTCTCAAGACCAGATGTCTGCAGTCCAAGTCTCACCTCATAAAAAGTGTACTTCTTGTTTCTGGCTTATCAACCGCATCTATTATGCAGCTGTATGTGTGTGTTTACGTGCATGGATATGAGTGTGAGTCTGTACTGAACTGCGTGCATACAGTATGTGTGCATACATGGTAAGAAGTGTGGGAGTGGAGCTCGATGTGCGGGTTTATGTGTGGGGCCTGTGGGTGTGTGAGTCCACACGGTTATTAATATAACTTTGGCTATACCTGTAAGTGTGTTTCTGCATAGCTGTGTGTGAGGGCATTCATCTGAAAGAACACACAAACATCTAAGTGCATTTGTTTACCCTTTGAACCGTCCTTAATCACACGATGTGTGTGTGTGTGTGCGAACATGAAGGATTTGCCGCCGCTGCCGCCACGCTCGGCACTGTACAAATGAATGGGCACAATAAAGCAGCGGGATCAAACGAACAGGTTCATCTGTGTCTGTGAACCCAGAGACAGACACAAGGGACAATGACAAAGAGGTGAGATGAAACGGAGGAAAGCTTGTTTTTCAGGAAGCGGGGTTCACTGGCAGGAGCTGCACTGCAGTCTGTGGGCAAATTGTTCTCTTTCAACAACGTTGCCCTCTTCTCTGTTCTGTTGAGTCATTTTAATATAGCAGGCATGTTGCTGATAGAGCTTACACTAAATCGCATAACAAGTAATGCAACAAAATAAGACATTATCATTCACTCCACAAATCAAGACAGGAAGTCACCACTGTGTCTTTAAATCATGCTCATGCACTGCTACCCAAAATCTAGCAACAACACTAATTCCCAAAATATTTATCTGTACAATCAGTTGCTATTTCAGTTGACTGCTAAGTTTAAAACTGCCTGTCTAATGTTGTGTAGGTCCCTCTTATGCCGCCACTGCAGCTCTGACCCCTGGAGGCCTGTACAGAGAACCTCTGGGGGTGCCCTCTGGTGTGTGGCACCAGGACGTTGGCAGTGGATACTTCAGGTCCTGTGGGTTCAGAAGTGTGGCCTCCGTGAATCAGGCTTGTTCCAGCACATCCCATGGACACCTGATTGGACTGGGATGTAGGAAGAATGGAGGTCAGGCTACTGCCATGGGTTCTTTGTCATGGTCCTTGCGCCGTATCTGAGCAGTTGTTCTGGTGTGATGGGGTGTATCGCCCTGCTGGGAACGCTGTTGTTATCGAGGGGATGTGTGCTTGGTCTGCAACAGTGTTTAAGTGGGTGGTATATGCACAACACCTATCAGTGTTTTCAATTATGCTGATTAGTGTATAACTCTAGTTGTTTGTTTAATTGAATATAAATAAGAATGTTGGGTGTCACTGCTAATACGCTGATCTGATATTGTGCTTACGTAAGTACTACTTGACACACAGCAAATCTTGTGCAAGGTAGTATTCCAGCATATGAAATATGGGTTTCTAGGGCCCTGGGCAAAATAAAAAAAAGAAGATTGGTGCAGATAAAGACGTGGGAAGAACATGAGGTCCATAGGGGCCCATAGTTCCTGTTTGCCACAGGGCTCTTAGCAGGTTCAATCCAGCTCTGTCTGCTGAGATATAAATAGTTGTAGTGTGACCCTGAATGTTGCCGTTCACTTCTCTCACCAACATTCAGTGTTGGTTTCAGCAGTTTCAGTCAGAGGAATTTCAATCACATGTACGGCAGATCAGAAAACCCTCATAGGAATCGTTTTCACACAGGCCAGGTGGGTCATTCGAAAGCCACTTACAACTTATTTTGTCACGTAGGTGTGAGTCACAGCAAGGGGGGTAAGTTATCAAAAGCCAGTGAAATTCAGTTTTGAAGCTTCAGGCTGTGAGTTATGGTACAATATTAGGCCTTGGTGTTGTTGGACTCTTATCTGTGCCTTTGGGGGTCTTGTTAAATTCATGTCTTGTGGGAATAATGACTTAATACCAAGCAACGACTTGTAAGTGTTTACTCGTTCACTCTCAGATATGCCGTCAAGACCCTCTTATTGAAGTTTTTTGTTGATGGTGGAGGCTTGTGACTAGTTTTGTTTCACTACGCATACACGTGCTGAGCGAATGACCCATTTCAACTTTTAGATTTAAAAAGTTTACTTGTCTGACATGCCTTTTTGCAGCCACTGTTTGTAAAGATGAATGAACCCTCCATGACGTCCCTTATAGGTTTCGCCGAACCTCAGTTTCGAGGCTTGGTGTGGAGGGCTCATCTTGACACTGGCTTACTCATCTTAACATGGATGAGTAAAGAGGTGGATTACTGAGGCAAACTCTCCAAAGACACCACCCACTTGTCAGTCTAAAACACTCTTAGTTATACATAGCTTTAAGCCTTAACAGAAACCAAACAGGTGAGCTCTTTTAAAATTCACACCTTGTTCAGTTGTCATTAAGGAGGTGATAAGCTATAGAGACCAAAGCTGTTTTTTGTACTAGGCTGTAAACATGTTTATTTCTGCTGTAAAGTTGGACATTTTAACATGAGGGTCTATGGGGATTTACTCGCTTTTGGAGCAAGTCTCAAGTGGCCATTCAAAGAACTTCTGTTTCGTCTTTCTGTATAGACACAGATTAAAGCTCATCATTTAAAGGGAATATAGTGTACTTTTTATTTTTGTTACCTTTTTGTGGAATGTGGAATGGAATATGGTCATGTTCAAAACTGTCTGCGCTAAGCCAAGCTAATTTATTGGACAGATACAAAATCCATTTTTTTAATCTTACGCTCATAACACAGAGGCTGTCCTACTCCTTTTCTTTCTTAAAAGACATAAACATAACAAGATTTCCAGTTTGAGTTAGGTAGCTCTTTAAATTATTTCCCACTATTGGTACTGATATTTAACATGTGAATCAGAAATTAGCGCCAACTGCTAAACTATTAGGCATACAGGAGGAATTTAATGCCCTTGGGACACCGTAGCCACCATCCTACCCACACTGTATGCCGTAAACATTGTGTAACAACACCACTGGCTTCTGGCTGTTGCTTAAGGGTCCGAGACAAACTGGTGCCATAATGCATCACAAGGAGCTGTTATTCAGCTAGTGATGCTAATCTCTGTATTCCTTTCTGTGTGTATCCATGCTAGTGTTGAGTAATCGCTGCTTAAACAGTCGTGGTGTGTAGTGATTAGTGGCAGCCCACCAGGACAGGTCTAATGACACACACTGTGTTTACATTACATGACATCACCTCCCGGTTCAGCCTGGGGATAATGTTTCTGCCGGCATGACCACTCTATTTATACGCACACACGCCGAACAGAATATCGCGATTGTAAAATGTGCAGTTACATCCATACATGCTTAGGATGGAGAACATGCGAACACAGATCAGGCCTTCAACGCCCTCCATCCTCTGCGTCATGTCAGTGCGTGCATGACACCGCGTTTGAGTTGTGTAAACTGTTTACTGCACGGAGATGAAAGGCCTCATGAAGCCTGTCTGAGGTGCTACACAGTCCACAGACACTTAACAGCACTCCCACCGGCTCTTTTCTCCTCGCCAGTAATTACGGATACCCGCCATAGAGGTCTGATTTACATACCGTGTCATATTCGGATGTGCCGCGCCTTTTATCTTTAAGCTCGTGTTCTTTCTCTTGTCTGTCTGCTTGTTCTCATTGCCTGTTGTTCTCTCTCTGCGCTCAATTGGTTCCACACACACACACACACACATTCATGGGTTGTTTGATCGAGATGTGAGTGGCAGCGCAAACCTCTGATGAGCTTTGAGCAGACGTTGCGTGTCAGCACTGTGATCAGCGTGCGCCGTGGTGCGTGGTAAAGGTTGCATGTGTTCAGTGTACGCGGGAGAAAGAAGCTGTGATTGATTTGTCATATCTGAATTGTATTTCGGCACTGACATATTGTGCACAAGTGATACAGCAGGTGTTGATCTTGCACCTCCAGTTTGCTCGTTTTCAGGTTTTATCATCAATACATCCCATGTTGCAAGGTTCTGCTGTAATAATCCATTCATTTCTCCCTCTTTTGGTCTCTCCAGCCTGAAGAGCTGACCAGTGCCCTGGAGATCAGCAACATTGTGTTCACCAGCCTCTTCGCCCTGGAGATGCTGCTGAAGGTTTTGGTCTACGGTCCCTTCGGCTACATCAAGAACCCCTACAATGTCTTTGACGGCATAATCGTAGTCATCAGGTAAGGACTCCTCGGCAACGCGAAAACTCTGCAATAATGCATGCATCCTGCTTTTCCGTCTGTTTCTATATTTAAAAATGATGCCACTGGAAACAAAATACCCCGAAGGCCCCATTCAGTGTTGTGCGAAATTATTCGACCCCCTCCCGAGTTCAGCTCATTCTAAACTCTGTCAGATCTTCAAACTAAATCAAAACATAAAACAAAGGGAAACTTCAGTAAACACACAATACAAGCCATAAAAGAGGATTTTATTTACTGAAGCAAAAAACTTACTGTGTCTAAAAGTAATCTTCTATATGAACATAAGGGATTGTCGTGCCACCTTTAGCAGCAACAACCAATGGATCAGTCCCTTGTATCACTCTGGTGGGATTCTGGCCCACTCTTTTTGCAGAGCTGCCTTAGTGCAGCCACTTTTGGAAGGTTCACTATTGTTCCAAGTCTTCCATTTGCAGATAATATCTCCAAATGGGGATCTGTGGAGTCCCAGAGCCTTTGTAACCCCTCCCAGACTGATGTATTTCAATCACCTTCCTCCTCATCTCTTCTGGAATTCTGATTTTGGCACCGTGTGCTACTACTGAGACCTTTCAGCTGACTTCATGCTTCTGAAAATGGTCTATTTAAGGGATGATTTGGTGGAAGAGAAGCTGGTAGCAATCAGGCCTGGGTGTGTCGAGTTCAGCCGATTTCAATGCATTTTTGTAGTTCTTTGCTTTTAGTAGCAGGCCCACTTGGTATTAGATCATCCTTTTGCTTCGATAAATACAATTACCATTTAACACTCATGTTTTGTGTTTACTCGGCCGTAGTTGGAAGATCTGACATAGTTACACAACATAAGCTTCGCACCAAAATAGAAGAAAACAGAAGGGAGTTGAATGCATTTTCACACTGCTGTACATGCCTGTGGACAGTATTACACAAGTAAGATGTAGTGCTGTAATGAAGCCGCAGGGAAATAAGTAAATACAAAGCATAAACGTACAACCGCATTCCATTCCACAAAACTGACTCAAACCAAACCCTGAAAAAAACATTATAATATCACTGATCTCCTAACGTGGGTAGCAAATAGAAAAGGTCAGAAATTAAAAACTGCCTGTGAGCGACGCTACAGCTTGCAGTCTGTGCAGTGCAGTGTTGTAGAAAATACGGCGATGACACACCACCAGAATAATGACTTCTCCAATAAATGTTTTATTGTTTCTATTTTCTAACCGTAGGAATTGGCAGATACACGCTGAACAAAAGTGACCTGTTAGTCTACTACAGCAAATGCCAGGAGATCTCAATGAAATG
The DNA here is from genome assembly GCA_024666655.1 of Dascyllus trimaculatus. NCBI lineage: Eukaryota > Metazoa > Chordata > Actinopteri > Pomacentridae > Dascyllus > Dascyllus trimaculatus. The sequence goes on from CM045463.1 coordinate 23,952,753, forward strand.
AAGAAGTTTATGCTGAAGGTTGTCACTTGTGCCGGGTTCACATGAAGTCAATGGGAAATGACAGGAATATTAGCTAACAGTGTAAACTGGAGGAGTAACATAGGAATCAATATGTTTGTCTGTTTTTTTAAGAATTTTTATCATTTCATTTTAGTTATAACTACACATTATCAACTAATTGTAACCACACATAGTACTTTATTTTAATCTTAAAGGCTTGGAATGTTAGTTTATTGAGAGATGTTGTGCTAAGAGGTAACAAATGACCAGTCTGGTTAACTGTGGTATTGACAAAATAATGATTTTAAGGCTTCTCTGTACTACTCTGATATCAAAAATCAGGGTCAAGGTCACTTCTAGTAATCAAACCCCACTGAGAACTGTCACCAGACTCTTACTCCACTTCACCGCCATGGAGACTTTTAGCATCCTTCAGCTCTTTCCTTTGATTTTGAAGCCTGAAACATTGCTATTATCCTCCAGTCTCATGACTGTAACTGAATTAATTTCCAACTCATTTCTAAACGGCAATCAGATGAAGTTACTGACTAGAACCCGGTGAATATAGTGGCGCGACAAACACAATTATTCCCTCAGGAGCTGGTGGAGACCAAAATAGAGCTAAAAGGAGAGCAAACATTTGATTTACATTCATGTGGATACTAGAAATATGATTCAGATGAATGCTAATATTGCTCAATGTGTAGCAACTGTTTGCTAAAACATTCATAATATTATATGGTCAGAATTAGTGGTTTGTTTGCTGCTTGCTCCACTGGCCCCTAGTGGTCACATGAATAAATAAATGATATTTTAATGATTAAACTGAGTAAAAAATTAATGACTGGGAAATCATTTATAAAGCATGAATGGTGCAAACGTGGGGGGTGTTCACATTGCTGAATAACTTACTGACAATTTGTGATTTAGTGCTATGGGTTGCCTTCTTTAAAAAGTTATTGTGCATCACTGGACCATAGTTATGTCAGCGTGGTTAGAGCCTCCACCTCTGGGAGCGCATCATGTTTAGAAATTGTGAAAATGGAGACAGTGCAAGCAGCAGGGCTCCATGACACTTGGCCTGGTCTGGGATCTGAGATTGCTGACCATTGATTTCTGGCTCTCTGACTTGAAAGCGGGTCGCAAAGCTTTGGATATAACATGAGGTGTGTGTTTTGTTACCTTCGGACAGCGTGTGGGAGATCGCGGGTGAGCAGGACGGAGGTCTGTCGGTGCTAAGGACCTTCCGGCTGATGCGGGTGCTGAAGCTGGTCCGGTTCATGCCGGCCCTGCAGAGGCAGCTGGTGGTGCTGATGAAGACTATGGACAATGTGGCCACCTTCTGCATGCTGCTCATGCTCTTCATCTTCATCTTCAGGTAGGCTGAGGGACAGAGGGTGACATAAAATCCTGTCTTACACTGCAGCAACATATATGTACCTATATATATATATATATATATATATACACACACATACACACACACACGGTGGGGGCACAGTCTATTTCTTATTGCCAATGGAGGAACACCGATGTAAGGAAAAAGGGAAAGAGCGTTCAATCTGTGACTGTGGAAAAAGCTCTCTCGGTGGAATTGGAAGCACAGAGGTGTGGAATGAAAGTATATTGGTAGATCAGTACATGGTAACTTCTACATGAGAAGCAAGGAGCACTGAGTAGCAGAGATGAGTGCGACAAGAACAATGAGATCAGTCGATGGAATGACAAGACTAAGTGATTTCCTCTTTTAGTCGGCATTCCTTTGTTCTGCCTGGTTAGGCTCTGTGGCTGAGCTCAACACAAATACAAGTGTGTAGAGGTTCACTGCACTTGTGTGATCCGCAAACACAAGTCTCATCAATTATTGAGAAACTGAGTAGATGTGATACATGGTGTATTGTGCAGCCTCTCTTAAAGATACCATTGCAAACTTTTGCTTTAAACCCTCAGAAACCCAAACAGTTTCTGTGCATTTTATTTGCTCCTATCACATTTTTGATATGTGATAGGAGCACTTGGGTTACTTTTTTCCACTGCAGTATAAAGTCCTGCATCTCTATGGAAACAGCACAGCAATAGCTAGAAGTGCAAAGAACTCCAAAATGTCTACATTATAACAAATGTATAATGCCATAAATCACTGAAAATACGAAACAAACATTGCAAAAACCTGGAATCACAATGACAGCATGTTTTCCAAGTTCTCAAAGGTATTACTAGTATTGGGGTAGGAAACTGTCACTCTACATACTAGAGACATTTTACGACTTTTTAAATTCTCCTTTCTGCATTGTGTCAACACTGCCTGCAGTTCAGCCAAAAAGTCCCTGAATTTTTGTCACATGGCTGTTGGATGCAGCTAGGTCACTGTTGGCTTCCTGGTTACAAAAAGAAATGGAGAATTTATACCTTTTTACAGAGTCTTGTTAAAGGAAACTGTTTACTTGTGGCAAATTTTTAAAAGAGACATGTCTTACAAAGGGATTTTGTTGAAATATTGCAATTTCAGGCTTAGCTATGGATACATTTTACCAACAAACTGTATGTTATGGATGATTACTTCAAGGACTGTCAGAAAGTTGATAAAATTCTCTGCTTATATAGTTTCTTGCTCTGATATATGCTGTAATTTGGCAATTTCTTTAAAAGATAACATTCCTCTCAAACCCGCTGGCAGGTTATGGGGTTTGGGTGGTTAAACAGCCTGTCTGTATGTGTATGTCTAAGATTTATCTGAGCATTTGATGCTTCATCTCAGCAGCAGACGCATGTATGTGAAGGTGCTCCAGCACACACACATACACAAACACATGCAGAGTTCCAAGGGCCTTGTATATGCATAGATAAACAGCCCCTGGTTTGAGTGAAGAGTTGCCAAGTTGACACAGCGGAGGCCTGTTCATTGATCCCTCAGCTCCAGTTGAGCTTCAGCGTCTGTGTCTCTGAATAAAAGGCAGACTGCAATGCAGACACACTGCTGGTTTGTGATAATAACACCCTCGATTAGTTGTCTGAGGTAGCACAGCATAGCATTATTGTGTTTCTCTCCATTGTTCGTGCCACTGTGTTAGACAGACATCTGGTTTAGCTGTGCTACTGTATACACAGAACTATACTCTCCATGATGTGGAGATCAGGACTCTGTGGTTGACTGGGTCTTATTACAGGACTCCTTGCTCTTCTTGTGGCTAAAGATAAATCATTTTAACTCCGGCTGTGTGTTTGGGCTTGGTTGTCACACTGCAGAATGAATCAGACACCTTTTTGATTGCACCACATGATGGATAACAATAAATAAAGTGCTGAAAGTCTGCACAGAACTTTATTTGAGGTTCATTCTTTCAAATGGTTCATGATTCAAAGAACGTGACAATCAGCAGATGTCCAGTTTAATTTCCCATGACTCCCTAGAAATATGTTTGTGTAAACATTTTGGTCTACTGACTGCCCCTTTCTTGGGTGCACTGCTAAGATTTGATGCTTAAAGTAATGGCAAAAATGATACAGCTAAGAAGTTTACTTTATTCCTATTGCAAGGGTAAAATTAGCTACTATTGTCTAGTATAAAAACATGTTTTCAAAACCATTAGTGGAAATCTGCCCATCTGATTTTTGTCCCGAAGAGTCAGCTGAAAAGATGGATACCATTTTCTTGTTTGTGCACTAAGTTTGAGGCTGGAAACCACAGTAACTGTTGATAGCTTTGCATGAAGACTGCAAGCAGGAGGAAAAACCCAGCCTGGGTCTGACCAAACTCTAAATATTTAACGTAAAATTTTCAGTTTGAGATTGAGAAACATTGTTCCAAGGTACCACTGAGGTAGGAAGACACTACATAAGTGCAGACCATTTACCATGTAGCTGGGTGGATAAACTTATGTTAACCAGGATAATCTTACACAGAAAGCTCTCCCTCTAAAACCCCAAACTGTTTTTTCCCCACTGTGATTGTGTAACTAATGAGCTGCAACAAGTTAGTTGGTGAACTTTAGAGGTCTTAGCAAGTGGATTTTGTAAGTTTATACAGAGCAAAGGTAGCCTTCCCTTTTATTTCCAGTGTTTAAACTATGCTAAGCTACGCTAATCACCCTCCAGCTACAGGTCCATGCATACAGATAAGTATCAGTTATCAGGAGTAAAGTCACATACTGTTGAACTTGTCCTTTAATTTCCCAAACAGTGGAAATAAGTCAGATTCCTTACAAAATGCATGAGGTGTCATAGCCGTGGGTTGTGACGCTCTCCATGGTGCTGAACTTAACCTGCCCTCTATTACCATTCAATTCCTTGGCTGCATTCCTGCCTGGATGCATTGGGGGCCAAATGATGTGACCCAGTAACTGACAGTGCTCCACATATTCTGTTATAAATGTGACTTTTTGTGGTCACAAAATTAGTAGCCAGTGAAAGTCTTTGCATGACGATCCTCTATGCAGAAGTTATCATTAACGTGCTTTTTTCACAAGCAGGAAAACAAATCTTTTCAGCAAATCATTTCTGTTTATTTGTGTGGTATTTAATTGGTTGGCCTGATGTAAACATTTATCCGTCCTTTTCCTGTTTGTTTTCCCCCCAGTATCCTGGGGATGCATCTGTTTGGTTGTAAGTTTGGGACGGAGAGTGACGGAGACACTCTGCCTGACAGGAAGAACTTTGACTCTCTTCTCTGGGCCATAGTGACTGTCTTTCAGGTGAGCCTCTTCTCTTCTCCCCTGTTAAATATTCCCATCTGACAGTGTTATGGCCAATTTAGCTGCAGCTTTACGCCCGACTTCACAGTCTGTTCAGACGGTGAAAATTTTGCAGCAGGATGACCTAAAGGAATGCATGTTCATCTCCCGTCTGGAAGCCTGAACTTCCAGTTTGATCAAACTGTACCTGTTGGAGAGCCCTCAAGCAACTAACCTCAGATCTTTCTGCTTCATTGGTGATGACTGACTCTGTCCCCGTTCAGAGCCTGAAAAGACAATTTCCTCCTGAATAAATAAAATATATCAAATCAAATTTTCTTCTTCACTTTCCGACCCCCTTCCTCCCTTCAAGACTAGCCTTTATCTACCTCTCTCATTTTCCTCCACTCATCTAATTTCCATTTCCAAGTGTCTGACACAGGTTAAATAGGCTTGCCTCTTGCATCATCTTGGATTCATGAATGAACTAAAAGTCCCTCTGTGGGGTCCGACCATTCATCCATCATCTCTGCATAGCGTGCTGTATAGCATATATCCCTCTTAATATAGTAGCCATGTATAATTTAGTGGAACACCTGATCTGGGATTATGTAAAGTGACAGCATGTCTCCCTGTACAGAGCATACTTACATGTCTGTTCGCCTAGCGAGTCAAAATGTGGCTTCACTGGTTCTACCTATATAATGATGAAAACTTTTAGTGTTGTCTTTCCCAATGAAAAGCAATTTATCAACACAAAACCTCTGAAATTTGACAAGTCATAGCTTGAAAGCTGATATACAGTATGGCTTAAAGCTTTGTGAGACGATGTTAGAGCTGAAATTATAATCAAGAATGAACTCAACATTTCTTTCATCCCTCTTTGTGAAAATGTGGAGGATGTTATATATTACCCTTTGTATTCTAAGGCCAATCACAATCTACTGAAATATCTGCTGTAGGAAATTGAAGCCTTTGTGATTTCAACAAAGTGAAACAATGATTACTTTGTGAGCACAGAAGAAACATTAGCTTTAGCTTTTTCCATCATCGGTTTCTCCATATCCATAAAACTTCCAAATGCTCTCTTTTAAAGTCAGTTTCAGCTTTGTGGGTGATATTTCTGCTGTGCTTGTTAAAGTGAGTTAAAACGGAAATATTGAAAATAATGTAATAAAAATAGAAATCTAATAGAAATTCAATCGTCAGATAACTGGCATACCTAATCAAAACCCATAATACAAACCAAGCATTGCTAGCATGTTTGGCTAGCTGGGTTTATGCCTTCAGTAGGACTAAGTGTTAACTCCAAAAGAAGCCATATCATTACCTACGGAGATTAGCTTCTGGTGTTTAAGGTTACGTAAAAATAAATAAATAAACGTTTGCAACTAGCACATACACTTTTTGGTCTTTCCCTAAACAGTAGAAGGAATTCCTGAAAGCTATCAGTGTTGGGGCTAACGTTAGCAGCTAGTTCTGCCTGTAAACTTTTGGCAACATTATCCAAGCTAGCATTACAACGTATGCTTTTGCGTTGTTACATTAGAAGTGAAAATATAGACAAATACATTTGTTTTAAAATATGAATAAATATGTAGGCAACAAGGACAAAAATATATATTTTTGGGACACAGTACATACAGTGTTAGTACTACCTAGTTATGCACTGAAATGCATCACTTTTAGCATTTAGCATTAGCTTTACTCTATTGACTTAATATTATTTACAGCATGTGATCGTCTGGTGCACATTTTTTAGACCTCTCAGAACAATGTAATTGTAAAATAAGCCAGCTCGAGACAGCGCTTTCAACTAACTCACAAAGCTAACATTAACTAACTAGCTAACTAGCTATCTAGGTAATAAAAACAGCAGACACAAATTAAATCATTTAAGGGGGGAAAGTTGTCGCCAGCTAGAAATGAGAAATCTGCTCTTGTTTTCTTCGGCCTGATATCAACCAATTGTTTTTAAAATTGAACTGGATTGCACTGGTGATGGTTGGATTTTGAGTAATAAGGTGACCAAAGATGACACTTTTAAATGCAAGTCCTTGGCTATCTCCATTTCCTCCAGTATATGATGAAACAATCAAAAACTTAAAATCTAAATCTGGAGCTCATTTTGTCCAAATGACAAAAGCCTCAAATTCTGTCCCAACTATGACTGTCAAGGTTGCTAGGTGACAGGATAGGCACTCTAAGATGCGAGGGTAAAGGCAGAAACAGCTGGTGATGTAAATATTGTATACACTGTAGATTTTATATACACCTATTCCGGCACTCGGTTCAATCTCTACATCCTTTGAAGACGTGACCTTTGTTGGCCATGTCCTGTAAAGAATGCATCCCCTGATTATGGATACAGCTCATATGTACCTTGTGAGAATGTAATACTTGACATGTGTAGAAACAGTATCTGCGTGGGACAGTCAGTTTTGAGTCCAGTACTGTTAAATTGTTAGAACAATTGCTGAACAACAATATGCTTTTGCCCTGAAACCCTTCCTGCTCTCTAACAGATCCTAACCCAGGAGGACTGGAACAAGGTGTTATATAACGGCATGGCCTCCACCTCTCCTGTGGCCGCCCTCTACTTCATCGCACTCATGACCTTTGGCAACTACGTCCTGTTCAACTTGCTGGTGGCCATCTTGGTCGAGGGATTCCAGGCGGAGGTATAATGTTGCTATGCAAAGTGGATACATTTGTACCATATGAAAACTACATTATAAAGCTGCTGTACTTTGTCTGAAATTCTGTCTGCCTTTCCCTGAAAGCCTGTGGAAAAATCTGTCTTTTGAGATAGTTTAGATCAACGTGATCTAGTTTGCTTCAGGTTTTAAGACTTTAAGTTGCTTATTTTCAAATGCAGGCTGACATATCACTAATGGATGGGTGTTCAAACCCACACACACAACAAATTCTGAACATCAGAGGCATTAACCTACTGTATACGTTGGTTGCACTCTCTGCAGCGGTTTATATGAGGACACAGCAAGTCACAGAGTTTCATTTTACCTCCCCTCCTCATCAACATCTCCCTTTTGTTGGTAGCCTCTTCTCCTCCCACTCTTTCCCACAATCTCAGCGGTCATCCTCATTATTGTTCTGCTTATTTGCCAATGCTATAAAGCACATCATAAGAAAACTATGCTCGCTCGACTGTGCATCAGCCCACATCACCGAAACCCCCCTGTTTCATCAGTCATGCTCAGACACATTCTTCTTCATGAACACCCCCTTCCCCCGGCCAACCTTTCCCCTCCTTAGTAAACCTTTTTTGTAACGTAATAAAACAAAAGCAATATGTTATCTGCCACCGCTATGCTTCTGACTCCTCTCAGAGAGTGAAAAGAGACAGCAAAAAGAAAGAGAAGAAGGTGGATTAATGGTTGTTGTTTATGCAGTTGGGGAAAACAGGAATTAAAGAAGTTAAAACCCATTGAGAGGCCCCTCTTCAATTTTCATCCTTGGCTTTATTTGTGGGAGACAGAGTGACAGATAGAAAGGAATAGAGAGAGAGACATGATAGAGAGAGTAAATCACATAAGTATCCAGTCTCTCTCTGCCTGTCTACTCGTCTCGTCCTCTTTTTCTCTTTCTTTAAGGGGTGACAGCACCTCTGCTTTGATCTCTGACGCTCTTCAGCTCTCTGGCTGAGAGGACAGAGAATACATGAGGGGTGGCTGAGAAAAAGGTTGACAGCCTCGTAAAATATGGATTAATTGGAATGGGCTTCTCCTGCCACGGCACTTACGTATCTGCCGTACAGATATGAAGTGCATTTCTGTGGTGAATGGAACCACATGCACAGTAGGGCACATGAACCGCTTAAGATGAAGGCTTTATATTTATTTCCCTGGAAAGCACGATGACATTAGAGTTTTTCAGGGGGTGTCAGCCGTGGGTTCCTCTAGGTGCAGGGATTTTCTACGGGGGAATGGAAACCTTTTGAGAAACTCGACTCCCCTTGCTACTTTTTGAACTGAGGTCTAAATTACCCTCCAACAAGTCCCTGCTTGGGGGTAGAACTTTCTGAGTGAGGCTTGCAGCTGCGAACATCACTGATTGTTCAAGTATGCTTTCTGAAGCATTAGGTAGTGGTCTGCTGCAGAATCTTTAGGGCTTTTTTAGGGTAGCCCAAGCTTTGGTGCGTGTTCTCAACTGCAAGAACTGCCTCTTACAAAGCCGGAGCAGGAAAAAGTGTCTCTTTTCAGTACTTTTGACCAGCTCTGAAACACAGCTGTGCGAGTATCGATGCTGATTGGTTAAATTCTGACAAATCAAATGCTGGTTTGTTAAACTTGAAGAGGACAACAACGGCCATGTTTCTGGGCTTTTGATGTCTTTGTTGAGTAGCAGTCCTCTTCTCTCTACCATTCCCGTACTCAACCTAAAATTCACCATATTGGCTAGCATAACAAACCTCCATTGTTCAATTTATTAAGTGCTCATAGAACTACAGTTGTGCCCAGTAACTACTGTTGTCACTCACCTGCCCCAAATACATATACCCATCAATTTTTAAAACAAGCATATGCAAACACATTTTTTGTTTTGTTGTTTGCGTGCGATAATAACCAGGATAGAGCAGCCCTGGGGATTTCACAATAAACCGACCAATGCCAAAGTAGGATTTTTGATGTCTATTTTTGTAGATTCTGACATTCAGAGGCAATTTTAGACCATCGCTCCCATGAAAGTGTGACTTGTGAAATTTTAGAGGGGTCTCTAAATTATTGACACTACTGCTTTTACTCTGTCGCTATTTACACTCGATTTTTCAGTATTTTAATGAATCATGAGTAAAATTAGGCTATTACTGATGTATGATTCATGCATGCGGGGTGTTTCGTCATTAATTGACTTTATTAAAGATAGTGGCATGCATGCTGTTCCTGCCATCACCATTCAAGCTTGGCGGAGTGCTATCATAAAACTCACTCACTTTAACTCAAAGGCCAAATAAAAACTATCTTGATGAACAGCTGCCATAAAACATAACAGAAGAACTAACTGAACCATCTGTGGTGCTGAAAGAAGGCAACAGCAGCTTTTTAATCATACTCTCATTAGTTAGAATAATGATAAATAAAAGCGAAATCCAATGCTTGGTACATGTTATATCTGTCATTTCTTCAAACAAAAACTGAAAAAATGTGGGCCATGGTATAACTTGGAGACTGCCCTGCTGTTAAAACATAAATAACACCATGCTGGAAAATTGAAGTTCTTGAAACTCACACCGACAGTGAATGTTGGTCCTATAATTAGACTGTTACTCCTTGACTCTGTATGTGACTCATGTCTTCTGAAACAAATCAGTGTATAAAGTGCTGTGGTAACAGTGCTACTATTCCCTTAGTTCCATCAGTCTGGACATTTTTTATCACTACAAATGGGCCCATCAAAGACAGACAATTATGAACATCAACAAAACGACAAGCACCAAAGTCTGTTCAGATTAGCAAGCTAGGTTAACTGTAGCTTTCACTTTCCCAATATTTATACACCGATCAGCCACAACATCATGACCGCTGACAGGTGAAGTGAATAACATTGATCATATTGGTACTATGTGCTGTTCTGATGGAAAACCTTGGATTCTAACATCTGTGTTGATGAGACTTAGACACCCAAATAAACATTGTCCCACAACAAACACACTCCCTCATGCAAATGGAAATCCCAAATGTCACTGGCCTACCCTCGCAGGAAAATGCACCCCACTACATGGAAACAACATCAACCAATCAGGAACATGTTGAGGAACATGACAATGGCCCAACATGTTGATTTGACCTCCAAACTTCCTACACCCCATTGTGATCAAGCATCAACAGGATGCAGTGGAACAAGTTGGATTGACAGACGCCCCACTGCACAAGCCAGAGTACCCAAAGGATGCACTGCTAACGTCCTGGTTCCAGACCCCATAGGACACCCTGAGAGGTCTTCTTGTCCATGCCCAATGGTTCAGAGCATTTTTGAGCACATAAAGGGGACCAACACAGTCTTAGGTAGGTGGTCATAATGTTATGCCTGATCGGTGTGTATTAACAATAGACCATATGACAACTTGTTGCCTACTTAGTCATAAATCCACATGAAAAGCCATAATTCTGCAGTTACAAACAGGCTGGACATTTCTTTCAGGAGCTGATGGAGACCAAAAACAGAGCTAAAAGATGAGTGGATAGTGGTGAAACATGACTGGAGATAGTATAGTTTGGTAACAGTCTAAATATAATATAATACTGTAAGTTTTACAGCACAACAAACTGAACATCTCCGTTGTTAGCAGTTGATAGCTAATATTATGTTAGCACAATACTATGAAATGCTTATTGTTCATATTTCCAAACTCAAAAAAAGAGGAGAATGCAGATTTGAGTTTGACTTCAATGCGATTGTGCAAATACATATAAGTGCTGACTTAACTAGAGGAGAAAAATGAAAAAATCTTTGAAGAACAAACACAAATACACTTTCTCATACAGACTCACACACCCGAATGTGTAACCCCCACGGTTCTGTTCTCCCTGTCTGCCCTCTTTTATTATCACAGAGCTGTCGGCTTAATTCTCCCTCTCCTTTTTTCAACTTTACATCCATTTCTGCAAACACTAAGTTTATTTTTAGTCGGCCAAACTTTCCCTGCGTCAGGGTTGCTAGGTAACGAACACTTGAATGACGTGAGCCAAGCCAGGAGAGATGTACGACTGTGGTGCCAACACACACACACACAGTTACAAAATGTGTTACTTCTCATGTCTTTATTGCTTTAGAAACAAAGAGGGGAAATCATCTTAAACGTTTGATGTCTTTCGCTGCTCTTATTTGCTTGATTCAACTCGCTTTCCCATCCTATGCATCACCTCCATACTATTTTTCTTCTTTTTCTCTCCTATTGTCTACTTTTTCCTCTCATTGAGTCTCTTTGTTGGATTGTGACAGTGTGTCCATGTGACAGAATCCAATATCCGCTGCAGGGAGTGCAACAAGGCCGATTTGTCTCTTTATGGGGACCTTTTAACAGAAGCGAGACAAAAGTTGTTCATCCTTTTTATTACACCTCTCACTGTGACAATAAACATACATTTCACACTTAAGCACACACATGCACTGTATGCGTCAGATGCAGAGGAATGCTTCCATGCTGAGCACAAAATGTCCTGAACGATGCATAGCTGTACTGTATTGCACAGTCATTAAATGTATATGTCAGGATCATTTTCATGTCTGCTTTCTGGAAACAATGGAGGGTTCGGGTAAAACATGGCTGTGCTTCCCTTCTTCTCTCTTTGCTGTCCTGACTTTTCATGCTTTCAACTAATTCAGGTTGCTGAAGTGCACATGTGCAGCGCACGACTGCACACTGTGATCCAGGACAGTTGCTTTGATATGTTCTGTTGCATGGTCAAGTTCAAATGTTCCAACAGGCTGGACCTCTTTTAACGTTCTACTTCTGCTCTTGTCTACTGCTGTGGTTCCACCTCTCACCTCTGTGCCTCTTTTCCTGTGTGCGCCTCCCTCTCCTGTCCGGCTGCACCGATCACTTCCACTAATAGGAAGTGTCCAAGCGGGAGGACTTGCATGCCCAGCTGAGCCTAATTCAGCTGCCTGTAGACTCAGGGGTATGTACAGCACTGCAGCTCTGCCTTCCCTCCCTCCATTTAATTGACTAACCGCCTCCCCCATCCTCCCTTCGGCCCTTCCTCTCCACCCCTTCTCCTCATCCTTCCCTATCGAGGCTTTGCAGTGATGCCACAGATCTCTCAGCAGCTACAGCTTGGAGTTCTAGTGCAAAAGTACTGCTCAGTAATGACAGAATGACAAATGATAGTTTTCCTGTACTAACATTTGCTTTTTGGTATCATTTTTGCTCATTAAACAGCTCAATATTTTATCTGAGACATTAATGTAGATAATAAAAGACATCTCCAACACTTGCTACTAGAGTTGTAAAGAGATTTTAGCCAAATTAGAAAAGCAACCCATTTTCTCTCTTGCCCCCTGGTGGTCTTGAGGCATGCAGATATAGTTTATCTTTTCCTCACAGAAGTTTTGAGATCTGCCAATCCAATCCAGTAGAGTACTGAAGTGGGAGCTTTTCCAAGACTTAAATGGACATTAAACTCTTGGCTGAATTATGAGTAGGTACAAAAGATGAGCAACCAGTTCTTTGATAAGAAGGGCAAAGGTAAAGCAGTTCCCAAAGAGGAAATGTTATATTTAACTAGTGTAAAATTCCGTGTCATGAGCCACTAATGGGAGATGAAAGCTAAAAATTAGGCTTTGTAGAAAAAGCAAATCTCATGGGTATCATAGATTTAATAGGACTGTAGTTGAGACCAACTGGATTCAAAGAGAAGCCCAAGTCTGAGTACAACATGGGGTCAAAATCAAGAGCCCATATTACTGTATGCACACTTACGGGTTCATGAAAAAAAAATTAAGCTAATGCAGAAGTGCTTTAAGCCTGCTTTTTTTCTAACAGCCAGCAAGGGCAACTCTTAACATTGTAAAAAGAAGTCTGACTGTACAGAAGTCTATGAGAAAATGACCCTACTACTACTTCAGTAACATTTTCCTAATGAATTTATGGTCTAAGTCTTTGGTTCCAAGCCACCTTCCATACAGAATGGGGTTTGCTTTGTAAATTTGGGTCCCATTTATAGTAAAATAGATAATACAACAGGGTGTGCTTTAAGGAAGGGCCATCTTGCAACTGACAGGTTGTAGCCGCATCATTGTTTTCAAATAAGATATACTGCTGCTTGTCACTTCTGATTTCAAAGACTAACGTGGTGACAGCCAAATACCAAACTTAAGAAGTAGACCTTAAACCAACGGGTAGTGTCATTGTGGCCATCTTTTATAGACAGTCTATGTGTTCATTATCACCTCAAAAATCCTCAAATTGACTGTCCTCTGCACCAGAACTAAACAGCATACAGTACCACTAACAAAGGTTTACCCATAGTGTTTCTTCTTTTAGTAATTTGAGTGCTCTGGCCCTTTAAAATAGGCATTTGTTCAAAACATGTTAACAAGACAACCATGTTCAACTGATTTCATCCCCACCAATAAGCAATCTCATTCCAATATAATACAGGAATAAACTGTGTAGTGAAGCAATGTACAGTCCCCCATGTTACCAAAAGCAAAGGACCTCCAATGTAGCTGCCAGAAGATGTGTCACATCTTCTGAAAGTCCTCTAACCTGCTTCCAGCATGATGCCCTCGCTGCTGAGACTGACTGAATGACTGCTCAGAGGAGTTTAGGAGACCAACAAAGTGCTTCAACACTTGCATCACTTTGCTGTGTGTGTGCATGTGTGTGTGTGTGTGTGTGTGTATTCTTACTTTTTTCTCTAAAGAGCAGACTCCACATCAAACTTCATGTTGAATGCTCACCTCCCACCAGCCCTCCACCCCTTGCTTTTTTTCTTTCCAGCTTCTGGGTAAGCGCCGCACTGATGCTGCCAAAAACCTCCTTCTCTCAGTCTCTGTTTTATCTGGCCGGAGGATGAAGTCAAGAAAAGAGGGGGATGAGAAGGGGTGATGTGAGTGCTGCCTGTTTGGGTGGGCCCGATACTGCAAGATAGGTCTAGCCAAACAAGAGGATGAGACGCAATACATTTAAAGGTCCTGCTTTGAAAAACAGATTGTTATAAGTCTTCTCATGTCCTCTCATTTTACTCCGCCGAATGCTACACAGACAGCTCCAGGGCTTTTCTAACGTGCAAAAGTTCCAGACTGTTCTCAGATTCTTTACAACTGTCCAGTGGTGCTGGCGCCCGAGCTTGACACATGGTTTTTGAGTGGAGTCTGCTGGACCGGTCTAATCGTCAAACCTGTTATTAGAGTCTTATCCTTCTGCTGCCTTTATCTGTATATCTTGCACATACTGTATTGTAGGCCTATACACGCTTGTGTTAAACAAAAGTGCATCTAAGTATATGGTGGTATTTTTTACAGACTGCGCATTCTATCAGGTGTTACAAGCACATTCTGTAAGCATTGCAGTGAAAAATGAAGCCAATGTGGCAATCCCAGGAACTGCAGTTCCTCAGATGGCCTCTTGAGGCTGAGTCCAAAAGAGAGTCAATCACCATAGACCCCCATGTTTAAATGTCCAATTTTACAGTAGAAAATAACATGTTTACAGCCTGGTACAAACAACGCTTTTGAACAGGGGATTAGTTTATATATTACTCACTTATTAAAATTGTATTCGGGCCTAAAGCTATGCATAGTTGAGGGTGTGGCTGCTTTGAGTGACAGGTAAGTGCCGTCATAAGACAGTCCATGGCCCAGAGATGTTTGCATGACTCGCCTCAACTCCACTCACGCTCCACCTGTTTACTAATTTTTGCATTTGCCAGGAGTTATGGTACATGTCCACAGGGGCGCGAGGGGTGGACCTGCTCTCCAGCACTCGACGATTGATGGGTGCACAACTAGACAGTGGCATGCTAGATGATAAACAGGTGCTCTCCAACACCAAACTTTTACAGGCTACACCTCCTACAAGTGTGCAAACACTGGCTGCACCTGATTGGACAAATGCTTCATTCATGGGCTGTCTGCTTTTGGAATTTGAGTCGGACCAACATGGTGGCTCCTTGGGAAACTTTCTCTGACTTAATGAAAACAGTTCACAGTGTTTCTTTTCTGCATAGCTCAAAAAACATTTGAGCTATGCAGTTGCTGAATCTGTCATTTTAGATCAACAGTTAGCTTAAAAGTTTTTCAGTAGCTTCCAGATACCCCTGATTTGCATAAAGTAGCCTAAACCTCAACTTTATGCCAATGAGGAGCGACCTACAGGACGCCACATCTCTCACTACCAGACACTGATAGGAAGGCATTGCATGGCTGCTTACATAGACAATGACTGGGAAGTGTTGAAATGACAGATCCTGCACCATTAGGAGGAATCGGCCACTGCCAAGATGGCGACAGCTGGAACCATCACACTGAGCTTCACAACCGCTGTTCAGGGATCCTGTGGGTGATGTTGCTATGGATGTCGTGTTTACCAAACCGTTACGTAAAGGTTGCAAATGCTCATTTTGGAACATTTTGGGAGAACCTGATAAATAAAATAAATAGTTAGCTTAGTCTTAACTGTTAATAAACATCTTAATGTAGTATGACACTGCAAAAAGGGTAAGAAAAGTGAAATCCCTAACACCTTGCACTTTCTCTGAAATACAGTACAAGCCATCTATGAAAACCTTTTTCTAATTGAATTGTATTTTGCAGTTTAGCATCATGTAATTGATCCGTACAAACATGAAAAGCCAGTTTATCCTGTGACTTCACTGGCTTAATGGCAGTGAAGATATAAGTTAGGACTCATGAATCCACACTTGTGGTATGGAAATATTTCGCCAACGGAGATTTTAAGTGAAATATCTTGACAGTTGTTGGATGCATTTCAATTAAATTTGGTATTATTCATAAACTGCATTGCAAGGGAATCGCATTACTATTCATCGAGCACCGTCATTAGGTTAAATTTATAATCTGTCTGATACTTAAATTTATAACCAAATATCTGCGTTACTGTTAAGTGCAAACGTTATCCTATTATCATCAGCCTTGCCTGTATTTCTGGTTTTATTGCTAACGGCAAAAACTAGCTTGCTAACACAATGATATAGATGTTTAACATGGTAAACGTTATGTCCAATAAACATCAACATGTTAGAATTACAGAGGCACTAAAAGGACTGCTGTTCTTTCCAGTTCATTTCAAAACAGCTAGCAAACGCAACTAATAATTGCAGTTTTCAACTTGAGCGAACAAAGTAAAAATTGAAAAGGATCAGTTATGGTAGTCTTATAGTTTGTACACTTGAAATGAT
Source organism: Dascyllus trimaculatus (assembly GCA_024666655.1). Classification (NCBI taxonomy): domain Eukaryota; kingdom Metazoa; phylum Chordata; class Actinopteri; family Pomacentridae; genus Dascyllus; species Dascyllus trimaculatus. The sequence continues at coordinate 23,969,308 of CM045463.1, forward strand.
TTGTTCATTTTATTCTCATTCTGGCTGTAATTCTGTGAGATTTTTTTTTTTTTTGAAGCGGGAAATTTGAATTGTTGAAGATTTTATTTTAAAAATTGTCACAAACACACAGATGAAAAAATGGAATTGCAATTGGATTTTCTTTTTAATAGTGGCAGGCCTATGCTTCCATAGATAACTATATTGTTGTCGTTGTCATTAAGGTCTTGGTATTAGTTTATAGGTTAGCACAAGCAAATCCAATTCTAGACCCACAAGCCTCTCATGCAGCTGTGGTGGGCACAATTTTGGTGGACACACACACATAGAAACAATTACACCGCTTCCTCCTATCAACAGCCACCCTCCGTCTCCCATTTACACCCTTTTTGAAGCAATGTAATTGAGATGCCCCTGTGCCGCTGGTGTCTATTACTGTCTGGCTATCAGCAGCAAGCCTGGTCTAGCCCATCTCCTGCTCCCACCGCCAGACCCCAAATTGGGGTGGCAGAGTGTAAACAAGTTATCCAAACAACTATTTCAGGAGCAGGGATTTCCCTCGAGTCTAGCGCTTCATTCTTGGTTCCGAGCTATTTTCTCCACCTTCCCTTTCCCCAATGAAGCCTCTATTGTCTAATACTTGGGGAGAGCATCTCCCTCAAACCAACTGTATCGTCAACATCAAGATTCCAAATGTCTCTTCTTTTTTAAACTGCAGCTGAAAACTGAAGGATCTTTAATATATTATAGCTCTATCTTTTCTCAGAAGATTTGACTGCCAAATTACGAATTAATATCTGCCTGTGAGGAAGTTGTGCGTATTAGAGAGTGAATGGAAGGGAAAAAGGAGAGAGGATCGAAAGACACCGAGAAGAAGATGCAGAAAGAAGCGACAAAGAGAAAAAACAATGTGAGCGAGGACAGCAACAGAGAGAAAGAGGAGGAAATTTGGCAGATCAAAATCAGCTCTGTGCTGGATGAGTCTCTGATGTAGTTTTATCGACTTCTGCTCCTCCTCGCAGCAGCCGCTTGACTGTGGGTTTCTAAAATTGCACTGTGACAATCAGAGGATTAGGGCTGAGCAGATTTTAGGTCAGCTTGGTCTTTTGACATGGTGGGTCCGAACTGTGCAGTTGGAATGTGTCGGTCTGTGTTGACCTGATAGTGGCTCCTGGAGATATATCAGAGGTTAAACTGCTGCTGCTGCACAGAGACGAGGCTGAAATGGAGAAGAGTACAGTAGATTAGACTGTCTGGTGTTGTCAGGTTTGTTAAAGCAGTTACTAGACAGCTTTTATTATGTAAGTTAGAGATTTATAAAGCTAATATTTCCTTAAAAGAATATTTAACTTAGTAAAGGCAAGCACTGTCACCATGTAATCAAGTTTACTTTTGAGGTTTTTACATAACAGCATAAAGTAATACCTTCAGTTTACCTGCTATACAGTGATGCAGTATTTACTATTCCTACCAGCAAAGCATTGTAATGGACTCTCTAAGGTATGTTCAGTGACAAAGCAAATATTCTATCCAAATAAATCATTGGACTGTGCTAGCAAGATAAGGTTTAGTTTCCAGATCCTCTCTCTATTCCTCTATATATGCAGTCAGTGGATGGCACCTCATGGACTTTTCATTAAGTTTTCTATTTTAAATGATAAACTGAAGCTCAAAGCAAGTATTCCATAAGAATTAATCAGTGGCCTGTACTACAAAGCAGGATTTGAGGTTACCGAGGCAACATAAGGTTTCACTCTGGATTTTAAGGGCTACAACGATGGTTCACTTCTTACCAGGATACATCACCATGGTAACTTATGCTTCACACCTAACTCGCTTGGGAGGAGGTTATGTTGGAGACAACAGATCAACACGAGTGAAAACACAGCTGACTGACCAATCAGATCTCTTCTTGTGGATAGTGAGAAGGTCTCTGAAGAGGGCAAGAGTTGTTAGTGTCTTTTGTCCTTTTTCGTTCTCTGACAGGCACAGAGAAAGTGCTTCTCAGCAGAGAGAACTCCAGTCTTCCTTTTATTTCCCCTGTTGACTTAGAGCCATTTATATCAACAGTGTTGCTTTTAGCCTGTATTGTGTTTTTAAATCCCGATGCAGTGCTTGAGAAGGCAACTATAGATCTTTCCATGTCAACAAGTGCCAACACCTCCGCTTTTATGTGAATGTGCTCATAGCTAGACTCCAAAACCTTGGGTTGGCTTGTTGGATTGATAACCACCTTCATGTGAGCATCTGGTGTGACTTCAGTTCTTGGATTTAGTGAAGCCAGATAATGAAAAGATGTCCTTGGTATGCTGAACTTGTTATGTAGTACAGGCCACAGGAGCGTTAGTCCTCCCATTCGCTTTTTTCTTTGTAATGAAATGGCACAAGATTAAAGCTCGAGGATCGGTGCAAAATCCATGCCTGCTTCCTGTGTTTTCATTGATTTTAAATGCAAACATGGCCCTTGAGAAATCCAGTCGCATTTTGTCTGAGCACACCTTCACATTGTCCCTGTTTGACGCAGGACTTAGCATTACGAACCGGAGCATGTATCCAGTGTAGTCTACGGAGGGATCATAGATGATGATGTGTTCTCTTGTTCTCAGCAGGTAAGCTGGTAAAAACATCCATTTTTCAAAACCTGAGGCAATTCCTTTAAGCCATCTTTTTGTCTGTGTCGCTCAGAAAACAGAGGTGAGGGTCAGGTTGTTCTGTCGCTTTTCGCTTGGCCCTGCCAGGTTTGGTATTTATACATTTACCACAAGGCTCTCACAACAAAACCCCTGACCTAGCTTTGATTTTTCTGCGAGTACACACACACGCACACACACACACATACACATACACTGTCATACTGACCTTCACAGCGACCAGAGGCTGCAGACACAACTTCTAACTGAGCTGACCACCACTCAGCAGGAAATGAAACCAAGACCAAAAGCACAGCCTCTCTTCTCCTTCTTACCTGTGAGAGACAGAGAGGAGATAAGGCTGAGCAGCCACATTCTCAGGGCTGATGCTCTGCTGGCTTTGTCCTATAACTGCCGTCCTTTCTGATTGATTGCATGTAGGTGGATGAGCTCTGTGGGAGAGGAACCCTTGCAGGGGTTTAAACTAATTTTTTATTTATTTTTTTTAATTTATGTCTGGTGATAAATTGCTGTGGGTGTTGGCTGTGTGTTTGGTTAGCAGTGTGTCTGTGTGTTGGTGGATGTGTGAATATTTGTCTGTAGTTAATGCCTAAACATTTCTAGAGCATAGTGAATGGAGAAATAGTCCTACAACACTTCTGGTGCAGTTTTCGAAATCCAAATGCCTCAGCAAGGCCACTAGCTTGTCCATCTATTCACCCATTGATCTCACATTGTCAATAATGATAAAAGTGAGACACAGCCTATATCTCCTCTTCATTGCTTCGTTCCTCCACCCCTGCATGCACTCCTCTGATTTATGCAAGGGTGTCTGTTGCTGTTCTGGACACCATTCAATAGCAGTGCTGTTAAGTCAGAGTGGCAAAAACACAGCACAAAAAGCAGAGCAGAAGTCCCCCCCAACCAAAACATCCAGAGATGGCACAGCTGAAAAATGTCCAAACACGTATGACGAAACTGAAGAGTCATAAGAAGTTTTGCCCCTTAGGTTTTAAGACAGTACTCAGGAGTTTTGGGCCAACCAATCATATAATAGTTGGTTTGGGACTCTTCACCGTGGCACCACATGTTGTAAAAGGGTTGCATTTTACCCCAAAGAGTGGTATTTTTCTGCCTCTACTTAGCCAATTTTACAACAAGTGGTATCGTGAAATTGTCAAAGCATTATGTTTTCCTAAATCCTTTGATGCCTTAACCCAACCAAATATTAATGAGTAAAAACAAAACTTAGGTGCAAGAATAAAACAGGACTCGAACCCTATTCTTCTAAATTAAATTCCTCTTGCTCACTTATGCCGCCATCCCCCTGTAATCCCTCCTTCTCTAGACATTGTGTCTGTTTCACTGTAGCCTTTCCCACTATGACCTATATCAGAAGAGGATGTAGTCTAGTTGTTTAAGAACATCCTTTTCGGGTGACAGAGTAGGCTACTAGTAAGTCAGGAACATTACGAGGAGCCTTAAAAATAATTGTGGTATGATGTTCAAATCTACATTTACTAAAGAACAAAATGCTAGGATTAGAAAAAAAGGCAAGGAAACTAGTACATGGGTAACTTTAATCAAGTAATGTGCTGGGCCTGTCAGGGGTATACAACTGGGTGTCATCGACATATTGGAGAAAACAGATGCCATGTCTGGAAAAGATGTGCCTCAGGGGAAGCCTGTAAAGGAGAAATAAGCATGGTCCTGGAATGGAGGTTTGAGCCACACCATATTATCTGAGATAAGGATGAAACATGGGCATTAAAATTACTGATACTACTCTTTGACAACATCTAGATTACTGCTTCTGTGACTACAAGGTGCCTCCAGGTGCTTCATGTTTCCTGCTGTGAGCCAAGACTGCCATACATAAGTAGATGCACGAATGAGATTAGCAACTGTGAAAAACTCCAAGTAGCCCTTGTGTTGATTGGCCTGCTTGTTCATTAGCATCCAACTCTCCTTACGTAATTGTCCTATACTTCATAGGTTTGGGGAAATCAGTCGAAGGCACACAAACAGTGGCTTTAACTGCAGGGGTAAAATGCAAATTGGTGTCTCAAAGATAGCACGCACAACACGCCTGCAGTAAACAAATACAATATGCAATATATCCATACCCACTTTGTCTTCTCTAATACTCATGGGAAGTATCAAGAAAGTAATTTGTTAGTTCAAAAGGAGGTGCATGGTGATTAGGTCCTGAGGCTTTTCTGCACACGGTTTATTCACTTTGCTACCACAGAGGTCTGACTCACTGGGTCGGCATTCTATTAATCCAGCTTCCACCTGGCACCCTCGCACATATTAATGGAGTCTGCAGGCTCCGCCGTAGCGCAACAAATAGAAGCAGCAATGCTTAGGTTCACTGCAGTGGGTTTATAAGTAGAAAACAGCGTGAAGCAGAGGCTACAAGAGAGTAATTAGGAGCTTGTGAAAAGTCTGTGAAAAATAGTAAGTAGAAAGATATGTAAATGTGTGATACACTCTTTTTCACATCACTGGCTGGAACAATAGTAGAGAACAAAACAAAGCATAAACTGCTCTGCTGTTCTGACAAAAGTCTAACTGGGTTGCTGATTTTACCATATCGCCATATGCTACAGTGGAGTCCATTCGGCATGTGTTTGTGTGTGAGTGTGAAAAATGTACACCTAGCAACCACACTGAAGCTCTGCTGTAGCTGTTCGCAGCAAGTGAAAAGAACTGTAAACTCAGGTTCTCCCTGAAAAGTTCCAAGATGCATTTTACTCTCCGCGTTGCAGTGTGGTTTTTCTGTGAACACTTCTCCCTGCATGGCAAAATTTCAGTTGATCTTTCTCACCTTCTCTCCAATGAGCACTGAATATGGGATCAGGGAGACCACACCTTCACCTACCCGCTAAGAGAGAGAGAGGTTGCCTCTAGTGACTGATCCACAGTCAGATCTGAATCAGAATTGATGTGAAGGTAGATATAGCTGAGCAGGGATCTGTGTTTAGAGGCAACTTCATCCCACTTGCTTTCTCTTAGCTCTGCTCAGAACCACATATTTTCACAGGTGTATTTCTCTAACACTTTGTGTGTGTGTTTCATGTGTCAAGGGTGACGCTTCTAAAACAGGTTCGGAGATTGATTCCTGCGCACGAAGCATGGAGGATGTTAACGGCAGCAAGAAGGACTTATCAGCCTCTGCAGGTGAGGCACGTGTATATACTGTACATACAGTATGTATACAGGCAGCACACGCCGATCCTACAAAAAGGATTAAACCCAACCCCCTGTGATTTTTTAAAACCCTGCATTACAGGCACTTTGCAAACTTGTACCATCTGTGTTTGCACAGTTAACTGCTGGCATTTTGCCTCCCTAATCTTTGTTAGATCCCTCTAGATTGCATGCTGTGTTGCATTTCTTTAAAAAATGTATGCAAACGTTTGTGATAGTGCACCAAGTTAGGCCAAAGGCATTTAAAGCACGCCCTGAGAAAACATCCCCCCACCTGCTCTACCTCTGTGGTCTCCAGTCTTTTCCCTCATGGTTTGCGACCACACTGGGTGAGCACGTGGCTGGCTGTCTCCCTGCTCAGCTTCAAACCAGTACAGCAGCCTCATCCATAATTCCTCATACACCAGTTCCCATCCCCTCTAACTGCTGTTCGCGCAGACTGAAAAGCCCGCTGGAAACACTACTGTATGGAGTACAACTCCCAGATGAACTGTATCATCTTCCCTGCAGCCCGTTCAGATGCTCTGCAGAAAACTGCTTACGCAGCTGGAAGAGCCTAATATACATCTTATAGGCCTCGGATAACGGTTGGAAGATGGAGGAATTAGCGTTATTAAAGTTGCATTCCCCTCCGCGTGTCATGTATTTGTGTTGCTGCCAAACATAATATTCTCTCCCACGCATCCCATAAGATTAATGCCCTGCTGAAATATTCATGGTGCTCAATAACAGTATGAGGCATTCATTTTTAAGTAGTGCGTTACTGAGGGTGTACCTCCATCACACTCCTCCTCATGCACTACTTCCTCCTGCTGTTTCTCAGGTTTGTAGTCAGTTTATCACTTTCGTTCACCTGTGACGAATTAGTTTTTTTTACTCTGTCACTTCTGTATCTCACCTCTGTCACTGTCACTGTCTTTCTTTCTTGTTTTTACTTTATCTCCCGCCGATTGCCTTTGCTCTCACCCTCCCCTAACCCACCCACATTTTTTTTAATCTTCTTTGCTTTTTTCTTTTCTAGTAGTACCTGTAAATGGTCATGTGGACCTAAAAACAAGCCTGACTCCACCATTAATTACCCACACTGCTGCCACCCCCATGCCTGTGCCCAAGTTACCCGTGGGAGGTGACCCCATCCTGGGCTATGAGTCTCGTCGAGGCAGCAGCGTCTCCATGGATCCAGCCTGCTACGACAAATCACCGGTTAGTGTATTTATTATTAATCTCACCTGCAGCCCTGTTCCACATCCAGCCCTGTTCCAAAGCCAGCATTATGCTACACATGTAAGGGGATAAGTGGAATTACCCCCACTGCCACTTGGCTTTCACCAGAGTGTCTGTCTGATTTTAAGTGTCCTGCTGATGTGTGGAGGTCATTATGATTGATGATGATTAATGGGGTGTGCTGGTCCGACACTCGCCTTACTGCTGCCTCTGCCACTCTTTATTTGACAAGATGATGATCACGATGAAGGCCAGAGAGAATAAGCCCAGATCTCTACATCTGTTCCTGTCTTTCTGTCAGCTTGAATCTCAGTTGAATTTACCTCATGCAAAGCTGAGTCATTTGATGTAACCTGAGGGCTAAGACACAAAATCAACTCTTCTCTCAGGCAGTTCTTCCTGGAATTTATTTTCTCTCCACTTGATTTTAACCAATATGTCCTCCTCTTGCCACCCTCCATCTCCAGACCAGCGCCCGGAGTTCCTCCCCCTACGCCCCATGGAACTCTGGAAGTGGCTGGACCAGTCGTAGATCCAGCTGGAACAGCCTGGGTCGTGTCCCATCGCACAAACGCCAGAAGCGACAGTCTGGGGAGCGGCGGTCGCTCCTGTCCGGGGAAGGCGGCTCCAGCTCAGAAGACGGGGAAGGCGGAGGAGAAGGTGGAGATGGGATGATGGAGGAAGATGACGCATCCTTAGCCAGGACGGACTCCATGTCCCAGTCGCAGAGAGGACCTCGACACAGGAGGATGGAGTCAGTGGAGACTCGGAGCTCGATGGATTTGCCTCCTGATGCTCTGCTGCAGGTAGACCTCCGGCGCCAACTATAATTGTTAGGGTTTGTGAAACGTATATTAACTGACTGGAATCATGATGGGAGTGGATACTGTTCAAATAAAAAACCACCACAGTTTCAAGATCCTTCACACTTATCAGTCATAACATACAGTGCTTAGCTTAAAATAGAGATTTAATTCTTATGCAGTGAGAGCAGTGTGATCTCTAGTGATAGCTCCTAGCAGAACACCCCAGAGTGAACTCACACATCATTCAACACAGAACAAATGCACCGCTGGAGAATAGAACTATAATAACCTCTTTGACTAACATACAAAATTAAAATAAGAGTTAAGTGATGTTAAATAGTTTGAATGGCCTCGTAAATCCAGGCCATGTTAGCACTGATCACAACACGAGTCAAGATCGGCTATCACAAGCAAAAATGCATTTTCATTTCATAAACCTGTCAGTGAAATCTGGTATTCTTTCATCTGTCCATGTAGGTGCCCTACCTGCACCGCTCAGCCAGCATGCACAGCTCCAGACCCCCCTCCCTGGGCCACTTACGGCCCCCGGAGCAAAGTGACTGCGATGGGAAGGGATCCTCGTCAGTCCTGGGCCCCACACACATCTCACTGGAGGAGAACACTGAAGACGAGACTGCAGAGGAGGAGGTCCCCCTGGTCAGTGTGTGTGTGCACGTGGGCTTGTTCTTGAACTTCTGTCTTTACGAATATTGCCCTGCTAGCATAGTAAAGACAAGAAAATAGTTTCTAGAGTTTCGATTTCAGAATAACAACAATGTTAAACAAAGGCCAGATGGATCATTCATTAGTGAAATACGGTACAAAACTGCTGCAAATCTTTTTCTATACATCAGTATTCACCTGCACTGATACCGATCACACTAACAATATTTGCTAATTCTCTTTTTTGCAAATGCAAAAAGAGAGGGGAAAACAGACAAATCGGTCTCTAACTCTTGTCCAAATTAAATTCTATATTAAACCTCTAAACGTCAAGCAGTTTTAGGCATTTTTTTTCCTCCAGTCACATTTTTACTCACTGTGGGCTCATTTTTAACTGCAGTATAAAGTCCTGCGCCTCTATGGAAACAACACAACCATCAGAACTCAAAAATGTCTCATGACGCTGTATGCAGTATGTATTACATAAATTATAATGCCTTAAATCCTACAACAAGACAAAAGCAAATGTTAGATTTCTTTGATTATTTGTTTTATGGAAAAAAATTGAATCAATATGTTCAACATGTTTTCACAGGTCTTATCAATATTTAAAAAGAAATGGGCACGCTACCTGCTTTAGTTAAGCGATTAGACTAGTTTGATTTACATTTTCACATCTACAAACTAGACATTTTTCACACTACTGTGCAGAGAAACTCTCAAATAATGCTTCACCATGCCGAATGTATCTTCCAACAGCTCTATATATTGTTTTTGAGCCAAGCTTTATTTATTTTATTTTATTTTTTGACAGTGTCTTCTGTCATCCTCTTCTCCTCTCCTGCAGCTTACTCTGAATTTTTGTTACATGACTGTTAGCTTGGTCAGTCAAGGCTACTCAGTTGTGCTGAGGAACAGAGATTTTTTTATTATTATTGTTTTTTTAAAGGTCCACTGCAAATAGTTTGTTTATGATAAATTTTGATTGAAAAATCAAGAATAAAGGGCTGTGATGAAATGTCACAATGTTAAACCTAAATTTGGTTATTTTTCCAGATACAACTACATGTGAAGCATGATGCATTCGAAGACTGTCGATGGCTGTTAATTTGACCGTTCTTTATGTTTTAACTGTTTCTGACTATGATAAATGGTATCTTTAGATGTTTTTTTTCAATTAAGAAGACCTTTCAAATTAGGTGGGTTGGGGTTAAGGACATTTGTATAATAATAGTTAAATGTAATTCTTGCCTATGTTAATAAACCCTGTTTGATCCATACTTATGGATTATGGATTAATCGACATGAGCCAAATAGTTCCACAAAAGCTAAAGTCCCAATATTTCCATCTGTGGAAAAGAACTGTGGCTCACAACATGCAAAGAATTCTGTTCATATGAATGATGAGTACACTGTGCTGTTTTCACTCTGTGCAGAGTCGCCTTGCCAGGCTGTCCCGCTGGCTGGGGAAAAAACAGCCAGAGTGGTGTCGACAGAGAGATAGCTGGTCACTCAACCTCTTCCCCCCAGACTCAAGGTAATATTTACACCTCTGATTTTCTCCATACTGTTCCCTGCGGTTGTTTCAAAAAGAAAATGCTTATAAATGGATTCCTCCGGTGGCATTCTTCTTGACAAGACGAGGATTCTTACCATTGCATTTGACTGGCATCCCATAATGCTGACTGTAATGGCAAAGTGTTTTTTGCCGCAATGTGAGCGCAGCATTTTTTTCCCTTCATATATCAGCTCCTATTCCCTCCCGCATCACTTCAGAAGTCTCTTTTATCTGCACATTTCTGCTATGTCAGGGGTGAGTAAGCAGGAGCAGAGGGAGGAGGGGGGGTTTCTCCCACTGAGTGTTATCTCAGCCACGTGCTGAATCCTTCGCCTCCTTCCCTCCCTCCCTCGTCCCCTCTTCCTTCACTCCGCCTCCCCTTCTGGGGCTTTGATCTGTGTGTCTCTGCTGTCTGTTTGGAGGATGTGGCTGTGGAGGCGACACCGAGCAACATGCTGGCCCCGGCCTGCCGCCACGGCAACACGACATGCTAATTAAACATCAGAAAAACATCCCCCCCCAATGGGACCTTAATGTTAGCCAACACCAGTGTCATGGCATTTGCATTCCAACTCAGAAAACACTTGAACTTTAGGGATACAGTAGAAAGTAGGAGTTGGCAGCACCTGAGAAAGTATCAAAGACTAAGTGAAATTAATAGTCCCGTTGATGTAAGAACTGTTTTGACTTTTACAATTTTACAAAATGACAAAATTAGTACAAGGATTATAAGTATTTTCCTACAGTTATAGAAACTGCACATTAGCATTCTCCAGGAACTCCGGTAGTTTCTGGTTCTGATTGATATCATCGATTAAAAACAACCTTTATTTATCCCGTTGGGGCAATTCAAGGCATGGAGAGCGGTTGGACACAGAGCGGTATCAACAATTGTACAATAACAGTAGCAGCCATGTAGTAGTCAAAATAGGATAAATAACATTAATTTTAAAAAGTAAAAATGAAATTTGTTGAAATAAGAATAAAGTCAAATATTGTATTGACAACAAGTAATGCACATAAGGTGCGAAAATGGTTCAGAGGTGCAAATTGATATGAATTTAGCAGCAGTTATTAGTGTGATTTGACAGTATTTATGTTAGCGGGCACTAAAGTTAATGCAGGAAGTCTACCAGCCAGGAATGGGCCCAATGATATTAGCCATTAGTCAATATTCATAAGTGGTTACACATTATCCTGGCACCACGATGTTGGCACTGGATCCTTTGGGTACTCTTGCTTGGGCAGTGGGGCCTCTGTCAATCAAACTTGTTCCACTGCATCCTGTTGATGCTTGATCATTATGGGGTGTAGGAAGTTTGGAGGTCAGATCAACATGTTGGACCATTGTCATGTTCCTCAACATGTTCCTGGTTGTTTGATGTTTTTTCCATGTGTTTTTTCCTGTGGGGGTAGGCCAGTGACATTTGGGATTTCCATTTGCATGAGGGAGTGTGCTTGTCCTGGGAAAATGTTATTTTGGGTGTCTAAGTCTCATCAACACTGATGTCAAAATTTGACAAATCTGGCAAAAAATGTAAATTTCACCTGAGCTTTAGAAGTAAAATGTTTAAAATGCAGCAACATCTATATCAGTAGGAATAATTTCTCTGTTTTTCATTCATGAAGTGCAGTCCATTTCTGAATCTGAGCCCTTTCAAAAGTTCTGAACTGTTCTCCTCTGTGTTGGCCGTATTATATAATTTGGAAAAGGTTAATAGGAAAAGCTCCCTGTAGTCTGTTATTGTCAGAGTATTAAGAAAACTGAAGGAGCTTGGCTCAAACCGGACTTCTAGCTGGCTTTCAGTCGCAGCAGGCTGCGAGGTCTGGCTGTCGCTGAGAGTGACACCGAGGACACAGGCTCTGCATGGCGCCTATTCTGGCCTTGAACCTTCGCGGACGCCCGCCTGTGCTCACAATCACATCAAGAGACAGCGGCGCAGCGGGAAGCCGGAGTCCAGCGGCTTTCACATGGACCCGAGTTCACCTCAACCTGCCTCTTGTGCTCGCTGTTGTTAGCGCTGCTACTGATGATTACTGCAGGGGAAGTTTTTAATGAGCAGAGGAGTGGGCTGGCGATGCAGGGCATACTGAGGTACAGTCACTGCGATTAGACATATGCGTCGCAAGAAGAAACAGTGCTCTGTCAATACGGAGACCAAGGATGTGCAGGGCTCAGTGATGGCTGTACATGTGGTCCTCTGTACAGCACTGGGTTAGACTGTGGACATGGAATGAACTTTGTGGCTGAAAGATACACACAAAACTAGAACAGATACACTGCAGAGAGGGCTTTAGGATTACAAGTAAAGCAATGACATGCGTCCTTTTTATGTTTCTGTGATGCTACTTTCCCCTTCCAAGAAATACAAGTGTCCGTACAGGATGTAGAAGAAAACATTGCTGTCCTCGACATCTGTCAACTCTTTCTTGGAAAGCAATTATCCTGCGCAACGGAAGTGATGCAGTTCATGTCTGTGGCGTGTTTGGAATGCGCAGAAGAGCAACTGAGTAACTAGCATGAGTGCATTTTGCGTTTTCTGGCCGTTCCACACATAGAGGTAATGCCTGAGCGCTGCTGATAAAGACTCAGACATCTTCAGCAGAAGGTCTGAGTTAACATGCCACACTACCGCCCACGCTGCTAAAGTGACAGGCGATGACTGGGAGGTGAAGTGCAAAGAGACTGTAATAAGAGTTGACTGACTATGTTAAAAAAAACAAGCACACATGTTGGAAAAATGTAAGAAAAGGACAGGTTTTTAGGACAGATGCTTGGCCACACGTTTAAAAGCATAAAACTAAGTGCAATCAGTATTTAAGTCAATTATGTCAGCTGTCATTTTGGAGAAGTTGAGGTTTGGATGCTAGAAAACTCAAAAGGTCAGGAAACATCAACACAGGACAAAGCGTCAAACACTTGTCAAAATCATTTCCTAAACATCCGTGCATTGAGATGTCAGTGAGCTTTTCTAATCCAGGCTCTGACAGGGTATTTCTGCTTGAGCTTGCAGTGACAGCTTTTTTTTTTTTCCTGAGGTTTCAGTGTGTTTGTGAGTGTCAGGGGGGCCGTTTGACCTTGACATTGAAGTTCACATCCAGACAGTCACCCTTCAAACCTCAGAGGAGGAGCTGAAACCACAGGCACATTTGTCCTCCCTCTCGAGCCACTTGAGGAAACCACATGGACTGTTTAGCATCGAGGCTCTGGCAGGCAGATATCAAGGAGGAATTAGCTCCCCCAGTCTGTATAATGTACTGGATGAATAAGTACAGTCAGATGACACACACACATGCTCACACACTCAGCAAATGTTGACACAATGATGTCTGTATTGCCAAATAAAGCCAAAAATCCAGATCTGAGCCTCACAATATTGTCCCCCGCTGTACACTTATACCGATATGGGCCATCAAAGCGGATTTGATGCACAGTTTAATCCCTTCCACTGCCATATATAACAAGCATTCCCTCTTTCTTTCGCTCTGTTGTCGCGAGCTGAGGGCCTGGGAACCTTTTCATGTCGGGTAATGAAAGTCAAGCATAATTAATGACTCCTAAATCTACAGTGGTTCATTACAGAGTTACTGTATGTGATACAAGCGCTCTTAAATTGAATGAGATCATTCATTTCTTGTAAAGTGTGTTTCAGTAAATGTCCTTGTGCAGTACGCGATATAACTTTGGGTTTTATAGGACATGCGTTGACTGAGCTGGATATGGGGATTAGTGTTGGCTGGAGGATTTCCATTTCATGTCACTTTAAACTTATAGTCCACTACAATTCAGTGAGAAAAATCATACTTTCTACTCTAATATGTATACACCGATCAAGTATAACATTATGACCACATGCCTAATACTTTGTTGGTCCCCCTTATGTGGCTATTGGGCATGGACAAGAGGGTGTCTAAGTCTCATCAACACGGATGTTAAAATCCAAGGTTTTCCATCAGAACAGCACATAGTACCAATATGATCAATGTTATTCACTTCACCTGTCAGTGGTCAGAATGTTGTGGCTTATCGGTGTATTTAAACAGGTGATTTTTTTTTAATATAAATTCACTTCTCATACACTTATTGTGATCTTGGAAATCAGCTATAGGGACCTGAACTATTTTTGTACCGGGCTGTTCATTTCTGCTTTAAAGTTGAGCGTTCTGATGTGGGAGTCGGTGGGGATCGACTAAATTCTCAAACCAACCTCAAGTGGATATTTGAGGAACTGCAGCTTTGGACACTCCTGCGCTGGCTTCATTTTTCAGCGGTTGGATAAAATGGAACATTTCGTAAAGTGTTACAAAGAGCTGCTGCCAGAATGTACAGTATGAGACAGATAACGTGTTTTTTTTTTTTTTTACATTAAAGCATATTAGCAAATTCTAGACGACACCAAAAATATAATTAGAGATCTATAAATGTGAGTAATATGGGCTCTTTAAGTGATCATTTTTACCTGTAATGGATAATTCTTTTATTACAACATTGCTACTTTTATGTTCCATCCTCTAAAGAGATCCTAAGACTAAAAATATACTCTTCTTTAATAGTATTTTATTTCTGGTGCTTTATACTGTGTGCTTTAAAAACTGCATTGACTTCTTCTCAACAAGTTCTTCCTTTCTACACACCAAATCACACACTTGTGCTTGTTTTAGCTGCATACTGCACGTTGAGTGCATTTCCCGTGTGACTAAAGTGTGAATTCTCTGCATTTTATATTTCTTTATTTGGCAGGTTTCGGATCCTGTGCAACCAGATCATCACCCACAAGATGTTTGACCATATTGTGCTGGTCATCATCTTCCTCAACTGCATCACGATCGCCATGGAGAGGCCTCACATCGACCCCGGCAGTGCTGTAAGTGTCGCAGCTTGTTTAAGAATATAAAGATACTACGTGGCTATCCAGTTGGCTTCGTAATCTTCAGCGGAAAACATAGAAAGATATGGAGTAGGACAGGTGTATTATTAGACACAGAAATTCCTCAGTGCCAGCTCAACAAAAGTCCAACAGAAGCAGTAGTAAAAGGAAGAAAGAACCTGTCAGGGAGTCCAACCTTGATGACTGTCCAAGCAAACGCACATACACACCAGCACAAAACAGAGTTGCTGCTGTAGTTTACTCTCTGCAGAGAAACAGAGTGGAGCATCGTGTAAGCAGGGAACCACTCCTGTTTGACTGTGAGCCAGTAGCTTTGGGTGAAGTGTGCTTTACCCCTGTATCTACTGCACTGCATCATCAACACCATCACCTCCTGGCTAATGTGCCATCCCTTCACATCAAGGAGGACTGGCTGGATGCCTTGCAGCAACATAAATACACCCATACACTTATCTAGCTCATCCAGAAACTTCCAGTAATAGCAGCAGAACACAGCTCAGCTGCTTCATGCATAAACACAATAATTAACGTTGTTTTTGAGGGGGGGGGGTTGTCACTGAGCGATGTGTTCCACGGATGGGCCTAATTGCGTTTTGGTCTCGCTGGAACGCTCCGTTCTGCCTGTTTTGCGTCTGAAACACGGAGGAGACAGCACCGTTGTAATTGATTCAATTATCTGTGGGCTGGCGTACGTGGCTAATGTCCAGGAAAAGAGATGTTTAACAAATGGAGGCCGCCCCACAGGCCACCAGATCTCATCGAGGCAGAGGGATCACACACACACATATAGAGGGATTGATTTCTCCTCTCTCACCTCTGCGCACAAACAAACTTAAATACACAGAATCCAGCACAGCATCCACGCTAACATTCACATCAGAGAGCAGTATTTTCACATGCACATATATTTTATCAGCTTCCTGCCGTGGCCGCCGTGTCCAGTCTGCACCGAGAGGCCATTATTGAAATGAGATGGAAATGTATGACGCAGCAAGCAGCCCAAAACAAGAGAATGAGCAGTCATTATAGTTTTGAGCTGTGATGCTTATTGCTCCAGATCTCATTTGCCCGGGTGGTCATTGCATGATGCTATTTGTTTGTCTGTGTGGGTTGTTTTGAATTAATGAAGACGATTGTGAATCGATTTCCACTCACTGATTCTGTTTTGGCCTGTGTATAACAACCAAGCATGTATAGTTTATCACTCCGCTGCTAGTCTTTTGAAGCACCTGCTTTACATCACCCTCCCTGCCAACTTGACAAAAAGCACGTTACATTCTTTAAATAGAGATGTAGTCATTGTCATCGAGATGAGGAGTTTTAGTCAAAACATTTTAGTGTGGAATGCAGACTGAATAATTAGTTTATTGTCAAGGAAGTTGTGTCACATGCTTTGTATTTGGCTGGCGGTCCATTGCTGTTTTGGTTTGGTGCTAGACGTTGCTTGGATACTGTCGTCATGTAACGCAGTGGAAATGATGGAGGATGATTATACCACCTATTATGATTTATTATTCATAATTGAGCTAAGGGACACTACATCACTGTCTAAAGCTTTATATTTTATTATATCAGCATCAGCTATATACAAGTTTTCTGCATTCACGTCATCTGCTCATTAAGATAGAGAGATGGCGCTGCACAGGGCTGTGATGAAAACTTTCCAAGAAATGTTTTCTGTTGCAAAGAAATACAGGAAAGGTTTAGAACTGAGTAAGTGAATGATGTGTAAAGTAAGATTTCTATCTACAGCAGTGCATATGCAGTGTAAATAACTGGCATCATACAACTGAAGAGTTTGAGTCCCTTAAAAGTCAAGAACGATCACTCAGGCATCCAGAGCTGCCGGCGTGAATCACCTACTGGAAGTGTTTAGCAATGGGTATTGTTTTCACTGGCGTCTAACTATGCAAAGTGCCTCTCGGTTTATGTCATAGCTGGCCTCAGAGATTGTGTTCAGCATTACTTCAAACCAGGCCGAGCTGGAAACAAAGTCTCCAGGCCGATGGCTTGTCGTTGCCTGAGTTGTGGTCAGGCAAACTAAATGCCCAGCACTGAACTGGGAATAACAACACCAGCACCACCAGAGATGAGGAATGGGTGGTGTTTGAGTCTTTTTGAGGGAGCCGTGGTTTGTCACCGTCTCTTACAACCTGTTTCTTTCAACTTCAGCCAAAAATATGCACGAGCTGTGAAGGAAAGCACCTTCTGCAATTCGCCATGCATTGCCCAGTGAAAAGCCATCATTGTATCGACTGGAGGAGAAGCTTCAATTAACATCATTTATTCAGACTACTTTGTGCATCTTTTTCTCCATCTTATTTGACCAAACTCTAGTGTAAATACAGTTTGACAAAATTAAACACAAAATGATATTGTGCTTTTTTTCTTTTTTTTTGCTAGCTACCTAGCTAAAATCACCTCGGCTGCCAGAGTAAAAGCTAAAAGCTTGCACAAGCTAATTTTAGGCTTTTTAAACATTGTTTGTTGTAACCTATTTTATTAACTTCTCATTTAGTTCAAAATCGATTTTATTTCATCCCAAAATGTAAATATATATGTAAGGGTCTCCACATTAGTTGGAAAATGTGTCTAATTTTTTCAGGCTAGCTATAATGGCTACCACATGCAGTGTCAACATTGCTATATTTGTTTAGTGTAAACTTCCAAACCCAAACTTAACAGCTCTACATGCATATCAATTTCTTAAAAAAAAAAAAGGTTTATTTAAACTTTCTTCTGTTCATGTAATTTAAAAAAAAATGTAAGCTTACAGGTTTTTACAACTTTTGCTAATTTTCACAAACAGCATGACACCTAGCAAGCTACTTATTTAGCTTTAGCATATTTTTATTTTACCTGGTCGAACTAATAATGTGTAAGTAAAATAAACTACACATGATGTTGTGCTTAATTAAATTATGACAGCTAATTTCAGTATTCTACCTTGCCAATGTTTAGCCAACAAGACAACAGTTTGCAGGAGCTCATTTTCGGTCTCAGGAGCTAATTAATTATTAATTCATTTTCTGTTTTTAAAGAAACAGAAAATTATCTGTTTCTTTAAAATTGTTTATTTTGCTGTTATTTATTATTCATGATGTGGTTAATTTTAGTTTAAATCATTACATTTTGCAAACTTCAGATATGTAGTATAATACCTGGTGAGCTATAAAGTTTTTGCTTCAGCAATTTTTTAATTTCACACTTAAAAATAAACAAAGTATGATATGCTAAGTTTTGGCCGGCTAGCTGGCTAAAATGACCACTTTAAGAAGAATTGCTACCTTCAAAATAGTTTATTTGGATAAAGATGAAATGGCTCATTTTGGCATTTTAATTAATATTTTAGTAAGGTTGGCTAACAAGATAATTTATATTTATTTTGCATTAACAGCTTGCATAATCAGATTCTCTTTCTATAACTTTGTTAATGTAAACTAGTCTTTACTTTTAATTCTATATGTATGTAATATAATGTGTTTGTCAAAGAAACTAAGTTAGTCCTTGTTTATTTTTAAAAGGCACACAAAATTTTTATGACTATTTCAGCAAATTAAGGCAAATTGTTCATTTCAGTTATAATAATGCATACAGCATTAATTTCATGTCTGCCTCTGTGTTCATTTGTAATGAATGAAAGTCTGAACCCTCGCTCACACACAGAGACAGGAATGGCTGCTCTCGAGACTGGAATTTATAAACCCTCTCAGCGCAGCATTCCCAGTGATGTCATGCCTGACATTCTCAGAGACTTCACAAAAATCCCTGCAGGACTGCCATCTCTGTTTATGCGTGTGTGTGATTTCGTGTTCCGCGGAGCATGTGTGATGGTAGTCGGAGGCCGTGGGAAAGTCAGCCACCTACACCCACACACACTCACACAGACAGTCAGTGGCAGGACAGGGTCGTGTCTCCACAGACAGAGGGGAAGTAGGGTAAATAAGCAGTCGGCGAAGGGATCTTATTCTTGTTAGGCTGCTTGTTTTCTCTCCTCAGTCCTTGTTTAGCTCAGTAAATAGGCTCCCATCTTCCCCTGCATGCATACACACCACTGAGCCATGCTGCCTCAGGCAACAGGGAAGCATGGGAGTGCAGTAATGCGACTGTACAGATGGAGGTCTAACTGCCCGGATTTGGTGGTGTTGTATTGTGTGCACACTCACACAACAAAATGACGCTGCTTGTTTTCTGAAATCACTGTCTCTGAAGGAAAAATAAAGGATCTGATGCAACATGCTTGTTTTATTGGAGAAATGCCAATTTCAGCCTTCAGTTGCTTCTCAGCACCAATGAAGCATTTTGCAATGTGTACCAATGGTGATATAATGCTACTTTTCCCTGGTGCAGTTTAGCTGATTCCTGGAATTGTTTAACAAATTTTTTTTGTAACATTTTATTCTGTATGAAATCATATATTTTATTCTTTTAGCTTTTTTATGTTGTCTTTTGTAACGCCTGAATTTCCCCCACAGGGATCAATAGAGTGTTATCTCTTATCTTAACTTTACTGGAGTACATTTTTTCCAGTATAAAGAAAAACATATTCTAAGCTTAAATACCAAATCTGATGCCTTGTTTAAATATTTCATGCGGTGCTAATAAAGAGTAAACCTTATAATTCCCTGCCAGCCATCATTAGAGAGAGCAGGAGGGTTGTTTGCACTAAGATGTTTCCAGATAGTGTATGAGGAAAATAGCTTCCTCATACATTATTCAGTTGTACTCTAGATCAATTAAGAGGCAAACAACAAACTCAACAAAACCACACTTATAGCAAAAATGTGAATATTAAATCCTTAGACCTACCTCAGCTCAACCGGATGTCTTTTTGTTCGGCAGGAGCGGATCTTCCTGACTTTGTCCAACTACATCTTCACGGCGATCTTCGTGGTTGAAATGACTGTAAAGGTGAGACGCTGACACTGACACATACGAGCATTGGTGGTAAAGACCTTTCTGTGAGACACATTTGAACTTTCCTCAGTGCAAAGTTTGGAAAAGATGTTGGTCATTTTAACCATTATGTGATGGGATACTACTGTTATACTTTCCAATTCATACATAGTTGTTGTGTTTTCCTGCATGAGGTCATCCTTGAACCTCGCTGACCTCAGCTCTTATACCACAAACATTTGGCAGGTTGGGGATTTGGGGAACCATAAAAACACTGGTTGCCTCACCTGGAGAGCTCTCATTTGTCCCGAGCTCAGAAACAAACAAAGATGTGATACCTCAGCGTTCGCTCCAAACGCAAAATTTTTGCATAACATGGAGAAACCTGAACCAGATTCCACAAACCGCTCAGCCGCAACGCTTTAGAGAAAATAAAGTCTGTCTGATACCGGCATGTACTGTAAGCCCAAAAGCACAAAAGAAAACAGAGTGGGAAAACGAGCAAAAGAATGAGAGGCTCGGACAGACAGCGAACGCACACGCGCTCACTCTGAAGGCTGTTTCATAACGCTAAGAGGAGGATTGTCTCGCCAGCATTCAAATGGCCCAGCTTTGAATGGAGGTCCATGCAGGCGTGGGCAGGAGCGAGCGGAGGCAGAGGGGAGGAAAGTTCATGGGTGTCACTCATTCAAAGCCTCAGTCTCTATTTTTGGTCCCAGTGGCTCGAAAACATTGCGCCTGCACACACACACACACACACACACACAGTTGTGGTTCTATAATTTAATGCCCAAGTAATCTTGTTAAGAGTAGTGCAAACATCAAATCAAAACTTGAGGACTTTGGAAGCTGTTTAATTCAATATTTAATAAGTAACATAATGGTAGCAGGAAAATAACTATTAATGTCCTTTGCCGAGATACACAGAATGTCACAGTCACTCAACGTAAAAACACACCATTACAAGTTCAGAGGAAGTAGGCCTACATTTACTCCAGCGCTCTACTTAATTCGTCTCTAATTACTTGAGTGTTTCTATTTTGTGCTCCGTTATCCTTCCCTCCATCCCTACACGTTGGAGAGAACATGGTACTTTTTTACTCCACTACAGGTACACTTATTTTGACAGCTGGAGTCACTGGAAACTTTCCAGATGAATAATGTATTACATTGTTAAAGATTAAACCCAGAGGGTTTGTCAAAAAAGAACCTTTTAAGTATCTGACAAAAGTTCAGTGTGTAGTTGAGGCACTTTGTCACATTTCAGATGTTTGAGTTCTTAGTATTTTCACTGAAGAGTGCTTTTTCCTCTCAACTTCTGAGATCATATTCTTGAAATTACTAATTAAGTAACTAATAGAGGTTGAATTATCCTTTTGCTTTTCACAAAAAAGCAAAGATTAGAGAAGAGTCCAGCAAATAAATGCACATTTATGTTTTTTCCTCTTCATTTTCAAAGGGGCCAACTCCTAATTTAGAACCCATTTCACTTCACTACTTATTAACAAATAGTTAAATGTGTCTGTATCTTAATTACAGACATAAAATGCTGCTTTCGTATGTATGAAAATATTTAATAATAATGCAAAGAATGATATATTACTCACAAGGCCTGTTTTACTATTTATGGACTTTTCCTTGGCTAAGTAAAGTGATGAATGTGGGACATATCAAATGTGTACATTCACTTTGTTGTATTTGTGGTTCCATTGAAGGACCTGAATTCACAGTCAGTCAAAAGTTTAGACCTCCTGAGATCCAGTTTCATCATCGTGTTTGATGGTTTTGGAGAAACTTTCCACACTGACCAGCCTTCATATCTTAAAAGGACGATGGACCAGTGTCTCTGTTTACACTGAGCTTTTTTGGGGGCTAAAGTATGAATTATTTATTAGGGCTATTTGCTTTAAACCAACACTACATCATCACAACACAACTGATGGTCTCCTTAAGAAGGCAAGAAATCCACCTGTTAAGTAGACATCATTGTAGGCGTTGATGAGTTGAGATATGCAAAGGCAAGCCAGAATATATATTTGTACACTTTTCTTAAATACTACATACTTCCATTTGTGTTAGTTCATAGTTTTCATGTCTTCAGTATTGTTCTACAGTATACCTGGTACTATACTTGTACTACTGCAAGAATGGCAGGCTTCCTTTGCAAATATCTTGTATTATGAAAAAACGAAATAAAAATGCTGAACTGTTGACATGTCCTGTTGCTGATCATAAATTGATCAACCTCTTTGATGATTCAGCTTATACATTATACTTATACAGCTGATTCTGTTGTGAACTGATTAGCATCAATTAATTTAAACAATCTCATCTCTTGCGTGAAGCAAAAATGGTTGTCTTGTCCTTATTTAATAAGACTGAGTTAAAAAACAAACTACGTCAGCCCATCTCTATTATTTTCTGAAATGTAAATTGCTTTACGGGCACAATAGATGATGAGCAGAACCTATAGAATAAGAAATGAGGTTTGGAAAGCTTGCAGTTTTTATGATCTCCGCCACCAAGTAAACAGTCACTCTACAAAGTCAATAAGCCGGCCATATGGGACATCAACCATCGTCTCCTAATAAATACAAAAATGGCCTCATAACAAACAGCCGCACAGACCACAGCAGATATTGAATCACTGATTCTTGTATCATTTCCCCCACTTACATTTAGTGTGAGTCATGATTTTTAAATGATATCCAAGCCAAATTGTTGCGGCAGCAGTCTACCCTTTATGTCATCAGCTCTGATCAGCACATTGCTGACATAATGTCTCTCTGTCATCCACAAACTGCAAACACTTTCTGTTGCCCCCCCACCCTTCTGCTACACTTCAACCCATTCACCTCTATTGTTCCCCCTGTTTCGTCAGCATGGTAACTGCCTCCAACAGGAACGAACTCTCACCACTCAGCGCCTTTTAAATTATTGGCCTTCACACCCTCAACCTCTCCCACCTCAACAGCAGAGCACATCTCATGCAGAGCACGTACAATTGCTCTGAACCCCAGGCACCTCCTCATCTCATTCTTCACACTGCTTCCATCAGGTTGCAGATATAGATCGCAGGGTCTGAAACTTCCTTCTAAGGCAGGGATTTTTGTGCTCTCAGCTGTAGCACCGCTAAACAAAACACCCCGGTAACTCTCCCGTGTTAAAGGTGCCCTGTGTATCAGTAGGCGTGCATAAATGTTGATGCATCCATCGGTCTGTGTCCCCTTTTCTGTCCAGATTGTGGCTATGGGCTGGTGTTTTGGTGACAAGGCCTACCTGAGGAGCAGCTGGAACATCCTGGACGGGATGTTGGTCACGATTTCCGTTATTGACATCCTGGTGTCTCTCATCTCCAACTCGGGAACCAAAATCCTTGGCATGCTCAGAGTGCTGAGGCTGCTGAGGACCCTGAGGCCGCTACGGTAAGTGGTTCTCCCGGGGATGCCGAAATAGACAAACTCCCCTGAAGCTGTTGAATAGAATCATAAAGTAAAATCAGTAGTTGATGGGCTCGAATAAAAGTTCAGTAAAGTAAAAAAAAAAAAACCCTTATATATGATGTAAATACTTATGCCTGAAAAAATAACATACAAAAATGTCACCCACCCTCATCTCCTTAATGCTTGGTTTGATCGTTCCAGTAGCACAACTGAAGTGATGTGGATGGTTTGTTTTCATAGGGGGGTGGAAATAAACGTAGCTTTCTCTCAGTCCTGACATGTGCCACCTTTTGGAGCTTTTGGGAATTGTGTGTATTTGTGTGTGTGAGTGTGTGTGTGTGTGTGTGTAGGCATTTATTTTGGGGTGCATTCATACATGAGTTATTGTCAGCATGTATACAATTGCAGTTATGTTTATTTGAGCGGAAATAAGGCGGAAATCACCAATTTGGGGACTGTTTTTGCTTTCACGTCTCCAAATATGTGTGTGTGTGTGTGTGTGTGTGGAGGCGGGGGGGAGAGACTAGGAATGTGTCTCTTTCTGTTAAATCACTCAAAGTTCCTTACATGCGTGCGCAGTCCTTCAGCTTTAGCCTCAGTGTGTGTTTGCATGTGTACATGTGGAGCCATTTGCATGCATGTGGCTTCGTGCTTCACTTGGCTCACAGCCGCATGCTCGGCGTCTCATCTCGTGAAGGGGAGCTCTCCAGGCTTTGCCCTCCTCTCTTGAATATTTATCACAGTTCTCAGGGAGAGCAGAAAAATCAAATATTCATTTTCATCCTGCCAAATTTACCCACTAAACACCTCGGATCACCCCCCACCATTCCTTTTGCTTTTTTAACTTTCACCTTTGACATGAAAGTGAAATCTTTTGCCAAGACTGTTTATGCTTTTACAGCCTTCAAAGTGTTACTTTCTTCTTTGAGTTCATACGAAATGTTTGCGTGTGTATGAACTATGTGTATTTGCAGTAAGTCAGGGATTTTTTTCATCTTTCCTTCTCATTGCAACCCTCAAAAGTAAGTTGTGTTGGCTTTGCTGTTGGGTTTTCATCATGTTTCTAGCTGTCAGTATTATTTTGGTAGATGCCGTATGATAACTGATAGAAATGCCCAAAACCACAAAAATAATCAAGTTGGAACAAAGTAGAAATATAGTTTAAGTAGACATGAAACATCTGACCTAAATCTGTTTGCCTACTATTCATATTACATCCACATCGTCAGCAGAAGTTTGCTACAGGATCTACTTTTTTATCTGCAAGACGTAACACAGTGCTTATTGCTTTAATTTGGTTCTTATAGTAATAAGTAATGTAAGTTAATTAAAAGTAAAAAATGCAAAACCAAGTGATTGCACAAGTATTCACCCCATTTAAAATGACTCACCTAATTCAACACAGGTGCAAAGGGTTGGTGTTAGAAGTGACAGAATTAGTTATATGGAGATCATCTGAGTGCAGTGAACGTGTCTCAAGTGATTGTAGTATAAAGATAGCTGTATCTGAAAGGTCCAGTCCCTGGTGAATCAGTACTCCTGTTGTAGCTAGACCATGAAGACAATAAACACTCCAAGCAACTCTGTGAAAAGGTTATTAAATAGCATAAGGGGATGAATACAATAAGATTTCTAGGTCTCTGAATATCCCTCTGAGTTCAGTTAAATCTAACATTAACAAATGGAAAGAATGTGGCACATGTCTAAATCTGCCTAGAGCAGGTAATCCTCAAAAATTGTGTCCGTGCAAGAAAGAGACTAGTGAAGGAGGCCACCAAGACACATATGAATCTTCTAAAGGAGTTACAGGCTTCAGCCGTTGCGACAGACTGTCCATATAACAACTGTTGCCTGTTCTTCACCAGTCAAAGCTTTCTTGGGAGAGTGGTGAAGAGAAAGCCACTATTTAAAAAACTCTTGACTAGAGTTCACCAGAAAGCATATGGGAGACTTTAAAGTCAACTGGAAGAAGGTTCTTTGCTCTGATGACATTAAAAATTGAGCTTTTTGGTCATCAGACGAGACACTTTGCTTGGCTGACACCATCATTACAAACACACCATCCCCACTGTGAAGCATGGTGGTGGCAGCATCATGATGTGGGAATGATTCTTGGCAGCAGGCCCTGGAAGGCTTGTAATGGTAGAGGTTATAATGAACGCAGCAAAATATTGACTGCTACAGTCTGGAAGAGCACCGCAACTTGGGGGAAGATTTGTTTTACAGTAAGACAATGACTCGACACATACAGCTAAAATTACATAGAAATGTTTTAAAGACAAGGTGAATATTCAGTACAGTACTGTGCCAGAAAATGTTAAAGAAATATAAATAAATAAATAAAAACAACTTTTTATAATATAAATGTTAAATAGCCCATAAACAAAAGAAAAAATAGCCTCAAAGTATTTACATTAAAAAAACTACTTAATGAAACTCAATCATCCAGTTTCCAAATGGTGATGTTGGTGCCTGTTATCACTATCAGCAGCAACCAGCCCATCACTTCATTAGGAGGTGTTGGTCAACAATAACTGGTCACTGATCAGCTCAAGCAGTAAATATCTCCATACGTCATTTTTAAGGTGTTTTTTTCCTCCACAACTCCTAGATGACTTGTTACGTCACCATTCCAGAGAAACCTCAATCCCAAGTAGGCTACCTATGACAGCTGTGGTACTGGTGCTGTCAGTACCTTCAGTACCATAGGAAATTAGTGCTGCCATGTTTTCAGAATTGTGGTATCAACTTGGTACCAATGTGCTGGTTCTCATCTCTAGATTGAAGCAGTGTATACAGAACTGTGTAAGTGTTTTAAGCACTAGAAGACACTAGAACGTGAGGATGCTTTCCAAAAAAAACTGCCATCAACAGCTACTTATTACTTAATATCATACAAAGTGCAGTAAACGGAAAAAAATCTAAGTCAAATCCATTTTTGGATTTGTTGTGACCTTTCTGCCAGGTGCACATGCACACAGTTTTTCTCTACTTGGCAGCCAAGTTATTCCAAGCACTTTGGAGGACTTGCCTCAGCTCTTCTGTGGATTTAGGAGGTCTCAGTGTCTTGTGTTTCTTCACTGACTCCATGATGTTGAGATCAGGACTCAGTGGGGGCCAGACCATCTGTTGCAGGACTTCTTGTTCTTATTCTGGCTGAAGATAATTCTTTATGACTCGAGCTGGATGTTTGGTCCTCTTGTCATGCTGCAGATAGAATTTTGAACCGGTCAGATTCCCTCCTGCTGCTATTGCATGATAGATAAGAATCTAAACATCTGAAATTGCTAAAACATATCCCCAATACTATACTTTATACAGTCTGCTACTTCAGAATTTAGTTATTACCTCAGAATTTAGTTATTTAGTTAGTTCAGTTTGTTTTTTCTTTCTTTTTGATGAAAATCATCCCTTTCTGCCTTAAAGTGCCTTATATGTGAATGTTACTGCCCCTTCAATGTTCAGATCTACCTCAGTACCCAATGGCAAGCTGTAATTCGGACATACATGTTTGCATCAGAAACAGATTCTGATTAGGGATAATGATATGAAAAACCCCGCCATGCAAGTCGATAGGATTGGTCAGCTAGGTTTGTTACATGTGAAATCCTGGAAATCTGAGTCTCTGTTTTTGAGACTGTAGTCTGAGTTATAACGTTTCAGTAAGTTCAGCCATACGTGTTCAATCTGGAAACCAATTCCGAAGAAGAAGAATGACATGGTGAGCCAAACCCTGCAAGTACTGGGTTGGTTCATGAAGTTTGTAACATGTGAAACCCCTGAAGTCTGAATCTGTGCTTTTGAGACTGTCATCGATATACCACAGTTTCATCAGCAGGTTTAATTCTCTCATTATATGTCTACCAGCAGATTAAAAAACACTATATACAGGGTAAAAAAAACTTGATTTTTATTGGAAGGGATCTGTAAAAACCAGTGTGATGAGGATTTTGGAGTAAAATGTTAATGTGACATTAAAGAATGAACTTGCTGTCAAACAAGAGGCTTCTTAATTAAATCTGGTGCAACTGTTACAAACCGAATACTTGAAAAGAGTTACCTGATTCTAAGTGCTGCTGAATCCTCTAAGTCTTTCTGCTATATGCCCCGCCTTGTTTAATCCCCAGAGGGCAGCAGGGCTGAGGCAATATTAATGTCAAGTAGGCAAGGTTTTAAAGTCAGATTAGAAAATATGAAGCAATTACAGGAGGAAATTGGACAAATTTCGAGTATGGGGGAAATATTCTTGGGAGCAAAGGGCAACTGTCTCTCTAGGGAATGGTGTCTTTAGTTTGAGAAAGATGCAGAATGGCAGCGAGAGAAATAGGATTAGGAAGTCTACATGAAGACAGGCAGAGAGTGAGAGTGGGAGAAACAGGGAAAGAAAGAGGAAAAGAAAGAGGAAAAGAAAGAGCTGAGCTGGGGAACTCGGCTCACTTCACCGCTGAGGCTGCAGATGACTTACAGAATAAGCTATACTGTAAAATCATTTTAAAGGTAGTTATTAGCTTCTAATCCAAAAGGAGGAGTGCAGCATTAAAGGCTATAACATATTAAGGCTGCTCTGGGTATGCATGCTGTGATTATAGTGTACTGCAGGTGCTTAAAACCCCGTTTGAGATGCTGTAGTTCGGTCTGGTCAACACATAGTGGAATCAGTATTTGCTGAGTTACTGCTCAGTGGAAAACAACATTGTTGAGTTGCTGCTGTAAAGATCAAACTGTTAAAAATGTTCGGTTTGTTTCACAAGACGTATGGGGGTAAATTTCAACTTGATCGGCAAGAATTTGACTTGGTACGTCGGATATTGGCTGGCACTAAAAAGCAAAAATGGTCTTGGCCATTGGTCATTGGGTCATCTGTCCCAATTTTATGTTTTAACCAAAACACAATGTCATTTTTTAAAGTTGGAGGTAAAGTTTGTGGGATGTTGGCAAAGCTACCTGTAGCAAGTTGAGTTGTAACACCTGTAGCTAAGTTGGTACAGATTCTCTTCAAATGTGGCTGAATCTTGTCCATGAAACTAAAATTTAACGTAGATGGTAAATGTAACTGCAACACGTTCAACAAATAATGACTGGAACCTGTAGAATTAGTGCACACAGAGAGATGCTGTTGCCAGGTGGAATGTGGGCTGGTTTGCAAGGTGACATCCTGCTTCCACAGAAAGCAGAAATGTTTTTGAAGGAAAAGCAGCACCACACACTCCTCCTGTTCAGACTGGTTTCATCAAGTGTTAGGATTTTGGCTTCACCAGCTTTATCCATGATTTTATGGGTCTGCGCTGGGGGGCATGGTATAGCTGCAGGCCTCAAGTTTCGGCTGTCCTTCTGTTCCTTTTTCGTCGGCGAGGTATCTGACGTAATCTCTTCAAATTTGGCACAAATGTTTACTTGGACAAAAAGATGAACTGGACACTTTTCTGGCCGTTATTCAACACCATAACTCAGGAACAGAAGGAGAGATTGTGACCATATTTCATATTTTAGTAGAGGCTAAAACTGGTGACACCAATCTGAAGTGCCCACCTTGAAATTGTGATGATTGTATAGATGTTCTGTGGATTGAAGATATGTGTGAAGCATCCATGTTTTAGAATGTGTAGCTTCTTTGCAGGGGCGTCCATATTTAAAGCATTGTGTACTGTCATGACTGTACGTTAAACGCATACAAAGAATTTGTCTCTGTAGAGGTACAGTTTTCATGGATGGAGAAATTAGCTATAGAAGCCAAAAGGATCTTTTTGTAACCCAATATGATAATTCTACTTTGACATGACATCATTTTTGGTATCAGCAATATTGCTAGTTATATATGCCATGACAGCCTTTGCTAGGCAGCTGGTTGCAGCTTCACAGACCTGCCAGACCTGTAACTCAACATTAATATTTTTATATAGTCTGTTGATTTATAAAGCCAGTAAACAACATCTCAACCTTTATTAGTGGACTCCATAACACTTTTATCATACCTTTAAGCTCAGTATGTGCAAACAAATGCATCATATTCAGTTTAAATTTACAATAATAGAATGATTTGTGAGAACATATGATGTTTCTAATTCATTAAAAATGATATGGGCTGCACAGTCAGGATAACATAGCTATAAAATCAAAACTATTGCCTTCCAAATTCTCTAAAGTGCTGGTATCAGACCTACCACAAGGCAGACTCAGCTTTGTCATCCATAAAGCCTCAGCATTAGTTTCAATATCAGCTTGTTGTCACCCCAGTTCGATTGTGGCAGAATCATGCTCGCTGGGTGTTTGAATTAAATATGAGCTCGTCTGTGTTTTCCCCTCTGGCTGCACAGTGCACATGGGGTTCACACAGCAGCACCGGAGCTGCTGACGCCGACATGGGAATAATAATCAACAGTCACTTGTGTGCGCATCGCCTGAAATCCATGGCAGCTTGCCACTTCCAGGCAACCAAGTTTTGAACAACAGTAGGTGATGTCTACCGCAGTTTATGTAATGTGAGCCGGTGAAAAGCTTGCAATCCACTGTTTGTGTTCCTTGCAGCGTGTGGTGGTGTGAGTCTTATTGCAACAAGCAGGTGTACAGGACTCGGTTGCTGTTTGTTTCTAATTAAAGATGTTAATGACGGCATTGCATTACACAAGAAGGGAGGGTCCACTGGGGTCCTGGAGCCTGTGTGTGTGTGTGTGTATCTGTGACAGAATGATGCATCAGCTTTGTTTAACAAGGTGCACACACACACACACACACACACACACCTCCGCAGTCATTCATCAAGCCCACAACCTGAGTTGGGGGCTGGCCTCTGGGAAGACCCACAAGTTAGCACCCTGTTTCGCCAAATGGCACTTTTATGTCTTCCAACACCACCTACATCTCATCGATGATTCAGCTGCAACCTAGAAACTCCACCCCGATCCTTCCTCACCTCGCTGTGTCCATTAATTACACCTGCCGCACTGCCGGGCTTCATTCCTGGCAGACTGATCTAAACAGCTATGTGGTTGTAAGGTCAGAGCTGGTCAACAGGTTCGCTTATTGATAAATCCTCACTGCGGTCGACCTCTGTCGGATCAGCCTTTGAGCTCATCCGTCACTCGATGATGATGTAATTATCTCGAGGCTTCCATTGGTTAGTTTATGTGCCTGCTCGGTACTGTGCATTTTTTGACCCTCGCAGTCACCGGAGCGGACAGCGGCTTAATTAACTAGGAGCATAATTACCGTTCCTCCAGGTGTTTAGAACGTCTTTGTGTGACACCTGAATTCATTTTATTACTGTTTGCTTTACCTTTATGTGAAAAGTGAGTTGTAGAGCCTAATAGGAAGGGCCGCCATAGGTTGAAGAATAGGCGAGCACGAGGAAATTTACACAGCAAGGTGGAGCAAGAAACAAAGTTTATGCACAAAAAACCCGGAGAAAATAGAAGCTGCCTCATTTTTTATTCCCTCTATTTTCCTGCAATACATCAGCCCTCCTCTCCTCCCTCTGTTTCCTAGTTCTATCTCTCAGCATCGCTTAATTACACTCAGTGTTTGCACTGTGGGAGCAAGCCTGCCACTTACTGCCCTACTTGTTGTTCCCTTTCCTCGGTGCGAGGGATGTGTCGGTGGTGGTGGAGAGAGACGGGCGGTGCATGTGTGCAGGTGTTGAGCATCGCGGCGCACTCCTCTCCCGCTCCTTTGTATAGCGCACAAAACAAGGACACGCTGTGAACTGCGATGAAATTATGCAGAGAGGTAGATTAGAAGAAGCGAGTGGTAACTTTTTCTCCCCCTGGCTCCCTCCACCCACCTTCTACTCATGCTCCTTTGTGTGTCAAATGCAAATAGACAGTACGGAGCCCATCGCAATGCGTGTCCTTCAGGTACCACATCATCAGAGTGTATTTACTCAGAATAAGAGGCTCGTCTCTCCTTGGTTCCCCTCCTTAATAAGTCTTTTCACTTCTGAACTGTCAGAGTGAAGCTAGAAAGGAGAACATGATGTAAAGAGGTTGGCCTGGGGTTTTGACATGGAAAGCAGAAATGTGAGGAAACACTTTTTAGAGGTAATGTGCGATCTGAGGGAAGTTTATAGAGTGCGCTTTGGTCCTAGATAGATTCTGCAAATTCACTGAGTTCCCTGGAAAGGTGGCCCTTTTCTTCTTCTTAATTTCTCCTCAAGCTACATTATCTTCTTCCTGACACCTTTACAGGCAGTTTCCTAAAATAATGGCAGCGTTAGAAACTGAAAGTTTACTTGCCCTCATCTCCACAAGGAGGCAACGAGTTGTGACTCAGTCTACTTGTAGTAGTATCTCCCACACAGCCTCTTTGTCTCCAGACATCTTCATCTTGAGCAGTGTTTGCCGTGTGTCTTTTGAATAGCTTCCAATGTGAGTTTCATTCTGTTCCAATCCTTTATTTGATTTCTTAAATCATATTGTTACAAGCGTTTGACTAATTATATTGTGACATATTTATGGTACATGGTTTGGAAACACCTTCATTTAAAGGCTAGATGTAGGATTTGCTTGAGCAACATATTGTGATATGTTTCTTTTTGTTAAGAACCATGGAAATCAGTACCGCAGCATTCACACATTTTTTTTCAACCCACATTCCCTGTTGTTTCCTGGTGGTTTGTGGCTCCACTTAAAGCTCTAAATCCATAACAGATAGGTTAATCTAGCTTGAGAACAAAGTCACTTTTGAAACATTGTCATACATCCTGGAGATGATTGATTCAACAAGCCTTTTGTGCACATTTACAGTTCACAATAAAGAGAAATCTCTTGACAAAAAAAAGAGTCAAACTGGATTTTGATTACTGCTTATGTTAAAGAATTAAATCCAAATGCACACAGATGATCACCAAGACAGCTTCAGTGAATCACGATATTGATTCTCCAAATCTCTGGAACTCCACTTCCTGGATGGAACACCACTCATCCAAAAGACATTCCCTCGTTTGGTGTTGTGATGATGGTGGTGCAGAGCGCCGTTTGAAACTCTACCTTATGGAAAAGCAGTCCCAAACTATGCCACCAAATTGCTCCCCACAGCATAGCAAAGCCCCTGGCCCCTACCTGTAGGAGTCAAGGGTTTAGGTTTCTTTTTTAAGTTACCTTCTGCGTGTATGTTCTCTTAGTTCAGGTTTTTCTGCATAGAGGAATTTTTGGCTCCCCTCAGTAAGGTTTTAGCCAGTGCCAAAGGAAATGTACCAGCGCCAGAATGATAGGAATTGAGTGAAAAAATATTTTGTTCTCTTATCCAGTGTTTCATTGACACAAGCACTTATATTTCTGTTTATCAAACGGTCAGAAAAATGTGGAAAATGCATAGATTTCCTTCAGACTTGTTGCATTTTCGGTACACCGTCCAATCATGCTTACTGTCATGTCTAGTCACTCCCCAAAGGCCCATTCTGAGCCAGGAAAAGCCCTGATAACATAACAGTATGAATCCCACAAGGAGACGGACGCAGCTGCAGCTCTTGAACACTAGTGCCCTCTATAGACCACAAGTTGTACCTCAACTCAGCATGGGTTTCTGAGGAATATCAGGAGAGGCAGCGAGGTGCAGACTGATGAGGTGGATCCATCGGCTTGTTATTCTCTGATCAGGGCTATTGATCAGTGTGGCCTTGGTCAGCCCTGGCCCCTTATTATCTCATGTCTTCTCTTAATGTGCTATTGACTCTTCCTTCACTCAACTGTCTGCTCAGGGGAAACATACAGTGCAGACAAAGACGAATAGACCACATCAGGGCGCATTATCACTTCAACAGCACCTTTGCGTGTGTAGCATTGTTTTTCTCTCTTTTTTACCCCTTTTGTGTGTATCGTATCTGTCACTTCGTATTGACTTCGGGGTCTGTGTGTGTGTGTCTTTGTGCATGCACATGAAGAGGCGCTGTTGTAAATCATGTGTTTTATGTGCGAAAGCCTGCACAAATGAGTGTGTGTCCATTAGGTTTTATGTCAGACATGTGGGTTGAGTGTCACCCTGTCTGAGAAGCTGAGCTGCGGTGCAGTGCTGGGTGCCCTGCTGGCCCTAATTAAACATCCTCATCAGTCCATTGGCTTAATTAGACGTGTCTGTTTCCTTGACAGCAATGGAAAAAGAAAGCAGAAAGAGAGGAAAGAGAAGATGCTTTAAGAAGGAGATAGTGATCGAAAGTTACTGTGTCCAAGAGCCAACAAGTGTTGTGGGTCTGAGAAGTTCAAATGAGAAAAACTGTGGCAACAAGGGAAATTAAGAAAAAAAAGTGTGTGTAAATTTGTGTGTGTGCCTGGGGGTGAGTGTGGGGTGTGAGGAGGTTGTGGGTTGGAACGCTGCAGGCATCCCTTCTCCATCTGGTCCGAGCTGTACAGCGAGTGACCTGAAAGTGCCCTGCAGACACACACACACATACGCACACACACACACAGTGCACTAATACAGTATTATATGCAATGTTGCAGTGTGATCAGCAGAGCCCCAGGGCTGAAGCTGGTGGTGGAGACTCTGATGTCGTCACTGAAGCCCATCGGCAACATAGTGGTCATCTGCTGTGCCTTCTTCATTATCTTTGGCATCTTGGGAGTACAGGTGAGAAGGGAGGGGAAAGAGGATACCGACAAAAATAAAGTATGCAGACAAACTCTGACAAATGCTCTGCCAGTTATTCACTCTCTCCTGTCCTGCCTTGGGTGGACATACATTATCAAATCTTAGCAGAACGATAGTTTTTCCATGCGCTGTCCACATTATAACTCATACGTCAGGACACTTATGTCTGCTTATCTGGTCATAATGGAGATTTGATGGCTAACAGCCCAAGGACCAATCCATACCAATGAGCTCTGTGCCCTTGGTGCAGTACCAGCTCCTGTTTATCTGCCATCAGCATGTTAATGTCCACACACCATCTGTCCAAGCTAGCTCGTGCCATGAAGGGTTAATAGCTGTGACGATACCATGAAGCAGTGACCTCAATATTCACACGTTAACAGGCTTCTGTAGTGTCTACTGCACAGCCCCTAACCCCAGGGCTGAAATGTTCAGAATGCTGCCACTCCCAAAACGGTCTTTCAATGACTTACGATTTCTTGAGACATATTTTTTTACTACACAGTCACTGCTGTATTTATGCTGTAGCTCTTAAGTACCACTTCTGACTGTCTAAATGCTTCCTTTTTTTAACTGCAACCTAAAGTAGTCATCCAGGAAGCTGCGCCAGGCCGTGTTCTGGGCAAATGTCACTTTTAACCCTTCTCATTATTTGTCTTTCATACAGATTAAAAGCTGAGGTGATGAGGTGCATCTTAGTGAAATGTATGCATGCTGAAACATAAATACATTCACAAGGTCAATCAAAACTTTCACAACTGGAGGACAAAGATTAAGGTCCTCTTATTACAAAGCTCCCTCCATCCAAGTGATTTTACTTATTTCAAACTTGAAACCAAACACAGTCCACTTAATTTAGTTTTACGAATTGGTTTCCTTTTCAGGTTCAGACATGTGTTGTGTTCTTCTCCTCAGCTTTTCAAGGGAAAGTTCTTCTTCTGTAAAGGAAAGGATGTGAGGAACATCACCAACAAGTCAGACTGTTTGCAAGTTGATTATGAATGGGAAAAACGCAAATACAACTTTGACAACCTGGGACAGGTAAGACCTCAGAAATTCTAAGATTCCTGATAGGCTGATTCATGTATATATGTATTCATGCTCTTTTGCTAGCCTTGCTTGCAGTGTAATGTGTACTTAGGTCTCACCACTTCCTCCTTTCCTGTCTCAGGCCTTGATGTCTCTCTTTGTACTGGCGTCAAAAGATGGCTGGGTGGACATTATGTACGATGGACTAGATGCTGTCGGAGTTGACCGCCAGGTAAATATATTCAATTGTTCATGTGAAACTACACAGTCATGGCAAGTCATTTGGCTATGCATAAAAGCATTTCAAGCAACCCACTGATAAATATAGACCAAGCAGTCAGTCATAAGTTAAAATGCTCTATGAAGGCTACTAGATAGAAAAGACAAAAAATCCTTTATTTGTATGTATGTTTTTTGTATGTTTCAGCCGATAATCAACTACAACCCATGGATGCTGCTCTACTTCATCTCTTTCCTCCTGATCGTTGCCTTCTTCGTGCTCAACATGTTCGTGGGTGTGGTGGTGGAGAACTTCCACAAGTGTCGGCGCCACCAGGAGGCCGAGGAGGCCAAACGCAGGGAGGAGAAGAGACTGAAACGCATGGAGAAAAAGAGACGGAGTAAGGAGAAGGAGCTGGCTGGTCGGTAGTCTTTCCACATCTTTCTGAGTCCTGCTTGATTTGAGCTTGAGCTTTTTTTTTTTTTTTTTTTTTTTTACTTTTTGCTTTTTAATTTGGTTTGGCCGAACTCGGAAGAGCGCAATTAGTGAGCTAGTATCAACTATAGTTGCTACTCTGCGGTAGATCCCCCCTTTCCCTCGAACATCCTCTTTCCTTTTACCTCTGAATCTGGGCTAGTTTTTGCTGCAGACTGATGGTCACCTGCTCTGGTCCTGCAGACTCTGCTACAGTCTGTGGAGGCTCTTCTTGAACCCCAGCATCAAATTGATCAAGCTGGATTATAAGACAAGCTTCCATAGTCGACAGGTTTGCGGAGGTAGAACAGCTGACTGCTGGAGTTAGCCCCTTCCTTTCCCTCCTCCCTTACCTTGCCTGGTCTACCGTAGATGCCGTGCTTGGGATGGCCCCTTGGAGCATGCCCAGTGAGTGCTGACATGCGGGGCTTGCATGGTGGTGGGTATACAGAGCTAGAGGGAGGGGGAGTTGTTGATCATTTAATTGTCCTGATCGAAAAGGAGATGACCCCCCTCCCTTCCTCTCTTCTGCATGTGGTTTAGTACAGCCGCGGGGGCAGGGATAGACCAAAATCTGGAAGGAAAGGATGAAGAGTTTCCCCGTAGCCAAGATCTGAGATCACTTCAGGCGAGATTTGTAGGAGCTAGAGCTAATTCCCTGCCTGTCCCCCCTCCCCTGCGGCTGTATAGGATTTGGTGACAAACTGCTTGGTTTGGTTTTTTATTCTTTCCACTGCCTCCTCCACCCCAAAATAGCAGTGCTAGCATCTGCTAGCATTAGCCTTCTTGAGAATTTGGTGCCTATACTTTCAGTATTTTACCTACTTATTCCAAAGGCACTTACTTTTTTATATTTTGTACAAGGAGCAGTGGACACGATTGGTTTCTTAAAGTCAAAAGTAAAAACCTTTGATTTTCTTCCCTATGATAATTTTGTTTCATCACCGGAATGTTTCCGTCAACTTCTTGAGAAATACAGATGGAAAGTGATCTTCCTTTTACAGGAGGTTTCTACCAAGGGTGTCTGACCAATCGAGAAACTCCCCCTGACCATGTATCACACACAGTCTCTATGTACACACTTTATACATCAAGAGGCCCTTTACCTTTTGTTCTTTCGTATGTCAAGGTTTGTAACCCTGTTTTTGCTTTTTCCTTCTCTGATTTTTGGTTGAAAAGTTTGTCTTCTTTTTTTCTGGCTTAATATTTTTTTGCCAGGAAATCTTTTTTTTTAAAACACACTGCTATTCAGGGTGACAAATGGTCCAAATGTTGGTTTGTGAACAAAGTATCAACACAAAAAGGCAAGGTTGCTGCTAGAAACAGACACAGTACAGGTTTAACTCAATGGTACACAGTTTGTAAGGTGGTTGTAAATGTCTGCTATGTTCGGAGAACTATGGTTTGCGAGTCAGCGGCTTCCTGATTGTTACAATACAAAAAGTGAACGTATTAATACGAAGAACTGGACTCAGAATCACTGGAAAGACAAAACATAGGAACATAAACCAGCTTAATCTTTCATCGCTTCCTTCTAGCCTTACTCCATCCCTCTTTCTCTCTTTCTATCTCTTTGACTCTCTTCTGTTTCTAACTCTCATCCATTCTTCCTTCCTTGCTTTCTTCTGCTTCTCTCTGACTAACACGGTCTCATTCCTCCAGATTTAATGGTTCCCGGGGTGAGTTGGGCCCTTTCTGACGGCACATTGAAAGGTACAGAGTTTCCAGCATGTTCTGTGTGTCCCTTTAAACCCCCCACCACCACCGACCACGACCACCCACCATGGTGGCTAGGGCTCTAAGTTCAATATTCACGGGAGGTAGGGCCCCATCCCGCGTCCCCGCCCCCCTGCCTCTCTCCCATCAGCCCTCAGTCCGCTGGACATGCTGTTACCTGTTTTCTCTGTCGTGGCTTTGTCTTTCACAGCTCTTCCACACCGTCCGCGATCCATCCACTGTTCACAGCACTGCACCGCTGCACCATCACTACAAGAGAAGAAGACACTGGTTTAGTGAAGTTGGCAGGGAAACTGAGGTAGAGATGGGGTGAGATAGGCCCCTACTGAAGGACAAAAGATGTTGGACTCTTCTTGAGATAATGGTTTCCAGAGCGTCTTTTCATTTTCAGTAGACACTTTCAGGGTCATTCCAGTTTATGACCACTTGGGGTTTATTTTAATTGTGATGGATACCTTCTCTGCTGTTGTGATCATGATTTGCTCACCAAAGTCATTTCTGGGATGTCTGGTGACAGTGGTGCAACAACTTTTGACAGGTAAGAAACATGAGTGTCAAGACATCAGACAGTGCTTTGAGCTGAGTGTCAGCTGATATTTAGCAGACATCATGTTTACCAATTTTATTACTTAGATTAGCCTGCTAGCATGTAATAATTTGCAATTAACACAAAAGACAAAGCTTTTACTTGGACATGACATAGCAACCTCATTGTGGTGCTAGATGTTTCCATGTATTTGAGTTTCCAGACTGCATGAAACGTGGCTGTTACCAGCTGACATAAAACAATAAAACAGTTTGTATTCACGTGGACTGCAAGACAAGGACAGTAGTTCAAGCAGTGGTGTTGTCAAAAGATATAGACGTGACCTACTGCCCTTGTATGAAGTGCACCGAGCAAACTTCCTGTAAGCTAGAGAAGTAGTATAAAAACAACTATCTGTCTGCAGTGCAAGGGAGTCTAATTAAGGCTTTAGATTTGCTAACTTTTGCCAATTAGCTCAAAATGTAAAGCACAGCTGAGCCAAGCCATGTTTGGCTTCATTATCTGGTCATGACCCAAAGTACAGTATATGACAAGCAGACATTTTTACATGGTGAGCTAGATTAAAAGTTAAGGTAAAAGGTTAGGGATGTTTAATCCTGAGGGAAACATGTACATGTCTCTAAAAATTCACACAGTTAGCAGGACTTTAGGGCAACCATCTATGGTGAGATGAATTGTGAAAAGTTGAACAAGAAACCTCTGTGAAGTGTGATGGACGTTTGGAACAGATATTTTAGGTGTGCTTCTCGTCTGTCTGACTAACAAGAATAACATGGCAAAAGTTTTTATCATAAGACACAGTTTTGATAACGGAGAATTATCCTTAAAGCTTGAATTACGTGACCTGAATTAAATTCTGTCTCACATTGTGTCTTTTAATTGTATCTCACTGCTGTTACTTTGGATCCGAACTCTGATCAGGTTGCACAAGCGGTGCCATCTAAGATGACCAGACTCTCTAATATCATCCTCTATAAAAGGTCACTGGCCTCCATTAAAGGGTATTGGACCACAAAAATTCAATCAAGAACATTCTATTATTTCAGCACTGAGTCTGTGCTTGGCTTTAAAGCTTAATTTAAGACCTCCTGTGCCAAAATATGTAAATGT
Organism: Dascyllus trimaculatus; assembly: GCA_024666655.1. Lineage (NCBI taxonomy): Eukaryota > Metazoa > Chordata > Actinopteri > Pomacentridae > Dascyllus > Dascyllus trimaculatus. The sequence goes on from CM045463.1 coordinate 24,008,304, forward strand.
AATCATAGTGAATTAAATTGCAACAAACTCTGTTAGAAAATCCAACCAGTGTTTCTAGCTGCGAGTACATACACAGCTCAGGGCTTTGCATAGCTTGTTTCACTTGAGGGTTTCAATAGTTCCTTTGGTGGGAAACAATCTATTTCTAGTTTATCGGATGTGCATCAGTAGGATAGCATTATTAAATCATGGACTAAAATAGAATTAGGGACTCTTGCCAATTGCGTAAATGTTTCTTCACCTAATGGCGGATTTTCGACAGCACACTGTGTACAAAGGTCACAGTAGTACAAGTTGTTATTAAGCAGGACCACAGCAGGTCTGTTCACAGCAGTTGGCTCTCGTTGAGCATACAGGTCTTCTCTGGGCTGCCTGACCACCCTCTCTGGTTTTCTGGCACACGCTGTTGGATTGTCACAACTAGTTTCCATGGCAATCTGCTTAAGTTGCTGTTATGATAGATGGGATCTGCTGAGAGGTGTCTTCCATAATGACAACCCTCTCACTAACTCGTCTGTGTATTCTTGTGTTGGTGTCTTTGTTTACCCACATTATCACCAGGTGCAAAGTCTGTTAAATAGGGGCACATTTCTGGAAGGTAGACTTGATTGTGTTGGTTTGTATTGTTGTATTCTTGTGTGTGTGTGTGTGTGTGTGTGTGTGCGTGTGTGTGTGTGTGTGTGTGCATATGTGAGTGTGTCAGAGAGCAGATGGCTGCAGAACAGGTTGTAAAATATGCAGGAGCAGCTATCTCATCCTGAAATCCCTGCTCCTCTCAGTCTGGACGACTGTCTGAGAGGGGAGCAGGACCCCTACAATCCTTTGTTGATCCTATGCGGCATTTCGTCTTAGGGCACAAGTGCTTGCAGTATTTTGATATTTCTACCCAAAGGTAATTACAGAACTGTCAAGAACACAAAACTCACATAAAATACAGTGTCCACACAGCGTGGCACTCGTGTATTTGTGTTTAGGTGGTCAGTGCTCCGTGAAAAAGGTTTGAGTGTGTGTGCATATGTGCTTTTCACACATTGTGTGTGTATGTGTGTGTGAGCGTGTGGACGCTTATCTTTAGCTGGCACTGCACCAGAGTAGCCTTTTGTAGAGGAAACGAACAAAGACAGAAAAGAAGATGATGGAGGAGGTGCATTAAGATTTTGACTAGAGATGGAGGGAGGAGGAGAGAATCACAGAAACACACTCATTTAATCCAGCTGTGGCTACGCAATGATTTAATTTAGAAACACATCTCATCAGAGCTTGGGACTTGAGTCAGACATGGGTCACACAGATGGTGAAGGGAGAAGGGACTTGAGCCTAATGTTGTTCACCACCTTGGTTTATCGTGTTAGTGTGCAAATATTTAGCTGCACTAAACCCAAAGCATGACTGAAGCTGATTTTAAACTAAATATGATTAGTTTTACCTGTATCCGTTAAATTACATCTTTTACATGATGACTGAGCTAAATGCAAAGTTGATGCATCAATGAAGTTGTTCGGATTCATCCTAAGGGGAACTATCATGGTTCCAGAGCCAACAACTAGTTGAACCAGGATGGTCTGTAAATTGATAGATCTTTGGTTATTGTAGGTGCTTATATACTAAAGTATTGGACACATTAAATCATTGAATCTATCAAATCCAAAGTAAAGGCATCTCTTTAACCTGTCATATTTCAACATAAGGGGCAACTTAAAATGTGTACCAAATTTTATGACAATCTTTTCAAAAGCTGTCAAGAAATATCACTGGGGTTCATTCTTCGGACAGCATAGATGTCTACAGCAAATGTCACGTTAAATCAGTCAAACAGATGTTGAGATAGTCAACTGAAAGCAAAGCATGGCAAACTAATGTTGACACTAGAGTAAAAGTCAAAGGATGACCAAGTACTTTGACTTTTTCATATGGGGATCGTGGATGTCTAACAAATTTAATGGCCATTCATCTCAGTTGAGTGACTGCCCAGTTGAAAGGCCAATGTTACCATCCCTAAAGCGATTCCAGTTTAATTCAGTGTTATTTATATAGTGTCAATTTGCAACATATGTCATCTCAAAGCATTTCCCATAGTAATGTGAATACCTCACAAAATGATATAAGAGAGCAAAACCTGTTTAAAGATGCCCAATCTTTAGAGACGGTGGAAAGAACAACCTCACTTTTAACAGGGAGAAACCTCGGCAGAACCAGGCCCAGGATGGTGGCTGTCTGTCTCAACCAGTTGGGGTGAGGATGCTGTTGTTGTTGGCTGTCACCTTCAGGGATCTGAAACACTTATGGCTTGACTTGGAATTTGCTTTTGTAGACTTGTGACTAGAGTTGCTGCTAAAGAAATTGTCACTGGAGAAAATAAATGCGTAAGAGGTTGAACCAAGTGGTGGTAAACAAACACAAAGAAAATCGTCACTATATACAGGCGTGCATGCACTCTAACACATAATGAGCTACAAAAGGTCACAAACACACACAACCAAGGCAGCCTTAGGGTCAATATGAAGCATCTCCTTGTTTGAGTTGTCATGTTGTGTAGAGTCATGTGTTGTGCAGTCAGAGTCAGCAGGTTGTGACAGACCCATCAGGAAAAGCTACAGTGCAGTGCAAATGATGTTTGCTGCAGAACTGTAAATATAGATACATATTATTTCCTCCCTGCTCCACTCTCAGTGAGCTCTCAGGGAGATGGGGGGCTGTTTTTTTGACAAAAAGCAGCTTGTATCAGGGTAATGATGCTCTAAGTGTTTCTGCACTAGTCTATAGGCTGTGACTGCTGTGTGCAGCAGTAGCAGTATAGAAAGTCACACTCACTCTGAGTATAACCCCTGCAATCTGTATTTTACAGCCATCCATTTTAAGCATAACGATTTGTCAGATGGTATCATACCTTGAGTAATCTATGAATTCCATCTGGACAAATAAAGACAAAAAGCTACCGCAGGTACCCGAAGCCCAATGTGTCATGTTTAAAAAATATAAAAACCTGATGAAATTCTGATTGTAGTGTCAAGTCAGGTTAGTATTTCTTACATAGCACTTTTAAAGCAACAAAAGTTTATCCAAAGTGTTTCCATTTTAGACAGTGCAACTTAAGCTTACTAAATAGTGAAAAAAAATTACATCTTTACAATGAACAAACTATTTTTGAGTTTCAATGTTATAGATACTGTACGGAATCAATTCATTCTCTGTTTTAGCATTTCAAGTTTTCATGTCATTTGGTATACGTACACATATGTAACCATAGAAATATGTAACATTACTTATGTGACACTTAATTATCACTATACATGGCACACATCTAACAAAACCAAGCCTATTTCCTGAAAAATGTATATATTCCTAATTTCTTTTGCCAGCTATACATTGTATAAGGTGCAGTTGCTAATGGTGTTACATTCAGTTTGATTTTTTAAGGAGCTAATTGTTGTTGTGTGGTTACATTTTAGGACAGAAAAACACTTTGCATTTGGCTAGATGCCTCTAAGTAAATTATGCGTGTTGACTTTTTCAGTCCTAAACCCAAAAACAGGCAGTCTTTAATGTTAACCAAGTACCAAAAACTGCTTCAACATAAAAACAGCTTGACCATGCTTTACATTACAACATGTCTCCATTACGTTGCTAAAGCCATATTCCTAACATATAGTATGTGCTGTTGCAAATAAGTAGCATTTAAATATCATATCCTGGCTCTTAAAAAACAAAGCAAGGGACACACCACCTTAAAGAATGTAATTTATTTATTAGAAGTAACGAAATTATGCGTATGACAGGCCATGTAAGAATGAATCATGTAAAGATGCAGCCATGTATGCTTCAGTATGAAACCCTCCACATGTGCAGTAGAATGGTGTAACCGTGATGTTGTACTGTACTTCAGAACACAGATATCTGAAATGAAACAATCATTTTGTGGTGTACGTACCTGCTTAAAGCATGAGCTTGAGAGTGGTTTTTTACAGGCACTATTGGCCATGCAGGTGTAAGTGTAGCCATGTGTTGTCAGTCCTAAACAGTGGATAAAAATTCATGCTTAGTTCATTAAAAGTTATTTGGCTTTTGTGCTTGTTAACATCTGGGCATAAGAAAAGGAACAATTATTGGAAACAAGAGAGAAGAAAGCAACAGGCACAGTTTAGTGTCTAAGCCTAAGCTTATATAATGTGTAGTACATTTTTCGGCACCTTATAAATGTTGAATGCGCTTGGAGTATGTCAGCTTATGATACATTATATGCCCTCGGACATGACTTTCAATTTGTACTTGTTAATTTGTGCGAGCCACGCTGGTGCTCCTCCTATAAGTCAGTCTGAGAGAGCTGCAGCTCTGCCATGTTAACAGATGGCCCTCGACTTCCCAAACAGGCTGAACAGATCAACACTGTATCCCAAGCAGCTCTGGCTGGGTCAGCACCCACATGAATTCACTGTATCATAACACTCTGTCATCACATCTCACCCCAAACAGTCATCTTATCAAGGAGTACAAGTGCAGGACAGCATAATAGATACATACCTCGAACACTGCAAACACTCACCGCAAAGGTGGTGTCTTCTATATATTTACTGTATATGTCTGCTTGTTAGTTTTAACTACTGTCCCTCTATTCAGTTAGACTGTGTTGGGTATAAGCTGCACTGATTTCAAGACTGGCCACATATGTCATGAGCTTATTCCCACTTCTGCTGCTGGTCTCATGTTGCTTTGGAAACTCGCATACTTAAGAGCCAGTGGTGTCAGGCAGAATAGTTGGACCACATCTTTTGTACTTTTTTATTATCAAGTACAGTACATACTGGACCTGCCGTGATTCCTACAGCTTCCGCCTCCCTCTGTGAGTCTAACAACAGCTCTTTCATGCTGTGTATCCTCACGCTTCTGTGTGGTACCAAGATAACCGCGCACAGCCTGTAACCATAATCGAAGTACAGCCTTAACCCTTAAGTGCAGGGAGTCTTTTTTAACATATCTCTGCTCTTATATGAGGCATATTGACCAGTAAGCATAAAATTATGTTGCCTGTAAGCTTTTCAGAGCAAAGTAAGCTGTCACACTAAATGTGTTTCTGTTATTTACAAAACTTTACGATTATTTACTGATATGCTTGTCAGTTAGGCCCATATAACTCACGTTTAGTGCCTTTTCCTTTCTAAATGCAAGTCATAAATTAAGTAATACGTGCAATAACGAGTCATAAAAAATAGTTTGAATCAAGCCCCTTTCAGACCTGCACTCCTTTCTATTACTCTGCCAGTGTCTGAATGTGTGAGTCTCATATCTGAATAAGAACTCTGGTAACTTTTGACCTAAAAGTGACCGCAATCTTACAAGGTAAGACTTGTTAATATTTCTGTATCACTTTCAACTAGAGATAGCCCTTAACTGCACACCATCACATTAACTTATAGTGATGCAGAAGCAATGCACTTTGCACTATGTGAGGCAGAAGTTTATTTTTATTGTTTTCTATATACATTTCAGCACCAGTACTGGTCTAAAGAGTTTGTGGCCAAAATCACTTTTCTCAATTACTCACTAACACTCTACAATTTCCCTTCTATTACAAACTGAAATGTCCCTAAAAATCAAACTTGATGAAGACAGAATCTGCAGGTTAGAAGAATGACACTCAGCAATAGTTTCTGTTGCTTCCAGTTGTTTGTAGGAGTACTTCTTCTGAGTTTATTAAATACCTGCAGTAGGGGTGTAATGGTACACAAAAATCAGGGTTTGGTACGTACCGTGCTACAGAAGTCACGGTTTGGTATGGTACGGTTCGGTTCTCACTTAAGGGGAAAAATGGAAAAAAAACTGATCATAATTAATCCAAAACATTTGTTCATTCATAGTTCGTTGTTTTTTCCTTACAGTGGGGATAGTTAGATGGTGCTTTGGTTAGATTAAGATTGTGTTGGTTTGTGTTCAGAGGTCTTTGGTAAAACCCAGAATGGATCTCTGAACTGTAATTTAGTTGTGTGGACTGGACTGAACTGTGTGTAGGGGGGAACCAGGGTGGTCTCTTTAATTTACTGGACTGAACTAAACAGCATTTGCCATACACGCGGATTGTGCACGGAGGGAAGGGGGGTATGGACGGACGGACAGACAGACAGACGGACAGACGGACGACTTTACTAGTGAGTATTTTGCGAACTCTAGTGAAGTCATCCAGATATCTGGAGCACAGAAATTTCCAGACCCGCCTTAGGTAGCCGGCGTCATCAAGGTGACTAACCAGAGAATATGGCCGTTTGCTGGCCCTTTGGGAGAACCCTGAAAGAGGCTGATCACAGAAGCGGCGGTAGGAGACTAAACGGTCCGTTACATCCTGTGGCCCACTGGAAACTCCTACTTGTTTTTGGTTCCGCAATACTGTGTAACTGTGAGACGGAAAAGGTCCACCACAACTGTGGGCACTACGAGGTTTTAAGTTTTGCAATTAAAACAATTCTGTACATTGGCCATTCCTAATAGTCTTAACATTTTCGTACTGCAGTACACCTTTGTACCTAACCAAACGTGCCTGTACCAAATGGTTCGGTTTGAATACGTGTACCGTTACACCCCTAACCTGCAGCATCCGACCGCTTTAACTTCATAAATGATCCCTGACATGGAGAAAGGATCGATCAGGGTCTAATGGCACAGCACATTATGCAGTTTTCTTCTTTTAGATTTGGTGGGTTATTTTATTAGTGCATAATACTGTGCAATCTTACATGAATAAGAAATTCTACAAAGAAGAATGTAAAAGTCACTTATGTCTGTATGATAGAGTGAAGTCACCTGAAAAGGGCTTCAGAGGCAGTCGTCCATATTTAAACTATAACCCAGTCCTACTTTTAGTGCTAGAAGAATTCCACTTCGGTTTTTTTTTTTACCATCCTTTTTGACACTTAAAAACCTCAAATGCAGGTCAGGCTCACAAAGTCCCAACCTTTTAAACCTTTCACCAAAACATATGTAGCTATTTTTGCTAAACCGACACATTACACAGGTCTTTGCATCTTGCTCAGATCAGTTAGTTTTAGATTCAGTAAAAAAAACTAGAATGGAATTTTAAATGTTTCTTGGCATATATAATGGCTTTTCCAGCTTACGGCTCTGCAGATAATTGAGCCAGCAGCCGATGTGAACAATATGACTGCTGTATTTTTCATGTAGATTCATAAATCCTCATCACCTTGAGGTGGGTAAACAAAGTCATTTCCTATGTTGTGGTGTTAATCTTTGTTGTCAGTACACGGCCAGCAGTCAACAACAACACCACAAGGATAATAGGATCATCCCCGCACATGTTGGTTCCCCTCGCACCAAAAACCACACACAGTGACATCCAAAAACATAAGTGTGGGTATATGCAAAGCAGCTTGACATTCCATGAATAGCTTTTCTTCATCTATTAGCTTTGCGCACACACAAGGAAGCACACAAGGCAGCCGGTACCAATCCCTCGCTGTATCTGGGTCAGAGCTAACAGAGATGAATCTAACAGAAGTTTCACATTGCCTCTCTTTTCTTTTTTTCTATTCTTCTATTGTAGAAATGTGATTAATAACAGCAGGTCTTCAGGGAGAGGGTGAATACGGGAGGAGGGTGCACGGGAGACGGAGGTAAGGAAATCTCAGAGGGGAGTGAGATTTAGAGGCAAGGAAGGGAGAGACAGTGACATACCTTGGCAGGATGTCTGAGAGATGCAGCTAAGGGTTGTAAAAGTTTGATGCCACAAGGTGCAGGTAGCAGTTTTAAGTGACGTGTTAAACGTGATGAATCTTTCATCACTTGTGGGGGTCAGCAGCGACTGGAAGCTACGGGGGTGTGCCAGTGGGGGTGTGTCAGTATCTTCAGTCATATTAGTGGAACTCAGTGACATGATGTATTAATGTTACTGTATTTAGTCCACGGCAATAAAGTTAATTTGCTTTCTGGAAACATTAAAAATATCAGTTAATGGTATGAATGACTGATGATCTATGCACTGAATAGGTGACAACACAAACTGATGGATTGTTGATATGCCCCGGAGGGAAAATCAAAAGTAATATAATGGGCAATAAAGCTCATTAATTTCCACGGAAGGCAGTGTTTTAACATTAATATGTGCTTTAACTGCTGTGACAGAACACACAGTAATTACTTAGTTTGACTGAAAAGCTGGAAGTAATTTGTGGGAGGGAGAAAAAAAAAAAGCCCCAACAACACTCGCTATGAATGTTTCATGTTGGAAACTTTGGCTATGAATATTTCATCTACAGAAATGTCAAGAAGAGAACAGCATGGAGCAGAGTGGCAGACAGCCTCCCATTGTAGCGCTGCCCTGCTGCACTGAATGTAGTGATGAAAGAGACATGAGGTGGATTTAGAATCTTTTCTTCTTATTTTTCTTTAGAGTTCTTTATCCAGGGGTTCAGAACCCACAAGCTGTGTCTTTACTTTGTGTGTGCAGAAGCAGAGTATCCTATACTCTGCAACCATGGTAGTACCTGTGTGAAGTACAGAAGGAGTTTCTACTGGCTGCTTGACACAAACTTTGTCTTCTGCTTAAGTCTGTGTGTCCAAACCGACTATACATAGAATACAGGTACAGTGATCTACTATAAGTACAAATGGAACAAGTCTTACGAGTGGACTAGGCGGTAGTATTAGGGCAGTGCTGTACCTTTTGTGTTTGTGAGTGTACAGTGGTCTGCACTATCCTGCAAGAGTCCATGCTGACTGCTTTGCATGCAGTCCAATGTTTGTGGAACTAACAGTGTAAAATTCTGATGTTATGCTACAAAGGCAATAATGCATATGCTCAGCAGTAGTGTGCATATGTGGGGTATGTAGATACAACCTACTGCGCAGGTATGAATCCTTCAAAACAGACTAGGAAAGTAGCATAAAACAATTACAGATCTATAGTGAGCTGTTCAAGACCTGAGGCAGCCCTTTGAGCCAGCAATTAGCATGCTAACCAAAGCCGGTCCTACCCAGTGTGGTGCCCTCGGCGAGATTTTATTCGACTCCCCCCTCCATCGGCAATTTACTAATTGTAGTAATATTAACTGGGAATTGCTTTAAATTTTAATTAACATGAGCTTTTCCATTTTAAGAGTTAATAGTAATAACTGGTTTTAATATAATTATATTGAAGGTGAATTATTTCCTGATTTTGTGGTGCCCCCTGGAGGCCAAGGCGCCCTTAGCATTTGCCTATGTTGCCTAATAGGCCAGCCAGCTCTGATGCTAACATACAATAAAATACGAAATTTGTTTACCATGTTCGCCACCTTCTTCACCACAACTAAATATCATGCTTTGGGTTAAGGTCTTTCACGATGTTAGCCAAATGTTACATGCTTGCTTAATTTTATTGTGGGTTAAAATATCACATCATGAAGCTTGTCCTCCGTTTTCTGGTTTCCCATCTGAAATATTGGTTGTTTGACTGAAAAGAAGCAACAGGTGGAAAGCAATATAATAAAATGGAAAAGACATGATGACCAGAAACTTACTTGTCATACGTCAGAAACGCTTTCTGGTAGAAAATGCATGATTCAGAATACCATTGAGCTTTATAGGAAGGAAACTGTTGTGAGACCCTGCTCACCAGTCGTTAGATTTAAACCTCTGGGTACTATGAAGGTATGTGACAGATTTCATAACGATCCATCCAGTAGCTTTGGAGACATATCATTGAAAACCACACGTGATGGATCTAGAATAGTGGCAGGTCATTCTGGCTTCTGGCAGTGAAAACAAAACCTGAACTGAAGAAGGAAGCACTCTGATGCTCTCGATAATATGCGAAATATGTGTTCGATATAAATTATATGACAGTTGTGCTTTTGTTAGGCCTGTCCCTCAAGTGATAGAGAGTTAAAAGTGAAAAGCAGAAAAGAAACCGTCAGTGTTTTAAGACGGATTGTAAAACACACCCAGATTATAACATCAAGATGTCAAAATGAATAAAGATAATAAGATTGCAAGTTCATTGTTACGAACAATTGTGCACGGAGGATCTTTTACCAAAAGGCTGTCATTTTTTAAATATCTGCCTTCTTTCTCAGTTCAGGTTTTGTTTTCGGTGTCAGATTTTATTTTCAGTGGCAGATATGAACTCTTCTATAAAATGTGAGCCTCACGTGGCGCTGAGTGAAAAGTCAGGGGTTACAAAAGCATCATCTGGACTGTGAATGACATTAATCCGGAGATAAAAAGTGGTCAGAAACACTGAGCAAGTAAGTTTATGATCCTTGTCACCCACTCATTCCTTTGTGTCTTCAGTTCTCCCCTACAGCTTTGTGCAACACAGATGTTTAGATGGATTTTGGAGGTTGCCTAGTGAAATGGTTGTAATCGTATCCTAAACGGCGTCCAGTGTGTTATCCCCCGTGTTCTCTCAGTAGATCAGTATATGTCCTTTTCTGACTGAGAACATCTGTGTTTGTGGCTAGAAATAGATTTGATGTGGGAGGTGTCAAGCTGTCTTAAATTGTGTTCCCAGTTTTAGTGCTTGACTAGAAGGATTATATTTTACAAAGCGAAACAGTCAGGAGGATTTACTGTCGCTACTTTATGTGTGGTTTATGGCTGCGCGGTGGAAGTGTAGACCAGACAGAGGAGAAATTACGGCATCTAATTGTAAGTCCAGGAACAAATTAAAAGCCTTTACTAAGACATTAAATCAGCGACTTCTGAAGTTTGAGAGAGATTGTGTTGATATTGTTGCTCTGGATGTAAACATGGATCCAACTACAGCAGGAGAGGTTCCAACACTGTGTCATTACGCTGTTACAAAAAAAGCTTCCCATCGGTGTGTACCGTGTTTTCACTGTTCTCCCTGTTACTCCGCCCTCCACTCACTGTCCGATCGCTTGCCTTCACCATCCAGTACCCCATTTCAATTGGTCCATCCTGCTCAAGTATGACTCAGAAAGGTGTGTCAGTCTACCATGTGAACCAGCACAGTGTGTGTTAGTGTGGCTGTGTTAAAGAGCGTGTGTTATCATGCACTGTCATTTTTGAATGATGTCATGTTTTCTTATTTCTTCACCTCTTTTTCTTCTGGACTCCTCAATTTGCTCTGCTGCTCCTCTTTGCTCTTCCCTCTTTTGGTTTAAATCTTGTTTTGTTTTTTTTCATCGTTTTTGTCTCTTTTCTCTCTCCTGTATTTGTGTCTCTTTCTCTCTCTTTCATATTTAAGCGAGACAGCAGAGCATGCGGGAATTCCAGTTAAATATAATTTGGATTGTTTCACAGTGACTGTTTCTGTTTACTGTTGTTTTTTGTAGACTCAGTGTTTGCTGGTTTTTAAAAAATTGGATATCTGGGGAATGAAGGTCGACACATTTTTTCCTGGCAGACACTGAGTCTCAAGGTTTACTACTGAACCATTCACCATGAAGGACAGGGACATAAAAGCAGCCGCTGCAACCAACCAAGCCACTGCTTCAGAACTGAAATATAAATGTTTCTCGCTGACATTTCACTCATTTGCATCCAGATCTGTAACCTTTATACTGCACTGTTGCTGCTTTTACGTCCTGTGCCCTTCTCCTTCTCTCACACTCATTCTCCTTGTCATCCAGGATCCAAACTTTAGTCCCCACATCTCATCCATTACCCCATTCTATATCAATCCACACCTCTTACTCTAATACTCCAATCAGCCATAAAAGTCTTTGCAAGAACCACCACACCTACAGAGCCTTCAGACACATTCAGAGGAGATCCAGCTAAGCAGCAGCCATTGCGCCAATGAATCAAAGTCATAGCAGCGTCTGGTATCGTTTTGAGATTCATTGTTGGGCCTCCTTTTCATCGGACTAGCCGGCACATCCTCTCCACTTTCCAACCTACTCTAAAATCCTCACATGATCACCACATTCTGGAGAGCTACAGGTCCTCTGTGTTCCAGACCCATAATCCACATATCCGATTCAATCCAACGTGCCCTCACCCACACAGTCACAGGACACCCATAGTGCTGTGCTGTGCTGTTCTTACTCATCGGTCCAACAACCAAGGACCCTTACTGTGTCTGTATTTCCCAAAAAAAGACCGCCTCGGAAATGTATGCATTATGTTTTTGAGCGTGGCCGCGTCCAAAAGCAACTTCCAGGCCGGTTCCTCAGCCCTTAACGTCATCTCCAGCAAAGACGGTGGTGAGAGTGAGAGTAAGTGTTCTTGGAGTGAAGGTGAGTGAAATGGAGGGCAGAAAGAGGAATGATGGCTCTTGGAGTTGTTTTTGGACAGGGAATATCTTCTGATTCCTCTAACAGTGTTTTCCCTCTTGTCTGTCAGACCCTGGGGCAGATTTTCAGCAGGGAGTTTAGATCTCCTCAGAATCAGCGAAGTCATTCGGTAAACCTGAAGCCGAACATCCGCAGGATGTGGCTGCTAAGGCTCGGTCACGGCGCCGGTTTCAGCGTCTACAGGAAATATTTCAGGAGTGGAGCGTCTGCCCAACCTCATTGGTTTTTGTCTTGTACATACAGCTCTATTAGCTGTGGAAACAGCTGCTTTTTGACTTAATTACTGCAAAACCCCCAAACCAGACTACTGTAAATAATACAGCCTACATTGGTCAATTGTATAAACTCAGACTTTTCCCTTACTTTCAGCTCTTCATGATCACTTAGCCTCTAAAATGTGGCTGTTGCAAAATAACTGACATCTACAGTTAGTGTCAGGGGCAGCGTGGCATTAAAAGACAACCTTTTGCCACCTCCTGGGAAGAGTTATTTAAATGTCAGTAATTATATAATGCTAATATAAATAATGTTTTCAGCAGCACTGCAGCCCATCTGCTTGGGTATGATTACTAGTTAACATATAGTTTTATGAGCCATGACTAAATCACTGCTTAATATTTATTCAGCTTCATTAAATAGAGGCAAAAATAATATTTGCAGAGAAATACAGTCGGTAACACTGAGCAAAAGTTTTAGGCACTTTGGATGTGTAGATTTCTATCCATCACACTGTATCACCAGGATCAACCAAGATCATTCTGTAGCAGGACAATAGAACTAAACATGTGTACTTTACATCTTAAACTGTCTTTGCTGATGAGAAGAACAAGCAGTCCTGCAACAGATGGTCCTTTGAAGAGACATGAAAACCAACAGAACAACTGTGCCAAGATGCTACCAGCTTACCTGCCTAAAAACGACATGCAGCTTCACCTAAGAGAACTCTTGCTAACATCAGATATTCATCTAATTTAGCTTCCTTCCATTTACTGAACTTTCTATCAAGTTAAGTGATGGCTAAAAACTATTCATGGCAGTATTTGTTCAAGTTTGACTTTTAGTGCTTCAATCTTTTGCAGGGTTGCGTATATTCATTAAAATAATACAGAAATTTCTGGCAAAAATTAATCCATTATGTAAAGACAGCAGAGCAAAACAAAAAGGAGTTGCCAGTGAGCTGCTCCAGTGGCTACATAAGTATGACTGGCAGCGGATCATCTCTGTGATAGACATGCAGCTCAGCACAGCCACATCTGGTGGACATTGGCAATAAAAGCATCGGAGAATTAAGTGCAAAACATTGTGAAGATCTGTCTAGTTGGGACCCAACACAGACAACCTGGTTTGTCTTTGTGGGTCACCGACATAAGGAGAATTTGGTGCAAACAAAGAAATACTAGTTGCGGACTATACCAACTGCATGTGTTGCAGTTCTTCAGCAAATACAAGGAGATCTAAGTCCCATTGAAATGACTGTCCTGGAGGGTCTGTTAATTAAACACAGAAGTGGTGTCAAATGTGAGGATGGAAATGCAGCGAGCAGGTGTCGTGGCCTTCATGACCCCTCTGTGCATTTGCACTCACCCTTTCAAAACGATATCAAAGCTCAGAGACGAGGCTCCACCTGCCACATCAGTGAAGGACGCGAGACTAAAAGGGCAGAGCGGAGACAGAGGGAGCCCAAGTGGGAGAACGGGGGGCTAAATCATTTCCTCATTCTTCCACTGAATATTTTACAACCTTGCAGAAAAAAAAATCATTCCAATGTCAGCTTGACTGAAAGCCGCGGCAGCATAAACTCCATTCCTCATTAAGAGCAGCTTTCTTCTTTTCTCTGTGAAGGAGAAAAGAGCAGTGGAAATGAGGGCAGGAGAGTCGGGGCAACCGGTGTAATTTGGATTCCTAAACTTTCACCTTTTCTTACCTCACTTCATTCGCTTTCTGCTCCTCTAGGGAGTAGTTCAGTTTGAGCCAAAAGGTTTCTGTCTCTCTTTCTTTCCATTTCTTCTCCCGTATCCCCATATCTCTTGTTCAGCCTTGCCCTCTCTGCACCAGCCGTAGTATTAAGGGCAATGCTTGCTTACTTCTTCAGATTACTTTTTCGGGTAGAGTGAAGTTAACCAAAGTGGCAAACCAACTTTAGCTATCACTTTTTTGTTCTGTAATGGGATGTGTTTTACTCTGTAGGAATGTAAATGGAGCAGCAGATATGGCACACCAAGTAGAGAAAAACACAACTGCATCTTCTGCAGCATGTTTAAATGAATGAGGGAGTGTAGGGGTGAGGCAGAAAAACTGCTGTTATGTGTGTGTCTGTCTGCCTCAGCTCGCCATGCACCTGCAGACAGTAAGTAGAGCAGAGTAAAAATAATGTTTGATCTTCCAAAGATGATGGAGCATCTCGTAAATATGAACTCCCAGTCAGGGAACCAAACTGTTGCGTCCCACCAGGGCTACACCTAACTGCTCCGATTCAAAGACGTGTGCCCAGACTTATCCAAGATGCTCTAAACCTGCTTTATCACTGTCTACTCAGCGGCCATCTGTTCAAACGCCCTAAAGTATAGCCTCATTTATAAGAAGCAGCTGACAAGATGACGAAATGTTGGTGCGGAGACTATTCCAGGTCCCGAGGCGCTAAAAAGCAAAGCAGGTGACAGAGTATGTCAGCCTTGTTTCGGTACATTTATTCCAACAGCCAGACCAAGCGCAACCAGAAGCCACGTTATTTTTTCACTTTCTGGCACGCACTTCTCTGTAGGTGTTCAGCAGCAGTCAAACTCCACCACTGGCTGCCCTGTGGTTCAGCCTGCATTACCAGCGTTCAGGTTCATCTCCCCTGTAGTCAATATCAATATTTACCAGCAGGCACAGAATTAACTCTCAGCAAAAATGACTCTGAACACAAATGTGGAATAATTAACTTGAAGGCACTCAGCAGAGCGCAGACGTCTGCCAAACCTCAACAACTCTCCGACTCTGTTATTTACCTCAACAGCAGCGAGACAAAACAAATCAGGTTCACATTAGAGACAAGCCTAATTTCTGAATGTTCCCTGTTTATAAGTGACTGTAAATCATTTGAAGTTCATTCAGCTTAGAAACTTAGGTTCCCCTGCTGCCTTGAAAGTGTGACAACTGTACTTAAAATGAAGGATTATTTTAGTGTCATCTAATGGGTGGTTAAGGTGTAAGACTAGCTGAACTTGACAAAACAAGTTCAACAAACCCAAGATATATAGCTGAATCAACTAGCCACTAGTGGTTACAGAGAGACTTGTTCCTTTTGACATTGTCAGAGTTTACAGAGATCCTCCCTCATCTGACTCTGAGAACTTACAACCTTCGCTGTTTGAACCATTTTTGACCAGAGTACGTACAAACACAATCTGTGAGGCTGCTGCTGGATACAGTGAGATACATGATAAGTCTATGGATGAAGTGACTAAATCCAGTAGTAACTTTGAAACTGTTAGAACAGTTTTGATTATTATGAAAAGAAACAGCCATAGCTTCATTTAACATGCTTCCACCATGTCTGTTTTCTCAAACTACATAAAACAAGAGTCTTTAGGGAGTTTTAGCTCTTAAACAAGCATCCTGGGAAGTCTCATATGATGGTTTTCTTTCTTGTAAACCTCATTTAATAAGTTGAGTGAACTCAGCTGTTCATTTATTAAACTTATCATTTCAAGTCAAAAAGACTCAGGTTATAAGAATTTATGACGAAATTACTTTATGATGCTTTACAGTGAATAACTTAAGTTTTATTAGGGCTTCTTCCTGTTTGTTGTAGGTGGAAATCAGCACTTCTATGATTACCTTGATAAACTGACCAGTACAACAACACACAAAGACACTGACAAGTACCGTTCTACTGTTTCTGACATCTACAAACAGCGCTCACACTAATTAATTCCAGTCACTTTACATTTGTTTAGTGTACCTGCATTCAAATTCTGAATTTTCTGCACAGAACTTTTGCATTAAAACCCTTGAAGAAGTTCAAACAGCATATCCTCTCGATTTTGACAGTCGTTTAATTTGAGCCATCAGCAGGACGTGTTAACTTTCACTTTCGCCAACTGAATACTGAATCAAATAATGTTTTTTTGAAACTAACTAATGAATGAAAACAGTGTTTCTGCGGCTACAGAGGAACTGTTGCAGCAGATTGATGTGTTTGACACGTTACTGCTACTTTGCTGGAAGTCACGCTGTGAAAATGTAAGTTGTGTCAAATCACATTATAGTATGGGTAATTTTATTCACCACAATGTATTTGATCCAACCTGTACTTTGTTTGGATATATGATCAGCTTTTTGGAATCATGGTCTTATTTGGATTGTTGTCCTGCTAAAACACATGAATCTGAATCACAAATGTCACTTTCTGAACAGCAGTTACATCATAATTCAGAAAAAGCAAAATAATTATTGTTTATAGGGGACCTAGAGGCTTTTCTTTTTCTCTTCCTCCAGTTATAAACATAGATCATATTAACGTGGTGCCTACAGGGAAGCTAGTGTTGGTTTTCGACTGCCGTGAATACACAACTGAAATGTGAATAAATGTTCTGCTTACGTGAAATCCTTTACTACAGTTGCTGAACACATCACAGGAGGCATTAAGGATATTCTCTGCTCCAGATTTACAATAGCTCTGCACCTGGTAGGGTTTATCTCAAGAGATAAATTCCAGTCCCAAAAGGTGCAGACATATATATATGTAACATCGGGGATCACTGGGTAAATTTACTCTGTTAACCAACTCTGCTTACTCAGCTCTCCTGCCCTATTCCCTGACTTACGAGTGGAGTTCCTCTGGTTCGACAGGGAACCCACTTGGCAAAAACCATGAGCTGCACACACACACATATACACCCTCCAAGGAATCGGCTGCAGCAACAGCAGCACACCTGCGCTAATTGGGCAGAGAGGGAGCGCTCACAGCACCCAAAGGACTTTTGCCTTCGTGTGTGTGTGTGTGATTCCCTTTCCCTCGTCTGCCACCCTCGTGACCTCGAGCCTCTCCTTCACTGATGGAGTGATAAGGTGATCGATGGTGCGAGCTTCCTCTCTCCTCCTCATCCTAACTCCCAACCCATCCATCCATCCTCTCTGGACGGAAAGGGAAGAGGTGAGGAACCAAGTGATGGATGAGTTTGGAAAACTTTCCTACTGTGGTATGTTCTTCTCCTGAGAGGATCCGAGTGAAAGAGATGAGGAGAGGCTGAGTCACATGATGATCAGAGAGAGAGAGGGAGGCTAAAAGATCCTGACAGCAGCCTCCACCATGGAACCGCTAACAAACACTGAGCAACGCTGTTTATCTCTTATCACACTCACTTAGGGGAGAGTTAATTTAAATAACTGTTGATCAGAGGGGAGGAGATTTGATTAGATTAGTCATGCCTGCAGAC
Source organism: Dascyllus trimaculatus (assembly GCA_024666655.1). Taxonomy (NCBI): domain Eukaryota; kingdom Metazoa; phylum Chordata; class Actinopteri; family Pomacentridae; genus Dascyllus; species Dascyllus trimaculatus. Next base: position 24,025,969 of record CM045463.1, read on the forward strand.
CAATGCAAAGAAGTGCTTGGCTGGAGTCTCCCTTTCTCTCCGTCCATTATCTGACCTGCCCTTTGTAATCTCTTCACATCTCTTTACGTACTCTCACATTCCTGGTGCGAGTCAACCATCACGAGTGACCTCAGCACATTTCTATCATGTTCCACTAACAACTATTCTTTCAAAGAGGTTTCCGTGACTCCAGTCCTCAACACTGCAGGTGTGCTGTACGGTGTCCCGGTGTATTTCCTGCTATCTCACTTTTTGAACATCGCCTCCCCCCCCTCCCCCTCCTCCTCCTCCTCCCCCCACTTACCCCCGCTCCCTGTACCCCCAACCCCCCCACCATATCCCACTTCCAACAGAAGCTCAGAGTAAGCCCTACTACTCCGATTACTCCCCCACCCGCCTGCTCATCCACCAGATGTGCACCAGTCACTACCTGGACCTGTTCATCACCATCGTAATAGGCCTCAACGTCATCACCATGTCCATGGAGCACTACCAGCAACCTAAGGTCAGGTGTTCGGGGAGGACGGAGGGGATGATGGGGTTCTTTGCTTGAAATATCTATACAAGGTGCCTCATGGGACCTCTGAAAAAAGAACAGTTGAATTTAATATTATTTGCCAGTGATTCTTTGAGTTTGTCTTCTGCCAGCACTGGTCAGTCATTACAACCACATATCAGCGACTACACAGATTGAGAATTGCATTGCCTTATATAATATATACTGTAATAATGTATAACACAGTATCCTGGAGTCAAAGGTACTTTCATCCTGCCTCGAATAAAATTTAGGAGAAAAAATTGTGTTCTGCCAAATATTTTAGAATGTATTAGTATGAAAGTGAACAAGTTTAAATGAATAAATGAATATTGGTATTGAAACCTGGCTGTTAAAGGCTTCATTCTGAAATATATCAGCCTCTGCATTTAAAATGAACACTATTGGAATATTAGTTTAATCTTCCTGGAACACCAGCTTTATAGCTTCAGGAGAATTCAGGAGACAGTGTCAGTTATACAAGCTGCTCCAACAATAATAAAATACTACTAATAATAAAAAAAGCAAGCTTTAAAAACGACCGTATTAGTTCTTTGAATAAGGGTGAGGGAGGGATCAGAAAATCAGAATGAGAAAAGAAATGAAAGCTAGATAAGAATTTTAAAAGCCTGGCAAGAGAGCCAGTGGTGAACTATAAAAGAGAGGTCGGAACAATAAATAAAAGATCATTGCACAATCAACGAAACAGGGAAAACATATTAAAATGATCTGAAGTAATACTTTAAACTGTAGAAATTTAAGGTATCCTGGGGTACCACAAATCTCAGCCATCTGGTTCATGCAATAGGTAATTATACGTATCCTAAGTATCACTCAGGTCTAGTACGGATACTTAGGATTTATAGCCCATATTGTAATCGCCATCAGGCAGCTGTGCCATCTGGGATTTTTCCTGTAATCATTTTGAAATATTTCATATCACTTTGTGTATCACATTGTTGGCCACCTGCTTGCTCAGAACCCTGAGGTGGAGGTGGGAAAAAGAGGTGGCTGAGGGAAGTAGAGGGAGAAGTTTTATTTAGCAAGAGATCCAGCAATAGAAAAACCATGCAAGGGTGTTGCAGGGCAGATAAGGAGGTAGTAATGTAGAGTAGGCGGTAGCTGGATGCTGATAACATAGAAAGGCTATTAGGTGGGCAGTAAATGCTATACAGTTAGAATTGGTGGTTGAGCTTCTGCTCTGAAGGAATCCAAGCAGCGGTTAATATTTTGCCAGGTGAACTTAAAGGAGTGAGAGATTGTGCGATGCATGAATGAAACAGATTATGCCTGTCCGCTGATACTAGAGGAGGTGGTTTGATACAAAAGAAGGTCTTTGAGTTGAATAGAAGGTCTATTGGTGCAAAACAAGGTTTTGTGGAAAGCTACGTCTTTAGATGAATGAAAAGTTATTTTAAAGAAGGTCTCCTGGTAGAGTTTAAGAGACCTCAGGGTATCTAGGTATAAAAGTGATGTTACTTGTAATATTTAGAGTGGACTAGAGTGTTGTTTGTTCAAATAGAACTTTATTTAGTAGGACACAAGATTACTGAATAGCATTCAGCATCTATTGTTGGAAAAGAATGTTGTTCGGTAGAATAGAAGGAATGACTGTATATAGAAAAGATTGCTGAGTAAAAGAAGATGGACTTACTGTCTCTAAATTAGAGTTTTGTCGGGTAGAATAGAATGTTTTTAGGTGGAAAGAAGGTTGGTTGGAAGAATGACAAGTATTTTGGCAGAACAGGAGGTTATTTGGTTGAGTAGAAGTCTACTTATTACAACAGATGGTCATCGAATAGAACTCAATATCAAAGTAGAATCAGAGATTTGCTAAAGTAGAATGTCATTACATAGAAAAGAATGTTTTGTAGATGAAATGACTTTGGTTTAAATGGAAAACTGTTGGGTAAAAGACAAAGATTTGCTGTCGGTAACATAGAACATAATGTCTTCACTTGGATCGAATGTTTGAGAAGTATTTTGGCAGAACATGTGGTCACTTGGTAGGATAGAAGGTTGTTTAATAGGATAGAGGGTTGTTGAAGAGAATGCAAATTCTGTAGGTAGAATGAGAAGTTTGGTGAAAAAGAATGTCTTTAGATAGGATAGAAGTATGTTTAGTTGATGGAATGACTTGAGTTGAAATAGAAAGATGTAAGGTAGCATAGAATGTCTTTCAGTAGTAGAGAAGATTATTGGCTGGAAGAGGAAGTACTATAATTCTATCTCTACTATAGATAGAACCAAAGGTTGTTGTGTAGAATGGGATATCTTTAGTTACAATAGAAGGATATTTGGTAGCATACCATGTCTTTCGGTCGAATAGGGGGTCTTTGGTTAGCATAAAGTTTAATGGATTGTTGGGTAGAAAGGAAGACACTGGAGTAAAGGGCTGTACTGCAAACTTACCCAGCTGCTGGTCGCTGAATTACCACCAGTGAGAATTTCGTGAAATCCCTGCTGACCACCAGTTCCCTCATCCCACGTCTCTTAGCTAAAGGTCAGTTTTTACATGCAGATGGGCACTGTGAGTCTCCCTCAGGCAAAAATGGACACTTTGATTCTAATGGCATTTTCATAGAGAATAAGGGAGGGGAGAGCGGAGGGTTGATGCGAATGATCTATTAATGGGACAGCTAATTCTGCCGAAAAGGGCAGTGCTTGCAATATGGACTCTTTGGTATTTTATGCAGGGACTGTAAACTGTTTGTCTACACAAAAACAAGAATATCCACCATAACAAGCCATTTAGTGCAATCAAGTCAGGCTGAAAGTATTTTCCTGTTAAAATATGAAAAAATAGCAACGAGGTGAGATCATTTCATTGGTTTTCAGTGCAGTTTCAGCACATTTTCATAAATGACTGCTGATTAAACCCATGGCTCACTATACGTTGGAGCAACAGAAAATGTAATCCTGGGTTTAAAGTCTTGTTAAGACCGATGTTGTGCAGTTTGTGCATCTTTAACATTTTATAATTTCTCTCTCAGGAATTGGACGAGGCCCTGAAGATCTGTAACTACATCTTCACTTTCATTTTTGTTCTGGAGTCTGTCTTCAAGCTGGTGGCCTTCGGATTCCGACGCTTCTTAAAAGACAAGTCAGTATTTAAATCACCACCGTTCTCCCCAAAGTGACATTGTGACCTTTTCCGAACATCTCTGACACAAATCAAATGAAGATCCTGGATAAACAGTTTCCTCCCAGTTTAGGGTTCTGACATTTGAGTGGATGCGACATTCTGATATAGATTGGTAGTTAACAGTACCGTTCTTTAACCTCTGAGTCGTGGAAAATCTGAGGCACTGTTCAGAGAGCTTAAATGAGCTTTTCGTAGGTGCTCCAGTGAATGGTGCTCGGTGAGGCCTGTATGAATACAAACGGCCTAGTTAAACACCCATAAAACACAACAGCCTCAGATGATTTCATAGCTTTGAAATCCCTGGCTTCCTGCTGAAAACCACACAATAATGCTCAAACACAATCACACAGAACAACTGTGTACTAGCACACATCAACATATGCATGAATACACACACACACTCCTCAGTGGAGGCATCATGTTTTGGACAAGAACTGACCACCTAGGATTTCTGCCCGTTTTCTTTGCCAGAGTAGACCATTATCCTTTTTGAGTTTGGCCGCTGTCCAGTTTTGATATCAGCTCAGTACACACTCATTTACTCTTACACCCAGGTACACACAAACAGATTGGCACAACATTTAGCCAAAATGCCCATGACTAATTTAAAAATCTCACAGAATTTTAGCTTGACTTTTCCATTTTGATGCATGCAATTGGAGTATTTATACAAAGAATTAGAGAAACACTAAACCTCCAACTCTGAGAGAAAAAGAAACTCTTGGCCCTCGTTTTCATGGATGAGAAACAATGGAAATGGACAGACCAGATCGCTACGACCACCCACCACTATCTTCACTTTTTATGTGTTCATTTTGTTCCAGACATTTTGCTCAGTCTACATTTATTGCACAGCAACTGGAAAATTACGTCTTGTTTCAACATTTTGATCTTAACTCAGGTTACACTAACCGGGAATGGAAGTAGCCTGCTGTCTCCAGTTCTGACAGTACCATATCTGTCTTTATAACGTGCTAAAATGACAGTATACCTTACCGATATTTTAAATCTGCACTCTCATCCAGAAAAGAATCCCTCTCTAAATTTATGTGTATATGATTAATTATCCACGTTAGACGTCAAACATTTTTGTATACGAAATATATCTTTTGAGTGTCACATACCATTGTAGGAGTGAAAATTTAAGAAAAAGTTTGTAGCTGGCATCCTCAAAGAGCACTGTGGCTGTTGGCACCTTGGATTTTTGGGTACCTACATTGAATTGCAGCAGAACAAGTCTTTCAGAATGACCGTAAGAAATGCTTAAACCACTTTTGTGGCACAGCTCCAATGGTCTATCCATATGATCAGTATATTTCAAACAGGTAAATAGGTGAAAGACTGCAAACTTTTCTCCCTAATATTTTACAAACCTACAGGAAAAGTTTTAAGTTTCTTAAAATACACTTCTTAGATTTCTCACCAAGACTTAGCTGAGAAGATCGAAAACCGTAATTCTTCTGAAGGTGAAGTGATTAGACAGTAGCGCCAGGAGACGGCTAGTTTGGCTTAGCATAAAAACTAGAAAAACGAGAAAATGTTTAGCTTGTTTAGCTCTGCAACGATACCAAATATGCTGACCAGCAACTGTAAAGGTCACAAAATAGCATAAGGGATCATATGGTTGCCAGATAACATAACCAGTCCAGACAACAGGAAGTCACTGTGCCCAGCCAAGAAATAGTCTAGTCCCCTCTGTAACACTTTTGTTGTTCCACAAACACAGAATAATGTACTCATTAGTAAGCTTTGGAAGTGGCAGATTTTGTTCATGGCCTAGATGCGGCTTCACACTTAAGGGACATACATTACAGTGGCAATCTAATTCTTTGCAATAAAGTAAATAAGCAGAAGAAGTGTAAATAGCCATTGTTAAAGTTTTTAGGCAATGAGCTCTCATAAATAGCAACCTTGGAAATATGAAAAATATGCATTCAATTAAATCCAAGAGCTAAAATTTGTGTGTTTAACTATTTCTTGATGGTTCAGCCTGCACATAAGGCCTTTCACTGTGCTGTAACATGCTAGCTACAGTGAAATTAACCGATCGTGGCTCTGGTCTCTCTAGAGTAGGACCTTGTGTATAGTTTTAAGTCCAAGTGAAGACACAAGGTATTTGTTTTGAAGTCAAAACTGACTTTCAAGTGTTGTTGATTTTGTCAAGTGTAAAGTAGTCAGATCTGTGACTCAATTCTGATTCAAGCCCCAGTCATATGGCTCGAGTTCACACTTCTGTGCTGAAGGAAATGACTCACAAAGAAGAAATGGATGATTTGTTTCGATCTGTTTTCGCAGCCAATCCCATTTATCAGAGGTTTCGGTGCAAAGAAGTGATCTAAGCTGGTGTTAAGGACTGATGAGTGTGTGTGTGTGTGTGTATGTGTGTAGGTGGAACCAGCTGGATCTGGCCATTGTGCTGCTGTCCATCATGGGCATCACTCTGGAGGAGATTAAGGTCAACGCTTCACTGCCCATCAACCCCACCATCATCCGCATCATGAGAGTGCTGAGGATCGCACGAGGTATCATCCCCTTTGCCCCTCCTGCCACTGATCCATCACACCGTCGGACATGTACACGCTGCAATCTCATTCACGGCGCCGCGCTTTTAAGACGCTTTGTAAAACAGCCACATCCCTGGGACTTCCCTCTTTGTCATCTTTGCACGGCAGAGCTCAGCAGGGTTTCGGGCAGAGTGTGAGCCGACCAGATGGCGCAGAGAAACACAGTCAGCTGACAAACACAGCATTGAGAGAAAGATGCAGGCAGAGAGGAGCAAGGTGAGGAAAGATATCCGAGGGTGGTGGAAGAGCCAAGACACATTATGACAGTAAGTGAGTTAAGCTGGAACAAACTGGGGTTAGATGTGGAGGGACAGGAAAGAGAGGAGAAATTACGGGAGGGGCCCAAGATGAATAACATCTAACCTGTAAATAGATTCTGGAAATATGGAAAGAAGAGGAGCAGTTGATGTTAGAGTGAAAAAAGCTGAGGTGGAGCGAATGATGAAGGAATAAATGGAGAGGAAATCTATGTAGGTGGGTGAGAGAGAGCAGGTACTGTATTTAGAAAGAGAATAAATGGTGAAAAAAAGGGTGGAGAAGGTTGAGAAATGGGAGGTCGTGTTAAAGGCTGGATTTGGCAGGAGGGAGGAAGATCAAGAGGAAAGCTATACCGTCCATGTGCTGGGGGCTGATTACTGTCCAGGTAATAAGGATAAGAGAAGGCTGGAGGGAACAGGAGGAAGAGAGCTGAGAGAAGGAGGAGATAGGAGAGGCAGAGGGGAAGCTTGTCTGTTTCGTCTGGTTACTGAATGTGTAATAGAAGCAGTAGCATGGAAGTCGTGAGTAATTACTCTCATACAGCAGAGCTGGCCCAGGCGCAGGCTGTTTTCTGTAATATATGTGCCACAGCATGTGTTTGACACTTTATTTTGAATGGGTCCAGTTTTTTCTATCCAGCACCAACTTGAATCTTCCATTCAGACTGAATGTAGATTTGATTTAGCCAGATTACATTTGCACGCTGTCAGTACTGTAAGCCCATTTTAGTTTTCCTTGCCAAATGCAAGAGGCTTTTGAGCAGCATCTTCAGTGAGATACAGCAGAGCAGGCGACTTGGTGGCGCAAACTTTTGCAGAAACTGAGCCCTAATTGGCCTTTTCAGCCTGTCTGTGTCTACGTAGTGTAGGATCCAGCAGCTTCGACCGCAACATTAACTCCGAGTGCACCAAAACAAACTGGCAAATACTAGTTATCTATGGCGATGATAGAGAGACGACTGGGACTGCTGCTCAAAAAGGGCAGAAAAATGTCACTTGGCTTCGTCTCTGAGTTTGACTAGTCAGCATTGAGACCTGCACAGCATCCAGCCTACCTTGGAGTGGATACAGTACTTATTTACCCCCCTAATACTGCCCTGAAAGAGGATCTACATAGGCGTTTCTTGCAGTGGGAACATGCACAAATGCACAGGGCATCTTAAAATGGCTCATAAGTTCCTACAGTGGAAAACTGTCCAATAACTGGGAGATCATGAGAAGCTCATTATGCCCTTTTGTGCTTTTAATTGCGCTAAAAACAAAAAACAGCAGGTGGGAAATATTCATTATTCCAAGGAAACTCCCTGTTAGCTCAGAATGTGGAATTATTAGTGATCAGGCCAGATCTGTGGACCTGATGAACCTGGTTCTGCTATGAAACTGGAGGAATAGTCCAAGGTTTCAAGGTGAGACAGTTGAACTGTTACTGCATTCAAGGCTGATGAATGAATGAAGAGTGCAAATGTTTGACAGCCTCTCTGATCGATGCTTTACTAATCGGTTTGACATATGTTTATTCTCAGTAGCAGCGTACATATAGCAGCTGACAGAGGTGCAGACAGATGTCTTTCAGTGGAAAATGCATCATCTTCAACCTCATCATTATTCAGAGACAAGTGTTAATGCTGTTTCTTATGTCCGAGCTAACAGATGCCATGTGGTTAAAAACAGAAATGAATAAAAGCTGAACATTTTTGATAATACAAGGATTGCATGCATATTCTCCTCTAAGCAGTACTTTTACAGGTTTGTCCACACATGTATTACTTAAAGCTCAACATTTTATACATAATTACAGAATGTATCTAATATTAAACTCTATTTTCACAATAGAAGATTTCAGAATAGTGAGATGAGCATCATCTCCTATATACCTAGACTTTTCTATTTAGCTCACGTGCCAAAAACACACTACAAAAAAAAAAAAAAAACAATAAAAAAATTAACGGAGCTATGCTTGCACTCATGTGATGTCATAAAACTTTATGAACCAATAAGAATGATAGCTAAGAGGGTTACACCAAGATTTTAAACAGTGAAATTTTATGGCTAAATCAATTAGTTCCAGTAGAAACTCTGGATCCACACGAAGAGGAAAAGCTAATCCCTGCAAACGTCGGACAGAGAGTTTAAAATTTGATGAACTTTAACACAAGCCCTCTTAGCAATGCTGTCTTATGAGCTTTGTTGCATTATTCACATCTATTTGACTTCTTTTAAAGTGCTACACAAAAGAGCACTATCGGAGACAGTTATGAGACTAGTCAAACATTTTCTTAAGTGAGCTGTGTGACCTTATAGCCCTTTCAGCACCCAAGCTAAGCTAATGAGCAAGCAAGTTTGTTACTTTCCCCATTGGTAACTTTACATTTTCATCAAATGGTGGGCAATACTGAGCAAAATGGGCAAGTAAACATAGTAGGAGTCGCCTTTAAACAAGCTTGCTACTCCACCTATTACACTTTGAGGTGTGATCACAGCACAAGAGGTGTAACAAAACAAAAAAGAATAGAGTAAAGGAGATGTCAGTCAAGGTCTGTCCATACACACACGCAACCCAGAGTGGAGGTATGGTTAGGGAACAAGTGCAGTCGCCTGGTTGTGTCTCACCAATTTACTATTAGCTATGCACAGAAAAGTAGGATTATTGTGAATCCGTAAGCCTTTTTTTAAAAGAAGGCATTACAAAAAAGCACAATGGCACACTCACACTGTCATCATGTTCCAGGACCCTCAATCTGAAGCAGCTTAAATGGGATTCAGTTTTCATTAATTTTGTCATCTTCACTGGTGCTTTTCACACTGTGGCTTGTTGAAATATCTTCTGTGAAGACCCACTGGTTAGACGCCCACTAGAGCTCCGTGCTGCCACATTCACTTTAGATCAGAAGTATTTGTAATCGGGTTTAATTACCTTGAACAATGGGCTTTGGCTGATGTGAGGCATCTGTGTTTCCCAGTTATAATTACAACTTGGAAAGTTGGTTATTACAGTAACTTCTATATGACATGAATGAGCTCACTAATGATTTGGCATTGTTTCGTAGAAAGGCAGCAGTTTTCCATGAAGTCAAACTACTCATTTCATGTAGTCTGGAAATGTTTTCTACATGACCAGTCACCTCCCCTACTTAAGTGATTTCATATTGTTTACAAGTGGACTGAACTGCTTCCCTGAAAAACATATGAGCGCAAAGGATTATGGGATTGTCAATGAACCATCAGATTCATACATATAACCAAACATTTTGATGCTCGAATATAGGTATATATATGTCCTATTAAAAAAGTGAATTGTGTTGGTGAAAAGGTGAAAATGGGGAAGGATTTCAAGGAAGAAAGAATTCAATTCAGCTGTATTTATATCACGGCAAATTTTTAAAAATGTGTCTGAAGGTATTTCACATAGTAAGGTGAAAGGGTTATAAAACTGCAAAGAGGACCCCAACTAATTCAAAGATTCTAATGGGAAGAAATAACCCCCCTTTAACAGGAAGTAATACTTGGCAGAACCAGGATCAGTGAGGGCAGCAGTCTGCCTCGACTAGTCAGGGTTAGCAAAAAGGAGAGACATTAAGACGCTACACATTTGTGAAAAAAAGTTGTCACATGGTTCCCATTGTAGATGTAGATTTCAGGTTTTGTTGTTAACAAAGGCTCTGTGGCCAACTCTAAAGGTGTTTAGGTAGTCTCTAGGCTTTCAGCTGGTTTGTAACACCGTGTTTTTTGCTATGGCAGTTAACTCGGCCACGGTGAATGAGGGTTTTTACTTCACTGCGTTACTTCAGTGTTTTGTGCTTATCTTTCCTTTCCCGTATCATCTATCACTACCTAATCTCCATATCGGTGGCCTCCCAGTCAGGAGGCTGCGACCTCAATCACGCCATCTGAACGCAAATGTTGTTCATATACAAGGAAACCTGTGACTACACTAACCGAGCAGGATTAGACTGTAAGTGAGGAAAATGTTGTGTCCTTTCAATTTCACACAAGGCACGGTGGCACCAGGCCCTGTTCTGTTCTGTTATGTAAGACTGAAAAATCTTAATATTGGTGAGACACTTTCTCATTCTCTGTGTTTGTACGCTTGTGTCCCCACAGTATTGAAGCTCTTGAAGATGGCGGTGGGGATGAGAGCTTTGCTGGACACCGTTATGCAAGCCCTGCCTCAGGTACACAGTCAGCGCTGCTAAATAACATCCGCCACTCAATTCTCTTTCCTTCCTCATCTATGTTTTTCTCCATGGATTTCAAATCCTAACACATCCCACAGTAGCTGTCCCTAAAAATACATCCCAGAAGCATTTTATTTTTGGTACACATTGTTCTGTTTCAGGGTGTTGTCTTTTCCCATGAGTCTTTTTTCACTCAACTCTAGAGACCCTTATTTGCATTATCAGCCCCCAGCGGAGACTGGGATGTGAATGTAGCTTGAGGTTTTGTTATGTACAGTGGTGGGTGGATGATGGAGTTGGTAAATTAGAGCAACTTCTGCAGTAGTTTTGATTGAGTGGAAAAAAATACAACGTCGTATGTTCTCGGTATTCTTTGATACCACCTCTGTTGTTTTCATTCAAAGAGACACAGAAAGTGAGTGTTGTTCCAGGCTAATTTCCACCCAAGCTTGTCAGAAATGTTCGTAATAAATGCTGTGATATAAGGGGTGGTGGGGGTGTGAGCAGGTTGCTACATGCTGATTAGCAATGACACGAGCAGACCCTAAAGCTTTTGTTTACCTAAACGCACCTCTGTATCAAAGCAGTAAATTCTTATTATCCCTTTCACGTTTGTCCATAATCAGCAGCTCCTCCTCGCGTTTTTCATCCATCTTTGCTGCTGTGTGTCATGGAATGTATGTAAAAATGGACAACATGTCACCACTTTGTGACAAAAGTGAAGTGGAAATGGGCATCATTTGCAACAAGAGCCTGCAAATCCACTATAATGGTGGCAATGTCCAAGTGTGAGCAAAGACGCCTCATTCAGTTTTGACTGTCTTGGATACTTGCTGTACTCTTATAGTTCTCTAGTTAAAACTGATGGGTATTTAGCTAGCTAGGTACATACGCTCTTGGTTTAGTTCACCTCTGACCAAAGTACTGAGAGTCAGAAAGAAGAATACATCGACTATAAAAGATGGGTGTAGTTTTGAGGTTCGACAAGTAAAGCCAGTAAGGAAGGGACTTTAAACCTGCATTCTTTCAAACAGCCAACAGGGGGCGACACTCCTGGTTCAACACAGTTCAGCTCAGTTTAGTTTTATATTATGTAGCTGCAACTTACAACATATGCCATCTCAAGGCACTTCACGTAGTTAGGCGAAGACCTTACAAAATCACCTCAAGAAACCCAAGGAATCGAAACAAGTCCCTTTGAACAAGCTATTTGGCAACACTGAGGAAGAAAAATCTCCCCTTTGTTAGCTCAATAAACATTTTCTTAATAGGTTTAGGGTCTTAATCGCTAGTTTCAAGTCCTGTTCTATACAGTGTGATGTTCATTTTGTAATTACGGCTCCATTTAGAATAAAAAAAGACTATAAAGGGCATTTTGTTTTAGGGCGTCATTGCTTTGTGATTAAAGTGTCCCAACATATGGGTCTTTGGGTTCTCCAGTGAGATAAACCCTGCACTTGTTATGTCAGGTTTCAGAATAGCAAGATGGCGATGGCCAAATGCCAAACTCGTGGCTTCAAAACCAACAGGTGACAACCATCTTTATATACAGTCTGCAGGCTGGACCCAAACATCAACCCCAGTTACTCCTGTGCAGAGTCTGGTTGCTGGCCATGCTAATGTGTGCAGCTTACATTACAGCAGACAGGCATGCTATTTACTTCATTTTTTACACTTTTGCTTTTGTATTACTGATTTAAAAGGGTCATACGGAGTTCCACTCACTACAGCCTGTTGTACACTACAGCCCCATGTCAACCAATAGACAAATACAAAGCTATGCCAGGTTACTGCTACTAAGATAGGACTTTCGCTGTTCAGGGGAGGGCTTTAAGCCCTGTATGTCAAATTATGTGGAATGTTCACAAATGATATTGTTTTCCTCCGTTCCAATTGCTTGCAGACGTATACAAAAACCCTACAGAGTAAAAACAATCACCATCAACATGTATGTGGTCAAAGCGGCATCAGATCTGAGATGTGTAAACATCATCACCTGTGGCTATTTATCTCCCTCTGATAAATATTCCTCTGGTGCAGTTTCCATTTAAAATATTGCTTTGTATCACACACTGGACTCTGCATTTGCTGGAACAATGATGCACTTCTCTATCACTTTATGTTGATTTTTCCGTGTTATTGTCTACTATATTTTGCAGCTATTTATACAGATTTGTTACGGGTCTTACAGGTTTTTCCACTGGGCCATGCAGGTGGACATCTATTAGAACAGTGCTGTTTTCCAATAGCTAGTGTTATCTAGCAGAGCCAAGCTAAAAAAAAGTTGTGCAGAAAATTACATCAATTCCAAGAAAGATGTAAGACAGATGTTTAATACTCTGAGGGGAACAGAGAGAGATGGTGGATCCAGGTGCATTCAGGTGCCTGTGGAATGATTCGGTGGCCTCTGAAATGGGCTTTTATTACTGAGTCAACAAACAATACAAATTCTGTGTTAATTAAAACGGTTAACTAAAATCTTGTGAGCACCCACCAAAGCAGTTTTGTGCCCTGGATGTGTGAACCCCGAGTAAGCAAGGAATCATCTCTACTCTCTCCTGACTCCTTCATTGCGACCCTCCTTTTTTCCCCCTGGAATGAGTTGTTTGTTGTCCTTCCTTATTGGTTTATTTTGCCTGCGATTTCTCTCCTCTGACTAATCCCTCTATGTCCTCCATTTGTCTCTCTGCAGGTGGGCAATCTGGGTCTCCTCTTCATGCTCCTCTTCTTTATCTTTGCAGCACTGGGAGTGGAGCTGTTTGGTGACATAAGTAAGAGCACGTGCACTTTGCAAACAGACACTGAGGCAGTAAAGACTCTCACTCGTACATCCTGCGCAGGTCATGCACAGCCATGCACTGAGTGTCTAATTCTTCCCTCTGTGGGTTTAATCTATATGATGTTAATTGCTTCCTAGAATGCTTTGTTGAAATACCATATTGATCTCCCTAATTGTGTCTTGTAGTGTCACAGTAATTATCCTCTCATTGCAAAGCCCTAGGAAAAGCCATGGGAGTTGCTATCTTCCTAACTTAATGCCTCTTTTTTTACTCTCTTTTGGCAATTCCTCCCCCTTTATCTCCTCCCCCTTCCTTCTCATCTCCACAGAGTGCGATGAGGTCAACCAGTGTGAGGGTCTGGGCCGATATGCTACATTTAAGAACTTTGGGATGGCATTTCTGCTGCTCTTCAGAGTTGCCACCGGGGACAACTGGAACGGCATAATGAAGGTGAAACTAACACTCCAGATCCAGAACTCACTCACACACTTCACATTCATTCATTTGTATGTGGACATTAATCAGTTACCTTGAAAAAACTTCTCTGATTTTCTGATATTTTTATATGGTTGCTTGTTTGTTGTCTCAGAGTCCTATTTAATGCCAGTATCCCTGCAAATCATGTTTAAATCACAACATAAACTGGATGATTTACACTACAGTGTCTGCAGTAGTGCCGTGCCCTTTATTAAGTGAGGCGGAAAATAATAGTGCGGAGGTCGTGACTTCACCTCCCACCTCTCTGGCTTTTTGTGCCATGCTGATACTATCCATGTATAAACAATGCAGAAAGATATATGTTTTTTTTTAAAAACAAAGTGGAATATTTGCTGAAGATTTGTTGCCTTTTTTAAGTGCTAAGCAGTTAAACTCCTTCAGTTCTTATTTGAGCTGAGCTTATTTATATTTTCAGCATCAGCATGCTAACGTGGTAGCCATGTTCACCATCTCAGCTTAATTTAACCTCAGTGTCACTTACTAATTATACCTAAAAGCAAATTACAGCAGAAGATGACTGGAATGTTTGGACGGTATTTGGTCTCAACAGACACAGTTTGAGTACAAATTTAGTTCAGTTCCTATCGGAGTATTTATTGCAATAAGGTGCAGTGACCAAATAAAACTGCACTACTTGACCTTTCCAATAGTTATACTTGCTTGTCTGTGCAATGAAGCGTCAGAATGAAGAAATAGTTTTGAATCTACATCGAATTTAATCACAGTTACAGCGTGTGCGCATTTCTGCACCCATTTCCACACATTTAACACAGCTCCACAAAACAGAATTTCATGATTCATAAAACAAAAATTTCCTTGGTGTAAAGGGTAATGCAAAAAAAAATCTGCAAGTATTTGCAGAACAAATGTTGCAAGATCAGGATAGCCTAGATTAATAACACAGTATGTACACCAGCGCTTCTAATGATCAAAATAAAAGCTTGAATGTAAAGGTAGTAGAATTGTGTTAACTAAAGTTTTTAAATTTTGTTCAAATTGTGTTGTTAGGTAAAAAATGACAAACATTATCACAAAATGAGTATGATTATTTCATGACTATGTAGTCGTCTACATACATGTATAATCAGGATAAGTTCCTTAAGACATTTGCCTTGTCCTGACTGAATACAGAAGTGCTGCTAAAGCTGTAGTCGATATGCTCATGCAGTGTTTTCCTGTTTTTTCTAGGACACGTTGAGGGACTGTGAGACTGGGACCAGCACCTGCTACAACACTGTGGTTTCTCCCATCTACTTCGTCTCCTTCGTCTTGACCGCTCAGTTTGTCCTGGTCAATGTGGTCATTGCAGTCCTGATGAAACACCTGGAGGAGAGCAACAAGGAAGCCAAGGAAGAGGCGGAGCTGGAGGCGGAGCTGGAAGCGGAGCGCCAGATGGACGGAGGGGACATGGCAGGCAGGTCACCCCAGCTCAACCCTCTGGCACTGGGCTTGGACAGGTCAAGTTCTGGGGGTTCCCCCTGGAGGTCCATTGGAGGAGGGGACATGGAGCAGGAAAGGGAAGGTCCTATGGAGTCACCCACTGCTGATATAACCAGAGACTCTGAAAACATCAGAGCAGAACCCTCCTCATGCCTGGAGCCCCAGCTGGAGGTAAAGAATCTTTTTTGCCACTGCTATGGTATGCGTGTGCATTAGACATGGCAAGTGTGTTTTTGGTTGTGATTTTGATGGCACAACCAAAAGCACACTTGCCAGTTCCTTTTCCTCCGCTTGTTAGTTTCTTTTCCTCTGCTTAGTAATATGATTAAATTCAGCGAGTCGTCTCTTCTGATCTGAGGTCGTACATGTGACATTATAGCTACATTAGAGCACCTTGATCACTTTGTTGTCTTGGAGTATGAATTATTTAACATTCACATTATTGCACACAAACCCGTTCAAATAATGTCTAGGTCAGATTATTCAATTCTCAGGGATCCAAGCAGCATCCTGCGTGACATGATAGATGTTCTGAGGTCACTTCATGCTGTGGTCCAGGCTGTGAGACCAGTCAGATGACCCCTACGTCTCTGGTCATTAGTTCTGACTCCAGTCCAACCCATTAGTTAATTCTCGGGCTCATGCTGAGGAATGCTGAGCATGCCGGATGGTATCTGAAATAATGGATTTCTTGCTTTTCCTGCTCTTTGCTGTCTTGATGTAATAACTGTAGTCCATGTGTAAATAAACTAAGGCGAACATGGCTATATTAGGCTGTATTCACTAGACAGTCTGGCATCATTTCAAAAACATATGTGGATGCATTTATGTGAAATGCAAAAAGCATACTCTTGGATACAAACCTGGAGACCAAGATACTTGTTAATAACCTTTTCACTGTAAAATGTGTTTTCTGTGCCACTCATGTACTACACAGATTGCCAGTGCATATTCTCTTCACATATCAGACACTTATTTGAAAGTGTGTGGGTTGTTATGGTTTACGTCCAATCAGAAATGTACACAGAAAATGTAACTATATGCAAAAGTACTATTCTGTGTGGCCTATACTGACCCATATTAGGACGGTTTACAGTTTGTGTGCATTCGTGACTGTGTGTGCGTGTGTGTGCGTGTGTATTTGTGTGTGGTTGGTCCCTGTAGAGGACATGCCAGTCATAGACAGGTCACAGTGCCATGGGAAAGCTGGACCACAGGGCCTTGTTGTTCACTTCAACAGCTATTTCCAGACAGCGGGGAACTTTTCGGGATAGGAAATAGAGGTCTCACTGTCGTTATGTTTCTCCTCTAAGATGTTATCCATCTTCCTCTGCTGCTCTTCCAAAACATGAGTGTTTAAGCCACAATCTCCTCTCTGGCCCTGTGGAAGATCAGCTCTGCTGCAGTCTTGTAGTGCCCCCTTGTGGGTTTAAATGGTAACACGTGAGCTTGTAGAGATGATGAAGAAAAAGTGGTGTACAGTATATTTATTTCCTGTGCACTGCTTGAATGTCTTAACTAGTCATTTTAGTGAAACACCTACTGATTGAAGTTTGATGGAGAATCTAGTTCTCCTGCTTGGATGTGTTTCTTCTGTCATTTGTGTTTGTATCTGTTTGTTTCTACTTGATTGATTGTCTTTTTTCCTTCCTTCCTTCCTTCCTTTCTTTGTGATCCATTCTCTCCATATCTTTTCATGTATCTCTGTTTGGTCTGTCTTTCTTCTCCCCCTGTCCTTGTCTTTTTTTCCTCCCCTTCTTTTCCTTTTTTCTCCATTTCTGCCTCTGCTCTCTCTTTTCTCTCTGCATTATCCAAGTTTGTCCAGCGGAGAGCGCTGTTTGACTCGGTCTCCCTGGTCATCCAGGGTTCAATGGAGGGGGAGTTGAGTTTGATGGACAACCTGTCCGGCTCTATCTGCCACTACTACGCGCTGCCCCCCAAGCCCAGCAAGCACAGCACCGACAAGAAGGTCAATAATCACCAGACACATTACAAAATGACTCACTCCCTCCATTTCATCCCCTGGTTCTTATTTCCCTGCAACTTGTAGGGCTGCACAAGTAACTGTGAGGAGATCACCTCCGTTGTATTTAGTTGGAGGGAGAAGTCTCAGAGGTAGGGAAGGAGAAACCAAACCTACTGCAATGACAGCAGTGCTTAACAACCTGGGGGTTCTGAGCTCACAAGGTGTCACAAGACAAATCTAGGGCCTAAGGTAAATACTGGAGAAAAAGAGAAAAACAAAACTCTGGTAACCAATAGTTTTCTCTGCTATTAGCCTTTTTCCCTCGTGACATACTGTACTGTACCGTTACTGTTGCTCAGGCCTCTACAACTATTCAATGTCATGCTTTGAGTCAACTGTCTGAAAGCTCATGAACATAAAACTTGCAATAATGTGTCATAAGGTAGTTTTCCACTGCAGGAACTCTGGCAAGGCGTGGGGTGGTGTGAATATTTACAGGAGCAACCCTCTAATCAGCCCTTTCCGCCTCTATGATTCGATTGCGTGTCAGATCCAACATCTTTAACTCTGACTGCACCAAAACAACGACAGATACTAGTTAGTGGATGTAACCTCAGCTCTCTGAGCATGTAATAAATAGAACAGTAGAGGTTTGTTTTGTTACCCCATATGGTGAATTTTACATTGTTGACAGCAATGTTACAGAGGACTGGTGCTCGATGAAGACATCTTTTGACATCTTAAGCATTCAGCGTCGAGACCTGCACAGTTGTGTTTCAGGGCTGCTCAGAAGCACATACTCCTAATGAAGTACTATTTTTCTTCCTCGAAAACAGCACCCGAAAAAGGTTCTACAGGGGCAGGTCTTGCGGTTGGAAAATGCGCAAGGGTTCAGGCTTCATTAAAACTGCCCACAAAGTTCCTGCAGTGGATAATGGCTCACAGGGTCCTGTCAGAAGAGGTCACAAGTAAAGAAGGTTCACAAACAAGGCACTAGAGGTTAACAAGAAAAAACACCGTTTAAGTTGGGTGAACGGATCCTTTAAAAGAGTCAGGTTACCCCACAAGTAAGCAGGTGAGCTATGATTACTCTTGAAACAAGTGATTCATAATTGGAAACAGATTAAATAATCTCATCAGTATTTGGCAGACTTAACGTTTTTTTGTTGGTTTTAATGGAAATAAAATTTTATAACTCAGCAGCAGATTGAATTTCTGAGAATCTGACACATTTTTTCAGACCACATAATCTTTGGCCTATAAAGTCGGCAGTTGTGCAAACTAACGTACATACTGTCTGGGAGAACTTGGTTTCATAATTCGGTAAAAAAGCATGCAATGTGATGTTTGTTAAATATCCTGCAGCCCTACAGCCATTACCATTTTAGTACTGGCATTCTCCCACACTGGATATTCTTCCCTTTCTAACCAGCCCTGTTGCCCACCACAGTGCAGTGCGTCATATCCCGCCTCAGCTATGATCTCATTCCCTCATTCACTTATACTCATTCATGCTTGGCAGGTTTTTGGTCTGGTTCTGCAGCCTCAGTGACATGGTTTAGTTTGCTTCCTCTCCCCTGCACAATTTGCTGTCAGTGTTTGTGTGTCTGTCCGTGAGTGTGACATGTTTGTGCGTTTTATATCGGTGACTACAAGCACAGAAAAGTGATAGCCCACCCAAGGCATTCTGACACCAGAACACACATGTCCGAAGAGAAATGACTCAATCAATAAGCTATGGATCACTGAGTCACTGAATAATGCATCTGGGTGCCTCTTTTTCTCATTTGAAGGCAAATTTTGGACAATTACATTAGCATTGCAAAATCCCATCCTCTAAAAGCTCTAAATGGGTTTGAGATGTCAGGATTCGACGCCACAGGCCAACTTTCTCCCTCTGATACGTTAGCAGAGATGTTTTCCATTGAGCTTCAACCCCTGTCCCTCTCTGCACGGATGGCCCATTTGCCTGTCAGAAAGCATTTCACTTGTTAAACCACTGTAAGGCCAAGCACACACTGCAGCTCCTCTTACAGGAGCCAGAAATGTTAAAGACTTAAGAAGACTAGTGCCAGATCTGTAGAATTCAGTAGAGCAACTAAGAAATGTGTATTTTCAGTTCTAAAAATGTATCAGTTTAAGCACTTACCAAAATGTATATACTGTACATCACAATACATTTAAAGTAAAGGAATCACTCTCCTGTCAGCTTGTCCGTTTCTGTGAATCTGAGTGTGTGATTGTCTCACTTGCATCAGTTTGACTGTTCAGAATCATGTGGCTGTACATGTTCCTGTGTCTTTCTATGTGTCTGGTCCCTGTCACAATATGGATGTCAGTAAATGCAGTCATAGCAAGACAGATTAAAAAGTCTAAACATGAGAAAATGTCATCATATGTTTATTCTTACTTTGTCTTCTTTTCTTGTTGTTTTTCTCTGCTAAACTTGCAGTTTATATATATATATATGTGTGTTGTTTCAAACATGTATTTCTCTGTTAGCTACAGGTCTTATCTGTGTGTAACGTCCTTCTATTTGTGTGTTGCACCGAGTGCGCATTTGTCTTCTCTGCTCACCACCGGTTGTCTCTTCCTGCCTAGATCCCTCTAGCGGAGATGGAAGCTCTGTCTCTGGCCTCTGAGAAATCCTGGTCCTTAGCTCTGACAGACGACTCGGCCCCCGACGATTTTAACCCCCTCTTTCTAACCAGTCTGGAATGCAATGTACTGACAGTTCCGCTCTTTCTCTTGCTCCATCCCTCTTCCTCCTCCTCTCCTCTGCAGTAGCTTGTACTGTCTACTTCCCAGGGCCCTTTCAAAGCCACTTGCCCCCCGCCACTACACTCTCACACTGGAGTTAAACAGGCTTTGATTGGCAGGGAGAAACCATCTGGATGTCACATTAGATAAACAGCTAATTTGCATCTTTAATCAAATCTTCAAACAGCTATTTAAAGCCACTGCATGCAGAATTCAGATGTTTCTGTCATGTCTTTCAAGTCTTGCTTCTTGCTCAGCTTTGTAGGCACATTTGCACTGTTTTTTGACACATTGTCGCCACCACCTGTTGATCAGTGGAATAGCTTTTTAACCTGAAATACTCATGAGCCATGCTTCCAGACTCTATTTTTGTGCACATTTTAAAGTATCTTATTGGAAAAAGGTTAATGAAATTGGCAAAATCCTCAAAAAAGTCTCTCTCAAAAGTTTTCACGCTCGTTTTAGGTGGATCTGTCTTTCAAAAAAGGAGTCAGTGCGCATACTAGGTGAAACACCTCTTCCAGATAATTTCTTACGTATCAAACATTTAACTCAGACAACTGATCAGCTGTTTCCACTTTGTTTGTTGTCTTCACATCTAGACAGCATGAAACACCCATCCATCCATCCATGATCTATACCCCGCTTAATCCTCTGTAGGGTCGTCGGGGGGCTGGAGCCTATCCCAGCCGACCCGGGCAAAGGCAGGGGACACCCTGGACAGGTCACCAGTCTATCACAGGGCTACATATAGAGACAGACAACCAAGCAGACTCTCATTCACACCTACGGACAGTTTAGAGTCATCAGTTAACCTCAGCATGTTTTTGGACTGTGGGAGGAAGCCGGAGAACCCGGTGAGAACCCACGCTGCACAGGGAGAACATGCAAACTCCACACAGAAAGATCCCAGGCGTCCTAACCGGGATGCGAACCAGGGATCTTCTAACTGTGAGGCGACGCTGCTGACAACAGAACATGAAACATAAGACAACATGACACTTTTGTTTCTTCTTTTTCTTCAAGGTTTTTTTTTTGCACTTAGCAAAGAACTGATTTTGTCTCCAGCTTCTTCTATTCTGTTTATTACGTAACATAGACTACACCGCCAACTTCTGACAACACTACACAGCCTCGGTTATTTGCTCCAAAGCAGTTAATGAAATTAAGCCTAATTCACATTTTCTTCTTTTTTTTCTTCTTTTCTGCAAAAGTTCACTTCAGACTCTCTGGACAGTCGTATAGAAGCACAATTAATGAAGTGTTGCTCCACACTATTATGGCCAAAAACTTTGGGATTAACTGAATAAAAAAATTTTGTCTAAAGGCAAGCATACAATTGACAGGTCCAATAATAAAGGAGTTATTAACTAATAATTTCTTGCAATCAAACCCACCTTTTGCACCAGATTTATTTCAAAAAAGCTAAATCATCAACAATATATTTTAAATGTAGCATGGCTGACTGAACTTAAGTACCTGTACAGAACTTCTGTCCTAAATTACACAATTTTAGGAAACTACAGACTAATAAAAATAAAGTATTTGTAAAAAAAAAAAAAAAGAAACAACAACAAAAAAAAACCATATATACATCCCAAATATATGTCAGATTGGATGGTGTAGTTGAGGTCACTTCATACTGAAACATTTCAACCACAGCTGAAGAATAAGTCTAAGTGTGCACACCATTGCAGCAGTATCTACTTAATGACCTGCAGGCAACAAATCAAGACAGCTGCTTTAAATGATCATGGTATAAGCCCAATAACACACTTTGAAGTGTCTTTATATACACTTTGAAGTGTCTTTATATAGGAAATAGTGGCCTTGCTGGAAGGAAAGCCAATGTTCTACATCATGGCACCACCTCATCTATTATTTTCTCACTCCGAGACACGTTGTCATGCACTGTAGCTTAAGTACGCTTCTTCACCGGAATTAATCTATACATTCCTCTATGATATCCCATCCCACAGGGCTCTGTCATTAAATTGAAAAAGAATTGGATGTCATCAGGGTGTCAGGGTATAATTAACCACCAGTTTGGCTCATTAATAATCCCGTGGCTCCCCCAGAGAGGGTCACAGTAACCTTGGCTCATTCTGCACATCCCAGCCAGCGTTGCAGTGGGATCGATTTATATATCACCAGGAAAGAGAACGCCGGCCAACACAATGCTGTCAGTTGGATTGCGCTGGGACTAATATAAAAAACCAGAAGGGAGTGAAGAGGTAGAGGGGTGCAAGTGGTATTGAAAGACTCTGGTGAATCTAACCATGTGCCCACCAAATTTCTCTTATCTTTCTCATTCCACCTTTCCAGCCTGGTGTGTTGTTACTTTCCAGTCCAGTCCAGTCCAGTCCAGTGCAGTAGAGTAGTGCGCCTCCTTACCTGCCAGTTTGCAGTTTTCTCTCCTATGTCTCTACTCCTTTTTTTCCTCAATCTCGTCTCTCTCTCTCTGTGATCTTTTTCTCTGTTCTTTTCCCTCCTTTTCCTCAGTCTTTTTCCTTTGTGCTTTACATGTGAGTCGACGTCTTTTCTCACAGTCCTTTCCTATCAGTCTCCTTCTGTGTTCGTACTGTCCTCTGTCTTCTGGTTGTAGTAGTTCTCAGTCTACTCTGAGCTGTCATGTGTTTGCTACAGGGTTGTAAAGTGTGTTGGAGCTCCAGTAGCTCTGTGATTGAATGAACTGGTTCTGTAATGGGTCAGACTGCAGGACACTGCCCTAGCTGACACACAATCACGGAGCAGGCTTACATAAAGTTATATGACTGAGGGGGTAAAAGCAGACACAAGACACAGAGTGTCTTATGCTTTAAAAAAGAATTGGAAAAGTTTCTGTGATCTGTGACAGCTCTGTGCCAGTCAGCTCCAATGTGCAAAGACTGTGTCTGTTTTCTGTGTATGCTGATGATCACTGCCTCTTTGTTCACATTGTGTCTTAGAGAGATAACATGCCTTAGAGTGTGAGAATGGTTGAGTTGAAGATGAGCCCCAGCCCTCCCTGATCCAGAGGGACCCTGACTCTCTTCTTTCCCTCCCCAGCCAGAGCAGCTCGGCCCAGAGGGAGCGCTGGAGGACAACCTGCTGAGTGTCAGAAAGCCTGCGGTGGGGCGCACACACTCCCTGCCCGACGACAGATACATGTTCCTCCCCTCGTTCGGCCCCACATCTCCAGCTTCAGCACAGCTTCTAGCACAGTCACAGGGGCCCCAGCACATACTGGGCACCCACAGGGCCCAATCAGGTAATGGAGGATATGTCATTTTAAATAAATGTCTCAATAAGTTGCAGCATGGTAACTTTTTAAATTTCATGACATCTCAATTTATTACGACAGAAATTGAAGGCTTTGATTTTAACATAATATGATACAAGCCTTTATTAATCTCACAGCAGGGAAAATTTGCATTAATTAAGGCTTATTGTATTATGTTAAAAATCAAGGCCTCCCATATCTGTCCTATTTTAATGAGATGTCACAAATTCCAGATTAAAACAGGTTGACGTGAGCTCAGGAAGCTGCAGGTTATTTCCTCTGTTGTAAGCACACCAAGGGGATGTACTACAATGATGCAAGTTTGACTTAGTCAGGCTTTCTTGTGTTAGCTGGCTCAACAAAACCTAAAACCTCACAACACTTCATGTATCACGTGACTCTTCTCCCACACAAAATGGACCAGTCATGTTCTGCCTACTTCGGTTAAGAGGAACAGGTTCTTTAATGGAGAGCTAAGAAAAACATAAAAATCATTATGATAAAAAAATGTGACTACAAATGATGCAAGACAGGAATGCTGGTAGAAAACTGTTAATGGTGTAAGTTCATGTATTTATTTTATTACTCGTTGCACTCTCAACATGACAGCTGTACATCAGAGCTCTTAAACCTAAAACGTCATACATTTAAACATGATAATCAACAAGTGCATTTACATATGGCACTGTCACATAACGAAAGATACATGGAAACTTCAGTGTTTGGCCAAATCGAACTACTTGATGGAATATTCACTGTAACAAATATGAATCGGTTAGAGATTCGTCAGGAAACTGGCACTTCCTACAGCTAAATCCCAAACACTGAACAGAGCCTCCTCTGAAGCAGGTAACCTGTACAACATCAGTTACCATGGTGACCCAGCAGGACAGCTGAGTGTAGGCTCAATGTACCTGCCCATCCATTAGTCTCACTTCCTAGTTCAGCCCTCTGTTGTGGCTGTTTAGTTGTTACTCACCTGTAAGTGCTGTGCTCTGTGTACAGGCTCCAGTGGCTCGGTGCGTTCACAGCCTGAGGAGTTTTCCCAGCAGCTGACTGTTCCCACAGACCTCTTCAGGCCCATCAGCCCCCACAGCCACTCAGACTCGGAGAGTATACCACGGCAACCCCCTCCCAGACGCACACACACATTCAGCCGCACACTCCGCAGACAGGTAACTAGACTTTTTCACATTTTCTCTCCACTCCAAAGTCACTTTTCTAGTCCTATCCTGTCATATCATGACCGTATGTGATGATAAATGTGTTTTATGTCAGCGCATCTCAACCATGTGTGACTAAGGCTCATTCATCTGGATGTTTCTGTTCATAGCAGCCGCTGCAGAAACTGATTTTATTAATTAAAACACTTTCCAGTGAGACAAGGAGCTGATGTTCAAAACAGATGCACACTTTTTAGCTTTGGCTTATGAATTACAGCAAAATATTAGGACCACTTTTGTTAAAAAAAAAAAAAAAGGAGAGAAAAATCTGTCATTTTAAAGCCATAATAGTAAAAACGATCATCCTTCACACACTAGAGACTCTGGTGGTGTGTGGAGCCATCTTTTTGGAAATGCTACATACAATAGCAGCACACAGTTAACTGTTAATATAACAGCTAGTAGGCTACTGTTAAACTCACTCTACACATTTTTGATGTATTTTTTTCCAGGAATAGATTCACTTTTTTAGATAGATAAGAAAATGTTGATGCCCTTTCAAAATCGTTGGTTCAACAGGTAGCTTAGCTTAGCATAAAGAACAGCATTAACATAAAGATTCTGTGCAAACGTAACAACGTGTGTCTACTAGCATCTGAGAGATACACATCTTGGTTTTAAGCAAAGTTAACTGACTGAGTGGCATAACACAGCAGGTTTTGAAACACCACAGAGTAAATCAAATCAAAAAACGAATGTTAATGAGAAAAGAATTAAAGGTTTAGTTAATTTATTTCATTATCTTCTCACAATATTACACCACTTTCTCTCAATCTAATATTTTTCTCCAAGAGTGGCTCTGATACTTAAACTCCAACACAGACAATCATTGATTAAAGCTTTCCACATTGCATGTTCTAAACAATATCACTTTCTGTCCTTTCTCTCTGTCCCCTTCCTCCCGTTACTCATATCTTTATTAACTGAACTTCTGCCTCATTTTCCACACTGTATCTGTTTTTCTTTGATCTCAGCTCAGTTGGGCCCAAAAGCCGCCCGACCCTGAGCTCCTGCTCAAACACAGATACTCCTGTTTCTGAAACAGCGACTAACAGCAGACTTTAGCTACCACTGGGCCTTTCAGAAACACTGGACTCCATGTTCATGTTCAGAGAGACAGACGGACTAACAAACACACACACATAGATACACAAACTTCCCTCTTTCTTCCCTCCTTTTTCTCTCTCATTCGCTCAGATGTGTGTCCACTGCTAACCATCAGCCACAGAGCATCTGTAACTTTCTAGCAGGTAGTTTTTCTGCAGCTGGAGCTATGTAACAATGCATTACTGGATATTCAGTAGAGTGGTAGAATGTAATCAAGCTGGATGCAGATATAATGTGGCTCGAACATTCACCCACAATACAGTGCACTTAATATATTACAAACTATACTCAGGGGATTGCTACAAAATAGCAAGTGCTGTCCACATGTATTTGGTCATTTTGTACTCACAGTATCATCATGATGGAGGACCAGAGAATTTTGTATTGCTAAGGTTAGTGCTTGAACAGTACCTAGCTGTTAGCCAGAGTGCAGTACTTGTTATACTTAAGCTGGTTCTGTTAAATTAAAAAAACAAACTCTGACAGGGTGATGATTTTTTAGTATTCTTTGTTACTTGGTGTTGCGTTGCTGTGGCTGGTGATTGGTCTGGTTATATCTTTGACCACTAGATGTCTCTGTGGTCACACTGTTCAGGCTCATGCAGGGAAACCCATGAATCCAAACTCTTCTCAAAGTGCTCTGCTCTACACCTCATGCATGCCTTGTTTCCTCATCTCCATAGATTAAAGATCTTATTTTAATTTTCCAAATTCAACACAGTTAAATTCAAGTACTATTAATTTCGTCTTTGATCTGTGAGGGATGAGAAAAAGTCATGAGCTCATGAGGACATCTTCGCAATCACTGTGGTTACTAACCGCCTACTGTAGTAACATGTTATGCTCACCCTCTGCCTGTTGGCCTCACACCCTGTAGACGGTTCTGTACAGAGGTAAGGATGAAGGCGTGGAAAGACCGATGAGAATCTGGTTGTAAATCCTACTGAACAGCGCAGTGTTGATGGTTTACAGAGTTCTGGGTGAACGGTCAAAGGTTAGAGGGTCATGTGGTCTGGCTCAGAGTTCACTGTGTAAGCCAGCGATCAATCAGCTGAGTCCTTGTGTCCTCCAAAGAAAAAAGAAAGAAAACAAATAGCAGCAGACGCTTTCCTGGGCAACATGCTGCCTCTTTACTTGAAAAAACTCATGAAACCTCATCTGATGTATTGACCTTTCAGTTTAATTATATGAAATATGTCTCAAATCTGTAATTAGTTCACATGAGTAGGTTCTTTTGGAAAAACTCATTGTTGGGGCTGAAGCAATTAAGCTAAAAAAATGTCTAATTTCAGCTGATTTTGATTTTTTATTGATAATTTTTTGATTAATTGTATTTAACAAAGACCAGGAGAAGAAAGGTCGAATTTGATTTTAATCCCTTTAGTTTGAATTTAATCACTTTATCCTATTTATCGAGGTACACGGTCAGTGATTTGAATGTAAACACAACAATGAAAAACACGCAAATACCTTCAATATGGGCTGTTTATGAGCACAACTGGGCTTTATTCATGCCACCAAACTTAGTGTTTTCATTATGTGCCTTCAGGGCTGTTTGCATCTGATGCCTTGAAGTGAAACTATCAAACAATTGTATTAAACAATTTTCTTATTACTATTGATGAAGTGTGTCGTTGTCACCTGTCGCTAACATTCAGCCTAATCATTGGTCACTGCTGATCATATGATTGTAATTAAAATGTACCCACAGAATCTTAGCAGTGATGATAGTTACTGGGGAGATTGAGTACAGTCAGTTTTACTTATGTAAAGTTGTCAGGTCACTTTGAGGATCCTCCAGATATATAAAGACGATTAAAAAACAACTTTTTCTTAAGAAAAAAGTCACATTACTTGTGTAAGTTGCATACTGGATCACATTTGACCTCAAACTAGTTTTAATGTCACAAAGTCTTTTTGTGACAATTTGTCTCTCAACTCGCATTTAAGGCGGGCGAAGAAAAACCTTCTCCCCTCAGCAGAAGAATGTGAAAACAATTCTAGCTGCATATACATCATTCTGTACAGTTAAGCTCAAACATCCGAGGACAGGGAGGGCTTTAACAGTTAATCCTGTCAGATGTGAATGAAAAAGGCTGATTCAGCCCCGACAGAGCGAGTGCACAGAAAGCATCCAGTAATGTCAGATGTTGTTTACCCAACTCACTCTTGACAAACCTCTATCTTGATTGCTGACATTGAGCAATGCAGTGCGCAACCTCTGGATTTCTGATATAATTCATGGCAGAATGTTGCAATAATAAGCCCACGCTGCCCACAGTGGAAGCTGCAGAGAGGACTGTGACACTGAGCTGGCCAGACTGTGAACTTTGACCCAAACTGCTCTTCTCATCCTCATCACTTCTCACTAACTAGTCTCCCCCTCTCATCTCCTCTGTTCCCATACCTCCCCCTGCCTTCCTCTCATCGCACATTTACCTCCATCTCCTTACCCTTCCCTCCTAAATGTTCCACCCCTCCATGACCCGTTTTCCAGGTTGCAGTGTCTACTGATTCTCAGGAGGCCCTTTGTTCAGACGGAGGGGAGAGCAGTGAAGGACTTGTGAATGTGGCCTCTCTGGGCCTCCCTCCATCCCCTTCCTCCTCCTCCTCCTCCTCCTCCGCCTCTCCTTCCTCATGCTCCTATCATCATCAGCAGCCTGCTCTCTGTCTGGTCCCCGCTACACCAGGCGCCTCCCCCAAACCCTCCCACCCCAGCAGCGTGCACACCCAGCACCACGACCAGCACTGCCTCACCTCGCACTCCCCCTCGCCCCCGGCCTCCTCACCTCTTCCACCCTTACCAGCCAGGCTGCACCAACAGGAGGAGGCCTCGGAGGATCAGGAAGTGTCTCTCATTACTCGCTCCGGGTTGGCTGGCAGCGATGATATCACGGCAGAGGACAGCGGCAATAGTGGTAATGAGGGTTACAGTAGCTACTCAGGCTGCCAGGAGAGCCGGAGTCCATGTTTGAGGCAGCTGAAGAGGTTCCACAGTGCCGACACGCAGGGCCGCAGCACTCTCCTGCCTCGGCCTCGTCCTTACTCCTGGCTGGACGACCCGCGACGCCACTCCGTAGAAGTTTGCTCCTCGGTGGATTCCAGCCCCCAGCGCAGTACCACCTCCACTTCCTCCGGCTTCGTGTCTCGGGCCGACAGCTTGCAGATTCAGAGCCAGATCCCCACCCAGACCTCACTGCCCTCGCCCCGCCGCAAGAAGAAGATGAGTCCACCCTGCATATCCGTGGACCCCCCTGACGGACTGGAGTCTGGCCTCTACCCGGGAATGGGTGGGCTCAGCAGCATGGGGCTGGGGGGGTTGGGGCTGCCGCCTCCTCTGCCCAGCCGGGACACCTGCCTGAGGAGGAGAGCGCCCTCCAGTGACTCCAAGGACTCCTTTGACCTGGGAGTCGGTGAGGGTTCGGGACAGGACGGAGGATCGCCAAACCCCAACACCAACCCCAAGCTATTGACTCTTCCCAGTTTCTCTTTTGAGAAGACAAGCTCTGAGCACTGAACACCCATACTTCAAACACACCGACACACACACACACAGCCGGACGAACCCTCCACACACACAAACACACGATGCACTCTGTGTATCTGTGATGGTGATAGTTCTAGTAATAATGCTGTAGAAAGTAATAATGGTAAAACTACAACAAACAGTAAAAACATCCTTGGTTTCATAAGGAGTGCAGTACTGTAGTAGTGTGACCATCCCTTGTCTTTGTATTGTTACTGCCAAAACAACCAGAGAGAGAGAGAACATGGAACAACAAACATTTCTCTTCTTCTACGCCTGCATGCCGCTGGCTGCAGCTTGACCCCAAAACCTCTGGAGCGACATCAGCACTTGGGATTTGGCGCCCTCTGTGGTCGCCGTCTGAACTGCCTGGTGTTGCACAGGGTGGAACTGGTCAGTGGAGGTACAAAGCAATATGAACGTTTTAGAGACACTATTTTCTTAAATTATTGGGCCATAGTGTTTGTACAGGATGTTGTTTTTAATTTCATTTGATTGTTATTTTCATGTCTTTTTTGTGATTTTCTTTTTTTGTCAAAAATGGTTTGTCTTTGTCTTTCTTTTTCACTGTAGGATATTTCTAGCTTTCTTGGTTTTACTGAGGAAAGTGAACGTTTTTCAAAGTGCTGAAAACCATGTATTTGTAGGAATAATATATAAATATATATATATAAAAAAAACAAGTCATTAAACTGAGCTTGGATTTTTAAGCACATGCATTAGACCGTGGTGGTTTGATTGTTAGGGGGAAAAGAAGGCTTCAGAAGTTTCTACTTTGATTGCACGATTCTCTTGTGTGTTCTAGACAGTCCCAGAGTCTCTTTAAAGGATGTGAAGGTCGACTGGAGAACAATTCGAGAAAAACAACCATTTCAAAGTAATCATAGAAGTGTTTTTTTAACGCGACTTTGATTTTGACCTATTACTGTGCAGCTGAACAGGCAGCCAGCAGCAGACTTCTGTGCCTCTCACATTTCATCTCCGAGTGAAGAATGAACTGTCACTGCAGACTCTTAGGTCACACAAACAAACAAGCGTAATAAATCTGACCTGATGAAGAAACCCACTGACATCAGAGGTAAGTGAAATATGAATGGTTTTCATTGTCAGCCTATGAATCTGGAAGAGTGATGTCTTATTGATGTAGCTTAGCTGTTTTCCAACCATGCTACATAATAAGCATACAGTAGATTATCTGAAACCAAAGCTGTATTTCTGGGTTACAGTGCAGCTACTGTGGCTGTGTGTCAAGGTTCAGAAGCTGCACCACAGCCAGCGTTCACTTATTCAGAAAAGTAAGTAAAGGTTAGGATTGCAGAGACACTGAGAGATGTTGCTTCTGTTTTTTTTTATTGTGAATAAAGTTGTTTATAGTAGCAGAGAGTGGTAACAATGTAGACAACATTAAGGTAGTAGAAGAAAGTCCCAGCTCTTTAAAGAAAAACACACCTAGCAAAGAGATCTCCAGTGTAAACCTGCACCTTGATCACTGTTCTCTGTGAATTAATAAATATAAGCAGAAGTCCCCTGTTATGACAAGGAGAAGAGAAACAGTTACTCTGGGAAGTAGATTTAA
The DNA here is from genome assembly GCA_024666655.1 of Dascyllus trimaculatus. Classification (NCBI taxonomy): domain Eukaryota; kingdom Metazoa; phylum Chordata; class Actinopteri; family Pomacentridae; genus Dascyllus; species Dascyllus trimaculatus. Next base: position 24,056,783 of record CM045463.1, read on the forward strand.
AGTGGAACTCCAGTGAGTTTACACCTGAAAGCAAGAATGGATGGAAAGTGAAACTGTTAAGGTTCTTATTCCTAATGTTCTACTGAGTGATGGATTTGGCCTCATTTGTAGCTTACCTCAGATAAAACCGTCTGCCAAATGAATAAATGTGACTGCTGAGGATGGGGACAATGAGTCTGAAAATGTAAGAAGGCGATCTGGTGGAGTGGAGTTAAAAAGAAATGAGATCACTCCTCATCTCCGTTTGAGTCAATAGACTCGAGGCTGCAGCGTAAAGCCGCCGTCTGTGTTAAATTCCAGCACCGTCACGGTTGCCAAGAACAGTCCGCTGTCATTCTACTCAGTATGTGTGTGCTGATCTGGTCCTGTAGTTCACTTGCTAATATTATGTAAATTTCTTTATTTAGACTAAACTTGACTTAATATTCATTTTTAGGCCTAATTATCACATCATACCAGAGCTAGTTCTTTTTGTTATATAGTCCAACTCATTGATACACTACATATTTCTGTTTGTGCTGTTAGATGTCAGATGTTGTGTGAAATGTGACTATCATGTGATAGCTGACCTACTAACCAGCAGATCAGACAGCCCTGAAAGTGTTTCAGTAGACACTGAAACTGCAACAGAATCAGAGCCGGTTCGCCCATTAGGCAATATAGACAAATGCTAAGGGCACCGTGGCTTCCAGAAAACAGAATCAAAACAACAAAATCGGGACAATGTCACATTCAATATAATTATGTTAAAACTAGTTATTACTATTAACTTTCAAAATGGAAAAGCTTACATTGGTTAAAATGTAAAGTAATTCCCAATTAATATTACTACAAAACAATGCCATTCAATTTCTTTTGTAAGCATATGTAAATCGTAGATGGAGGGGGACACCATATGAAATCTGGCCTAGGGCGCCACATTGGATAGGACCGGCTCTCAACAGAATACTGTGGATATTAGAGGCTGCACACCTGAAGCTCCAATTCAAAAGATGAAGCTGCATTTCAGGTTCTATATGTGCCAAGTTTTGGCAAGGAATAATGGTTCTGCTCCATCAGTTTCTTTTTTTATTGCAATGTATGCATTGTGGGTTTGACAGTTGTGTAGGAATCGCAGGGCTAAATCTGTACTCACTTATAGCAATATGATCTGAAGAACCAACACAGTGCAGAGGAATTTGTCAGTGCTGGCAGCGGAAAACAGCAACAACCAACTTTGCAGCGAACACTAGAAGCCAGAGAACATAGACTGTCTGTAAAAATGACAGAAGCTCATTCTCAGCACACTGCTGCTGATGACCAGCTGATGTCAATTGTAGATGATACAGGGGGTTTGTCGTCCTCCCAGCATATTGGAGCTCAAGTCACCACTTCACAGAAACCATACTTTGTGAAAAAAAAAAACCATTAGCAGCCTGTTGCAGGATATTTAGACCTTCAGCTTCACTTCCAATATTTGTCAACCCAGTGTTTCTCATCTCTCATCATGTTTAACTGAGCTGTGACTTGGTGAGGATTTATTCTCCTACATTAGCATCTGCGTTTGATGATATTACACCTCTTTGTTAGAACTGTACTCCTATTGGTACTTGGAATCTGCTGTAATTTTACTCAGTCTGACAAAAACAATTTATACATGTCATTCCATCTGGAACACAATCCTCTTCTTCTTCTTCAAGCAAAAGCAAAGTTTTTTTTTCATTTTAACTATAGTTACACAATTGCATAGTTATATACCAATAAGAATGATGTAACAGTCTGGAAGTTTCAAAACCAGCATTGTGACATGATTTAAAGGGAGACAGATGTGGTTGCAATGTAAAATAGCCCCTCTGCCTTTAGCACTGACCAACAACACGCAGAAAGAGATGCAGGAAGCATTCTGACACAAACTTGAATAGAAGAGAATGTATCCACTGACCCAATAAAACAGTACAGTACAACATTATGTCTGCTGTTAATGGTCAGCATGAGTTGTAACAAGCTGACATCCTACATTGCTGCACAAATCTGAACTTTGATGACTAACCAGTGGCAACCAAAGTGACAATGTCAAGGTCTAGAAATAATTCAAAGTTATGTAGAAAAAAAACAAGACTTCTAGCACGTTCTTATTAAATTACTCATTGTCATTGGTGTACGAGTTTCCACCTTCTAAGTGTTATTGCTCTTTACAGTTTACGCATGTGCTTTGATTTTTATGCATAGGAGCGAATGGGGTTGTTAATTATAAGCAATAATGAAAATGTGTGCAGAAGCAAATGAGAGAACTCCCACCAAAAAAAACCCCACAAAACCAAATAACCTCTTCTTACCAGGTTGCCCATGTAGCTCAAAAACAGGAGCTTCCTTGTATCCACTTTGCACAGTTCTAAACTATCTCTGGCATCCCACAAGGGTAAATCCTGGGCCCATTACTTTTTAACCAATACATGGCTCAGGAGTAGTATTTGAAATCAAAACACTTCCTGACAATTATATGCAGACGACACACAGCTCTATATGTATCTTTGCTTCAGTGACCTTAACCCAGCTGACACTTAGTAAACTGTTTTAAGGCCATAAATTACTAGATGGCAACAAACACGTTTTGATATTACAAGATTGTCGTTCCATCACCTGATTTGTCTCAAAAGACTCAGACTGCAAACCAATTCTAAGTAACTGGTTCACGTATTCATTTCCAACTGATTAGGCAACTGCGCTGTTCTTAATGGTACGAGAAAACAACAGTATTTAAATTCAAGTCGCTTCACTGGCTTCCCATTCAACAAAGAAGAACTGTACCCTAATTAGACCCAGAGAGTGGCTCTCTACCAATACCTGCATTTATTCTGTCCACAACAAAAGCTCCAAACATCCCTATTCTCTCAGACCTATGAACAAGTTTAGTATTGGTGTCAAGCTGTTTTTACCATTTCGTGACCTTCCTCAAGTATGAGCATATGTATATGGGTACATATATATGAGTTCTTTATGCCCCAGCATTGTATATGCCCAAGGTTTTTTAGGTCTCTACGAAGCACGTTAAGGTTCCATTCATTCACTTGTGCTCTGTAAATATTGCTTTTCCTTGACATCTGCAGGCTTGAAATGGGCTGTATGTTGCTCTTTCACAGAGTACGTAGGCTGAAGTCCTCCGTACTCACTGTACTATAACTGTATTCACTGCAGTTACAAAGAGTCTGCACTGCAGTTACAAAGAGTCCAATGGACGCATAGTGTGGCAACAAAGCAACATGACAAGCTCATTCAAATGCCCATAACAATGTGAAGAACTACCTCTGGTTGCTTGTGAGTCTGTAAATATGTTCTATTGTCAGTATGATTCAAACACTTTTCTTTGCAATGATTGCTTTTTCTTTTGTACTGGAATGCCTCCGTAACTTCTGCAGCAGTCATCATCTCAGACGGAGGAAGCTACACACTTTAAAAAAGCTTCTTATTAAGTCTGCATCTATGTGTATTTGATACATAATTGATATTTTTCAGTGCAGCATTACTTTAAAGGGGAGAAAGTGAACATGTTGTCATGCTCCAAAGAAAACGTATGTACGTACATTCTAGTTATCATATACAGAGCTCAGGGGAGTCTGGAACTTCTGGGATTTAGCGTGGCCCCTGAGGACAAAGCACAGAAAAAGAAAAAGCAAAATCATTGAGGGAGGCAACCTGACACAGTTCTCTTACAGATTCTTTGCTAATTCCATCCAGTAATTCACAAATTTGCATCATTTTCAGCATTGTCACACTAATGACTGACAGTTCCAAATAAAAAAAAGATTCAAATCGATGCAGCGGGATAAAAGATACCATCCTTCTTATTCCACACATTCTTCTTTCTTGTCAAACCCACATACTGTGAGTAAAAGATGGATGCAGCCCCGGTCACATCAACAATTGGTTTGCGGACAATCGTTTGGAAGCCTCAAGGTAAAAATGTGGCTGTAGCCTACTGTCCTTTCAGTTCTTTTTGTGAGAACTAACAAGACAAGCTAGGAGTGGATCTGACTGAGAATTCAAGGACATGATCCAACATCATACGAGAGTGCTTTAAAAGTTCTTAGCCTCACCCAGAAACAAGGGGTGTAACTCTCATTTTGGGGCAAAACTGTATCCTATAAAGTCTCATATCACTGTCCACAAAAACTCAAATATTTGCAATCAAGGAAGAAAGGAGACAGAAGCTTCAAGCTGGCTGCTGTTGCTCCAGGACAATGCATTCATCCACACAGCATCAGGGGGCAGAAGAAGCCAAATATGCCTTTGAACTGTTGCTTCATCCACCTGACTCCCCTGACTTGCACCATCTGACTTCTATCTGTTTTCAAACTGACATCCCACTTGCATGGTTGTTACATTCAGCATGATGATGAAGAAGCTGTTGAACAGCTTTTGGATGCTCAACATGTCACCTTCTTGTGTGAAGAGACAGTGACGCTTGCACATTTGGGACCAAGTGCACTGAAGTTAAAGGAGACTTTGTCTGAAATATAATTCAAGACCAATCTTTCTTCTATGATGTTTTCTGGCGAGGCTGAGAACTTTTTGAAGCTCCCTCATAAATCACTAATCCACCCCCAGACTCACTACTTTGTTACACCACCTTTAGCAGCAACAACTACAACCAGACTCTGTTAATTCCTGCAGGATCTGTGTCTGACATCATTGTGGTGCGATTCTGACTCCCTCTTCTTTACAGACCTGCATTAATGCAGCCACATAGTAAAGTAAGCTACCCACATATGGTAGTGATTATTCAAATGCAAGGTGGCCATCGCCTAAAGCATGCCCTGCTTTACAATGTATTTTACTCTAAAGGGGGCTCTAATTTACAAAATGAAAGAACGGCTTGCCTCATAAGTGTACTCTGTTGCACTTGTCACTTGATGTAATAGTACACTGACACGGTTTAGTACACCTTTAATTACTACAGCAAAGTAGTAAAGTTAAATCACTGCATGTCAACAAAGATGTTACCAAAGTGAGTAGGGCTTCATCATCTGGAGACTATGATTATCTGCACTGAAGATTATGCCATCAGTCTGGTCCAACGCAGAGGACCAATGGACTGAAACAGTGTGATAGATCAACACTGCCATCCCCAAAGCTACAGTGCTGGCTGCCACTGCTGCAGTAAAAGAAAAAGATAGTGAAAGAAGTGGGGAACTTGAATATATGAAGATGTTGCTGCAGTATGTGAACCAAGCACAGCCTCTTGGGATGAAAAAAGTTTTGAAAAACATCTGAAAGTCTTTAATCATTCATTTATTCCAAGTCTGGTTAGATTTTTTTTTTATCATTAGGATCTTGGAAAGTATCCACTTGTGTATATACAGTACCTACTGATGGCACATCTCTCTGGTATATACATTCAACTGCCTGTTAAGAGGCATGACAACTTAAAAAGATTCTTGAACAACTTCTAGCTTTCTTTGCATATAAATGAGCTGCAGCAAACACTGAGATCCAAGCTGATGCTGGACACTGACAGCTCGGATGGACAGCCCTGTCTGGGGAATATGATCAGATGATTTGCAATGTAAATGAGAGGCTCTTTACCAGCAGTGACAGAGTGTGTGAGAGTTCTGATGTACTTTCCAAGGTGACTAGGAAAGTAAAGAAGCATAAAAAGTATTCAGTTAGTATAGTTTTTTAAAAGAGGTTATTGATACTTTGCTTCCATCCACATGAATTGAGAATTTAAAGCTAACAAGTTTTAGCAATGTCTTGAATTTTCTTTTGGTGAGCGCCAGAGTTGCCTCATAGGGGTTTCAAGGGGTTGGATTTTAAAGCTCAAGTGCTGTTTTTAAATATGTGTTAGGATTTATATTAAATAATGTACCAGACTTCCCTTGAACAAAGCCTTTAAATTCTCTGACACAGTCCAACTAAACACAGTTCCATTCACTGTCATGACTTCTCCAATATGCTCTAAATTTCTCACTTCTTCCACTCTTTTTGAAATGCTATTATACCCCCACGGCTGTTTCTCTCCCCTGCCTTGTTCCCTCTATATATTCTCATTTTTAACATTTCATGGCTGACAGCAGGGCGTCTGAGCTGGACAGAAATATTCTTGCCAGTCGTGGTAGCGTGCCTGCTATGTTTCCACCTTGTGTGTGTGTGTGTGATCATGGCAAAATGTGTTCCCAGGGGCACCGACTGTAACAGGAACTAGCACAAAGGCGGTGTTGAGTATTTTAGCAGGTGTTTATGTGTCTGTCCGTCTGTGGGCGGATTTTGTCAACACGATAGTGTCACAACTGTGCAAGACACAGTCACGAGACTTTACAGGTGGTGTAATTTAGATCAAAATGAAGGACAAGCTGGAAGATTGGTGCACTTGGACCCATGATTACTGAATAATCATGCAGTAATGTAGTAATGACTGCTGAGTACTCGTGTGTGGTGGCGGCATTGCAAGGTGATCTCTGGTATCACATTTGTTTTTGCATGCTGTAGGTCTGTATGATTGGCATTTCCTTATCCATATCTGATGTCTCATTTTCATTTGCCCTTTAGTTATTTAACCTGTCTGTGCACCCAGAGAACAGACAGGATAACACTCCATCAGGCTCACTAAACCAAATTAAGATGGCAGATGACCTCCAAATAACAATCTCACTCCTGGTCAGGAGGGCTGGAAATTAGTCATACAGTAGAACGACACATGGAAAAACAAAACACTGAAGGGCATTTACAGGCAGTCTTGTTTACCAGGGTTAGTCAGTGATAGATGGTGATAGAGGGGTGTTACTACGCCTGAACAAGGAAAACTAAATATACTTCTGTTCCATGGCTGGTGTCTAAATCTCTGCTCAAGTATGTGTGTGATAAACTATATAATACCATAAATAAATGTCCATGTTCAACATGTTTAAAATGTATAACTGAAGTTCTCAGTGCTAGACTGCACAACTTCTTCAGTTTCAAAGAAAGAACTGACACTGCAGCAGGAAAAAAGGTGCACTCAAGGGAACTGAAGTGTCAGCTGATGTTGCTAAAAAGAGGTAGTTTTAGCTGAAGTTTAGTCATCGACTAAAGGAGCTGTGGTGTCAGCTGAGGTGTTAGAGCTGTAAGCAGTGGGAATCCATTGAAAAATGTTTGCAGGAAGTGTTCAATTTTAGGCTTGACTGGAAAATGAGTTGTTGGTTTCTATCAATGCACTGAAAGTAGTTGAACTAACAGAAGGCAGTGGGAGTGTCAGCTGAAGAATATGAGATAGAAGGAGCTGAAATTTCAGGTAGCATTTAAGGCATGATTGCAAATGTGTCAGTTGATATTTAAGCACTGAAAGCAGGTGAATTCATCGACTCTGTATAAAAGATGTAGCGACTGTGATGTTTAGTATTTGGTGCTTTGAAACTGGTAATAAGTGATGATGGTTCTGAATAGAGAACCCAGAGACGCGACACACAGCGACCTGTCAATCACAAGGTAACCCTGCCCTACAGCATACCATGATTTCTTTTCTATTATACTTGAAATGAGGACCACAATTTACTAAATTAGCACCATGCTGTACTCAAAAGTCTTGAAAGTAGTGATTTAGACACTAAACTCCTGAGGAAAATGTTTACTAAAGTAACAAATCAAGTGAAAAGTCGGGTCATTTTCTTATGGGCCTTCATACAAATCCAACCAGAGGAGTCGCCCCCTGCTGTCTATTAGAAAGAATGCGGGTGTGAAGCACATCTGTGTTGGCTTCACTTTCAGACCCAGAAGCTGCGTCCATCTTTTCTATACAGTCTGTGGTTAAATCACATGTTGAAGTGATAGAAGTTGAACTGTCAATAGAAGAGATAGATATGGAAGTTGAAATAGCAATTGAACTGTAAATTATGAAAGCAAAAGCCGAAGTGACATTAAATTGCATGCAAGGGAAACACTTGAAGTTGAAAGCAGTCGAAGTGTAATGGCAGAAAGCAAGTTCAGTTCAAGCTGTATTGGAAGTCAGCATGCAATTTTGGATGGTCTATGTCTGAATTACTAGCTAAAGGATAAGGGCTGAATGCATTTAAAATGTTAACTGAAGTAAGAGATGAAAGCAGCTGAAATGCCTCAACCACGAAAGCAAGCACAGATTTAGCTGGTTTGTAAACACTAAAAGCAACTGAAATATATTTGTGTTGAAACGAAAAGCAGGTGCAATGTCACCCAAAGAATGGGAGATTGAAGGCAGTTTTTTTGTAGAGAAAGAAAGCAACTGATGTTGTAGGTGACCTGCAGATGAAAAATGTGTATTTAATAGAAGGTGGAGGAGATGAACTGTTGAAGACAACATCAGAAATGTCACCTGAAGTACACTGATAAAGTGAACCTGTACTGTATCAATGAAACTGGCTCCTAAATCAATAGTGGAGTTGCAATGCAGCTTCTGGGCACCAGTGGCAGTGGAATTTCACTTTGGAGGGTATTGTTGCAAACCTGCTACCTTCCACAGCAGGATGTTCCTCTTGCTGCTGTGACTGGAGAGCACATAATGTTCCTAAACAGTTCCTAAAACTGTCTCATAAATGTTGCAGAACATTTTGCAAAATCCCCTCAGATAATGATCAAAGTTGCTTTGAAGCCCAAAAATCTGGCTGTGACGATGGCTGGGATGCTGAAACAGAGTCCACAGAGCCCACAGAGAACTTTCTTCATTCTGACATTGATCTGATGCCACCTTCTAGTTCACCCCTGAGACACAGCAAGTTTTCCAACTTTGTTACTTCAGCATCCAATCAACCAGTCATACTGTTTTCTCATTCTCCTCTCAAACAGGTGAAACCAGCAACATTAAAACGTGTATGAACCCACATGAGGCTGCTTTTGGAAGCTTTCATCTGAAATCAGACAGTGTTTCTAATTGATGTCAGACTCTGTGCAGTCTCAGGGCAGAAATAAAGTGGATTAGACTCATCGGGCTCCATGTAGGAGACAGCAAAGCGTCTGAGAGACTGTGCAACTGTGTGCTCTGTGGGGACATCGGTGTAAATTGTGGAGCTAGTCACATTGATTCATGACTGTATGGCGCAGTCCAGCTGTAGAGGTAAATGACTCTCAGTGGAGGCTGCAGGCGGTGATAATAGGAGAAGCATTGCCTGCAGGTGGATGTGGTGGGGCAGGTAAGAGGCTCGTATTTAGCAGCAGCAGCAGCAGAGTCTACACTCAGCAGTTAAGAAGAAGCATAATTAAAATGACTTTGCACTGCTGTTTACTCTGACTAAGGCAACTCTATGTACCTTTTGCTCAGCAGCAGCAGCCTCTGTTTGAACAAACTCACTGGATGTTGATGTAATTCAGTTCTGTTCTGAGAGTTTATGACTCTGAGTGGTAAAAGATCGCTGGAACACGGCATAGAAGATGCTCAGGCAACAAACTGAAAACCATAATCTTAACACAATCAATACAATCTGCTGGCTGCTATCTTGTAGCTTAGCTTTGTTAAAATCACCACAGACTGTAAGAGGGGGACGTCGCCAACATGAGATCACCCATTGGACTGTCAATTTGAAGCATCCAGTTTTGAATTTGCCCATTACCATCTTGCTTTTTTGAAACCACATGTAATGAGGGGCGGACTGAGAACTCGACACTACACACCTGTCAATCAACTCTATACATTGTGTCATTCTAATTGTGTTATCCATAATTTACTAAAGCTGTTTTCAAAAAGTCTGAAAACTTAATGAGGTAACAGATTAATGGAGGAGATTGTTTTCCTATAGACTTCTATACAGTCAGACTTCTTTGTACAGCCGGAGGAGTCGCCCCCTGTTGGCTGTTTAGAGCACTTCTGCGTTGGCTTCTCTTTTCCGACCTGGAGGTAAATCCGTCTATTAGTCTATGGTTGACACACTAAGCCACAAATTCTTGTGGATGTCTGTTAGTTATAGATGTATCTTTGCTCTGCTGCTAACCAGCTAAGGCACTCTGAATCCTAAAACTGCTATTACAAGCCACAGGGTTACATATTAATGAGATAACAAGCTAGCAAACAACTGGAGCAATCATTCCATCGAAAAGGACAATGAAATGAAAGATTATCTATTAGTGGTGATATGATGACAATGTGTAGTGTAATGATTGTTTTAGTGTTGGTTTACTTTGTAATATTCAACCACCAAACATGAGGATTCGGAATTGCAGTTACAAGCAACAATGACAGAAAAATGTAATTCCAACACAAAATCTCAACCTAAATACAGTAAACTTGAAAGGTTCTCTGTGTAACATTGAGAAAACCTTTGTTATTAAAGACACCGGTGTCTGTTAAGTGAACTGCAGTTGGCGTAAGTATAGATTATAAGCTCATATCATTTCATTCGTTTCAGTCTGTCCTCCTGCTTCCGACCCGGAAACATAATCTTGGTGCACCATCATCAGTGATGTCTCAGTTCTTGAAATACATCTCAAGGAGAGACGATTAAGGATCAAGGAGGCTGCTGGAGGGGCTGTAAGGGGGAATGCACAAGTGTATTGTTGATGGAGTCTTTTCCGCACCTGTCACATAAAAGAGGTAACTTATCGCTGAATATACAAACCCTGTCAGGAGCAGAAGTGACAACTTTCTGTGTGCTATAAATATCAGTCATTGCATGTGCTCTGTTTTATTGCATAGCATCCTTTTGTGTGTCACACCTCGTTTACACTTCATAGCATGTGTCACATCCTGCAGCTATGAGTTGAATTAGAAGTAAATAATAGCTCACTGTAAGTTATCACGAACACTGTTATGTTTATCTGACAGATGTCATAAAATCCCACTGTGCTCCAACAACAATGGACAGAAGATAGTTTCTCCACACATCATATTTAATTGACAGCACTTTGAAACGACAGACAGTGTTTTGATGATGTTGGCCAACTCCATTTCTACACTAACGTTAGATAGTCTTGTACACTGGTGGTGCTGCAGGAGAGCAGAAGAGAAGCATTGAGGCAAGGCAGTGAGAATAAATGTCACATCCTTTAGATTTTTCCAGGATATTTGTCCACAGGCTTTTACACAGAAGTCAGTCCACAGGCATAGACTGTGAAAAGTGGGAGTAACCCTAAACCTGCATTCTTTCTAATGACCGGCAGGGGGCGACTCCTCTGGTTAAAAAAAGAAGTCAGACTGCATTGAAGTCTCCGAGAATTTGACCCTACTTCCACTTTATTTGCCACCTCAGCAAACATTTTCTCAGTGAGTTTATTGTCTTAATCACCATTTTCAACTGTCTACAATACAGCACGATGTTCATTTTGTAGATTATTGTTCCATTTAAAGTGAAATAGACGATAAGCCGGGGTTTGCTTTAGATTGTGGCTTCCTTGTGATTGATAAGACTGAAGTTCATAAAGTCGGATTTTGAAAAAAAAACATGACAATGGCCCAATTCTAAACTCAGGGCTTCAAAACAGGCGTCCGCAAATGTCACCGTGGCTAAATCCATCTTTTAAATGCAGTTTCATTCAGTTTTATATTATGTCCACAGGCTGTTATGATAACTGATAAGGTTTCAAAACATCTGATTTTTCTCAACGTCAAGTTATGTTACAATTCGTTCATAAATTGGACATAAAAAGCAATTTATGCATGAAAAATTTCTTTACATTCCTACATATGGCACCTTGAAGCAGTGTCGGTTTCTGCCTGTGCTGCTGGTTTGGGGAAGCATTTTTCTGTACTGTAAAACTTCCATTTAAATGTTATGTTTTAGTAATATTTAAGTATTTTTCTATTGAGACAATAAAAAAACACAAGAGTCTCCTGGACCCTTTAAAAGACAGGTGGTTCTAAATATCCGTAACGCTCTGCCTCAGGTAGTCAGAAATTCAAAATGTGGAGTTCATCGAATAGTAGGAAGTGAAGCGATTTAAAAAGCTGAGAGTTTATGTCCAACCTTTAGCTTCTGTTTGACAATAAAAACAAGTCACAACAGATTTTTAGTCATGCCAATTGCTTTGTGTATTTTTCTTCACGAAATGCATCTTGGGTATTGTAGTTAACTTCACTCTTGATGTTCTGCTTTACATTTGACCTTGTAGCTTTGACATTGTAACAAAGAACCAGCGATATTCTAACTGTGTTGCTAATTCTTTTGCATTAATGGTGCATCAAGGAGACATTTGTGTGTTACTTTCACTTCCACAAACCCTGGACGCACAAAGTACCTCTCACCTTCGTAAAAAGGTGTGCAACTAATGTATTAAGAGTGAGACGCACTGTGTGAGTGAAGAAGCAAAACCTCCAGTTGTCTGTCTGAACTGGTCCACAGGCTTTACAAGTCATGCAGTGACAGATTTAAACACACAACAAACAACAATGTGCTGAAAGTTTTGGACGGAACCTCAAAATATCTGCTTGCAAACAGAATCATATTAGAGTGTGTTCCATATAACAAGATTAGTTTTATGTATTTTCCATTTTATACTTTTAGGCTTCAGCAGGCAGCGTGAACCCTCCAGGGGGAAAGCAACAGCTGCAGCGTGCAGGATATGAATGGAAACTAAAAGTGATTAGACAATGCTGCTGGGCATGAAGTTCCCTTGCTGTTTTATTAGTTAGTACTGTTGGATGAATCATGATACCTTGTGAGGAATTGGTATTTCCTGGAAAACATAAGACATGAAACAAAAGGACCGGTGTGCAGGATTTACAAGGATCTGTTAGCAGAAATTGTGGAAATATAGTATTCATAATTAATCATAAAAAGAATTTGTTATATGTTTTTGTTAGCTTAGAATTAGACCTTTATATCTACAGAGGGAGCAGTTCCTCTTCCACAGGAGCCCACATTTTAAGCCAGTGTCATTAGTTAGTGTAGTATAATATATAACTTCACTATATTTTTGTCCTCTCTTTAATAAAAGAGCTGCAGACCCACGGAATTCCTGAATGATATGGGCCAACTTTAATCATTAATGAAAAGCTGCATCTGCGCACCGATGCATGAATGAAACTTATTAAAGAGTACTACAAAGTCCTAATATAGTCGTCTAAACACAGCAATAGAATAAAAATGATTATAATCACAGCTCTTCACATAACAGAGAGTGTGTGCACAAGTGTGTGAGATCAGTGTGTGAGTTGGGGTAACAAAGACTCATTAAACAGGGGCTCAGATGGAGAGGAAACTGTACTGGCTGTGGCATCGCTCAGTTATTAAACCGAGCTGGAGGAGAACACCAGGGATCAAATCTAATAACTAGGGTTTGTTTAAAGGATGAGCAGACTCACTGAGAGTTCGATCTAAGCAGTGCTACTACACAAAGTTTGCCTTTGAATTACAGGAAAATACATTATTTACACTTGTATGTCAGGTGGGCAGCCTTTCTGAGGTCCTGCCTGGACCTGAGACATTGTCTTGATGCAGCTTCCTCAGCTATACAACTATGTGAAGAGTATATAAAATTCAGTTTATCCGATGGAACTGTGAAGCAAGGTTGAAGTGAGCAAGTCCAGGCTGCAGAATGACTTCACTGATGCTGTAGATGTTCACGTAGCATAACTCAGTGTTGGTTCAGCAACCTACGCCTATCAGCCACAACATTAAAACCAGCCTCCTGACATTGCGTTGTTACCTTCATGCCACCAAAACAGATCTGACCTGTTGTGATGTCAGGCCTCTGTGGATTGGACTTGCTCAGGCACATCCCATGAACGCTCAGTCAGATCAGGATCAGGGCAGTTTGGAGGCTGGATCAACACCTTGGACTCTTTGTTGTTTTTTTCCCCATCAGCGGTTCTTGCAGTGAGCCTGGGCACATTGTCCAGACTGCCTTTGTTAAGGAGTGCTGTTTCCATGGGCAGGTGTGCTTGATCTACAGCAATGTTTAAAGTAACATGTCAAAGTAACATTCACATGTATGCCAGGTCCCAAGGTTTCCCACCAGAGCGCTGCACTGTAATGAGGTAATCATTAGCCATGTTTGCATGTAACTGTCAAGCAAATTTGAAGCTACCTTATGAAATGTCCCAAAGCAATTGTTTCATTAACTGGAGCCAACGAATTAGAGTGAATACAGTCATCAGCAGGTG